>CM062816.1:1000261074-1001461074 GCA_031772625.1 Pinus tabuliformis
GAAAGTGTAATTATCTATATAACTCAATTATTTTACTTGGAGTAAACTTTTGAAATTTTACACAATTTTCCATTTCTTCATCTGTTATTGCTCCATCATCACATGGTCCTTCCTCTTCTTCTTTCATTTGGCTATACACCTGTGCCAAATATGTTCTGGCTTCTACAACAACATCTTCAATTATAAGACAATCATTATACCTAAAAATATAAAGCCTTTGTAACTCTTATTCCTTTCGCAACACTTCAGTATGTTGCTCTGCTCTCTCTTCTTTTGTCAGCACATCAGTATGCTGATTCAAACTCAAAGAATTCTTGAGACTGTCAGCAAGTCTCTCCTTTTCATCATCTGTTTCAATGATGTCTTCCAAAACTTTTCCACTATAATGAACTGATTATTTCCCAGTCTCCTTGTCATATTTTGCTTCATAACTTTCATCTTCTGGAAGGTATTCTTTCACATCTTTGACAGCTTTAAAAGACTACCTATATTCTTCCAAACCTGAAATCATACACAAATCATTAGTTTTAAAAACAAAAGACCTTTTGGTCTTACTTAATGGTTCTGTCATCAATTCTTCTAGCTACTTTGAATCATTCATATGATTCAACTCCTCTAGCTCTTTATCACTTTCAAAAAGTAGTGGTCCACATTCTGGTTCACATATCAAAACTTCAACATCTTCTTCAACATATTCTTCAACATCTTCCTTTTACTATAGCTCAACTCTTTCAAGCTTCTCTATAATATATTCAAGTTCACTTAGATCCTTTATTAACTTCATATTCACCTGTTGATTCCACTTCTCTTGTAGCCTCTGCCACTTGACTTTCTTTCTCATGACATAACTATGTTTTTGGTCTGCTTCATTTCTTTGCAACATCTCCATTAACACTTCAAGTTGAACTGCTATCTCAGCCTTCTCCCTATCGTATTCATCTTTGCTTAACTGTCTCTGCATTCCATTTTCCTTGGCATCCTTCTCCTTTTGTCCTCTACTGTGATATCTTTCAGAACCTCTGCTATGACTGTCACTAGTCATCAGCCTCTTCATCTTTATGAGTTCCTCACTCACTTCACTGTGAATTGCACTAAAGCCTCTTTAACAACAATTCTGCCCTGCTGCCACTTACCTAACCATGCTCTCCTCACTCAATCTTTTGGCAAGCAATTGGTTCTCTATCTCTGAACCTTCTTTGAGCAATTCTCTTTTCTCCTTCTAGGCTTCAACTCATATGTACTTTCCAAGAACACAACTGTCCTCTTTATCCAATCTCTGTTGGAATTCGTCAAGGCTCTACTACATTTCCACTTCCACTTAGAAACTCTTAGCAGCTTCCTTTATCTCTTAGCAATTCTACCCACATCCTTTATGGAATTGCCTTTGGTAGTTACAACAATACTTTTGCATCAATGCAAAGACCACAACTTTTCAATCTTCAATTCAAATTAAAATAAACCATATCATCTTACCTTCAAGATCTCTATCTGATCTTGTCTCCCCATTCACCGCACTTTGAGTGGACTATCCTTCACTAGCCTTAAGTTGTACCTTCAATCTCTGCTACTCCAAAAATTTACAAACATCCCTCTTACAGTTTAACTATTGTAATCATGTTCTAAAATTTCACTCATTCAATATCTACTAATCATTAGATAAATGCATAACTTCACATACCTTCAGGATCTCACCACTCCTGCAAATTTGTTTTGGCATATTTTCATGTTTCCACTGCAAAAATCTTCAATATTCAGTTATTTTCAATCAGATTTAGAATCTGATTCTTTCTTCCAATCCTCCGGCTTTATCTTGGTAAAGCTTAACCATCAACAACAATTCCTTCTTTGCTGATTTTTCTTCCACTCATAAATCCTTAACAGTTTCCTTCATTACTGCTTCTTAAGGCTTGATCTCTTCTTTCTGAGATACCTCATTAGCTGCAACTATCAATCTTAAATCTATTTCTTTGTTAGCAAACTCAAATCAGAATTAAATAAAACAATACCTGCATGATTTCTCCATCCACTCTTCACATCCGAGTGAACCTCCATTCTTCAAAACATCACTATGGATTCTTTATATTCCTGCAATCTCTTCTTAATTCTGCCTCACCTGCTTCTAAGAACTTAATTGTTCTTCTCCATTCTTCCAGCTGTACTCTAGTTGCTTAACTATTAGATTACAATCAGATCTCCCCTGCCTGCATAGACATCTTTCCAGATATATTTGTTCTAATTTATTTCAAAGAAACCTTCGCACATAATTGCTTTGTTCTTTCTTATACCAAATGGTTCATTTACAATTCTGCTCTGATACCAAAATGACGGAGGGTTACCCCTGCTCTACCCATAGTATGCATATAGTCTTATGCATAAATCACCTTCCCAGGAATAAACATGACCTGCCAGGTCAAAACTACATTAAGGTTTTAAGGCCCTTTATTAGTTCGTTTATATCAGAACATAATCACCCTACTTTAAAACCCTCTATTGGGAGTTAAATCAATGTTTGAGCCTTCACTTAATTCTGATTTGAGTTTGCTGACAAAGAAATAGATTTAAGATTGATAGTTGCAGCTAATGAGGTATCTCAGGAAGAAGAGATCAAGCCTTAAGAAGCAGTAATGAAGGAAACTGTTAAGGATTTATGAGTGGAAGAAAACTCAGCAAAGAAGGAATTGTTGTTGATGGTTAAGCTTTACCAAGATAAAGCCGGAGGATTGGAAGAAAGAATCAGATTCTAAATCTGATTGAAAATAACTGAATATTGAAGATTTTTGCAGTGGAAACATGAAAATATGCCAAAACAAATTTGCAGGAGTGGTGAGATCCTGAAGGTATGTGAAGTTATGCATTTATCTAATGATTAGCAGATATTGAATGAGTGAAATTTTAGAACATGATTACAATAGTTAAACTGTAAGAGGGATGTTTGTAAATTCTTGGAGTAGTAGAGCTTGAAGGTACATCTTAAGGCTAGTGAAGGATAGTCCACTCAAAGTGCGGTGAATGGGGAGACAAGATCAAATAGAGATCTTGAAGGTAAGATGATATGGTTTATTTTAATTGGAATTGAAGATTGAAAAGTTGTGGTCTTTGCATTGATGCAAAAGTATTGTTGTAACTACCAAAGGCAATTCCATAAAGGATGTGGGTAGAATTGCTAAGAGATAAAGGAAGCTGCTAAGAGTTTCTAAGTGGAAGTGGAAATGTAGTAGAGCCTTGACGAATTCCAACAGAGATTGGATAAAGAGGACAGTTGTGTTCTTGGAAAGTACATATGAGTTGAAGCCTAAACATATGTAACCAAAGTTAAGTCGAGATTGTTTCCTGTCGGTGCTTTGAACCTCTTCTCATCCTTTATAAAATCATTTATAACCATATATAAATTTTAATCTCGACTTAACTTTGGTTACATATGTTTATCGCATGAAATACTCTATCGGCACTTATTTCTGCTATAAACCATTTACAAAGGAAAATCACACAAATAATACCTTTCTCCCCTTCGGTATGACCTCTGCACACTTATTGAGGATTGTCTTTATCGCAATCGACAATCGACTCCTTCGCAAGTCAACACACACACACAGATATATATATCATGACCCCTCTGATTTCAATATCCAACTATGAAAGTTGTACTTACTATGTTTTCCGTTAAATAGCTAGGCATTACCCTTTATAATACAAAGGAAAACCCGCTTTGAATGTATAGCCAGACTTCAAAATCAACAAACCGCCACTATTAAGATTGTTAGGTTCGTCTTCCGCTTCCCGCAGTGTTATTCCAATAGCCAATGTTCGATTTTCCAACACCCCTAATCTCCGATCAGCAACTATCGCTATCAGCCATCGCACCATCCTTCACCTCTTGATCTGGTGATATGCGAACACATCTCAACTGTCCGTTGTATCCCCAATCCAACGGTTAACATTACAATAGACTGTTTGAACTTGTGTGCCTCTTCTCAATCGTTGATATGCTCCCAACATATCCAACAGCTATCGTTGATATTGGGTTAATAACGATATCGAGGATTAACCACACGATAAAGTGGTTTCCTCTCTCCTCTCTTTTCCATGCGTCGTTTGATGAGTGGAATCAGCGCTTGCCCCTCAATACTGCTTACAGTTTTGGGGCCACCGGAAATCCGCTTTCACTATTACAAAACTACCTTCGCCACTTATTCTCTGCTACTCCTTTTTTCTTAACTTTACACTATTTTCCAGTATTAATGTGCTTCTTGGGTTCCTTCAAAGGTTTTGCCTTTTTCACTCTTCTACTGCACCGTTTACTCCCGAACTTATTTCTGCACCTTTCTCCAATGATAGTCCCTTCAAATCTCCACTTTGATCCTTCCCATGGATTCAAAGATCCATTCACTCCTCTGTCTCGCTCTCCTCTTAGCGTTCACTAAATTTTCTTGCGCGAATATATATATATATTATGTCATTCTATGATAAACTCAATCTATCAATCAATACATCGAAACACACACTAATACATTGGAAATTAATCTATGTTCATATCTATATCAGCAACAATTACATAATGAGTCACTCTATCTCTCCTCGACCTGGTCTTCTAATTTAGTGACCTCTATTCATTATCTGCCCATAGGCTTATAAACACTTCAATCGGTTATCTACCTATCTAACCTCTCTAACCTCTAATTATGCCTTTCAGGGTTACATTTATACAAAGGGATTGTAAAACCAATTTCTGGTTTAGATCCATAAACTCCTCAACCACATTCCTAAAATCTCTTCCTTATCCTTATGGATTCTCTTGAATCCACAAAATCATGAACTGACTCCTAGTCAAGGATTTACAATCAATTCTCAATCCTCTCATCACTCAATTATCCTAAATCTCTCATGTTCTCCTATATTCGAGAAAATTTACAATTATGCCTCACAATATTCATTTAATTCCTATTCTCATTAAAATCACTCAAAACATTACAGAATTACATTAACTCAATACTTAGGAAACCAACTTCCTTGAAACACAAGACCCCCTATATCTACTAGAATACATTGATAATTTTCAGCTGGATACTCCTGCATCAAATTATGTATAAGATAATCAATATGTTCGGTTGAATACTCAATTAGAAGTGAAACTTTGAAGACATTTATAGCCTATAAATAACTTATAATTATCAAACCTAAAATTTTCAATTACACCAAAACTTGAAATCTCACCTTGTGAATCATGTAAATATGTTGTGACAACATACAAATTTGCCTATAAAACACTGATTTGCATGCCAAAATGTAAAAAAATGTGAGGATATATGATGCAATTATGAATAATGAGCTACACACTTGAACCCTATTGGCCATGGGGTCTCGAAAACTAATTGGAAATGCTTCTCATTACTAATTAATTCAATATGTTAAAGTACAACGATCAATCTGATCCTAAAATTAAACCATTAAACATTTGTTAAAATTTTAAGCACAAAATTTGGCTAATATTTGTGACACCAACAATATCCAAGGGGAATTAAAACACTTCAAAATATTCACCAAGCACGAGTATCCAAAAATGCAATTTTTGTTAGGTAAACTTGACTCGGGATAGAGTCAAAGTTGACCAGGTTAAACAGTGATGGTTTTGGGGCACATGGTATTGTGCACCCATAGTATTTTGCCTGTGGTATTATATGTAATGGAGCTTATAAAATGCTGGAAGGACTTCATTGTAATGCAAGACCTGGAGGTGAGCGGTGAAGGCTCACTTGGTCGGATTGGCCAGGGTTTTGGCCAATGCTGATGAGATCTTATTAGGTTGGGTTTTTCCCTAGATTTTGGGTTTTCCTGGATAAACATTTGTGTTTATGTGTTTATGGTTGTTGTTGGTTATTTTCTTATATATTTTCCTCTCGGTAATTATTTATGTTATGCAGTAAATTTCTTAACAACTGGTATCAGAGTCGAAGGCCTATTTGGTTGATAACCTCGCAGGAAAGAAGGGTTCCTTGTTTGAGTGGGAGCAATGGCAGAAGATGGTAAGTTTAGGGTCAAGAAATTTAATGGCCAAAACTTCTCACTATGAAAGATGCAGATGGAAGATTATCTGTATCAGAAAGATCCATACCTACCATTGAGTGGAAAAACAAAGAAGCCGATGGGTATGAAAGATGAAGAATGGAACCTTCTTGATAGAAAGGCAGTCAGAACAATACAGTTGTGCCTCGTTGCATCAGTCGCCTTCAACATTTCGAAGGAAACAAAGAAAGAGGGTTTGATTCAGGAATTGTCGAAACTATATAAAAAACCCTCGCCGTCAAACAAGGTATTTCTTATGAAACGGTTATTTAATATGAAGATGTCAGAAGGTGGATCTATTGCAGATCATTTAAATGATTTTAATACAGTTACAAGTCAGTTAAGTTCTGTAGGGGTAAACTTTGAAGATGAAGTTAGAGCTCTGTTATCCTTGTGCTCATTGCCAGAAAGTTGGAATGGTTTAGTAATGGCCATTAATAACTCTGTCTTTGGATCTAGTACTTTAACGTTTGATGATGTTTTTGGTGCTATCCTTAGCGAGGAAATGCGACGGAAAAGCTCTGGTGAGACATCGGGTAATGCTTTGAGTGTAGAGTCTAGGGGAAGAAAAATGGAAAGAGGAAAGAGCTCAGGATATCACAGTAAATCAAGGAAAGGCAGATCCATGCCCAGATCGGGGATAGTGTGCTAGAAATGCGAAAAAAAAAGACACCTAAAGAAAGATTGTAGATCTCGGAAGGGAAAAGAAGGAGATGCACAACAAGAAAACAATCATGAAGCAAATGTGACAGGTGAGGTGTTACAAGATGCTTTGATTCTTTCTTTCGAAAATATTACTGATTCCTGGGTGGTAGATTCAGGGGCCTCTTTCCATGCCACACCTGATAAGAAATACTTTCATGACTATGTCCAAGGATATTTTGGACAAGTTCATTTGGGTGATGATAAACCCTGTAAAATTGTTGGAATGGGTAAGGTTCTTGTAAAACAATAGAATGGAAACCAATGGATGCTAAAGGAGGTAAGGCATGTTCCAGATCTAAAGAAAAATCTGATTTCAACAGAGTAGTTAGGCGGTGAAGGTTGTGTGACAACTTTCACAGATAAAGCTTGGAAGGTCACTAAAGAAGCCCTGGTAATAGCAAAAGGCAAAAAGGCTGGTACATTGTATTTATGCAATGGTATTTCTAACTTTGTTAATGCTTTAACTTCCAAAGGAGCAGATGCAGCATTATGGCATCATAGGCTCGGACACATAAGTGAAAAGGGGATGAAGGTTCTTCACTCAAGGAATTTGTTGTCGAGTTTGAAGAATGTTGATTTGGACTTCTGTGAAAATTGCATTTATGGAAAACAGAAGAGAGTCAGATTTCTCAGAGTTGGGAAAGAAAAGAGGAGTGAAAAATTAGAGCTTGTGCATACAGATGTATGGGGACCTGCTGAAGTGTCATCTCTCAGTGGCTCTCATTATTATGTTACCTTTATTGATGATGCAACTAGAAAAACTTGGATTTATTGTATTAATAATAAATATGATGTATTTGATACTTTCAAGAAATGGAAAGCTTTGGTTGAGATTGAGACAGGAAAGAAATTGAAGTGTCTTAGATCAGACAATGGAGGTGAATATTGCAGCAAAGAGTTTGATAGGTACTGTTTAGAGCATGGAATTCGCAGAGAGAAGACAGTTCCAAGAACACCACAAGAAAATGGTGTGTCAAAAAGGATGAACAAAACAATCATGGAGCATGCAAGGTGCATGAGATTGCATGCAGGATTGCCTTTACAGTTTTGGGCAGAAACTGTAGATACTGTTGTTTATCTAATAAACATAGGGCCCTCAAGTTCCTTGGATGGTGGTGTTCCAAAGGAAGCATGGACAGGTAAAAAGGTAAACTAACCCTTTTTAAAGCCTTTTGGTTGTGAGGCCTTTGTCCATATTGATAAAGAAAATAGAACAAAGCTTGAGGCAAAGTCAAAGAAATGTACCTTTATTGGATATGGTGTTAATGATTTTGGTTATCGCTTATATGATTACGAAAATAACAAAATCATTAGGAGCAGAGATGTAATATTCAATGAAAAGGTCTTGTATAAGAATTAGTTGCAGGAAAAGAAGCAAGAAAAAGAAAACAAGGAATATGTAGTTCTTGACGAAATCACTGAAAAAGTAAAGGTGCCTGAAAATAATAATAATCAACAACCACAACAACAACAACCACCACAACAGCAACAGGCACCCCAAACACCTGAAAGTGGTGTTAGAAGATCTACCAGGATAAGTAGACCCCCTGAACAATACTCTCCTTCATTATATTATTTATTGTTGACTGATTCTGGTGAACCCGAATGTTATGAAAAAGCAATGCAGGTTGAAAGCAGGAAGAAGTGGGAGGAAGCCATGGAAGAAGAGATGGACTCCTTAATGCATAAATACACTTGGGAATTAGTCAGGTTGCCTGCAGGAAAAACTACATTGAAGAATAAATGGGTTTACAGGCTGAATGAAAAAGATGGAGGAAAACAGAGGTACAAAGCTAGACTTGTGGTGAAGGGGTTTGCATAGAAGAAAGGTATTGATTTTGATTAAATATTTTCTCCTGTTGTTAAAATTACTTCAATCAGAACTATTTTAAGACTAGTAGCAGTTGAAGATTTGTATCTTGAGCAGTTAGATGTAAAGACATCCTTTCTCCATGGGGATTTGGAGGAAGAGATATATATGCAGCAGCCACAAGGATATGAGGTGAAAGGGAAGGAGAAACTAGTGTGCAGGATGAAGAAGAGCCTGTATGGCTTAAAACAGGCTCCAAGGTAGTGGTATCTAAAATTTGACAAGTTTATGTCTGAACAAGGTTATACTAGATGCCACTCTGATCATTGTGTTTATCTGAAAAAGCAAAATGATGGCAACTATATTATACTGTTATTATATATGGATGACATGCTTGTTGCAGGATCTAACATGCAAGAAATAAATGTGCTCAAAAGAAAATTGGCAAATTCATTTGCAATGAAGGATTTGGGAGCTACAAAACAAATCCTTGGTATGAGAACCACTGGAGATAGGAAAAATCACAAATTGACATTGTCTCAGAATGAGTACATACAAAAGGTGTTGAAAAGATTTACTATGCACAATGCAAAACAAGTTAGTACACCTTTTGCTAGACATTTCAAACTTAGTAAGGAAATGTGCCCAAAGACCCAAGAAGACATGGATTATATGTCTAAAGTTCCATATGCATCAGCAGTTGGAAGCTTAATGTATGCAATGGTCTGCACAAGGCCTGATATTGCACATGCAGTGGGAGTTGTAAGCAGGTACATGAACAATCCAGGAAAGGAACATTGGATGGCAGTGAAATGGATTCTCAAATATTTGAAAGGTACCACAAATCAAGCATTATGCTTTGGTGGTTCAAACATTTCTCTACAGGGATATGTTGATGTAGATATGGTAGGTGACAAAGATGACAGGAGGAGCAATACAAGATATGTATTTACTGTTGGTGGAACAACTGTTAGTTGGGTTTCAAAAATCCAAAGTGTTTTTGCGCTTTCAACAATAGAAGAAGAGTATGTATTTCATTTGTTGGATGTCTCTTCATTTTTCTGGATAATAGAAAGGAAGGACTGGCTGTTTAGGGTGGACGTAGCCCAAACTGGGTGTATTTCAGTTGTTGGATGTATGATGACCATCGCTTTACCTTTCACTTTTGTCTATCATTGTTGAATCATGTTCCCAATACTAAGAGTGGTGAATTAAATTATGTTCCCTATTGTGGAATTCATTGATTATCATTGTATACACATTTCTCTAAACGTCTTTACCGAATGAAATTCTTTTGTGATGAAAATTCACTATGACCAAATGGAAATAGCCTCATATGTTTGGATGGAAAAAGCGTAGCATGAATATTACTCACAATTATTTTCTCCAAGTACATCTTACCTAGAGAGGCTACAATTGGCTAAACTCAGTGTTAAGGTTTGTCTCTATCAAAGGTGTGTTGTATGGTTTTTAAAGGCTTGTGGCTTGCGGTTGGCCCTACGCATGCACTTGACATGGTGTGATATGGTATCAACCATGGGAAAAGAACTTATTGAATGTTGGCTTCATTTCGTTATTTAAATATATTAGTAATTTTTGTATTATTAACTTAGCAGTGAATGCATAGGTGCTACCCTAAATTCTTCCACACCTAAAATTCTTACATTGAAGAAGCTACTTATATTGATTCTATCAATATCCAAAATGGGACATTGGAAAATATTAATACAAGAATATAGCATGATTCAACAATTTTGTAAAGGACTTTTGTGTTACACATAATAATAAGTGATAAGAATTTGTGGGTCTATTAATTATTTTGGGTCATTCATGTAAAAAGTTATGCTATTTTTTTTTAATAGTAATAGAACATGGTTTGAATCCCTATCTATTGTGTTTAAGTGAACTTGGAAGAAGTCTTCTAAAAAAAAAATGGTCTATACATATGTAACAACCATTAGCGAGTATTTTGCTAGAGTTATTATGCTTTTATGTGTTTCCTCAAAGGGTCAAAATGTGAAACAAGATTAAGAAAAATGATCTGACCGGAAAGAGACCAGCCAATTCCTAGGAGTTGTTTAATAAAACTTGAAATTTATCATTAGTTGTGTTAACAACATATGTACGAAGACTTTGATCCTGACAATATGATAATGCAGAAGGAAAGAAAGATTTATATTCATAGTTGATGATAGAAGTCAAAATATAGCTTGGTACATAATAAATAAGAACAACACAAGTTAATTCATAAGGACCATAACACCTTCATAAATACCTTTAGTAGCAGATCATAAGAAGTTCAAACACATCTAGCTGTTGCCACAACAACACAACTAGTTGATGCAGGAGCATCTCATGTTTAATTTTTATGTAATTATTTAATTAAAGAATCTAGGATTTTCTAGAATTAGTGCGTCATTCTAGAATTAATTAGGAGATAGGGAAGTTAGGATAGAATCCTAAAGTTGAGAGGATAGCTCTCAACCTCGTCCGAATATCTAGGAAGAAGTTTCTCTAGAAAAGATACGAGAGACTTCTCCCCTCTAAATAAATGGCCATGTAATTGTTTGTAATGCTCATGTTTGTCACTGATTTGACCCTTAATAAAGTATATGGTGATTTTAATTATTTGTGCTATGCACCACTAGTGCATATTTTTTTTCACCTCCTAAGCCCGCAAAAAGGGAGAACAACCCCCTCCACTTGGCACAAAATTATGAGAAGAGCTGAAACTTTTTCTAGCTCAATATTTGTGGGGAAAACTAAAAAAGGTGTGGATGAGATTATTCAAGTGCATGTGATATGTAGAGATGGAAAGGAAGCTAGCAGGGAGGAAAAGAAAAATATTTAGTAGACAAGGAGAGCTATAAAGAATTCAAAAATATAATTTTGATAAGGAAACCTATAGAAAAATATATCCCAATAAGCACACCTATAGAAAAATGTTTCCTAATAAGGACACCTTCTTAGTATTTGTACTCATGTGTAGTGTGGGTATCAAATTCCACAATCATATATATGATTTTTCTTACAAAAGAATAGAAATAAGCTTGAATATCAACATTCCTAAAAGCTAAGTGGAAGGATGAAGGCCAAGAAATGGACAAGGAGAATGCATAATGCCCCAAAAAAAAGAAGACAAAAGGGATGCAACTACTAAAGTTGAAGCAAACAAGAGAGCTAGAAAGGAGTTAGCAGGAGGGATTTCAAGAGGAGGTAGGGACCATGATGACCTAGGTCATTCTGACACTAGGAAAAATACATTTACTTTGCAAAATATATTCAAGATAAATCTTGAAAAATTCTCTTAGGAATTAGGCGAGAAGTCTTCAAAATTTAATGGGACTATGATCAATTTATGGAGTATAGTAAAGCTCAGAGCTGATCTAAGAGGCATGGAAAAATAACCACAACATCTGATAGAAAATACAATTAAACAACAAAAAAAGGTTGATGAACAAACATGGAATTGGACAAGGTACTAGAAAAGTTCTATGAGACATGAACAAAATGAGTGCATTGATTTACAATGTCAAGGGATTGAAAGAAAACATAGACTGGGAATGAGGAAAAACTCATTACGACGCTGGAAAAACACCATAGAATTGACCCAAAGGGCATATCCCTTAGAGAATTTTGGGTTTAAGCCATGAGGTTATAGCTATAATTTTCAGATTTTGGGGTTGTAGTTATCCTAGCTTCTTGTTTAGGATTTCTATATAAATAAATAAACTTCTTTATTTTATCATTTAGAAAGAAAATGTGTGCCAAAATATGCTACTCTACTTGGCTCCTTTTGCAAAAGGACCCTCGATGACTAATATTTTAAACCAATCAGATTAGGAGCTTGTAATTAATACATGGTGTTGACTCCTGGCATCTAAGATCTACTAGAGAAAAGATAATCATAATGAACTGATTTGTTCACCATGAGAGAAGATATGTGCAGGCCCAGTGATGGAAAATATGTGCAGGCCCAGTGATGTATCGATTTTTATCGATACATATCTAGTCACTGTTACAATAGGTTAATTTATAATTGTATTGTATTCATATCTCTTCATCAAATTTTCACTTTTTTGTCTCTCTATTAATAGCATTAAATAATGATATTATTATTTATTCAATTGTTATTGTCCTATTCATAATTACCAATATGGTACATAACATCTTGACACAATGTTTTCCCTTATGCTTCTATTTTTTCTCAACAAAGAAACTATAAAATCTGTAGTCATATGCCACCATACACTACTCATAGCTTCCCATAATGAACTTCACATTTATATTGTCCCTTGTCATACATGTGAGAAATATCCATGGTATAGGACATCATAATAACCTATAAATTATGTATATCCTACAAGTAAACGTGTCTAACTAATTATTATACTGAGACTTATGTGGAAGCCCCACTAAACAGTCATCAAAATAACCTTAAGTGACATCCTAATGGCAAAGAATTCCCTAACTCATCTCTATAATAATAGTAAATACCATCTTACCAACAAGATACCATTATCCTATGAATGATGCCTAACTAATATTTATAAGAAAGATAGGTAAGTGTGTTATGATTTCCAATTTCCATATCATTGCATGACTAGTTTACAAAACACATCTTCTCAAAAGGGCCATGTTAAAGGGAGTTTGTATATATATTAAGTACAATGCTTCAGATAGATAAAACTGCAAAGACTATCATCATCCCCTTACTGAAATTGTTGCTCATCATCTGAGCAACTTAGTCAATATCCATATCCTTCATTTCTCTAGTAGCCTCTCTAACATCTCATGCCTCTGTTGTGGTCTCTTCTTCTTGTTCATAGAACCCTGCTTTCCTTTCTACTTATTCCCACTGCCTCTTTTCTTCTTCTTCTTTTCTCCCTTCTAGCATCCCTAAGAGTAGTGGTGGACTGAGTTCTAAGCCTATCCAATTGACCTTCAACCTTTGCATAGATTGCTTATACATAGGTGTTATGTTGAGTGCCTCTCTTAACCTTTGAGGGGAGTAATATTCTCTTACCTTCAAGCTGTGTGGCAATGTGTTCCATCTATGTTGGCTTGTTGGGGCCTCACCCAGGTTTAGACATGTTTTAGCCGAACAAATCCTGCACTACCAGCCCTTTCAGCAACAATCTGTGGAGCGTGGATTGAAGTCTCACCTGAGGTAGTATGGGAGGGTGTTGTAACTAGGTTTCTGCACCCTTGGGATGTCTTGATGTAGTATGAAGGGGTCGCGAACTGTGCTGCGGCCTCGTGCCACTCTACACAGTTACTTATCGCTTGCATAAATCCGCGCCAGTTACTCTCCCGAATCTTATTATGAATTTATTATAGTTTTGATATTCTTCTTATAGTATTTAAGTAAACATTTGATAATAAAACCGAGTGTGCACAAGCATGATTGTTAAAGATAGTCATAAATTTATAAATCTAATGCATAAACTGGAATACAACCAGATCCACAAAATTTCATAATCAACACAGTATTTCAAAACCAACTTATCCTTATTAATATGTTTGATTCAGTACAATCCACTTCCTACCCTGCGCACACAGCTGCATGGGTACTCTATCAGGCCTCCATGCACACAGCTCCAGAGCCTCTATCCAACCACTAAAACCCTCGACCCGGATGTATAGACTCAAAACACCATTACTCTCAAAAACCCATAACACATCGAATCTAGCAAAAAACTACCTTCTACCCTTAGAGCCTCATGACTTACTTCCTATTATTATATATTATTTTTGGGTAAACAACCCTTTGACTCGACCTATTACATTTTGTGCTCTGTGCATTTCAGAGATTTACAATATTATTACCCTAACTTATAGGCTTTAAGACCCAAAACTGTTATGTGGGGCCTCCACTACCCAACATTCCCCCAACACAATAATCGTGACTCTCCTAAGTCACCCTTCGGTGTGGCGATACATGCTACCTATGCTTCGTGGTCCACCATCCCTATGAGTGATGCACTTCATTCTATTGCTCCCTCTTTGTCTTCTGTAACTCTTCTTCTAGCTCCTGCTCCATTGCCTCCACTAATTCACATAATTGATGATTCTCTTTCTACTCTGCTCGGTTAACACATAGCACCCCCTCGTAGGATTTTAGATCAAGCTAGGGTGCCGCATACAGGAAATCTTCGTGCCAACACAACAAGTTTCCAATTTCTAGTCTACTATATGCACTGTGTGCCGCAGCTTCTGTTGCAATTTTGTAAGACAATTGTTGTTGTCCGTGAGATCCCAATCTTCAAGGTGCATTAGAGATGAACTGTTAATTGCAATTCCATCACCTGTCTCCATATTTACAGTCTTTCCTGTATCTTTTATGGGTCGTTGGCAAGCCCATGGGTTAGGCAACAACATCTTGACCAATTTTGCTTCGTGTCTAATAATTTTTGGCACATCCCTTACAATCGATGCTGATCTCTGCGCGGTGTCCATGACCGTTGACACAGCCTTATCCAGAAATTCTTGCATCTCCATTGGCCATATTACAACCCTCTAGCTTACTCCTTGAGTGTAAATAATGAACAGTTCCATATCAATGGGAAGGCACAATAGCTTACTTCTCTCCAAAGCATAGATCATGTGGTAGATGGCCCCCGTGATTTATAAGTATTTTTAAATTCAAATTCAGTGGTTCCCTCCTTTTCTGGCAACGTAATGTTAAGCCTGTCGTAGATCGTTCCAAATCTGCCTTGTACTGCATCTCTTAATTGCCTGCTGCCCGCTCCGTTCTGCCATAACTCAGACATCTTGTCATGAACAGTGTCAGCAACGGTCACCTCTCTGCTTATCAATGTAGCAGCATAGCCCCTTCTGCGCAACCGTGACCCTTGTGACATACCAATTCTACGCACCCCGTGGTTGTCGCATAGCTCCCCCATAGATTGTCTTAACGTCTCGTACTCTCTTTCAACTGTCTGAAGCAGTGAGACTATCCTTCGGTTGGTTAGCCAGACAGTCGACCCACCCATGTAGAGATTCAAGTGACTACCATTTACTCTGCCTGGGAAAGGCTCTCCATTCAGCTTGGCATGTTGGACCGTGCCTCCATCTGTGACTTCTTTGACTACATAGGGTCCCAACCAATGCATTTAGAGTTTTCTAGGGAATTTTTCAAACTTGCTGTCATATAGTAATACTAGATCATTTTCTTTGAATGTGCACATCTTGATATGGCGATCATCCTAAGATTTTTCCCATTGCTTTTGTACCTACTGATGCAATCCTGCCAGAAACCATTCCTCCTCAAGTTCTTCTAGTTGCACAATCCTCTCTTCCAAAGCGCCGCAGTCTGCCATGCCTATCATCGCTGTTATTCGCAAACCACGTACAATTTTTTCCATTGGCATGATGGCTTCCTTGCCATAAACTAACCGAAAAGGTGTCTGGCCCGTCAACTTCTTGCACGTTGTTCAGTATGCCCATAGCACAGCAGATATGTGCAAATCCCAATTGGTTTGTTGCGCATTACATATCTTTGTCAATGCAGTCTCCAAAATCTTGTTAAAAGCTTCAATGGTCCCATTTGCTTGCGAATGGTATGATGTAATTTGTTGATGATATATTTGAAACTCCTCAGTGAGCACGTTGATAGTCTCATTCAAGAAGTGTGTTCCGCGGTCAGTCATTAGAATTTTTGGACATCCAAACCGCGTCAACACATTTTCGAACAAAAAATTCACAGCTGTAGTGGCCGTGCAGTCCTTAACCAGCTGTGCTTCCACCCATCGGGTCAAGTATTCTGTCACGATGTTGATATAGGACATGCCCGACTTTCATTGAGGTGTGATAGGCCCCACAAAATCGATCACCCATTTCCCGAACGGTTGTAGGGTCATCTGTGGCTTGAGCAGCATCTCATCTCTCCACAATGGTTTCCCCGTCCATTGACATATGTCACAGGCCCAAAAGTACACTTTTGAATATTGATGTAGAGTTGGCCACCATAGTCCAGTGTGAAGAACCTTTTGCCTTGTAGCGCATCCCGCATAATGTCCTCCTGCAACCCCCCCATGTGCTTCAGCAAGGATCTGTCCTCACTAAAATTTAGGTACATATCTACGTAATATTTCATCGTTGCCCATTTTGTAGAGATGCCCTGCAATAACAATAAAGTCTGCTATGCGTATCACCAATTATTTCTTTTGCTGAACGGAATATCCCTACGGTGCAGTTCTTGTAGTTAAGAAGTGGATTATATCTTCAAAATGGCCATCTACGACACACACTGCATAAATTTGTGCATCAGGTAGTCCTTCTTCTATGTTTGTGGGCTCTTCATCGTTTCAATTTGGGACAGGTGATTTGGGCCTGTGTTTCAACATCCCGGCTTTATGGTGACTTCGAAATCATATTCTTGAAATAATAGCAGCCACCTACAAATGTGCCCACCCAACACAGGTTTATTCACTAGGTATTTAAGAGCAGAGTGATCCGTATACATCTTAAAGTGTCCTCCAAGTAGATAGTGGCAGTATTTCTGGAGAGCGTATACCATCACCAACCCTTCACGCTCAGTAGTGGAGTAGTTCGTCTTAGCTTTGGAAAGTTATCGACTTGCGAACACGACCGGGTGATCAATTCCTTCCGCTCCTTCCTATGTGAGCACATCGCCCAACATGATACATGACGCATCAACATGCATGTGAAATTCGATGTCCCATTTTGGAAAGACCAAAATGGGAGGTGATTCCATCTTCTCCTTGAGAGTCTCCAGACTTTTGTTACATTCCTCATTCCAAAAATAAGTAGCGTCCTTTTTCAACAATTGTTCCATTGGCATGGTGATCTGTGCATAGCTCTTAATGAACTTCCGATTGTAACCAATATGTTCCAGTGTGGCACACAGTTGTTTGACACTTCGCCATGCTTGCAAATTGAGTATTACAACAATCTTCACTAGATCCACCATCAGGCCTTGCTTACCAACCACATGGCCGAGAAAGTTTCCGAAGGGGATGAGGAAAGTACACTTCTTTAGATTTAGTGCAATCTGGTGCCATTGAAAAGTATCCAAAATTAACCGTAAGCTCGTGATGTGTTTCTTGACTAGCCCAAATACGGTCCAACCATCAAGATATACTTCCAAGAACTTATGTATAAATTCCTTGAATGCAACTACCACATGCGAGAATATCACTGATGCATTCTTGAGTCCAAAGGGCATCACAGTGTACTGAAAACAAACCCATTCGATGGTCAACGTTGTTTTACTCCGGTCTTCCAACACAATCTTAATCTGGTGGTACCCCGAGAAACCGTCTGTGAAGGAGTAGGCTTCCGGTCCACCCACATTTTCTAGGACCTCATCTGTAAATGGCATCGGGAAGGAATTGTTAACACATGCATCGTTGAGCTTCCTAAGATCCACACAAATGTGAATTTTACCTTTCTTTTTTTTCTCCTGTACCACCATAGGACTTACCCAGTTGGATTCCTCCACTGGTTCAATTATTGTTGCAGCAAGAATTTTATCCAACTCTTCACAGACCTTTGCTTTGTATTTTGGATTCAACTGATAAGGTTGTTGCTTGACTGGCTTTGTATCTGGCTTCAGGGTTATCTTCATCATTCCCAGGTTGCTGAGGATCCCTTTTAACTCTGTGATTTTAGTTTGGAATAAATCTTGATATTCTCGAAGTAATTCGACAACCTTCTCCACTGTGGCATCATCATAATAGTCCCCAAGCATGGCATAGTTCGGCTCCTCCTCTGTACCAATGTTTACTTATTTTGTTTTCAATGGCATGGTGATGTCGGGATCCTTGATTTCTGGTCCATGAACCTCGTGAATTCCCTATGTTTCCGGAATATTGATGTTTCTAGGGTCATCATCATCATTTTCTACTTGCACATTGTAGCATTCTAGGGCCTTGCTCAACTGATGCAACCAATCTGGCTCCACTATTTCCTCTGGTTCTAGTGGTACTCTAAAAATGGCGGCCTTCACACCTTCCAATGCATCGTCAATAGTATCCATCCATTGGTATTCAAATAAGAATGTTAATAAAAATCCTTCACGGAAGATATCCCATTCACTTGTACCATGTTGGAGTTCTGTTTCAGTATACTAGTTCCTTGGGATGACATCCAGGGTATGATAAAATAAGTGTACCCACTCCAGCTGGGGTTCTTCCCCATAGGCCTGGATCCATTTGGTGAGGTGCATATGTGGGTCATCGTGTCTATCGTATTTCTCAGTTAATCGTAGTTTTGGCTTCCCAAACCTTATCTGCATCATCTGCCTACAGTCGTGCCAATCTTCAAAATTTCCTTCATGTGTTCCCCACCAGTGCACAGGCATCGCATGCAATGCCCATTTTAATGCCTCGAACCTCTAGTGTTCTCGCACCGCATGCTCAAAATTGGTCAGGAATTCGTCTATCACTGTCAACCCATCATACATCGACAGCTATCGATCTTGAATTCTTACACAACACAGTGACCTTGTCACCATGTTGCAATTTAACTTTGTTACTTCATTCAATTGGTTATGCCATCATTCGTTAGCCTCATATGAATCTGAAATGCAGGCCTCAACGCGCTCCCACGATATTCTTCATTCTGTAGTTGAATTGACCCAATCCTGATCTCGCGTAGTTATCTTGTAGATATGATCCAATTCTTCATCAATTTCATCATTGCGTACGGGTTCAGTGTAGTGTGCTCCTTCAGCTAGGTACGGCAAAATGACTATGCGTAGGGACTTCTTCTCAAATACCATCTTCCAGATCTTTAGATTGATAACTCCATTCATATCCGTGGCCCAGTCTATCCCTAATAATGCAGGTTATGGATTACTGTCATCAACAATTTCTATTACCTCAACATCTGTCTGCGTACTTATGCCTTTAATGTCCACTGTCACCCCTTGCAATCTTCCCATTGGTAAGATCTTTTGCTAATTGGTCATCCATAGTTGAATAGGAGACCTTTGTAGTGTGTGCCTACCCATGCGTTCCGACATTTGCTTAGGCAACACATTCGCATCCGACCCCAAATCTAGGATGACCTAATCCATCACATACCCACTGATTTGCGTCATCATTTGCATCTCTAGCCTGGTGCGCAAAGCATGTTTTCCTAGTTTCCGGACTACGTACGGCTCCCTTGACCTTGTGTACCTAGTGATCAGATCTTGCAGTCCTTTAACTGCCCTATTTTCGTGTAGTAGCTTCATAACGTCTCTAAAACAGTAGTAAGCATAGAGGGATCCATTCATGGCTTAATTAGATCCCTACTACTTGTAGTAGAGACTTCCGTGAATCTCTTCTGAGCTTCCTTAGATGTCCGCTTCACCTATTCCATCTCAAAGTCAGGTTCCCTTGTAGGAGCCTCGCGACCCTTCCCATCTTCTCTAGGTTATTTCCTTGCATCTCCCCCTGTAGTTGCGTCGCTCCCCAGTACCATGTTTACATTGGGGTCTTCTTCACGTGGTTTGGACCTCATCATTTAGACATTTTGTGTCGTTGTAGGCCGTGCTTCCCTTTTCTCATGTATTTGTGTGATCAGTGTGGGGCAATCTATCATTTCATGATTGAACTGCTCGCAGTAGGGGGATGATATTCTAGTCGGGTTGGTACAATCATGCACGTAGTGCCCTGGTCCGATGTAGTTGTAACAACTTAGCTGCCCATGGCCCCTTCCTGGCCCCATTCCTCCCCGTCCCCATTCTCGCCCCTAGAACCCACCGCACACTATCGCTGCAACAGGATCCTGACCTTGCACCTCAGTCTGCATCCTGTAGGCAGGTGATCGGTCCATCAATAACTCATAACTATGGTAGTCTCATTCCTCGTGACCCACCAACTTGCAAAAATTACAAAATAGCTGCTGGGGGGTCTGGGTAAACTTTGGTAGTATGTGATAGTTGTCCGTGTTTTTCTTTCCTCCCACCTGACAGATTGCGCACCAAAGCGAGGGTGTCATGCTTAGTCCCACCTATGCCTTTGGTCGCAATGGCGTTGGTCCCCCCACTGCCACATAGTTTGCAAAGACCAGATAGTGATCCTTATCGTGGCCCTGGCTTCTTCATTTGATGCACCACACTTCCTCTCATGCTTCTGGCCAGGGTGCCTTCTCCTATTTTAAACTCTGCATTCCTAAACATAGGTTTTGTATTTGCACATGGATCTGCTGAACTCCCAACATAAGATCCTATATTGGAGTCTCATGCAACCTCATCGCTATTTCTAATGCTTCAGCCTGGGTCGAGATCTTCTTCTATGATAGTGCCATCAAAAGATGTGGCGCTAAAGATGCCACAAACCACCCGCGATGCTGCCCATCCATTAGCATCATGTTAGCCTCTCGGATCGTGCCTTTTAGTCTCTGATCCAAGTCCCAAGGGGTTTCTCTTGGAAGCATCACGATATCCTTAAACCCGATGATCAACTGCATCTCTCATTTCAGCTAGCTAAACTCTTTTTCAATGCATCGCGGATCTCTGCTATCCCGGCATTTAGATAATCACTAGAGTACTTGATATGCCAAGTCAGCATGCAGTGATGTATCGCACTTACTAGGGTATCCTTTTTAATATTATCGTTCGTAACTTCGTGTGCTTCCCATACTTCCCTTACTATGAACCAAAACTATTCTGTATCTTCACTTCCTACTCCTTTGAATATTGGCAACTTGATCGCACTCGTCATGTTTAACTTCTAGTGTGCTAGGGCCCACTATTAACTCGTACCGCTTTTGACCCAATCAATTCTTCAATATCTTTCTTCCTAGGGTTTCAAAACTCTGACATCAGAAATCCCTTAGGTAGATGCTAGTCCTGAGAACAAAACCATTTGTTGGCTTGTTGGGGCCTGACCTATGTTTAGACGTGTTTTAGCTGAACAAATCCCCCACTACCGGCCCTTTTGGCAACAATCCATGGAGCGCGCACTGAAGTCTCACCCGAGATAGTATGGGAGGGTGATGGACCTAGGTTTCTGCACCCTTGGGATGTCTTGATGTAATCTGAAGGGGTCGCGAACTGTTCTGCAGCCTCGCGCTACTTTGCACAATTACTTATCCCTTGCGTAAATCTATGCCAGTTACTCTCCCGAATCTTATTATGAATTTATTATAGTTATCATCTTCTTCTTACAGTCTTTAAGAAAACATTTGATAATAAAACCTAGTGTGCGCAAGAATAATTCTTAAAGATGGTCATAAATTTCTAAAGCTAATGCATAAACTAGAATACAATCAGATCCACAATATTTCAGAATCAACACAGTATTTCAAAACCAATTTATCTTTATTAATATCTTTTATTTAGTACAATCCACTTCCTGCCCTATGCACATAGCTGCAGGGGTCTGCGCACACAGCTGGGGACTTTATCAGGCCTCTGCACACATAGCTGTGGAGCATCTATCCAACCACTAACACCCTCGACCTGGATGTACAGATTTAGAGCACCATTACTTTCAAAATCCCATAACACATCAGATCTAGACAAAAACTACCTTCTACCATTACAGCCACTCTATTTATACATTAACTTACTTCCTATTATTCTATATTATTTTTGTGCAGACAATGCTTTGACTCAACCTATTACATTTCGCGCTTTGCGCATTTCATAGATTTACAATATTATTACCCTAACTTATAGGCTTTAAGCCCCAAAACCAATATGCGGGGCCTCCACTACCCAACAATCTCCTTAGGCAAGCATGTATACTATCATCTCCTAGTAGCCTAAAAGTGTCCTCAAAGTGTGAAAGTGCTTGCTCTTGGGCAGCAAGATATCTAGGTGCTACCTGAGGATCATTTGCAATCAAATTATGGGTATTGATGAGGGCCATGGGATTTGATTGTTCAGCTCTAATCAAAAGAGTTTTAATCTACTCTCTGACCAATACTCTTTTCATCTCTGAATCTCTTGACACCTCATGGTTCATCCATGAAGCCAAAACCATTAATTGTAGGTCCCCTAGCTTGGCATTAGGGTCCCAAACATTCATGTCTTTGAGGGTCATGTTGTGTAAATAAAAATCAGCCATTTTGGCCCTATCCTCTAGTGTACTTTGATCACAAAGATCAATAAACTGCCTATAGTCCAAAAATGGCATGGTTCCCCTCTATGATAGTGTCCTAATGTCAAAACCGCAGCCATTGTTCTTTGAGGAAAAGAGCATAGGATTTAGCTAGCATCCTACACTGGATTGCCTCCAAGGAGAGGCTGGCCATACATGCTAGTTGGTTCACTCTTTCCTGCAGTTGTTCCCTTAGCCATGAATTTTCTCTCTCAATTTGACTTCTCGTTATAGCTTCTCTATCCCTTAAGCCACATAGCTCTTTTCTCATTTCTTTGAGTTTCTCTTCCATGTGCCCAATGTTTTCCACCATGTTTGATTTCGCGATATACAACCATCGGTGGGTTCTAGCCCTCTCCTTCTCAATCTCAAAGAACAGTGGGATGGCAAATTTTTGAGGTATTACTTTGTCTCCTTCAATAAACTGGTAATAGTAGTCTAGGTTAGGTTGGGGCTGGGTTCCTTTGTCTCTGGGTCTTCCTCTATAGATTCTTCCTGCTCCCTTACCTTGCTTTCCAATTTCTGTGCCTCCTCTAGTTTCAACAGAGTATCCTATAGGATTGTTTTTACTTCCTGTAGGTTTTGTTGTGGATCCTGTAGGATTGTCCTACCCTTTGAGGAAGTTGATCTAGTAGTAGGCCTCCTTACATAGGTGATAGGTGACTTAGGGGAAGGAATTTTGTCTTTTTGTGTAGGGGAATCTTTAATCTCAATAGGAATTTTTGTTGATGTTTGTGGCTTCCCTTGTTTTATTCTTGTGCTCTTTCTTACTCTGAAATATAGTGGGGTTTTCCTCCTCCTTTTTCCTTTTTCCTTGACTGGGGTGCTGAGAGCAATGAGGGTAGATGTTTTCTCTCTCTCAGTGGCCTCTAGAGACACCCTAGGTGACTCCTCCTTGAGTTCTTTCCCTTCTATTTTATTGATTTCTTCTTCTCTGTTTTTCGTGTCTTCTTCCTCGTGTGGATCTTCATCATCTCTATCAGTTTCCTCGTTAATTTCCTTGTCTGTTTCTTCATCCTCCTCCTCCTCTTCTCCCTTTTCTTCTTCAGCTTCATCATGTTCCTCTGTGTCAGTTTCTTCTTCATCCATCTCATCCTTATCTTGCTTTGTATCCTCCTTTTCCTATTTTGCTTCCTCTTCACTAACAGTAGGAATGGCATCATAAGTTAGGGCATTAATGTCATCCTCTACTCACTAGTCTGAAGACTGACTATGTTATAGGGATTTTGAGGTTTTGGACGGAATATTCAATTAGGATCCTAATCAACCCATGGTGAGCCAATTTTTGGGAATTCCCTTCCTTCACTTTGTTGCTGGAGTCTATGAGTGATTACAACAAGAAATAGGGTATGTTGAGTCTTTGGTGTGGTGGTGTTTCTATCCCAAATCTTAATTCCTCAAGGATCTTGAAATGATAGCCATAAAAAACACTATATCTACCCTCACATGTGATGTATTTGATGAGTTGGTAACCTACCTCATTCCATGTGTATTGCAGACTATCCCTCCTCACTCCATTTTTGTCCTCAGTGGGTTCTTTACCTTCTAAAAAGAATTTCCTTTTTTCCACCTGGTTGTATCCTATGTCTTCTTTTCTCCATGGAATTCCTAGGGGAGGTGTGGTGACCTTGCTACTGAGCTCTAGGTTGAGATCTATAGTGAGGCCCCTCACTACAATAGTGGCATGGATTCTGCTCTATGGAGTGAGGAAGTGGGCAAATTCTTGAGCCACCTCATCATCGTACCCTATGAATTTTTCAAAAAACACCAGCCAATTGTGTCTTGTAAATATTTCAAGCACCTGGTGGTGTTGTTGTATTCTCATAGTGTTTGTGGGCTCTATCCTACTGAACCCTCCTGTCATGTTTCTGGTGAAGCTTGAGGATAAAATGAGAGGGTTGACATAATTTTTCAAATGCAGGAGCAAAACAAAGTTGACTGATTTGTTGCCAGGTTTGACTAAGTCCAAGTCAACATTCTTTAAACCTGGCAACAAATTCCTTGAGTGAAGAATCTTCATCCCCTTTTCACTCATGCGTCCGAGCCTATGATGCCATAATGTTGCATTTGCTCCTTTGGAAGTTAAAGCATTAACAGAGTTAGAAATACCATTGCATAAATACAATGTACCAACCTTTTCGCCTTTTAGTATTACCAGGGCTCCTTTGGTGACCTTCCAAGCTTTATCTGTGAAAGTTGTCACACAACCTTCACCACCTAACTGCCCTGTTGAAATCAAATTTTTCTTTAGATCTGGAACATGCCTTAACTCCTTTAATAGCCATTGGTTTCCATTCTGCTGTTTTACAAGAACCTTACCCATTCCAACGATTTTACTGGGTTTATCATCACCCAGATGAACTTGTCCAAAATCTCCTTGAACATAGTCATGAAAGTATTTCTTATCAGGTGTGGCATGGAATGAAGCCCCTGAATCTACCACCCAAGAATCAATAATATTTACGAAAGAAAGAATCAAAGCATCTTGTAACACCTAACCTGTCACATTTGCTTCATGATTGTTTTCTTGCTGTGTATCTCCTTCTTTTCCCTTCCGAGATCTACAGTCTTTCTTTAGGTGTCCTTTCTTTCCACATTTCCAGCACACTATCCCCGATCTGGACTTGGATCTGGCTTTCCTTGATTTACTGCAATATCCTGAGCTCTTTCCTCTTTCCATTTTTCTTCCTCTAGACTCTGCACTCAAAGCATTTCCCGATGTCTCACCAGAGCTTTTCTCTCGCATTTCCTCGCTAAGGATAACACCGACAACATCATCAAACATTAAAGTACTAGATCCAGAAACGGAATTACTAATGGCCATTTCCAAACCATTCCAACTTTCTGGTAATGAGCATAAGAATAACAGAGCTCTAACTTCATTATCAAAGTTTACCCCTACAGAACTTAACTGACTTGTAACTGTATTAAAATAATTTAAATGGTTTGCAACAGATCCACCTTCCGACATATTCATATTAAATAACCGTTTCATAAGAAATACCTTGTTTGAGGCCGAGGTTTTTTCATATAGTTTCAACAACGTCTGCATCAAACCCTTTGTCGTGGTTTCCTTTGAAATATTGAAGGCGACTGACGCAGCAAGGCACAACCGTATTGTTCCGAGGGCCTTTCTATCGAGAAGGTTCCATTCTTCGTCTTTCATACCTGTCGGCATCTTTGTTTTTCCACCCAATGGTAGGTATAGATCTTTCTGATACAGATAATCTTCCATCTGCATCTTCCACAGTGAGAAGTTTTGGCCGTTAAATTTCTCGACCCTAAACTTACCATCTTCCGCCATTGCTCCCACTCGAACCAGGAACCCTTCTTTCCTGCGAGTTTATCAGCCAAATAGACCTTCGGCTCTGATACCAGTTGTTAGAAAATTATATATTACGGAGCAATGGAACACATAAAATATTGCAGAAATATAAACACAGAAAATGCACAAAACAAGAGAGACACAGATATACGTGGTTCACCCAGTTTGGGCTACGTCCACCCCGAACAGCCAATCCTTCCTTTCTATTATCCAGCAAAATGAAGAGACACAACCTACAACAAATCCACTATAATATCCTCTGTTTTCTCTCACAGTGTCACCTCTATATTTCTCGCTCACAGAATACACATCTATTTCACAGCCTCAAATACAATACCCTCATACAAAGAGAGGGGTTGCCTTCTAGGGCAAAAAACCCTAAACTAAACATAAGTTCTACCGTTAGATCATCCGCCTAAGTAACGGCCCGGATTGACTAGAAATTACTATACTTTTACAAGGCAATTTTACATATGTTTTTAGCTTCGGGGGCGCTACCCCCGAAACCCCCGCCAGGGGGGGCTCCCAAAGGTCGCAGCCGCCCCCCTTGGACCCCCCCTACAGCGAATATTTGACGGGCGGCGTTGCCGCCCCCATTTCGAACTGGGGTCCTATGTGGCGATACCTTTGAATATAGAAGATAATCAGGCTCCATACCCAACACAATTAGGCCACCTCAGAGAGGTTTTCATCCTAGCTATTTTCCCTCGGCGCCTCAAGCAAGGTTTTCACCCAAGGATCTTCTTATTTTTTCTTGTCTTTTTTCTTTTTTCTTTTCATCATTGGGCCGTCTCAGAAGGTTTTCAACTCAAATATGGGACTCAGGCACCTCATGGAGGTTTTCACCTGAGTCCTTATTCTTTTTTCTCTTTTTTCTTTTTCAGTGACTTGATGAGGGAGGAGCTGGAACTTTCTCCACCATCATCACTTTTTTATTGATATTATCAATGAACTCTTGTTTTGATAAAGGTCTGTTATACATTTTCAATCGGTGCCCATTAACAGGCAAAGGAATTGCTTCCTCATCTATAGTTCTGATTTGCACTGAACCATTATGATGGCATATTTCCATCTTGTCCTTAGCTTTCCCTTGAAGCCTTTATGCCTAGAATCATATGACAATGCCAAATCGCCCTTCTGAAATTGCTTCTCCTTAATATGTTTATCATGCCAGATCTTCCTTCGAAGTTGAACTATCTCTATATGTAGGAGGGATGGCATTCTAAATTCATCCAAGCCATTCAATTGGAACAATCTCTCTTTCTGTGCATTGCTGAGATCCAAATCTAGTTGGGATGGCTTCCTTAATGTGTTATATTCAAACTCAATGGATAGCAAGTCCTTTTTCCCATAGACTAGCTCATAGGGTGTAAATCCAGTGGTTCCCCTCCATGTGGTATTATAGGCCTAGGTGGCCTCAACTAGTATTTTTGCCCAATCCTTCCTACTGTTGCTCACTACCTTGGTTAAGATGCCCTCATGTGCCTTATTGGTCACCTCCACTTTCCCATTAGCTTGTGGGTGATATGGAGTGGAGGTCCTATGCTTGAGTTTGTGATGGATGAGGAGGTCTTCAATCATGTTGGAGGTAAACTGGCTACCTTGGTTTGTGACTAGCTCTCTAGGGTACCCAAATTTGTAGAATACATTCTCCCTTAGGAACTCAGGCACCTTCTCTTCTGTTGTTGCCTTAATTGCCTTGGTTTCATCCCACTTAGTCAAATAATTAGTGCACACAACAATGCATTGTTTTTGCTTTGAAGGATAGTTGATAGTCCCAATGAAGTCCAGGGCCCACTTGTCAAATGGCTCAAAAGTCACTTGACGCTGCAGGGGAATTTCATCTCTTGGTGTAGGTCTTCCCATACTTTGGCACTGATCACACTCACTAGTGTACTTTTTCACATCCTGATGAAGAGTGGGCCAATAATAACCTACTTGTAGCACTTTGAATGTTTTCCTCTTTGCTGCAAAGTGATCTCCACAAGGTCCATCATGACAGGTTAGAAGGATGTTAAAGACATCCTCTTCCCTGACACAACTTCTCAAGATTTTATCTTGGACAAGTTTGAAATGATTACCTTCAATCCAACTGAAGGGGCCACTTTTCCTGACTGTCTTGCTCTTTTCTTTGGAGGGAAAGTTTGGTTGGAACTATGCTGATACCAAATAGTTTTCTATATCAGCAAGCCATGGAGAGAGAACTAAAATAGAAAACAGATGCTCATCTGGTAATTGGTCATCCACCATTCCTTCTTCACCTGTGGGCACATTTACCCTAGATAAAAAGTCTGCAACAACATTTTCCTTACCAGGCTTATCAACAATGGTTAGATCAAACTACTGTAATAAAAGTAACCATCTTATCATTTAAGCATTCACATTTGGTTTGTTCATTAAATATTTGATTGCAACATGGTGAGTATGCACAAATGTTTGATAGCCTGTAATGTAATCCCTGAATTTTTTTAATGAATGCACAATAGGAGTTCCTTTTTGGTCACTGTATAATTTAGCTCAACCTTTGACAAGTTCTTACTAATAAAATAGGTTGCATAAGGCAGTTTTTCCTCTACCTGACCTAGGGCTACTCCTATGGCTTTGTGTGAGCCATCAGCATGAATATGAAAGGGAAGGGCCCAGTTTGGGCCTCAGAGAATTGGTGTAGTGGTTAACTTACCCTTTAGAATGTCTAAGGAATCTTGACAACTTTTTAACCATATAAACTCAGAATCTTTGGCCAACAACCCAAAGAAAGGAGAGGCCAATTCGTTGATGTCCTTTATGAACCTTCACTAGTATTCAATAATACCTAAGAAACTTCTAACATCTCTTTGCTTTTGAGGAGGTGGGACCCTTTGGATGATGGATATTTTGTTCAGGTCCACCCGCAGTCCTTGCTGAGATATTGAATGACCTAGCACGATCCCTTTAGTCATTAAAAATTCACATTTTTTCAGGACTGAGAGACGGGTTCATTTCAATGCATTTGTGTAGTACTCTGCCTAGGTTAGTGACGGCTTCTTGAAAATCATAGCCATAAGGTGTAAATTCATCCATATAAATTTCCACCTCATCATGGACTAATTCAGCGAATATACTCAAGACTGCTCTCTGCAAAGTGGTAGGATCATTTCATAGGCCAAAAGGAAGGACCCTATAGGGAAAAGTACCCGAAGGAAATGTGAATGTGGTCTCATCTTGGTCCTCTACGTAGATTTGGATTTGGTTTTACCCATTGAATCCACCTAGGAAAGAAAAAAACTTTTCCTCTGCTAGGCCATCTAGCACTTGGTCAATGAAGGGTAGAGGAAAGTGATCCTTCTTTGTGCTTTTGTTCAACTCCCTATAATTGACACAAATCCTCCACTTACCATTTTTGTTGGGAGCTAACACTAAAGAAGAGACCCACTCACTATCGGAGATAGGGTAAATGAATCCTGTATATAGCATGTTTTGTAGTTCTTCTTTGACTATATCTTTAAGAGTTGGATTCATCCTCCTTTATGGTTGCCGAACCGGCTTGCAACATTCTTTGATGTATATGTGGTGAGTACACACTGAGAGGTGTACTCCCTTCATTTCCTTGTATCTCCAAGTTAAGGCTCCTAGCTTTTCCTTTAACATGTTGCATAGCTTCTCCTCTTCATGAGCAGAAAGAGATGGATTAATTTTAAAGGTTTTCTTTGGGCTCAACTCTATGGTTTTGACACAGAGTGGGTTGGAATTGGCCAAGCATAAGTCAATTTGATGATTGTTATGGGTTTCCCTTACTTCTTTTTCTAATGGTAATGAACCATGAGTTGGACTTTGGAGTAGGTGTTCAATCAAGTGATCCTCATCTTGTTGTCCTCCTCCCATGGTTGCTTCCAAAGCATAAAGTTCGGCAGAATAAACCTCATCGTCTTCTCCTCCTCCAACTATAAAGGTAAATCATGCTCTAGAGACGGTTGAGTAGGAGGGTATAGGACTAACTGCCTGGACGTATGCCCATTCTTCATGGTCATATTCCCAGCTCTGCAACTGATGTAAGAATCGGCTGTGGCCAACCATGGCCTCCCAAGGATGAGAGGATAACCAGTAATCTTATCCTTAGGTTGGAGAACTAGAAAATCTGCATGGTACTCCTAGGAGTCAATGGAGACCATCACATCCTCCACAATTCCCTCGGGGGTTACTGTGGAATGATTTGCAAGTTGCAGAACTATTGTGGTCTTCCTCAATGACCCTTGGAGTTCGAGCTTGAGCATGGTGTCCTTGGTCATCACATTAATGGCAACCCCAATATCGATCAGATTGTGTGGGACAATGGTGACATTGATGTGCACATCTACTATAAGGCTTCCAGGGTCCAAAAATTTTGAACATATTACCTGCCCCATCATTAGGTCGAATAGCTTCCTAATGACATTAATAGTAGGGGCATCCCTTTCTCGCCTCCCTGGATGTTTGAAGAATTTATCCTTAATCACCTTATTGTAAATGGGAACATCTTTTATTGCCTAGATAAGGGGGATCTTTACACATAGGTTTTTCAGTTCTCCTAGGAGTTTAGTTTCTTCTGGGGTAGGCTGGAGTGGTTGGGCCAATCTCTCAGGAAAGGGTGGATTTAATTTAAGGTTACTTTTATCTCTTTATTCCTCAACCTCCATAGGTAGAGTGGGAGGTTGGTTATCCGGGAGAACTCTCCTACATCTCAGGTTAATCTCCTAGATTTCCACAACATAAGTTGGATATGATGTCTGTCCACTATATACTGGCTAAGCCTACCTATTGTTTAGGTTCGGATTTGGTTGGGTAGGTATCTAGGGTTGCTTGGGTGGAGCAAAGTGTAGGAGTTGTGGTTGGGCATGTGGTGGAGGCAATAGAGCTAGAGAATTGTTGTATTGGGGCATCCACCCCTAGAGTGGTGTATTCCACTGAGGTTGTGGCAAAGCGTAAGGTTGAAATGATTGACTGGCTGGCTAGGAATAATACTAAGATGCATAGGACCAAGGGGGGTGGGGGTGTAGACTAGTAAGGATGAGTAGGGGGTCCCGAGGAAGGTATACCTATGGTTTGGTTGGGGTTTTAATATGCATGGGATGACCCTTGCATGCCCTGCTGGTATGGTCTAGACCTAGGAGGTCTCCTTTGGTTAATGTGGTAAAGTTTCTCAGTGATCCCTTTAGCTCCTTGATATACATCTTTAAGTCTGGGTAAAGAAGGGCACTTGTCTGTGGAGTGGTTTTCTTCACAGACCGAGAAAATTTCAATACAATTCAATGGACATTCATTCCTAGGATGCCTCGAGGTGCATCTAGAACAAAAGATGGCCATGGCTCTCTCAGCTTCCTCTTGTTTCATTTTAATGTTCATGGTGTCCATTTGTAAGGCAAGGGTTTGCATCATATCACTTGAAATCTTCTAGCATATTTCCAATTTCACCCTTGATGGATGAGTTGGAAGGTGATGTATTGTCCATAAGTTGACTACCCTTACCCTTTTTCCTCATTGCCCTAGAATGGTTTCTAAAGATAGTCTTGATATCCTCATAGGGTAATTGGTAGATATCTCCTCCTACTAATAAGTGTAAGGGTCCAGAAGGTCTTCTCTTACTCCCCTAAGCAGGACTAGCTTTAGTGACTAAGGGTCAAGTGTGCACTTGGGCCTTTTGTAACTGAGATGGAATCTTTATTCGTAGTCTTCTAAGGATTCATACTTGCCTATGGTCATCCTAAAAATTTCTTCCTTAGTATCCATTGACCTATAGTAGTCCCGACATTTATTTTTAAAGGCTTGCTGCATCTAAGCCCAAGTTGTGATTCTTTCTCTAGGTAAGCCCATGAGCCAACGCAATGCTGCATCCTTGAGGGTAGATGGAAATAGTTTTAACATTTTCTCATCATCTTTCGAGGTCCTCTATGGTCAGGCCATGGAAATGAGGTAGGGCAAAGGGCCTTATATTTTTCATCTTAGTGTCCCTGTTGGTTTCCCTAATGGGGAAGGCACCCTCAACTCTCTCTTTATTCCCTCTGTAATTTCAGTTTTCAACCATTGGTTTAGTAGGAATGAGCTCCTCTTCTTCTTCTTCCCCTGTAGGTTCTTCAAATATGTTAGGTTTCTCACCTAAAGGTTCCTCCAATTCACAACCAATGAAGAAGAGAAAAGGTTGGCTATTGGATGCAGTGGGGGTATTTGGAAAAAATTTCCCTAAGTTGTCCCTATTCCTACGAGGAATGAAAGGAAATGTTTTTGGGTTGGTTTTGTATAAAAAAAATTAAACTAGAAAGTACTTTGCAGAAATGAAATTGTTTTTTGAATGAGAATCATTGACAGAATGAAATATCTACTCGCTGAATTGAAATCCTACTTGCAGACTGGAAAGGAAAGTAGATAATTAAAAATAAAAGAAGGGAAGTAACTATATTACTTTTGCAGAAATAAACTAATAGAAAAATATTGAAGACAAGAAAGAGAATAAAAGAAAGAAATAATCACATTCTACTTAGACACCTCCCCAGCAACGATGCCAAAAAGTGATGAGCACCAGTATTTCAACAAGGATGGTGCAACCCCTGGGCTACCATCTTTACTTATAAACCTAGGGTTCGTACAAACTTGGAGGTGATAGTGCTATATGCATAAGTAAAAGTGAAGGTCGTTCATGTTGTCACTATTCATTTGGTGAGAGACCCCAGAGGTTCCAAGCCAGACTTCTATAGAGTCAGAAGAAGCTTGATTCTTTGATGGAAGAAGAGAAAATCTACTCTAAGAGAGCTACTCTACTGCAGTAATGAAGAAAACAACATGTAATGCTAAATCACACCATATATTAATTAACCATTTAAACATCTATGCTAAGCAGAATTTCTAAATCAACACTAAATAAATGCTACTATCTAAGATGCAAAATTAAAGAGCATCAAACCATACTAGTGTGTAAGCAAAAAACTAAACTAAATTGGTTTTCACTTTTTTGTTTTTTTAGGCAAAATCAAGTATGCTAATTAATTGTTCTTGTGGATGTGACAAGTGAATGAAAGGTGACAGAGGATGGCTAGAAGGTTTATGGAGTTTTTGGATGGTGTGGAAGGGTCCTAGGAGGCTTTGTGTGACTTCCTAGAGGTTTCCCATCAATTTGGCCTCAAAACAGGCCGTTTCAGGAAAACCTACAGGATGTACTAGAAACCTATAGGATGATCCTGTATGAATTACAAGAAACCTATAGGATACAACTGAGAGCTAAATGTGAGTTGTTGGAGGTGTTGGGAAGTTTGGGAAAGGTGTATGATGATTGGAATGTGGTGTTAGAAGGTCTAGGAGCACTCAGGAGTCAATATCTGATATAAGGGATGGCTAGATTCGCTCAATGTAACTAGAGGAACTTCAATGAAAAATGATAAAAAAAACTACTGAGGGTGATGGTGGAACAAGAGATGGCTAAGGTGGATGAAGTGGAAGGCGGCTACTGGTGATGAAGTTTGGGTCTCCTCCTAAAGTACCTTCTTTTCTTAAAACATGTGGCTCTTCCAAGAACTATGCAACAAGATACATTTTCATAAACAAGAAAAGCATGAACCAATTGCCTATATTATCCATGAAGAAGGTTGTTGAAAGGAATCAAAGCATGATTGAGTTCTTATAGCAGAAATGGAGATGGAAAAAGATGACAGTGAAATCTGCCTTGCAACATGAACCAAATACTGAATCAAAGACAACAAACTCCAAAGCTCATGCAAGAACTAGAAATCTGTGTTTTTCGGGCTGTTGAAGGGTCCCTTCCTCAATTCATAGTCCCAGAGGGAGGAAGTGAGGTTGAGACACCTGTTGACAACCTTATGGTGATCCTTTTTCTCCTTGCTAACCTGATACTTGAAAGAAAGTGCAGGGTCGTGAATACGACCACATTTTAACACTTATTTCATCTATTTTTATTCTTCTTTATCATGTCATTTATTATAATTTATTATATAAATCCATTTTATAATGATTTATGCTCTTATGGAAAAATATTATTTATTTTCCTTTATTTCTAATAAATTGATGATTATGCATGATTTTATCAATGATAGTTTTAATAAATTGGTTGTAACATTATTCACCATTTTTAGCCTCCAAGATAATTTCCAGATTGAAGAATTGATCATTAAAAGTGCCAACTCAAAAATTCGCTGGAATAAGAAGTGACAGTTTTCCCAAATTCGGCTTGTACTGAGAGAAACACAGGGTTCCTTGGGCACAATTTTCTTAGATTTTTTGTGTGTCCATTTTCCAAATCTCAGCTGCAAAGCTAAATTTTCTTTGCTCTTGCTGAAAGATGAATGGAAATATATTTTCTTGTTGATCAATTGGTTGGAAACAATCCAATTTTGTAATAGAAATCATGTTGTAATTATCTTTGTTGTAACTTCTCTCTGATCTCTCTCTATTTAAATGGAAACATAGATCAGAGATGGGGATGGAAAAATGATGGAAAACTGATGGAAAAATGAGGATAGCATTGAGGACTCAGAATTAGAGATTCAAGAGAGATGATGGATTACTCATGATGGAATAGGATAGGGTAGGGGGAGAGGGAGATGGAACGAGTATTATTCTGAACTGTAATTTTACTTGCAGACTCTCGTTGCTGAGAAGACACAACTCACTGTAATGGTGTTCGATTTGATGATTAATATATAAGCAGAGTTATTATTCCTTCGCATCTTCTGAAGCACTATCAGTAGTGATCACTGGTGGTTAAGGGCCCAACCCTGGTGGATTCACTTGCCGTTCCTGTACCATTATTTCATGATCTTTATCGTGTGATGGTTTGATTTTATTTGTATTTATCGTAATCATGTTACTTTACTGCTTGGTATTTCCAGACTGAATGAATTGATCTGTTTTATATATTGTACTTAAATTGCGTTGCTGTTCATTTCCTTCTTAACAGAGATCACTGCTTTTCGCCAGCATGTTGTTTTGTTGTTCATTTCATCTTCAAAGCTGTGCTGATCACTCCAGTAATTTAACAGTTTTCTGTTCATTACAGCTATATAAGTTTGGCTGTTCATTTCTAATACTTAGCACCGTTGTTCATTTACTTTCTTCAATTATTTAAGCTTGCTTTTTAGCATTCTTCTAGTTAGCACAGTTGTCTCATTTTCATTAAGTTGTAGTAATATGATTGATTTAATTCTTTGCAATTTCCAATTGGTTATTTAGTGTTGTGTGTGAGATCAACAACTGTAAAGGAAATTGGCTATCACTGCCTAAGTTCTTAGGTTGTGGATCTTATTCATGCTTGATTTAATTTATATTAGTTAAACAAGGAGAGGGTTTTGCTATTCAATCTTATTTATAGAAGTAGATGATGTTCCATTTCTTGTCATTCGAAAATCATCATTGCTTTTGTGTGCAGAAGGTCTGAAACTGTAGTGAACATTGACATATGCTGCCTAGTTCCCAGTTTGACGATCCTTCTTTCAAGTGCCTTTTTAATTGCATCATTTTACAGAGGGAAGAGTTACTGTTACTATACCCTTGCTGTGTTTTTTTGAGTGAATGATTTAAGTTTCAGAGTGATAAGTTTCTTTTAATTATAAGTAGATTTTATTTCCAACTTTCATTTACTTTTGGATTTTAAGCACTATACTGCAAAACATTACTCATGAGTAAATAGCCGCCTCAGACTGAGTACACTCTTGAAATAAAATGTCATCCCTGGGTTGACAATTAATGTGAAGATAATTAGGAGTTAAAAAGACACCTTTTTATCTCTCGACATTTTGGTGCCATTGCCGGGGAGAGTGTAGCCATTTTTAAAGAGTAGTGTGCATCTGATGAGTGCCTGTTAGGAAAGGACTGGGTATTAAAAACGGAAGGTAAGAACCTGCATATGGAGCATGTAGAAGCCCTGCTCCCCTACCCGCTTTCCAACATAATTGTTAACAAACTTAGGGTAAATGTTTGAATTTCTGTGTGACTAACTAAAAAAAAAATAGAAATTTTGAAAAACAAATCTCATGATTTTTCTTAAGTGGTGATGTAAGCACCACCCATTTCGTTAACCAAATGACAGGAACATTTGAAGAAGGAGCCTCAAAGAAACACATGAAGAACATCTTTTATTATGGTAAGAAATGACTCACATTTCTACTTTTGAATTTCCTATCAAAGATCTAGGAGGAGTGACACAAATGCACATAATTCCCCCATTTTCTCTACCAAATTTTCATGGTTTAGCAAATGAAGATCCAGATACATTCTTATTTGAGTTCAAAATACTTTGTAGAGGATATGATTATTGTACTAACGATCAAAGGTTGAAAGTGTTTCCTCTTACTCTAAAAGGACAAGCTCTCCGATGGTTCATGAGCCTAGGTGGGAACCGCATCCAAACATGGGAGGACATGAAGAATATATTTGTTGAAGAAGTACCAAGACTATTGCAAGGCCAATGAAGATATTTTCAATATTATACAAGGGGAAGATGAAGTCTTGGAGGACTATGTGGATCGATTTCAATACAACCTTCAAAAATCAAAGCATAAGTATCTGGAGAAAGAGATCTTGAAAACACTCTTTCTTAAAGGAATCAAAGATGATTTTTTAGAACTCTTAAATCTGATAGGAAAAGGTGATGTTTTTCAGTTATCATATGATGATGTTTGTGAGTTGTGCATAAGGTATTCAAGAGGAATCTCCAAGGCTGGTAAGAATTCTAGAGATGTTTGTTCTTTCTTTTCCAAATCTGCTACAAGAATAGGAGACATAAGAGCTGAAATCAATGCTTTATTTGAAAATTTTAAAGTTGATTTTATTAGCTCTCTAAATGCAAAATTGGATGTTTTGCAGGTTCATAAAAATCAAGAATTTGATGAAGTGTTTTTCACTCATGACTGAAAGGAGCATACCATAGATGGTTGTTCTTCCTTATCTAATTTGGAAGTGGCATATCAAAGAGATGGGGAAGCTGCAACAAGGTCAATAGGTATGGTTCAAAACACTTCCTCTTCATTCTCTTACTTGCATAATCCATTATGGAATACTAATGTGTTAGGGCAGCCATGTCAATTTCAATATAACCACCAATCTTGTCTACAAGTTGGGCATGGTTCACCTTATGATTGCATGACTACTCTCCCTCATCTTGTAGCACAAACATATTCTCCATATTTTTCACTAGCTCTTCCACAACATCCTGCTTGCATATCAAATTCATCCACTCAACCCAACCAACCACATCATCACAATGCTCCATTCCTTACACATTTTCCTGCTCAACTAATTCCACACCCTCACCATAATAAACCAGTACAACATGCTTACAATGTTGAATTGCAAAATTTACCCACCCTTCCCACCCATTCTATCTCACATGCGCCATTAGAGAAAACTTACAATGAGATTCAGAATGTTTCAAATTCAAAAATTATAGAAGTTATGGAAAAAGATGAGGTTTCTTTTAGTTTGCATCAATAAGCCGTTTTAAAAGCTCAAGAACTTCATGATATGATGGGTATGGGAAATCAAGAAAGTAACGGATATATTGAAGATTGGTTTCACTACATCACTTGTTGGCAGCATCACTCCATACTTCAACAATTTTTGATACCATTTTTTCAAGGGAAGTTGGCTTCTCATACCCTAATTTTATCGACATGCATTTTTCAAATTTGGGTATGTACATACTAGAGGCCTTATTTCTAAAATGGTTCCACTGGAAAGACTCTTATACATAAACATATTCGATTCTCAAAAAAGAGTAGGATAGTGGAGAAAATAAAATAAATAAAGAAATAAAACAAACACATTTTTTTTATTTTTGTAAAAATAGTTGTTTCTTTGTTGCAACACGCTATCAAAATCAACATCGGTGATAAATATTTCAATTTATTTGTGTATGTACATGAATTATATTGAAAATAACAATTCTACAAACACTTATATTCATTTTTATCATCAATTTGAAAAAATTCTTGAATATCATATTTTTTTGGCTTGCGGGCTTGATGAAATTTCTGGAAAAACAGTCGGGACAGTAATGTTTTGAGGGACCAAAATGTAATATTTTTAAAAAATGTTTCTATCCTAAGTATCCCTTGATGTCTACTTTCCAACCCAATTTTAATCACTAAATTTGGATTTGAAACGAAAAATTTAGAACCGAAACATTGACAGGGTGTCTAGCGGGTAGCTGAGGAATAGAGTTGGGACTGTCAATTTTTGGAGGCCTAAATGAATGAATTTTTAAAACCTGTTTCTATGGTAGATTCCCCTATGAATATATTTTACAAGGAAATTGGAATCACTCGTTTTTGATATCGTATGGGGAAGTTATGATCAAAATACTCATTGTCTATTGTAAATCAGCACCCTTAAAACTCTGTCTTTCCGGCTGTTCCTTATAGTATTTGACCTATCAATTATTCTTGTGTTAAAAACCTGTTTCTATTGGATATAAATAAATGAATCTAATTTCATTTCCAATTTGAATCATTTGAATCCAACATCAAACAAAAAATCTATGCTTGAAATATCAATTGTTGGTCTAAGCTGGGTAATCGAAAATGACTTTGTTATGCAGGTTGTTCTAACTACAATTGACATATCATATCAATGAATTTTTAAAAATTGTTTCTATTGGAGATACACCTTTGAATTATCTCTCATCTGATTTTGAAATCACTCAATTTGGATGAAAAACAAAGAAGTTGTGATTAAAACACTGCAGGTTAGCATGATTGGCCACTACTCTCCCGCAAGTGACAAATAAATTTTACTGTGTTATTTTCTCAGTGAATTTGTTATACAGAGTAACTACTTGTTATTTTTTTGCATAATTCTTGGATTAGGAGAGCCCGATCACCTCTTTTTCTCCACGATTTAATGTTTTATTGCAGGTAGACACTCGTTTTTTGCAAGTCTTGGGAAAATAAAGAAGGTCAATTTATGGACGAGTGATTTTTGAAAAAAAATTTATGAAACATAGGAATTTCATCCAACACATTACCCAACAGATTTATAATAGAAGAAATGAAAAATTGATTTCCATTTGGAGATTCATGTCTTGACACTGTTGCCAAAACATTTTTTCAAAGAGATCATTTTTTTTACATAATATCATAGCTGTTGTAGGTTAATTTATTTATTTACATACTGTTTTTTTGTTGTTTCTTTTCTAATTTCTCTTATATTTTGTGTTTCAGGTGTTGTTTCATTCAAAGTGTAACCCATCCTCAGCATCAATACAGTGAACAGCTAATTCATTGTTTGTGTGCTTGCATTTTATGCTTGTGCATTTTGTTGTTCCTGTTTTGAAGGGACATCATTTGTGTGCACTTTTATAGTTTTTGCTGTTCCTTTTTCAAAGGGACAACATTTTCCTTTTGATATTCTTTTTCCAAAGGAACAACACCTTTCGGGTCAGCCATTCATTTTGTGGTTCCTCTTTCACGGTTTATTTTGTTGTTCCTCTTTCATGGTTCGTTTCGCTATTCCTTTTTCACATTTCATTTTGTTGTTCCTTTTTTATGGTTCATTTTGTTGTTCCTTTTCCAAAGGAACGACACTTGTGTTTTTTCTGTTCCTTTTCCAAAGGAACAACACTTTTCATTTTGCTATTGCTTTTCCAAAGGAACGAAATTTGCGTTTTTGCTGTTCCTTTTCCAAAAGAACGACACTTTGATTTTTGTTGTTCCTTTTCCAAAGGAACGACACTTGCATTTTTGCTGTTCCTTTTCCAAAGGAACAACGCTTTTGATTTTTTCTGTTCCTTTTCCAAAGGAACGGCACTTGCGTTTTTGTTGTTCCTTTTCTAAAGGAACGACACTTTTAGTTTCTGCTGTTCCTTTTTCCAAATGAACAACATTTGCATTTTCACACCTTTTTTTGTGTGTATTTTTTATTTTTGGTGTGCATTTCCTTTGTTGTTCCCTACAAAGAACAAAACTTTTTTTGAGTGTTTTTGTTGTTCCTTCAAAGAAACAACACTTGGGAGTATTTTCAAGAGCAACCCTTTCTTCCTCTTGTGGGATTATTCCTAGTTCATCTCAACCACATTTTACTGATTCCCTTTCATGGCATGAAGTACACTACTTTTATGAGGACAAGAATGATGGATTTTATTGAAGCAAGTTAATATCTTTCACATTATGATTTTTAACAGGACAGCTCCTTGATGATAGATTATTTTCAAAAGGACACAATTATTTATATACTACTTTACTGCATTTTTTTCTGCTGTACATGATACTGATTGATCATCTTAATACCATGTTGGTTCCACCCTTCCTGGTTATAATCTTCTCTGTCTGTAATAAATGAGATATGGGTATATTTTTCTACTGACATGTTCAACTTCTTCCACCATCCATACTCTTAAGGAGTACTGAGCCTCCCTCTTTTTATCATAAAAATGTGTAATAACAACAAAATTTTGTCCGCAGATTGAGGATAGGGGGTCTCATTACAAGCTAGCCTACCATGTTCATAAGGTTGTAACGAAGTGACATTCCCATTATGGCCACCACACTAGGGTTATGATCCATTGGATAGCCAAATTATCCTTGGAACATGAGGTCTCATCACAAGCCGACCTGATCACTTTTGCTACATCCCAGTGAATGGCAGTGTGGTTATCTGGTTACCATGCCAGCACACTGATCTCTTCTGTAGAACAACATTGTAACTCTCCATTTATAAATTGAGGATCTTGGCTCATATCGGTTAAAAAGAAACCCTGCCGAGGCTATAGACGCCTGCTGGCAGCAGAGGCTCTGCTTATGGTACTAAAGTTATATCTTATCGTCAATTATTACTATAATACCCTTTTCTTATTTTTTCTTTTTATCAGAGAGGTTATTTCCTTAATTTTCCCTATTTTGAACCTTTACGCATGAGAAATTATTTTATGATCAATCACATCATTTTTCAGTTAGAATACCATCAGCAAAGCATCTTTTTGGCATATTGTTGTCCTTTTTCTTTTTCATAACTTATCATCAATCCAAAGCATCATATCTTTTATTCATAACTATCTTTACACACTCTGCTCTCATTATAACCATAATTCTCATCGTCCTATCATTGATAAGTGTACTCTGCTTCATTTACTGCCGTATTGTTCATTCCCTTGCCTTACCGTCAGCATACCACCTCTCATACGCTTTATGGTCATGGAATTCCTTTTCTAATTGGAGGGGGTAATGTATGCGTAATGGGATTGCATGCGATATGATTACTGCACTCTGCCATAACTTGTTGATCTGATAAAATACCTGACTGAAATTTTTGCATGCATCTTAACCTGTTGCTCTTCAAAACTAACACTATGGATTCAAGAACATTGTATGCAAAATAGTGATTTGTTTACAGGAGAAAACAAGTATGGGCAGAATTATATTCACAGCATGACCACACTATTGCAACTAACAGAAGAGGCTCGAGCAACTCACGAACGTGAACAATTGTTCAGACATGATGTGCTTGCATGGATTCCACCTTTTGCATCACTTTCAGCACCAACTCTGTCTACGTCAACTTCAACAATTGCTAGTCCATATATGTCATTCTAGAGGTAAAATTTGAGGTAAAATAGCATAATTTTCTGATTTAGTATGAATTTAGGAGAATTTAATGAAAATCCATTTTGAGCATCATTTATCATCCTTCATTTCATATTTTTACTACTTCACATTTTTCAGCGGCATATTACCTTTCATTTTGGGGGAGTGTCGCTTTCATTCATTTCTTTCTTATAACCATGTCATTCATAGTCTTCATCATCCATTGCTATTCTTATTCATTCTCAACACCTCCCATACTCCATGTTGTTTTACACCAAGCATAGAATTCAACAGATTGTAGCAACCACCTCAATTTGTTTTCTAGCATCGCATGAGGGCATGCTAATTCTTCAGAGAGGGCGAGGAATTGCTATGCATGATGGATGTTTTCTACTTTCTTTCTTAAGGCATAAAATTTTAGTGCAAACATTGATTTCCACATATTTTTAAAACTGTGAACTCAATTCTTGTGATCTCTGGAAAACACAGACATATTATTAAAATACACATACCCAGATAATGTCAAGATAAATTGGTTCATAAAATTTCAGAAATCATGCACTCTCACCTACAACCATCTTGTTTATATCTCATGATCCGTGCATCAAAATGATTTGATTTTGGGATCATAGAGGCATTCATATATTACAAATCTACTTGCAACATTTCAACAAAAGCTGGTTTGTAGTTTTTGGGAAAATGGTTAATGAAGGTTGTTGTCACTTATATCATATTTTGCTGCAACTTCATTGTTATGCCTTCATCAAGATTGCTAAAATTGAATATTTATTAATTGAGGAAGAATTCATTTGTTCTATGAGCTTATATGAACAAATTTTTGTCTTTGGGTTGCATGAGGAAATGCAATATATTCAGTTTTTGTTGCATGAGGACATGCAATATATTCAGTGTGGGGCTGTGTTGGGCCGTGAATACAACCACTTTTTAACACTTATTTCATCTATTTTTATTCTTCTTTATCATGTCATTTATTATAATTTATTATATAAATCCATTTTATAATGATTTATGCTCTTATGGAAAAATATTATTTATTTTCCTTTATTTCTAATAAATTGATGATTATGCATGATTTTATCAACGATAGTTTTAATAAATTGGTTGTAACATTATTCACCATTTTTAGTCTCCAAGATAATTTCCAGATTGAAGATTTGATCATTAAAAGTGCCAACCCAGAAATTCGCTGGAATAAGAAGTGACAGTTTTGCGGTTGTGATTTTGAGCAAATGAAGAAGAATCTAGAAAATTTGGAACATGGGTTTTGTCCAGAACGGATGAAATTAACTTTAGTGAAGAACGGTTTGCCAAAATTCGGCTTGTACTGAGAGAAATGCAGGGTTCTTTGAGCATGATTTTCTCAGATTTGCTGTGTGGCCGTTTTCGAAATCTCAGCTGCAAAGCCAAATTTTCCTTGCTCTTGTTGAAAGATGAATGGAAATATATTTTCTTTTTGATCAATTGGTTGGAAACAATCCAAATTTGTAATAGAAATCATGTTGTAATTATCTTTTTTGTAACTTCTCTATGATCTCTCTCTATTTAAATGGAAACAGAGATCAGAGATGGGGATGGAAAAATGATGGAAAAATGAGGATAGAATTGAGGCCTCAGAATTAGAGATTCAAGAGTGATGATGGATTACTCATGAAGGAATAGGATAGGATAGGGGGAGAGGGAGATGGAACGAGTATTATTATAAACTGTAATTTATTTTCAGACTCTCGTTGTTGAGAAGACATAACTCACTGTAATGATGTTTGATTTGATGATTAATATATAAGCAGAGTTATTATTCCTTCGCATCTTCTGAAGCACTATTAGCAGTGATCACTGGCGGTTAAGGGCCCAACCCCGGTGGATTCACTTGCCGTTCCTGTACCATTATTTCATGATCTTTATCGTGTGATGGTTTCATTTTATTTGTATTTATCGTAATCATGTTACTTTACTTCTTGGTATTTCCAGAATGAATGAATTGATCTGTTTTATATACTGCACTTAAATTGCATTGCTATTCATTTCCTTCTTAACAGAGATCACTGCTTTTCGCCAGCATGTTGTTGTGTTGTTCATTTCATCTTCAAAGTTGCACTGATCACTCCAGTAATTTAACAGTTTTCTGTTCATTACAGTTATATAATTTTGGCTATTCATTTCTAATACTTAGCACTGTTGTTCATTTACTTTCTGCAATTATTTAAGCTTGCTTTTCAGCATTCTTCTAGTTAGCACAATTGTCTCATTTTCATTAAGTTGTAGTAATACGATTGATTAATTCTTTGCACTTTCCAATTGGTTATTTAGTGTTGTGTATGGGATCAACAACTGTAAAGGACATTGGCTATTGCTGCCTAAGTTCTCAGATTGTGGATCTTATTTATGATTGATTTAATTTATATTAGTTAAACAAGGATAGAGTTTTGCTATTCAATCCTATTTATAGAAGTAGATGATGTTCCATTTCTTGTCATTCGAAAATCATCATTGCTTTGGTGTGCAGAAGATCTGAGACTGTAGTGAACATTGACAAATGTTGCCTAGTTCCTAGTTTGACGATCCTTATTTTGAGTGCCCTCTTAATTGCATCAGTTTACAAAGGGAGGAGTTACTGTTACTATACCCTCAACTGATAAATTGCTGTAGTTTTCTGAGTGAATGATTTAAATTTCAGAGTGATAAGCTTCTTTTAATTATAAGTAGATTTTATTTCCAGCTTTCATTTACTTTTGGATTTTAAGCACTATACTGCAAAACATTACTCTTGAGTAAATAGTCGCCTCAGACTGAGCACACTCTTGAAATAAAAAGTCGTCCCTAGGTTGACAATTAATGTGAAGATAATTAGGAGTTAAAAAGACACCTTTTTATCGCATGACAGAAGGCACAAATGGAAGCAAACTATCACACAACCAATCTAATCCACATTGATGTAATGGAAATACATCTACTAAGCAAATGAACAATTAAACCATGAATCTATACTAGCATACATGTCCAATAAAGAGGAGCCTTGGCTGCCAGGGTTGGGCTCTAACCCAATAGATTCAACCTACTGAGTTAACACAGTGCTTGCTCAAAACAAAACTCCTTCTTATTACCAAAACAATGGATTACATCAAAAACTATCACAAGTCTTGCAGCTCAGAAATAGAGTGAAGTTTTACAATAAAAACTCTGAATCCTACTGAGGTCGTAGGCCTCTCTACTTATACATTTGAAGTCTCGAAAGACTTCCTTAAAATTAGGGAGGCTTGGCTCCCAAACTCGAGATAAACTGGTGCTTTGTCTTTCACTTGCTCGACTGCCTTCTAGTCCTCATGACTTGGCTATTTGCACTCCGAGCTGATGGAGGAATATTTGAATGGTGGGGTAGTAAATGAGGAGGATTTACCTCCTATAATCCCTCTCCCTTGTTCCATTCTAGTTTTGACCATGGTCTTTGCAAAAATTCCTTGCTTTTATCCTTTAATCCTGCATTAAATGCACATTAGACGAGAAAGAAAAATATCCAACTCTAATTCATCTCATAAACCAAATATAATCAAAAGTATGCAATAAGTTATGAGAATAGTTGGTTTGACTAAGCTAGGAGGTGAATTAAGGCCCATATAATTATCCAATGATGAGACTCATCAGTTAGAAATCTTATCAATTGATAAAGTTCAACTTGTAGCTTTCTAGGTTGCAATGTAAGATGCATACTAAGATTTCTAGTGAACTACACACGCCTTTTACAAGGTTCCAATTTTTTCAACACCTAGATCCATATCATATTCATTGAGGCAATATTGTCTAGAACATACATGAGAAAGGCATACTGATTAAGATTTTTAGAGGCACATTTGTAGTCAATAATATCCAAAAATAATCATCTATGATTCAAACACACTTTGTTGTAGACTTTAGGGACAAAAATTTGGGCTTTCTTCTATGTTGTTGTCCTTTCCACCTGAAATAGGAGCTACAATAAGTGGTTGTATGCTCCATACAAGGATAACCACCCAAAGGGTTGAAATTTGCAGGCCTAAAACACTAGAACGTACACACTGAATAAATTCTAAATGGACACATTAAATCTAGATTCAATATAGAAGCATGAGAAAACATTAACCCCCATCCAACAAAATGCACAATAGGCACAATTGGAAAGGGAAAAAAAGAAAAATAATCCTGAAATTCAACCATGCTAACCTAGTTGTAGGCCCCATGTCCAATGTTGTGTGGATCCGTACACATCAAAATTGGGGATTTAAACATCATGTATAGTATATAACTTCTCAATCCTTTCTTTTTGCTTCCTCTTTTTGTGTTGCCGCTTTTATTTTTAATTGTCCTAGATATCTTGTTTTATGTATTCTTAAACCTACCCTGACAAGTTATATGTATTGCATATAATTGCATCTTATTCCTCTTTTACATATAAAACAACTAATGGAATAGTTAATACAAGAAAGCTATAACAGTGAAATGAATGTATTCCTAGTTTTATCATCACAAATCATAATAGTCAATACTCTTAAAATAAAGAATCTATTATTTTTGACAATCCAGAAATGTGGGGTCTACTGCAAATTCTTCCGCATAAAAATACGTAATATAAGGAGCGATATTATAAAGGAAACTTCTTTGCATTCAATTTACTTTTGATTAATATAAGGTACTTGTATCCTTTCTTTTATTTGAATATATGTTTCCTCATTAGCATGTTTCATAGTAGATAGTTGCACTTTAACATAGCATCATAGAAGAAGAGGAATATTCAGGGCATCGGGATTTAGCTTTTGACACATGCTTCCCTGGGATTTTCCCAAGTCGTTAGAAACATGTCGTGAGAAGAAAATTGTAGACTTGTAATTGTGCTTTGAACAACTTGCTCTTTGACTTATTAACCATTTTCTATACAAGGATTGAAACAAGATTTGTTTTCAGACAATAGCTCTTTGTATTCTTATTTTAAAGTTAAAAGACAAAAATTGTGATTTCTAAGCACTTTGAAAGTTCATAAAGAAACTTTGGTGATATAGTGATTAAAGGGAATGATAATATTTAATTTATTAACAACATTTTTCATCTTGAATAAGCAGTTTCCAAGTGTGTACATTGTATATTGTAGAATTACCACTAGAAATGACTCGAGCACCCAAGTGTAGGTTTAGGGAATAACTAAGGATTGCCAAGAATAACAAGGTTATGAAAGTGTGTCATATGTCCCATGTTCTGAGAAGAGTTGTGAAGACTGAGTCTCATACAATTATAGAGGGAAACATTTACTAGTTGCGCAAGTTTCCTTCTCTCTCTTTAATGACTTCCTTTTCTACAATGATAAATATAAAATTGTAATTGTAATTGTTGGCATTTTGGTGATACAACAACAGATCAAAGATCAACAGTGGGATTTATTTTTCATCAATGTTTAAGTTATACACACAAATGATTGTTTGTTGGAAATAATACTGAGAGGGGGGGTGAATCAGTATTATCAGATCAATAAAACCTTTTCAATTTCATACTCAGAAACATATACGCGACTTCAGTTAAGTGAATCCGCGTGTACACGCGACTGTGTCTAAAGCAACTAGCGTATATGCAGATATCTTATGATTCAGTTTATCTTATCTTCAGTAAATGCATCAGAACATTATTAAGCAGTAAACAGGTGCAGTATAACAGAACAGAACATCACACAAGAGCCACACACATGAACACCATGATATAAGGTGGAAACCCAATGTGGGTGAAAACCACCTGCTGCAATTCGTCTCTTTCTTCTTTAATGAGAAACTTCTTTTACAATATACTGGTGCAGTCCTTTACCAGTATGCAGGCTACAACCTGCAGAGGGCTACAACCCTCTCTTTCGTTTTCCAACTACTTCTGGAAGGGAGCTACAACTCCCTCAGCTCTTGTACTAGCTGATCCATTTACTAGTACGTAGGTGCTGACCCTACAACCTTCAGGGACCACGTTTCATCAATTTTCAGACTGGATCCAAGAGTACAAAGCAAACATTACCGCAATACAATCATCAACTTATACTTGCATCATAATTCATTAAACAACCCAATACCGAATCACTGAAACCCTGTCATCAAGAACACAGAACCCAAACCAGAATCTAGAACTCTGCAACAACCACCAGAATCAGCAACAACCTGAAATATCAACCCTTATCATGCATACGCTACTTCACTGTACCAAAACCGCGTGTATACGCGCTTTCTCCAAAGGCAACCCGCGTGCAGATCTAGAAATGATTACTTCTGCCTTTGCTGTCAGATCCGACCCTTGCCAAGCGTCCCGAACAGATAACCAGCAATACCAGATCCTCTCACTGCGTCAGACACCCACACACCTATCTTTGCCTAGTGATCTTCTCCTTATATAGCCTTAGGCCTTGTTCAATACCAAGAGCCAAAACCATAGAAACACAATACCATCAACTTCAAAACTAGGGATCGACACGCCCGTCGAGACACAATGGTCCGAAACCATAGGCACAACTTCCAAGGACTAACCGCCATGGACCAAAGGTACTTTTCCACATACACGCGCTTTTTCTGAAGCCAACCTGCGTGTACACGCGACTTGGGCTTAACAAACCTGCGTGTATTAACTTCCTTGGTAAGCTGTACTAGGATTTGTCTTCTGATTAAGTTGCCATTACCTGTACCAACTTCTGAGCATCTGTACCAACCTCTGAGTGAGTTGCCATCAAGGACAACACTTGAATCATAATGCCAACATTGTTGGCATTTTGGTTATAATACAACATATCAAAGATCAACGGTGGTATTTATTTTTCATCAATGTTTAAGTTATACAAACAAATGATTTATCTATTTTCTATCTCGTTGTCATTCCAAATTTAGAACTTTCGGTGCACTGAATCTTAAACACGCATCATAAACATTAATCCTTCTATATTCTAAATATCAAATTTGAAAACATCCAAATGGTATAACGAAATAACAACCCTCTTTTAAATATTGATTTGAACACCTTGTTCTATCATACCAATTTGCTTTATGATGTCCCAAACCAATCTCCTACCATTCAACCCTCCTACCCTCCCTCTTCCTACCATATTTTTCACCTGGTGATATCAGAATATAGGTATGTATCCTTAACCCTAGCAAAGTAGCTGGTGAGGAAGGTTTCCAAACTCAATTTCTTCTACATGGTATTCATTTCCTTCTTTTTCATGTTATCTATCGTTTGAACTATGGTGTTTGCATGATTTTTCCTTCTTCATGGTATCAATATATTATCCAACCCATTCTCAAGTCATGAGACAATTCAAATCCTAATAACTATGAGAGCATCATGATTGGTCACACCTTCTCCAAACTTTATGCCATTGTTCTTTACATATGGTTATCTAGTCGGTTGAAGGAAAGGTTTTGACCTGAAAAATAAGAAAATCCTACTTCATTATCAACTGATGAAATAGATAGCCCAACTCTTCTCAAATTATGAGATGAAATAGAAATGGAGCTATTTTTATGATCAATGATGGTGAGCCTACCACTTATGGATAGGCACTGAACTGAGAAGACTGAATTCAATTTCTTGCCTACCTATCCTGACCCTACTCAACTGGGGCTGTGAACTATGAAATAAAAGATTGTCAAGTAGACAATAAGAGAAAAAGTGACTAAAAAAAGTCACTCGATTCGAAATAGTTTTGATGCAAATCCCCTTGATCCTAACTCTCAGTTGTGGAGAACATTTCCAAGATTCAACTACACTTGTTGATAGATCTCGTCCATAATGAGGATTTGAAGAATTCATATCATGGATATGACCTCCATGAGAGCCTGTGGATGCAATCATTGAAAAGGATATGGTCATATTAGCCTAGGAAGTTTTCGAAAGCACTCACCTAGAATGCGTAGAAGTATTCTATAAGGCTTTAGACTATAGTTACCAATTAGTAAAAACTGTTGGACTACAAACAGAGCAACAACATTTGTTTAAATGGATAGAAAAAATTTGATAGTTGTAGATCCAACAGAAGAAGATTTTAAAATTCCTACGAAGACACTTTGTTTACCAAGAATCTCTTATGGAGCTTTGGGAATAGGTTAAGTAATGAGTGTATGCATAGGTAACTAACTGGCTCTCGGTTAGTGAAAATCTTCCCAAAAGTACCTCTATGCTAAGGGGATCCCTGTAGAATATCTATGTCTCAAACTTGGTGACATTTGAGCACATTCACCAATTTTAAGAGCTTTAGTAGGAAGGCATCAAAATTTGTAGAGCATCTAGCTTGATGGGCCTCAGTGTTTGTGAGAAAGAGTGAGTAGTTTGTAGAGTATTGACTTATTTCACTCCTTATAGAATATCGACAACATTTTTAAGTGATTTCTAGTTATGAATAATAAAGGCTTTAAAGTAAATTCTACTCATTCTCATAGTTTAAGGGATTTCACTGGTCCAGAAATAGAGAATGAATAAAAAGTAATATAAGCTTACTAATGATGACATCACCATAGGGGCTCTAGAGTGTCTTTTATATTCCCTTGGAGTTGAGCCAGCCAACCAGATAGGGGAGCTTCGTCTATTATAGAAGTAGCTGAAACAATGCCTTTGCCCACCGTGGAAGACCTTCTATAGCATTTCAATGCTTGATCCCCTGCCTGCGCCTGGAGAGATCTGATTTGGGTTCACCATATCCCCATCAGCTAACCTGCCCAAAATGCACCCAACCGGCCAGATGTCACCTTCCTTGATTAAGGGCCTTTCAAAGATGCAAGAGAAATGTGAGTTCATGTTATCAGGTTGAAAATATTGATCAATCAATATTTTAGTCCAATCTATAGACCCGAGCTACGATTTCAAGGTGTGATTTTAGATAAGCATACCCCCAGGCCAGCGCGATTTCTTTATGAACGGGTTATGTTTCTAGAGATTAAACGAGATGAGCAGATCCGATTGTTACATTTTCTCTTTAGCCAATTGATTCAAAGCAGCTAGAGAGGATTGAAAAACCCTCGTGGCCACAATGTTGGCATTCTGAGCATCTAGGCCTCTAATTTGGTATTCTTCTCCTACTCCTTGTGATAAATGGCCTCCCAAAGTCATCAAATGTCAATGCCATCCCTGCAAATAGTAACAAAGTGCAACACAGAGATTAAAGCATAAACTTAAAAGATAGGATGCAAAATGTAGTGGATTTTGAACCAAAGATTTGAGGTTTGTGTTCTCCTCTCCGTGTGGAAGAAAACTGAAAGTGGGTGGAAATGCAGTGAACTTAGAAATGAAACATACCCGAACGTAGTTAATGGACTAAAGATCCAATGGTGGGGTTCAATATCGAGTTAGTAAAAACCTAATTTGAAACTCTCTCCAATCATGTTTTCCCTCTGGCCCTTTGGAAAGTGGAAATATACTCGTTTTCCCTCTGACCCTGTGAAAACTGAAAATATACTCATTTTCCCTCCAACCCGGTGAAAAGTTAAAATATATTGGTTGTTTTAGAACTTAAATGAGTATTGGAGTTGGGAGAGATTTTGTACATCAAAATTAATGCTAAAAATTTTCAAAAAGCTAAAATTTTCCTCCTTGAAACAAAATAAGTACAATATTTTATTTAATAAGTTTGTAGTTGTATTTGAAAAACTAACAATTTTTTTTTTTCGTTTATGGTTGTGTTTGAAAACATTTCTTCCATATTTGGTGTATTTATCATAATATTAATAATCTAATTTTAAGAATACCATTTTTATGTAATTATTTTGTCATTAGTTTATATAGATAGACATGTTGTACTTTTGGAATTTGAAAAGGAAACACGTTCTCCTAACTTGGTTGTATTGAAAACATTTAAGTGTTCTTGTATATTACGTGGGTGCAAACAAGATAGATTATATGGTAAGTGGATTTAATAGTTAAAAACAAGTGTTAGTTTCTTAAAAGTCATATGACAAATTTTCAAGGAGTAGGCTATGTACCATTCTTTAGGTTAAATATATTCAAATTTTTGTGTGAATAGGGTTGTAAGACCCTATGTTTCCATATTTAGAAAATGGAGTCCTCTCCAAGTCACTCACAAATTTTAAGTTGTCATAAGAAAAGTAGGTGTTTTTCCTTGAGATGTGAACATTTTATTTTAGGTAGTGTGATAATGTGGTTTCAACAAGGCATTCAAAGATCGAACAAGCAAGAACATTTGGGATGCTAGCGTTATGTTCTACTTGAATCGTGAGTGCATGTCCAAGAAGACTCTAACAAGGGTTGAAGAGGTGGAATAGTTAGAGAGGTTGCGTGATTGTAGTCTCACTTAGAGTTGTAGACAAGAAAGTTGAGCACCATGATAATTTGTGAAACAAACATAAGATGTGCTGAGTTGCATGAAGGAAACTTGGCAATGGTATTAAGTAAACATTCCTTGATCGAAGTTGATACACTCTCCTTGGCACTACAACTTTGCAAGACAAATAAGAAACATGAAACATATGTGCTACGCACTAAAGAAGTTTGCAAGGTTGTTGCAACATATATAGGTGGTTTTTTTGTGTTGCAAAAGGAGGTGTTGGAACTTGGAAGGTGACCATTGGAGTATAGTTTTCATGGAGTGTCAAGGAGGTGCATGGATACGATAAGGAGAAAATTCTACAAATCTAAAAAATATGCTATATTGGGTTAGGATATCACTGTTTTGGGACATTAAAATTTGAATATACATTTTATGGAGGTGTAGTCTAAGCGCTTGGGTGTAGGGCACATATTATGGGTATCTTGGAATTATGGTGTGTGTTAGTGGTCTTAGTGCATTATGTTTAATGAGAACTAGCTAGAATGTGTTCCATGAACATAAAAATCCCACAAGTTTGATATGGCTTAACCATTTGGCATTGCAAGGTGTGTTATGCCCTAATTTTGATGAGACAATTAAAACCATATTAGAGTGTGATGGGTTGTACCATGGACTTAGGTCCACTTGCATTGGTTGAGGTGTAAAGGTACCCCATGAGTTGAGGAAAATTACTCCGATTTTTACCTATATAAATCATTTATAATATAAGATTAATGAGTTTTTTTTTAACAACTGAAGAGGAATAAAATAAAGGAGACACGTTGAGGTTTGTTTTAAATCAATCAAAAGGAAGTAGAAATATCTTCTCTTAACAAGATTTTTCAAGTTTCCTCATCAATGGGACTAAAATTTTGTTGGAGCTACGGAGTTGGCCTCAAAAGTATTGATTCAATACTCTAGAAATCCAGGACATGACATATCCAAGCTAGTCCATTAGACAGATTCGTCTTGGGAAAAGGTTGCAAAGGTTAAGGTGAAAATATCCACCTTTTAATGTGGGTTTTAAACCTTCCATTTGAAAATTCTGAAAAACTTAGTGCCAATGCTTAATCCATGGTTTGATTATTTTTATTTCAATTTGGCCTTGAATGTTGAGATCCTTCTCTGGGTCTAGTTATCAATTTTTCATTTCATTTATCTATTGAGAAGGTTGTAACGGCTATAGGGGATAACATGGTTATTTTCCAACACCCCTCGCTTAAAACCATATAAAGATATGGTGTGCCACATTTTGTTGTTGTAATATTTCAACCACAAGCCCTTCATATGAGGATTCCCTTGAAGGGAGGCTATGTAAAGGAGGTGGAAAAAATATATTTTATGTTGAGTCGGAGGAGGGGCATGGATTGCAAGTGCCTCTAGAGGTCTTGACAAAGGTGAGGGGGAATGGATTTTACCTCCTATTACAATGTCTACTATTCCACCATTCGAGGTGTTAGAGGGAACTGACTTTAACGGTCAAAAGTGAAAGCTCATAAGGATCTTAAAAACAAGAAGGTATGTGTGATTTAGAATCTTATGGATTCTTCAATGGCTGAATTTTTGGATGATATTTCCTATTAAATGAAAAAAATCTAAGCCCTACCACCTATACAATAAGTAGATTATGAGCAAATGTTTCCTAGGATTCAAAGAATCTCTCCATATTTTTTCCATGAGATCCATGGAATTTATGTTCAAGGGTTGATAACTTGTGTTAAGATATCATCTTTGATTTAGGGCACATATACTTCTTCAACTAGTGGTGGAGAGTCTAACCAATGAGTAGGAAAAGTTGTTCATTTACAAGGTTGGCATTAATTGTGTATTCTCCCTCTCTACCCCACTTTAAGATGAGGAGTGTGAATAATGGACTTATTATTTTAAGAAATTGCAAATATTGGATTATATTTAAGTTCAAGGGCCTGAAGTGGTTGCCTCAACCTACAAATATTTAAAGCAAGTTGTTTTTTTAATTAAACCCTTGTGGTCAAGGGGCTGCAAAAGAGGAAGGCCTTATGACTATTTTTAAGGTGTTGTAATGACCCTGGTCATGTGGTAACTATGTAGATATGATGTTAATTTTCCTGATATTAGTACATTCATGTATATAATGTAAATATTTTCCTTTCACCATGCATTGTATAAATATGAAAAATATTTTGGGGTTACGCTGATGTACATGTTGAAGTTTCACGTGCATGATTATGGGAAACAGTTCTCAGTTATCCTTGTGTACATGGGGAATATCATAATTACACTTAAACGCAAATAGAATAATGAATTGTGTCTAACTGAATCAAAACCATAACCATCAACCCAACCTCCATTGATGAGTCTTCAACCAATGGTCCTTCCCTAATGTAACCACTTATAATTATTGATGGCACATTTTTCTAAATCATGGAACCTTGTATTAACTAGGGGGATTTAGATGAAACCTCAATGGATTCAAGGTAAGCATAATAACCAAAGTTCAACATAAACCACAATAACCTTGACATATGTGTTTATACCGGGGGCATGATATAAGTATAAGGAACTCTATCAGTGTGGGGGTGGGGGGGTGTAAAGAGCATATAACTCGACTCATATAGTTAAAAGAGAAAAAATAATTCCACCCACGAACTGAGAAGAGACTCATAGACACTCACAGTCATAATATTTTATAGGCCTTGATGCAACCAATGAGGGCGGGGAGATATTTTGCAACCTATTAGCACACGTGAATAGATTTTTCTCCTCCCTCACACCTTGTCGATTCTAGAACAAACCTAGGAAGAGGTAAAATGATATATAGAGAGAAAATGGAAGGCTAAATGGCAGGAAAGGGAAAATCCAGTTAGCCAAGCCCTAACCAACTAGAAGCATGGAGAGATATGTAGAAAAAGGAGAGAAATTAGGATAAGGAGAACAAGAAGTAAAAGAGCATAGTGAGAGGAGAGTAAGGGAGAAGGAACTAAGAGTGAACAAGATGAGGAGAGGGCAATCAAAGGCAAGGAAGTCACTGGGTAACTACTCAAAGGGCGTTGTTGTAAGGAGGGTGTCACACTTGGACATCTTGGGATCTATACCACAAAGATAGAAAATTGAATTATTATGTCAATGGTAATCCTCCATCATGTTGTTGAACTATACATTTTCCATTTATTGCATCAAACTACCACTTCTTTGCATCTAATTAACAATCGAGTTCTCGAGTCTAGTGCAATGGAAAAATCACTACCATGAATCTCTTTTGAGCACTAAAATTTCCTAAATATATTATAGATGTATAATTGCTAGTTAGTTTTACAATCCAAGGTTCAGGAACCTTACCGTCATGCTTGTGGCTTAGCCACCTTCCAACTGGTGTAGTAAAGACACCTAGTAATATTTTCACACTGAACACTATACAATAAACATAACCCTAGTCTCTTAGTGAAGAACAAGTAACTATCTAGACTATGGAAGGGTTTTTGGATTGGTTGTTGGTGAAACTCATTATAGTTAAGTGTGCCAATGTGTGTTGAGTGTTAGCAAGTGCTAGGGAAACACAAGGGAGCAATAGGTCAAAATGCATGGAAATGAATGAATAAGAGTGTGTGGCAGGGAGTGTGAGGGAGTTAGAGGTGTGGTAAGGGGGGAGTGACACGGTATGCTAAGCAATGCTAATTCATGCTAGTTTTCCAGAGCGACATGCGTCCAAGATGTGTCAGGTGCTAGGGTGTTCCAAAACATGCTACGAAGTGTTAGGGAGTGATAGGAAAGCATAAAGGAGCTCTAGGTGAAAATAATGCATGGAAATGAACGATTAAGAGTTTGTGACTTGAACTGTTAGTGAGTTAAAGGTGTGCTAAGGAGGGAGTGACAAGGTATGCTAGGCAGTGCTAAGGAATACTAGAGGCCAGGGAAACATGACAATATGTGTCAGGTGCTAGAATGTGGCAATGCATGCTAGGGAGAGGTATGGAGTGTCAAGGAAAAACAAGGGAGCACTAGTTTCAAATGCATGGAAATGAATTAATAAGAGTGTTTGGTAGGGATCGCTAGTGAATTATAGGTGTGCTAAGGAGGGAGTCACAAGGTATGCTAAGTAATGACAAGGTATGCTAAGTAGTGCTAAGGAATGCTAGAGTGTCAGGGTGACATGCCAAGATGTGCCAAGTCCTAGGGTGTGCCATTGTGTGTAAAGGAATCTTAGGGAGTTCCATGAGAACACATGGGAGAACTAGTTCAAAATTCATGGAAATTAATGGATAAGAGTATGTGATAAAGAGTGGAGGGAGTCACAAGGTTATATGCTAGATAGTTCCAAGGAATGTTTGAGTGTCAGGGCATGCCAGGGAGTGGTAGGGTGGGATAGGGAGTGCCAAAGCATTCCAAGGAATGCAAACAATGCTAATATGTGCCATGTAGTGCCAAGCAATTGTTAGATGTGCCATATGTTATGGCACGTGAAGGTGTAAACTATGTTACATAGTTGTTTTATGGGCACCATTGGTTGTGAGCCTTGACTTGGTAAATTGTTAAGTGGGACGAGTTAAGATTATAGATGAGAAGCCTAAGATGAGCTATAGGCCATTATTAGGTGAACAATCCATAGTCTAGTTGTAGTAAATGTAACTTGGTCAAGTTGTTGCAGTCAAGGTAGGATTTGGGTGGGTTCCGAAGTGTAAAAAAAATAAGGGTAGTTATGAGGGCATGGTAGCTAAGGAGTGTCAAAGCATGCCAAGGAATTAAAAGGCATGCTAACATATGCCAAATAGTGTAAATGCATGCCGAGGATTATTTGGGAGTGTTGGGGCATCACAAGGGAGAACTAGGACAAAGTGCATGGAAATGAAGGAATAAGAGATTCTGCCAGGGAGCGTCAGTGAATTCTAGGGGTCACATGGACGAAGTGTATTAGGAGAATTTCATAATAGGACTTGTAGAAGAAAAGCCTACGATTGTGATAAGGGGATGGACAAATAATTTTTAGACAAAGGGATACTTTGGGCTAGGCACAACATAATTTTTTCAATGACATGGTTGGGTTCCCAAGTTGCAAAAGAAGTAAGGCTATCTATAAGTGAATGATGACTAGGGAGTTCCAAGGTGTGCAGGGAATGCTAGGAAGTGCGAACACATGCTACAAAGTTCCAAGGTATGTTAGGCATGCCAAGACATGCCAAGTTCTAAGGCATGATAAGATGTGCGAGTTTCTAGGATGCGGCACAAAAATATGCTAGGGATTGCAAGGGAAACACAAGGTAGGAATAGTTTCATTTTCATGGAAATGAATCAATAAGAGTGTGTAATAGGGAGTGTTAGTGAGTTATATGTGTGTTAAGGTGGGAGTGAAAAGGTATGCTAGGCAGTGTCAAGGCATGGCAGAGTAATAGGAAAGAATCCTAAGATGTGCCAAGTACCAGGGGGTGCCAATGTGTGTCGAGGAGTGTTAGGGAAACAAAAGGGAACACTATGTCATAATGCATGGAAATGAATGAATAAAAGTGTGTGATAAGTAGTGTTAGTTCCAAGTTTGCTAAGTAGGAGTGTCAATGCATGGTTTGCAACCCTAAGGAATGCTAGAGTGCTAGGGCAGCACGCAGCCAAGATGTGCCAATATGTGAAAGTGTTAGCTAGGAGTGACAGGGAAACATAAGGGAGCAATATGTTAAAATGCATGGAAATGAACAAATAAGATTTTGTTATTAGAAGTTTCATTGAGGTCCATGTGTGCTAAGGAGTAACAACGTATGGTAGGAAATGTTAAGGCATGCTAGAGGCCAGGGCAACATCCCAAGATGTCATAGGTGCTAGGGTGTACCAACATGTGTCAAGGAGTGCTAAGGAGTGCTAGGGAAACACAAGGGGTCACTATGTAAAAATTCATGGAAATGAATGAATAAGAGTTTGTGAATGGGAGTGTTAGTGAGCTTTAGGTGTGCTAAGTAAAGTGTGACAAGGTATGCTAGGTAGTGCTATGGAATGCTAGAATTCTAGGGTGGTAGGCTAAGATGTGTGAGGTGCTAGGGTGTGACAATGCGTGCTAGGGAGTGCCATGGAAACATAAGGAAGAACTAGGTCAAAATGCAAGAAAATGAACGAATATGAGGGTGTGAGAGGGAGCATCAATGAGTTCTAGGTGTGTTAAGGAGGGAGTGACAAGGTTATATGCTAGGTAGTGCTAAGGCATGCTAAACTACCAAGGTGTGTCACGAAGTGCTATGATGTGCTAGGGAGTGTCAAAGCATGCCAATGAATGTCGAGGATGTTAACACATGCCACATAGTGCCAAGGAATTCTAAGACACGCCAGGTGCTATAGCATGTTAAGATGTAAATTGTGTTTCTTAGTTGTTTTATGACCATGGTTGGATGTGATGAGCCTTGTCTTGGTAACTTTTAAGTGGGATGAATTGATATTGGATATCAGTATCCTAACATGAGTTATAGGTATTTCTTAGTTGAACAAGGCATATGTTGAATTTCCATGACACATGAGAATTTGGGTTTCGTATTAGAATCTTTGATGTGAACACACTCAAGTGACACAACACATCTACTTTGCAAAACGAAATCTACACACATAGGGAATAAACTAGTTCAAATGGCAATTTTTAACTTTTTCAAACCATTTTTTGTTATATTACAAACTATAATAGAATAGTCTAGAGATCCCGTATGAGGGATAATGGCCCTTTACAATCACACTGAAACAAAGAATATAACTAGGACCTGATATTATTGCTTTGAAAAGCAATCTACCTTGAACATGACAACACTTGACCTACTTGCTAACAGGGTGGCCACACACAGCCATTTCAACCCACATTTCCTGAACACATCTGGCAGTCTATTTTCCTCCCATTCTGCAACTCCTCAATATGACTCTATTAATGAACTCAACTCCTTTAGGTTACTGAAACCGACTCAAAAAACTTTTCAATCTAGATACCTCCTCTTTCCTTCAAGTTCTGCAGCACTTAGGGTGTTTGATCAACTGTTCACAACTCTGTTTGTGAACAACTCTTTTGTCTGCCCAATTTTTCCATACTGTTGCTCCAAGATTACAAGTATACGGCTATGGAGATCGCCCTTCTTCTCACTAATTCAATCCTCTACAATACAATGGACTACAGCTAGTTTCCTATCCCACTTGATTGCTACATTAGTCCTTCAAAGTATGCACATACTTAGACCCAATACAGCTACCCTTATACTAGTATTGTTGTTCTTCACAAGTACAGGACTTAGGTCTCTTCTTTGACAGTCACTTCACAGTCCTCCAATTGTACTTGGACTTCCATCAATTTTACCAACCACAATCAGTTATTTTACTGATATAGGGCCCACAACGCTACGCTTATCTAGGTATCTTCAAATATGCCACCTAATAGTGATTTAAGTCCTCTCAAAATCACTATTCTTTTGTATAAATTTCTTTGTTGTCCAATCTATGAAAAATTTTGTACTACTCCCCTTATCATCCTTCCAAAAATCTATAGGTGACTGAACTAGGTTCACGAATCATCCACTAACAGTCCATTGACTAATTGTTTTTAGGCTGCTTCAGATCTCTGTCCAAAACTCTATGGATAGTCCACCAAAACCAAATCCTCTTCACGTCAATCCATTCCTCATATGCGTATTTGTTCTGCTCAATCCTCTACTCAAGTTCCACCCTCCTTTACATATGTTATCTCCACACATACTTATATAAACAATCTTCCATATTTGTGTTTTATATTGCAAAGATAAACCTTGCTCTAAGGGTCAAAATCCCTCTTCCTCTCTGTAGATTTTTCATAGTCTTAAGGGCGTACCTTATGGACTAGACATGCTAGGAAACCACCTGAACTAGGAAATTATACTTTTTTTCTAATTTCTTTAGAAAAAACCCTATCAAACCATTTTAAAAACAACAAATTTTGGCTCCATAAGAGACTCAGCCTATCTCATATGGATCCATATATTCTGGGCATTTCTTTGACTAAATCTTGACCTAAACTTTATATCTCTACAACCCTCAAACTACAATTACTTTAGTCAATATTACACCTATGAATACATTTGTTCTAGACCGAAATTCCAATGCAATCCCTCCATTTTTTTTGGTACTTATGACAGTACTTGCGACCTACTAACCACCACAAGAAAGGGTCTCAACCCTCTCTACTATTTCATACTCTGATGTGGCCTTCACACAGAAACACCACTTAAATCACATGCTGAAATTCTCATGAGCTGCCTCTCTTGAGCTCGATCTACCAAAATAGAACCAATAGTATGACATCCTACTTCATAGCTCGAACCCATTAAGGTATGCGAAATTATTGTGAACCCTCACATGATGGTATTTCTCTTTGTGGATGATCATGGCTTACCCTTAGCAACCCTTACTCATCCCTTTAAATTGACCTACTTTAGGACTACATCTGTCCTTGCCTTCTTGATCAAATGAGTTCATTCTCACTTGGTGTTCTTGCCTTCATACTAAGGCCTCCTTAAATATCGTTTCCTAGCTAGGCCTCTCAGGAGCCCTTTAAAACTTACAGATTTTATCCACTTAGATCTTAGGAAATATTAATTTTCCTTTTTAATTTTCTTTTAGATTTGAAACCCCATCTTAGGTCCAAAACCCCTTCGCTTGGGTTATTTTCCCACAAAGCCTTTTGTGACCAAACACACAAACCCATCTCACTAGGCTTCCAGAGTACCTCCCAAGCTACACAATTCAATGAGATAGTCTAATTGTAGTAACCTTAAATTGGCCAAGCTCTTGTAGTCAAGAGACGACATGGTTGGGTTCACAAGTTTCAAATTATGTAAGGGTAGTTATGAGGGCATGATAGCCAAGGAGGGTAACGACATGCCAAGGAATGAAAAGGTGTGCTAACACATGCCAAACAATGTAAATGCATGATTGAGAGTGTTAGGGTGTGTTGAGGCATCACAAGAGATAATTAGGTAAAAATTCAAAGATTTCCATGATTCTTCCTCATTGTGGGTGTCCCGTGTTCATCTCTCCGAACTGTCTTGCTCATCAACAGCAATGTAAGGTTATAGATCTACCACATTAGAAATGGGCGAGATACCTATACCTGGAGGTAACTCCAACTCTTAAGAGTTTGCAGAAAACTTCTGAAGGATTCTGCAAGGCCCAATCTTTTTCATTTTCAATTTTTTGTATTTGCCTTTAGAAACCTATCCTTGTGTAAGTGTGCGAGTACTCGGTCTCCTACATTGAACTGTACCTCCCACCTCTTCAAACCTACTCTTTGTTTGTATTGTTGGTTACTATCCTGTAACTTTAATTTTACCTGTTCATGTAGATCACTGATTGTGTTCGTGAAACCTTTGCCATCATCACTCCTGTGCTTCACCTGACCCAAATCCCATAACTCATATATTACACGTGGGTGCATTCCATATAGGATTTGGAAAGGGCTTCTACCCATGCTTCTACTAGGCAAGTCATTATAAGCAAACTCTACTTGTGCAAGCACATGATCCAACAACCTGGAGTTTTCACCAACCAAACTCCTCAGTAGATTTCCCAGACTCCAGTTCACAACTTTGGTTTTCGCATCTGTCTGCGGGTGATAAGTTGAGCTGAAGTTTAGTTTGGTGTCTAACTTCTTCCACAAGGTTTGCCCAAAATGGCCTATGAAGTTTACATCCTTTTCCGAGATGATGGACTTCGACAAGCCATGTAATCTTACTATCTCCTTGAGGAACAAGCGTGTTATATGTGTGGCATCACTGGTTTTTCTACTTGGAATGAAATGTGCCATATTGATGAAATGATCCACCACCACCATGATGGAGTTGAATCCCTGCTGTCTCTTCGGTATACCTAAGAAAAAGTCCAAGTTGACTGAGTCCCATGGTGTATTCGGAATGGATAAGGGTGTATACAGCCCTGCATTCTGGCTGCGACCCTTTGCATGATGACACACTTTGCACCTGATTAGGAATCTCTGCACTTCTCTTCACATCCTCGGCCAATAGTAAAAGTGGCTCAGCTGTTCCAAATTCTTGTCTATGCCAAAATGTCCAGCCAAACGCCCACTGTGCTTTTCCTGGATCAAGTTCTCTCTCATAGAAAATTATGGAATACACAACTATCCTCCTTTGAACAACAACCCCTCCTGCATATTATAGTCCAAGCATAGACTATTTTCCCTCAACAGTGGATTTTGGCAAGCTTCATAAGCTTCTTTAAAATATGCATCTGTTTCATACAAGTCTTTAAGATGTTCGAATCCTAATACTTGGACTGCACTTTCTTGTAAGATCAAACTTCTCTTGCTTAATGCATCTTCCACTTTTTTGGCTTGACTGCTGATGTGTTTCAAAACAAATGTAAAACTCTGCAAGTACTCAACCCACTTCGCACGTTTATGGTTCAGCCTATGTTGCTGCATGATGTATTGTAATGCTTAATTGTCTCAAAAAAAGGGCAAATTCATTAGCTAAGAAATAATGTCTCCAATGCTTCAGTGCTTGGACAACTGCATAAAATTCTTTATCATAAGACGTGTACTTCTGGCTACTCTAATTTAACTTCTCGTTGAAATAGGCTACTGGCTTATCTTCTTGGCTGAGTACTACACCAATGGTTGTCCCATTAGCATCACAACGAACTTGAAAAAGTTTATTAAATTATGGTAATCTTAGAATTGGTTTTTCAGTGATTTTCTTTTTCAGCAACTAAAAAATCCTCTTAGCCAACTCTGTCCAATGGAAAGGTTGATTTTCCTTATTAACTATGTCCACCATATGTGCACACTAAAATTTTGAATAAACTTCTGATAGAAACTCTCCAATCCATGAAAACTTCTCACTTCAAACAAACTCTTGGGATATCGTCGGCTAACTATGGCTGCAACCTTCTCTAGATCCATCTTTAGCTCATTCTTAGAAATCACAAATCCCAAATAAATCAAATATTTCTTGAAAAAAGAACATTTTATTAAATTTATCAACGATTTATTTTGTTGCAATTTTTCTAGTACGTACCTGACATATTGAAAATGTTCTTCCTTCATCTTGCTGAATATAAGTATATCATCCATAGATATGATCAAAAACTTGCCAATGAATTCTTTCAACATCTCATTCATCAAACCCATGAATGTACTGAGAGCATTGCTCAGTACAAATGGCATGACCAGCCATTCATATAGGCCTTCATTGGTCTTGAAAGTTGTCTTCCACTTGTGATCTTCTCGAATCCTGATCTGGTGATAGCTACTTTTCAAATCTATCTTTGAAAAGTATGTTTCTCCCCTTAGAAATTCCATCATATCATCCATCTGAGGTAAATGAAACCTGTATCTAATAGTAATATCGTTTATAATGGGGAATCAATGCACATCCGTCATTCACTTCCTTTCTTGGGAGCTAAAATGGTCAAAAAAACACAAGGACTTAAACTCTCCCGAATCAGCCCTTTACGCAACAAATCCTATACTTTCTTCCCAATCTCCTCATTGTCTTTTGGACTCATCTAATAAATAGCCTTGTTTGGAAAAATGACTCATAGAATGAAATCAATATGGTGACTAATGCTCTGCCTTGGTGGCAATTTGTCTGGTAGATCATCTACCACAATATCACTAAACTCTTGCAGCATTTCCTGTACCTCTACAGGAAAATCCGTAATTTTATTGTGTACCAATACTGTTCCTGGCCTTCACAAAACTACATGGTTTACTGCATTATCTTCAATCTGTCATAGAAACTCCTTCCTACCTATTAGTAATTATTTTGTTCCACTAGTCCCTACAGTATCTTCTTCTTTCATGGGAGCTAAGGTATGCTTTATCCCATCCTTAAAAAATCTATAACAATTCTTTTCACCATCATGGATGACCTTTGTGTCATATTTCCATGGTCTGCACTCCAAAATATGGCACACGTCCATAGGCATAATATCACAAGTCACCTTGTCCTTCTACTTGCCAATATGAAACTCCACCTCGCACTACTCACCAACCAACAGTTGGTGTCCTTTCTACAACCAAGACACCTTATATGGAGTTGGGTGCTTCAACTTCTTCAAACCCAATTTTTCCACCATTTCAGTAGCTACCAGGTTATTAGTACTCCCACTTTCTAAGATTAATTTGTTGCATTTTCCATGTGACTTGCACACAGTCCAGAACAATGCTTTCCTCTGTGTCAGGTTAGCTACCTCCTTAGTTGGTTTTAGTACATCCTTGTTCAACACCAAGTCTTCTCTTGTTTCAGGTGCATTTTCCATCTCCTATGGTGGTGCCTCTGCTACATCAGGTTGAGTAACATAATCTCCCCTCTGTCCAGCTTGCTCATTTTCAGGACATTCAAAAGACCTTTGTCGCCATTTGTGACACTTGTAACAACGATAGGCATTCCTTCGCCTCTACCATTACCTCTTCTATGTTGGTATGGCTTTCCTACTCTAGTGTTACCTTCCCTCTTAGTCTATCCCAAAGTCTTTGAACTATTGCACTCTTCATTGCTATTGGCAGTCCTACCTCTGCCAAAGGACTTTCCTCTTCCTCTGCTAGACCCACATCCTCTTTTTGCATTCTGCTTCCTGGTAATATTCTCTTTTGCCTTAAAAGAACTCTGATATGCCTCCTCTATAGTCTTAGGGGAAAGAATATTAATCTCATCTAGGACCTCCATCTGTAGACCATTTAAAAATATCATTGTCTTCTTAGGGTTATCTTTAACACACACAGCTCTCAGGTTTAATTTATAAAACTCTTTAGTATCTTCTTTAACAGTCATCATTCTTTGTCTCAGGTTCTGCACTCGTCTGTAAGGGAAATTTGGTAATCTTTAGGCAGGAATTATCTTTTCATCTTCACAATCATTCTATCACATTTTTTTATCAATGGTTTTGGTGAGCTCTAGTATTGCAGCAAGAATGCTGCAACTCCTAGGCTACCAATTTTACTTTTCTCAACCCAGTAGTTCGTAACAAACTTGCAAGTGTCGGTGTTGTATGCACAAGTACTAGTTCTCACTGCAAGTTGTCAATTGGTCAGCCGGTGCGAGATCACGAGGAGCTCAAGCCAACTTCTATAGATTTCAGAAGAAGCTCTATGTGTGATGAAATGAAAGAAATATTACTCTACAGATGCTATTCTAATTGCAGAAAGGAGAAAGACTGGAATGTAAAGCAAAACCTAGTAAAGCCTAATTAACAAGCCAATTCTACTTTTGCCAAAAACACTATGAAAACCATGAAAGAAATGCCATTGCCTACTAAAGGAAGTAAAAAAAATCTAACCATGCTATTGCTGGAAGTAAATAAGCAAAAAACATATTTTTGGATTTTTATGTTTTTTATGTGAATTTAACATGAATCTAATTTATCGTGTGTGAGTGTGGCGGCGAACAGGTGGCATTAGAGGGCGGTTTTGGAGCTTGGAAGGATATAGGATGGTGTGGATGGGTCCTAGGAGGTCTTAGGTGGCCTTCTAGAGGCTTTTCCCACACTCATCCTTCAAAGTAAAGCCTACAGGAAAAACTACAAGAGGACACACGAAAACTACAGGAAGAAAACAGGGAAACTACAGGAGGCCTACAAGAGGAGGCCGAGAACAATTTTCACTATTTTTAGGGTGTGAGAGTGGGTGGAAAATGTGGAAGAAGGCTGGAATGAGGTGTTAGGGTGCCTAAGGTCTACCATGAGTCACTAGGAGATAGAAAGATGATTGGGTTTGCTCAAGGAGAGAGGAAGAAGTTCTATGAAAAATGAAGGAAACTAGGGCAGAATTGAGGTGATGTTTGGGAGATCTATAGGGCGTGGATCAGATGGAAGGTGTGATTGCTAGTAATTTGGTCTACTTCTGAAAGAGATCTACTACATAGGCACTGACAGTCAACCAAGAAAATCAAACAACAAACGAAATGAGTGCATCCAATGAAAAATAGAGTTTTGCATTAAAATGGCCTAAACTATGATGTGTAGAAGGAAATGTTGGGAAATGTTGTAAGAAAAGAAAGCATGAGAAAGGACTATTGCAAATCAAGAAGTGAACATGACAAAGAAGATCTAAAGCAAATCAAAACTGTACTATCAAACTACTAAAGAGCTGTAAACACTAGAAGTCTTAGGAATGAGGAAAATTTGTGTTTTTGGGGCAGCAAGAGATTCTTTTCCTCAAATCATGGTCCCAGAGGGAGGAAGAGAGGCCAAGGAACTATTTCTAGCCCTTTCAATCTTTCCTGATCACTGCTCAACCTGCTACAGAAAGCATAAATGGAAGCAAGCTACTAAATCATCAAAAGCAACCTATTCTTAACCATAAGAAAAATACATCTAACAGCAAATTAATCTAAAAATTGAAGTAAAGCATAAAAATACAAGTAAAGAGAAGCCTGGTTGCTTGGATTGGGCCCTAACCCAAGAGCTTCAGTAACTTAGTACTAGCTCAAAAAGTACTCCATTTTAAATATCAAAACAATAGCAAGATTACATGAAACTATCACAAAATAATAAGCTCGAAATTTGAGGAGAGTTTACACAAGAAAAAAACTGACCCTAGTGAGGCCCTAGGTCTCTCTACTTATACATCTAAAGCTACCAATAGCTTCCTTAAAATCATGGAGGCTGGGCTCCAAAAACTCAAGATAATTATCAGTCAGCCTCCACTTGCTCGGCTTCCTTCTAATGCATGATTTGGCTGCTTGTACTCCGAGATGAATGAAGGGGAATTTGAAGTGAGGAGTAATAAATGAGGGGAATTTCCTCCTATAAGTCCTCTCCTCTATCTACTTCGAGTTATTGTTGCAATTTTACCACTGGATCTTTGAATTTGACATCGAAATCCATCAATAATCTACATTAAATACATGTTAGAACACATGGCATCATAACTAACTCAACTCACCCTATAAGCATAAATAGAATTAGAAAATCATACAATAAGCTAAGAGAATGGTTGATTTGACTAGGTTAGGAAGTAAAATGAGCCCATATAATTGCCCATTTATGAGGCTCATCATCACCCCCCTTCTGAAGGTGTTGCTCATCCTATGAGCAACCTAGTCAATCTCTTCGTCTTTTATGTCCCTAGTGGCCTCCCTAGCATTCCAGGCTTCTGATGTGGTCTTCTCATATTCTCCATAAAATCCTGCATTCCTGTCTATGTCCTTCCACTGCTCCTCCTCTTCTTCTTCTCCTCTTCTGTCTTCTAGCATGCCTGATATGAGTGGAGGACTCATTTTGAGACCATTCTAGTTGACCTTCAACCTTTGCATGGAGCGCTTGTACATTGGCACTCTTTTTAATGCCTCCTTGAGCCTCATGGGGGAATGGTATTCAAGGATCTGCAAACTGTGGGGTAGGGTGTTCCATCTTCTCATACATGCATTCACACAGTCCTCCCCAAGTAGCCTAAACATATCTTCAAAGTGTGCAATGGCTTGTTCTTGATTGGCTATCCTACCTCCCTCAAGTAGATTATAATAGGAGGCAAGATTAGGCTGGGGGTCAGGTTCTTGTAGCTCTTGTGCTTCCTCTTTCACCTCTAGCTATCCTCCTATCTTTTTCTCAAGTTTTTGTGTCTCTTGTAGTTTGGACAGTGTCTCCTGTAGGACTGTTCTAGCTTCCTATAGGTCTGGTTTGTGGTCCTGTAGAATTGCCTTCTCCTTCCATGTAGAAGATCTTGGAGTCCCCATTTCATAGGTTATAGGTGTCTTGGAAGGGGATTCTTTCACCTTGGCAGATGGGGAATATTAAATGGTAATGGGAACCTTTGAGGAGGGCTGAGGTTTTTCTGTTTTAATTCTTGTACACTTCCTTGCCCTGAAATACATGGAGGTTTTCCTTTTCCTCTTTTTCTTCTACTTGATTGGTGTACTGAGGGCAGTGAGGGCAGTTTTCACTTCTCTTTCCAAAGTTTCAGGGGACTCTTCTCCTTGTTTTTCCTTCTCTACCTCCTTTTCTCCATCTTTTGTCTCTTTTTCCCCTTCCTGCTCTGTCTCTTCAACTTTTCCTTCCTCTATTTATTTTCTTTCGTCCTTCCCTTCTTTCTTTGTTATGTCACCACTGGCTTCATCTCCTCCTTCTTGTTGTTCTTCCTCCTCACTGACAGCAAGACTGACATCATAGGTTAATGCCTTGATGTCATCCTCAACTATCATATTTATGAAAAACATCCCATGCTATACGGAGTGTAAGGGTATGGAGGTCTTCTTCTACTAGGATCTTGATTAGGCCATGGTGAGCTAGTAGCTGTGAATTTCCTTCTTGTACCTTGGTGCTATAGTTGATGAGGGATTGAAGGAGAAAGTAAGGGATATTGAGCTTCTAAGGTGTTGGGGTATCCATGCCATATGTCAAGTCATGGAGGATTCTAAAATGATATCCATAAACAATGTTGTGCCTCCCCTCACAAGAAATGTATTTCATCACTTGGTAGCTAACCTAATCCCAGGGATATGGTATACTAGCCCTCCTAATTCCATTTTTGTCTTCAACAGGGGTTTCATTATCTTGGAAAAATTTCTTCTTGGAAGCTTTGCCAATTGGTTTCTCATCCTTACTCCAAGGCAGCCCAAGAGGAAGAGTAGTGACCCTACTGATGAATTCAAGGGTTATTTCAATGCAGAGCCCTCTAATGGTTACAGTGGCATGAGTTCTTGTGTGAGGGACTAGAGATAGAGCAAATTCTTTGAAAATTTCATCATCAAACCCTCTAAACTTCTCAAAGAAATTCATCTAGTTTTCCCTTGTAAATATGTCCATCACTGGAGGATGTGCATGGAGCCTAGTGGAGTTAGTGGGCTTTTTACTCATAAAACCCCCTACCATACTACCTATACTTCTTTTGAAAAAAACCAAATATGGAGGTGGAGATAATTTTTTTTAGTGGAATAGAAAAATAGAGGGGACTATGTTTTTTTTCTCTTAAAACAAAAAATGTTTTATGTATTTCTACCCTCCTAAAGACTTATTTCATCGTCAAATTGAGACCACTTCTTTCATATATTGTTATTCAACAAGGGGAATTCATGAACCTTACCTCTTTAGACCAAAATTCATGCCAAAAATCACGTTTTCCCCTTTCAAAATGACTCACTGCCCCTCCTGTAGAAGCTCGTTGTCCCTTGTATAGATTTCATGTAGGTGCTACTGTAGATTTCCTATAAGTGCTCCTATAGAAAATGCCGAGAGAAAGAATATGGAGGAAATCAATAGAGGATGGCCGTTACGAGGCCGTGGGGGCATAAGAAGACTATTGTGGCTGAGTTACGAGGAGAAAAATTGAAGAAAAGGTGGTGAGAATGCGTGGGGAGGAATCCTCATTAATTTTTATGGATATTTTCGGTTATGATTGCTAAGCTGGCAAAGTGTAAGTTGGCCCGATTAGGATTGTTGGTCCCCACCTGCTTGGTCATCATTACCCTCCTTGTAATCATCCCCTCATGACTGTGCCAGAGTTAATTCTTCCTTCCAGTACCTATCCTTGGCATCTTATGCTTGAGTTGATTGTGTGCACGTGTGGGTGACATCTCGGTTGAGTGGAGTCAACTAACTGAAGGTGGACAAGTTAACTAGCCACCTTTCGATTTCAACCATCTTGTTGCCTTCGTATTATTCCTAATTACGTAAATGCAGCTAGAGGAGTGATTTAGTTACTTACATGTGATCCGAGTGTATTTGTTGTGAGGTGTTGTGGCTTCTATGCTACATGCCTTCATTTCCCTTCATGCATGTTGTCTTTGCTTGTTGATGTGTGTGTTGTGCTTTTGCAGGTTCTTCTTTTGCTGGAGCTGAGCTGCATGTGCCTTTTCAACCTACAGAGGTGCACTCTCTTGCTACTGGTGCTGGACTTCTATGGGATTAGCTGGTACAAGAATTCCTATAGAAGCTCCTGTAGGTGCTTCTCCCCTTGAAACTTCAGCTTTTCACTATGCTTGGAGCTTGATAATGATGCCAAAGGTGAAGATTTATGATGGAGGGATAGTAGGTAAGCTTCAAGTAAGGTTAATGGTGCCTTTTCATTCTTTTATTTTTGTTTTTTTTTTCAAAACTGAAAAACTGTTTTTCTGTGTTTTTTTCTTGGATAGGGAAAAAATAATGATGCATGGAGTGTGATGTAGGCTTGGAAATGATGGAAAGGAGGCTTGAAGGTGGTAATAGGGATGACAAGTTCCTCATGAAGCTTTCCTTGTCCCTCAAACTACCTCCTGTAGACACTTTTGGCTCTCTGTGATTCCTACAGGAGCCTCCTGTAGAAAACACAGTTTTGAAAGAAAAGGTATAGTGGGTTGAAAGAGATGCAAAAAATGATGGAGGAAGGTGTGGAGAAGATGAGATGGATGCTGGTATGAATTTCAAGGTTCCCTTGTCACCTTCTTCTACTCCTTGTAATCCTCCTGCAAACTTGCAATGTAACAAAAATTCATTTTTCTCTCTTTTTCTTTTTTTTTGAAAATAACTAGGGCGCCTCAGAGAGGTTTTCACGCTAATTGCCTGCCCTAGGCACCTCCAAGGGAGGTTTTCACCTAGGGATATTATTATTTCCCCTTTCTTTTTTTGATGTCACTAGGCTGCCTCAGAAGAGGTTTTCAACCCAATGATGGGACTCAAGTGCCTCATGGTGGTTTTCACTTGAGTCCTCATTTTTCTCTTTTTTCTTCAGTGAGTGGGTGAAGTGGAAGCTAAGACATTCTCCACTACCATCACTCTTTTATTCAAATATTCAGTAAACTTTCGCTTTGAGAGGGGTTTCTTGTAGACTTTCAACCGATGTCCATTGACAAGAATGGGGATGGCTTCATCATCAATGGTTCTGATCAGAACTGTGCCATTTTCATTGCATTTCTCCACAGTGTAGGGTCCCAGCCACCTTGTCCTTAGCTTGCCTTTGAAATCCTTGTATCTTGAATCATAGAGTAGTACCCAATATCCCTCTTAGAATTGCTTCTCCCTGATATTTTTGTCATGCCATATCTTTCTCTAAAGCTGAACTACCTCTGTATGGAGAAGGGCTTGCAATCTGTATTCATCCAATCCATTTAGCTGAAGTAATCTCTCCTTCTATGCACGACTGAGGTCTAGGTGAAGCTGATCTTCCATCCTTAGGGTATGGAGTTCAAACTCTATTGACAGCAAAGCCTTCTTCACATATACGAGTTCATAGGGTGTGAACTTGGTGGTGGTCTTCCATGTTGTGTTGTAGGCCCAAGTGGCCTCAACTAATCTCTCCACCTAGTATTTTATGTTGCTGCTCACTACCTTGGTTAGGATCCCTTCTAATGCTATATTGGTGACGTCCACTTTCCCATTGGCTTCTGGATCGTAAGGGGTGGAAGTCCTGTGCTTGATCTTATGATGAGTGAGCAGGTCTTCAATCAGGCTGGAAGTGAACTGACTGCCTTGGTCTATGACCAACTCTCTCAAATACCCAAACTTGTAGAATATGTTTTCTCTAAAAAACATAGCTACTTTTTCCTCTGTCGCTGCTTTGATTGATTTTGTCTTTTCCCACTTTGATAGGTAGTTGGTGAACACAATGATGTACTGCTTCTGCTTTGAAGGGGGGTTGATAGACCCCATAAAGTCCATGCCCCACTTCTCAAATGGCTCAAAGGTCACTTGAGGTTGCATGGGCATTTCATCCTTTGGAGTGGGTTTCCCCATCCTCTGACACCGATCACACTGGCTCGTGTATCTCCTCACATCCTGATGAAGAGTGGGCCAGTAGTAGCCTGCTTGCAATATCTTGAAGGAGGTTCTTTTTGATGCAAAATGACCTCCACAAGGCCCATCCTGACAGGTCAGGAGGATGTCAAAGACTTCATCCTCCCTGACACATCTTCTCAAGATCAGATCTAGGCCAAGCTTGAAGAGATCGTCTCCGATCCAAGTGAAATGGGTGCTTTTACTTACTATCGTGCTCTTCTATTGTGATGATAGGTGTGGTGGGAATTGTGCTATAACGAAGTAGTTTGCTATACCAGAGAACCATGGAGAGAGTACTAATATAGTAAATAGGTGTTCAACTATCATTTGGTCATCCACCATTCCTTCTTCACCTACAGGAAAATTTACTCTAGATAAAAGGTTAGCAACAACATTCTCTTTACCAGGCTTATCAATAATTGTCAAATCAAACTGCTGTAGTAAAAGAAACCATATAATAATGTGAGCATTTACATCTTGTTTGCTCATTAAATATCTAATTGTAGCATGATTAGTGTGCACAAAGGTTTGATAGCCTATGATATAGTGTTTTAATTTCTTTAAAGAATGCACGACAACTAGGAGTTCCTTCTCGGTCACGATATAGTTTAACTCTTCCTTTGACAATTTTTTTTCTTATAAAGTATATGGCATAAGATAAATTCCCATCAATTTGTCCTAAGGCTACTCCTATCACTTTGTTCGAGGCATCTGTGTGAATGCGAAAGGGTAGGGCCCCGTTTGGGCCTCTGAGAATTGGGGCAGTCACTAACTTGCTCTTCAAGGTATCTAGGGCTGCTTGACAACTTTCTGACTATATGAACTCAATATCTTTACCTAGCAAGAGAAACAAAGGAGAGGCTAGCTTGTTGAAGTATTTAATGAATCTCTTGTAATATCCAGCTAAGCCTAGGAAACTTTTGACATCTCTCACCTTTTGAGGAGGTGGGACCCTTTGGATGATGGCAATTTTGTTGGGGTCCACCTGCAGTCCTTGTTGAGATATTGCACAACCTAGCACGGTCCCTTCAGTCATAAAAAATTCACATTTTTCCAGACTGAGGGACAGGTTCATCTCAATACACTTATCTAGAACTTTTCCTAGGTTAGATAAAGCTTCCTGAAAGTCAGAGCCATAAGGAGTAAAATCATCCATGTATATCTCTACTACATCATGAACTAGTTCAGAAAATATACTCAATATCGCTCTTTTGAAAGTGGTTGGAGCATTACACAAACCAAAAGGAAGGAATCGATATGCAAAGGTACCCCAAGGACAAGTGAAAGTGGTATTATCTTGGTCTTCTAGACTGATTTGAATTTGATTGTACCTGCTAAACCCATCTAGGGAGGAGAAAAAAAACTTCCCTGCCAGACCAACTAACACTTGATTTATGAAAGGTAAAGGAAAATGGCCCTTTTTAGTGGCTTTGTTCAATTCCTGATAGTCAACACAGATTCTCCACTCGCCATTTTTCTTTGGCACTAGCACCAAAGGAGAGACCCATTCACTATTAGAAATGGGATAGATGAATCCTGCATCAAGCAATTTCTACAGTTCTTCCTTAACTATATCTTTAAGTTCTAGATTCATCCTCCTTTAAGGCTTCCTGACTGGCTTGCAGTCTTCCTTGATGTATATATGATGAGTACATACTAAAGGGTTCACTCCCTTCATCTCCTTATAACTCTAGGCAAAGGCATCTAGATGTTTTCTCAATATGTTGCATAGCTCCTTCTCCTGGGAAGTAGATAGGGATGGATTGATTTTCAATGTTCTTCCTGGACCAAACTCTATATTTTTAACATGGAGAGAAGTAGGGTAGGCCACACAGAGATCATTTTAGGGGTTCTTCTGGGTTTCTCTTACTATGTCTTCTAATGGTGATGCACTAGGAGGTGGATGCTGAATCAAATTTTCAATCATATCATCCTCATCTTGTAGTTTTTCCCCCATGGAGATTTCTAATGTACACAGTGGTGCAAAATAAACTTCATCCTCATGCTCCTCCTTTAACCAAAGAGGTAGATCATGTTCTAGCAAGGGTTGGGTAGTAGGATATAGGGTTAATTGCTTGGAAATGTGCCTGTTCTTTATGGTCATGTCCCCAGATTGACAGTTGATGTAGGCATCGACTGTAGCCAACCAGGGTCTTCCCAGAATGAGATGATACCCAATGAGATTTGCCTTTGGTTGGAGAACTAAGAAATTAGTAGGGTACTCCCAAGAATCAATGGAGACCATCACATCTTCCACAATCCCCTGAGGGGTCACTGTGGAGCGATTTGCTAGCTATAGCACTATCATGGTCTTCCTTAAGGAGCCTTGGAGATTAAGTTTGAGAATTGTGTCCCTTGTCATCACATTAATGGCAACTCCTTGATCAATCAAAGTATGTGGGACCATTGTGCCATTGATGTGGACATCAACTATTGGGCTTCCAAGGTCTATATATTTTGGACAGATGATCTGCCCCAACATCAAGTAGGACAATTGTCCTATGACATTGATGGTTGGGGAATCTCTCTTGCACCTTCTTGGATGCCTAAAGCACTTTTATTTGATCAACCTATTGTAGATAGGCGCATCTTTTATGGCTTGGAGAAGTGGTATCTTCAAACATAAATGTTTCAATTCTCCCAGGAGTTCAGTTTCTTCTGGGGTAGGCTAGATTGTCATTGATAGTCTCTTAGGAAAGGGTCAATTTTCTTTAGGTTCGATTTCCTCTTTATCTTCCTCAACCTTCGTGGGTGGAGGCTGGCTATCTGGAAGAACTTTCCTAGATCGCAAGTTAATTTCTTGAATCTCCAGAGCATAAGTTGGGCATGATGGTTCCCCACTACACACTTGCTGAGCCTGTATTTTGTTTAGGTTCAGATTTGGCTGGGTAGGCATTTGGGGTTGCCTTGGTGGAGTAGAAGGTAATGGTTATGGTTGGGCAGGTGGTGGAGGCAGAAGAGTGGGAAAAGAGTTGTGTTGGGGCTTCCACCCCTGATGAGATGCATTCCACTAAGGTTGCGGCTGAGCATAGGATTGAAATGAATGGGTGGCCTGTTGGGCATGATATTGAAATGTGAGGGACCAACGAGGAGGTGTGTACTAGGAAGGATGAGTAGGGGGGTCCAAGAAGGTATGGAGGTGACTTGGTTGGGGTTGTAGTATGCCTGAGATGTCCCTTGCATCCCCTGCTAGTATGGTTTAGGTCCAGGAAACCTTCTTTGCTTTATGTAATAGATCTGTTCAGTGACTCCTTTGGCCCCTTGGTATACAACTTTAAGTCTGGGTAAGGAAGGACACTTATTTGTAGAATGATTTTCTTCACATATTGAACAAACCTCTATAGACTTTAATGGGAATTCATTCCTAGGATGCTTCCTGGTGCATCTAGGGCAAAAAATGGACAAAGCCCTCTCTGCTTTCTCTTGTTTTCTTTTGATATGTAATGTATCCATTTGCATGGCAAGAATCTGCAACATCTCACTCCTCAAGTCTTCCAGCATGTTTCCAATTTCACCTTTAATTGATGAATTGGATGAAGAGGTACTAGCTATGGGTTGACTCCCCCTAGCTTTCTTTCCGGCTGCTCTAGAATGGTTTCTAACAGTCTTTATGTCCTCATAGGATAGTTGGTACATTTCTCCCCCAACCAGTAGATGGAGGTTGTCTAAAAGGTATTTCCATATTCCCCTGAGTAGGACCAACTTCAGAGACTTAGGGTCAAGTGTACACCTAACCCTTTTGTAATTAAGATGGAACCTCTCTTCATAATCTTCCAGGGACTCATCACTTCCCATGGTCATTTGGAAGATTTCTTCTTTAGTATATTTTTACCAAAAATAGTCTTAATACCTTTTGTTAAAGGTCTGCTACATCTGAGCCCAAGTTGTGATTCTATTGCCAGCTAATCCCATGAAACAGCGCAGTGCTACATCCTTGAAAGTAGAAGGGAATAGTTTCAAGTTTTTCTCATCTTCTGCATTGTCATAAGTTTGACAGATGACAACAAACTCAAACAAGAAGGTGGCAGGATCTTTGGTAGTTAGACCATGGAAGTGAGGTATGGCTGAAGGACTTATATTCTTCATTTTGGTGTCCCCATTGGTCTCCCAAATGGGGAAGGTACCCTCTATTCTCTCTCCATTTCCCCTAGCGTTTCTGTTTTCATCCATTGGTTCCAGAGGAATGTTTTCTTATTCTTCTTCTTCCCCTGTAGGTTCTTCAAATATGTCTGGCTATTCACCTAAGGTTTCTTCTTGATTCCAGCAACTGAAGAAGAGAGATGGTTTGCTGATTGAAGCAATGGGGGCGTTGGGCAAAAATTTTCTTGAGTTATCTCTACTCCTACGAGGCATGAAAGGAAATATTTATGGTTGGTTTTCTGTTTCTTTTTCCCAAACTAAAAGTACCTACAAAAACTGATATTGTGATTGAACAAAAAAAATTGCAACTAGATGAAATGAACTTGCTGAATGGAAATTTGTAGAATTTGAAAGGAAAGCAAGGAAATGTAGAACTAAAAGAAAAGAAATGACTAGTCTACTTTTGTCGAAATAAACTATTAGAAGAATGTTGCAATAGGAAATAGAAGAAATAAGTAATCACAGAATACTCTGATGCTTCCCTGGCAATGGCGCCAAAAAGGTGGTGAGCACCAGTATTGCAGCAAGAATGCTGCAACTCCTGGGCTGCCAACTTTACTTTTATCAACCCGGTAGTTCGTAACAAACTTGGAAGTGTCGGTGCTGTATGCACAAGTACTAGTTCTCGCTGTAGGTTTCCACTTGGTTAACCGGCGCGAGATCATTAGGAGCTCAAGAAAACTTCTATATATTTCAGAAGAAGCTCTACGTGTGATAAAAGAAAAGAAATATTACTCTACAGATGCTATTCTAATTGCAGAAAGGAGAAAGAATAGAATGTAAAGCAAAACATAGTAAAGCGTAATTAACAAGCCAATTCTACTTTTGCCAAAAACACTATGAAAACCATGAAATAAATGCCATTACCTACTCAAGGAAGTAAACAAAATCTAACCATGCTATTACTGGAATTAAATAAGAAAAAAACATATTTTTGGATTTTTATGTGAATTTAGCATGCATCTAATTTATTGTGTGTGAGTGTGGCAGCGAAGAGGTGATGTTAAAGGGTGGTTTTGGAGCTTGCGAGGATATAGGATGTTGTGGATGGATCCTAGGAGGTCTTAGGTGGCCTTCTAAAGGCTTTTCCCATAGTTGGCCTTCAAAATAAAGCCTACAAGAAAAACTACAAGAGGACACAGGAAAACTACAAGAGGAAAACAGGGAAACTACAGGAGGCCTACGGTGAGAGGCTGAGAGAAATTTTCACTATTTTGAGGGTGTGAGAGTGGGTGGAAAGGTGGATGAAGGTTGGAGTGAGGTGTTAGGGCACCTAAGGTCTACCATGAGTCACGAGGAGAGAGAAAGATGATTCGCTTTGCTCAAGGAGAGAGGAAGACGTTCTATGAAAAATGAAGGAAACTAGGGTAGAATTGAGCTGAGGATTGGGAGACCTATAGGGAATGGATTAGATGGAATGTGTGATTTCTGGTAAGTTGGCCTACTTTTGGAAGAGATCTGCTACATAGGAACTAATAGTCAACCAACAAAATCAAGCAACAGACGAAATGAGTGCATTGTAGGAAAAAACAGAGTTTTGCATTAAAATGGCCTAAACTATGATGTGTAGAAGGAAATGTTGTAAGAAAAGAAAGCATGAGAGAGGAATATTGCAAATCGGGAAGTGCACAGGATAAAGAAGATCTAATGAAAAAAAATAGACTATCAACCTACTAAAGAGCTGCAAACACTAGAAGTCCTAGGAATGAGGAAAATCTGTGTTTTTGTGGCAGCAAGATAGTATTTTCCTCAAATCATGGTCCCAGAGGGAAGAAGAAAGGTAAAGGCACTGTTTCTAGCCTTTTGAATCTTTCCTGATTATTGCTCAATCTGCTACAAAAAGCATAAATGGAAGCAAGCTACTAAATCATCAAAAGCAACCTATTCTTAACCATAAGAAAAATACATCTAACAGCAAATTAATGTATGAAATGAAGTAAAGCATACAAATACAAGTAAAGAGAAGCTTGGATGTTTGGATTGGGTCCTAACCCAGGAGCTTCAGCCTACTGAGGTAACTCAGCGCTAGCTCAAAAAGGATTACATTTTCATTATCAAAACAATAACAATATTACATAAAACTGTCACAAAATAATAAGCTCGAAATTTGAGCAGAGTTTACACAAGAAAAAACCAACCCTAGTGAGGCCCTAGACCTCTCTACTTATACATATGAAGATAGCAATAGCTTCCTTAGAATCAGGGGGGCTTGACTCCCAAAACTCGAGATAACTATTAGTCATCCTCCACTTGCTCGACTGCCTTCTAGTGCATGATTCAGCTGCTTGTACTCCAAGCTGAGTGAAGGGGAATTTGAAGTGAGGAGTAATAAATGAGGGGGATTCCCTCCTATAGGTCCTCTCCCCTATCTACTTCAAATTATTACTACAATTCGACCACTGGATCCTTGACTTTGACCTTGAAATCCATCAATAATCTGCATTAAATACATGTTAGACCACATGGCATCATAACTAACTCAACTCACCCTATAAGAATAAATTTAATCAAAAAATCATACACTAATCTAAGAGAATGGTTGATTTGACTAGGTTAGGAGGTAAAATGAGCCCATATAATTACCCGTTTTTGAGGCTCATCAGGTTTGTTCAATCTTCTCTTTTCTACCTGCACACTGTCCCACCACAATGCTGTGTGTCCTTTCAACTTGGTAATAACAAACCTGATCTTCCTATCTTCATTGATTTATTCATATTTGAAACATTTATATAACTCACTTATCAAGTCCAATAATGCCTATGTGGACAAGATGCCACCATAGTTTGGAAGCTCTAGTATTCGCTCGCTGCTAGCCATCAAAACTGATTTTAATAGTTTTATCTCCAGTCCCTCTTCTTCTGACCCATCTGTTGTTGCTACATTTTCTTCCTTATTGTCATCTCCACCTTCCTGCTTTCACTGCTGCCAAACATGTTGAAAAATTTCTGATCTCTTTTCGTAGCCCTTCATCTACTAGTCCTTTGATGGCTCTACCTCGACCTCTTATTCCTACTTCCATCTTCACTGAGAAGAGAAACATCCTCTGATACCGAAATTGGTGGGGATCTTGAGGAAAAGAGAATTAAATATAAAACCTAATTCTCACAGATATTTTGTGTTACAGTCTTGGTTATTAATAAATCTTTAATGGACTTAACTCAACGTATTTTACTTACCCTACCTTCGTACTTGACCTTGATTTCATGACTGTAGTTAGCATTTATGGCTTAATAGAATCTGACTTAAGGTTTAGGGTTTTACTTGTTTCATTTTTCTTTCGTCGCAATGTTGAGAGGGAAACAGGGCAGGGGTTTCGACCCTGTGACTGCCTGCTTGTTTGGCCTAGTTCCGATTGTGTGTACACAACCTTTGCCACTTCTCCTATGGAACTTTCATTTACTCATTGAGGTATTGATTCATTTGGTAATACTGAATTTTTTTTATGTGCTACCTAGTTTTTGCTTCTTTTCCATTATGTTCTTCGTTGCTGGTGGTCTACTCGTTTCCTTGAAACTAGTTTCTGTGTATCAAAAAGGTTATTACCATTTCTATGGATGTCTCAACAATCTTCGCGCAGGTAAATATTTTGCTCTGATTTTCACTGTTAATCTTCATTTTCGTTCTTCTAACCTTCAGGTTCCTTGGTGAGCATGTAAATTCTCTTGATTCTCTTGATGGAATGAAATAATTTTTGGTATTGCGCTAGTTCCTCGTCTCTGGCTTGGGGGTTAGTCTTCTTCAAGTAATTCTATTGGTCTTCTTACCTTCTTTTCTTTGCTTCGTTCTCTACTTTAGTTCATCACTTCCATTTCTGAAAACCCTTTGTTGTTTGCTATTATTTGTAGGTTTTGAACCTGGGGAAACTTTTCTCCGTCACTTCATTCTCGATGCTAGTGGCTTGTAATAGTGTAGGACCCTTATGTGATTTACTTGTTGTCCTTAGCCATGAAATATAGGGAAAACCCATGACGATTTCAGTCATGATTTTATTGTTGTGTATTTTTCCTTCCGGTATCTTGATTGTGGGGTTTCATGATAGCCCAGACTGTTGCTGGTGTCTTCATCATAGTTGTATTGTTTGTAAATTCGTGGGCAGGGTATAAACCCTCGTTGTCACTTTGGCTGTTGCATATATATTCAAACCCTTGGAGGGTTCGATATTTCATAGGGTTACCAATGTTCTTCTATTACAGATTAATGTATGCCTCAAACTATTTAAAGAAGGAAAATTTATACAGGAAATGATTTCAATATTTTTTTGTAAATGTACGTGTTAAGCTCGAGACATATGATCTTTGCTTAACTTGTTTATTTGTGGTTTCTATTTGCAGTATGCTTTCCTTTACGAATTTCGTTCAATACTATCCCACTTGGAGATTCTGCAGTTTGGCTGTTTATCAAAATTACATAGCAAAAGTCTAAATACCAGTTTATCACTCATGCACAGAAAAATCACTTTTACTTATAAAGGAATATGTATTTGCATTGATTTCACATACACAAAAATTATTTAACACAATTTCTAATTCTTCTTTTCCTCCTCAAGTTGGCCGACCCCCATAATGTGGATCTGGTTTGGATTTTATGCCTTTCCAAGATTTCCACATGGGTGAGAAACTATCTTTTAGTTTCAGAACAGTTTCTTGAAACTAATTTCCAACATTAAACTAATCCTAATCTAACTGTTCCTTTAATTGAAAATTACAATGGTTGTGTCAGCTGAAATTTAACTTAAAACAAAATAAAATAAAATTCAAAAACTTCTTCTTCTCTCCAGCAGAAGAAATCAATTCCAGTTGTCGCGTTTTAGTTGGATTCTCCTGCATTAGGAAGCCCTTGGAGTTACTTAAATAGACCCCATTGATAATTTAGCTCCTTAATGAAAGAGTTCCACTCCTCTGCCAAAGAACCATCTAGTCCCAACTTAGCATAAATCATCCAGTGGTTCTTAGAAGATAGAGAAAAGAACATTCTTTAGCATTATGGAGGGAGAAGAGGCATTTTTTATTTAGGAATTGGATCATATTAGAGGATAATTTGAAGACACAAGAACCAACTATAAAAGGGTCCTTTCCTAAGATCACTTTCTTACTATCCCCACCTTTCCAAGAAATCCAATTAAAAAGGAATGGGAGAGAGTCAATAAGGGCCTTCCATCTTGAAAAGTTTGTTTGCTTCTCCTCTAAGAACTTCCATCACCAACATTATTTTTAGATTCTTTCCTTCAAAAATTTTCCCCAAGGTCCCACACCGAATATGCCTCTCCACATAATTTTTGGGGCCAAAGATTTACCGAACCAATGTATATTTTAAAAACCCCACCCACCAAGACTTTTGGTTTAGACATGGAGTCCCAACGGGCTAGGTAAATATGTTTCTTACTATTTTACCATTCATCCATAGGAAGATGAACATTTTTTGCTGAGATTATTTATAATAAAAATAGGGATTTTAGATATAGACAACTAATAGACAAATTTTTTGTAGCATATATTTTATTAAGACTTGAATGGAGTAAAAACAATGGAGAAATAAGTTCCTACTAGTTTCCTCTCTATATCTACAAAGGAGACCTATTCTAGGCCTTATTTCCATTTAAGAAATTGACTGCAGGTAATGATTTTACCCATAAGAGTATGCCACATCAATATTTTTGTTTTAGCTGGTGCAATTGTCTTCTAAAGATTGGGCCAAGACCAGTTAGCATTTACTTCTGAATTTAAAGCTTATTTATATCCTAACACTATTATGAAAACCCCTCCAACTTCATTCAAACTCTAGATTAAAGAATTGTAGTCTTGCATTAATATAAACTGATCCATTTCTAAAACTCACATATCAATGTATGCAAAGTAGGAATAAAATCCCCAATCAAGCCTGATATTTAGCAAACAGCCACCCTTGTGACAATCAACTGGTACACTTTAGTTTGTTGGTTTGATTTAACATGAAATAATTGGATTCATGTAGGTGACAAATGAGGTTATCTAACAAAAGTATTTATTGACTATAACACATAATAATATCTTTTCCCAAGATAATTTTGAACCATTAATCCCAACCCTCTAGACTATAAATTTCTTCGCAAGAGGGAACATTAATGAAAAATATTTTGAATCATTAGAACCTCCCTAAAATCATTTTAGCTCCTAGTGGATCCAGTCAATAATTGAACCAAGAGCATTATAATTTTGCACAAGAATTTTTTCCAAAGTATTTCAGAGGAAATGAATAGATTTAGCCATTAATAACACCCAAAGGTAAAATATCCTTTAATCCCCAATCTCCCCTAGCCTTAGGTTTTGTTATCTTTTCCTAGCCATGTCAATGATACCTCTTAAAGTTTAAGCACCCTTTCTAGAGGAAATTGTTACAATAGTTTCTGATATTTTTTCTACCACACTGTTTGAGATCGAGGAAAGAGTGTTAAAAAATAAGGAAAGTTTCTAGAATGGATTTGTCAAAGACCAACCTACCTCTATGAGAGAGACATTTGTAACACTAAAGACTAATTCATTGTTCTAAATTTTTAACAACCCATTTAAAGTCGTTTCATCTATGAAGAAAAACCATGACACATCCTCATTTCTCCAAGGTTATTCAGCCTCATCCTTATGCAAAACACTCTCCAATGTTTTCAATGATTTGAAGACTTCCTATGAAAATCGTTGGACCTAACCTATCTCCCTTGAAGTTTCAAGTTCCTTCTCACCTAATATGGGTCATATCTCATTCTTTTCAACCAATCATGCTAACTTGTCTTCCCATGAGTATTTTTTTGCCAATAGGTTTTGATTTCAAATGAAACATGCATCATGTCGAATTAGGATCCAACATGAGATTAGGGAGAGTGAGGTTGAATAGCGAGGTCGAATAGCGAGGGTTGCAAATATTAGCAGTCATTGAACCTTATTGAGGGACGCAGAGGAGGGAGCTCGACTCCCTCCTATAAGGAGGCCGTATCCAGTAGAGGCAAGAAACCTCTAGAAAATGTTAGAGGAACAGGGGAGGAAGGGAAAAGAAACATGGAAGAGGAGACATGAGAAGACATAAATAAGGAAAAGAATGGCACAAATGACAAGGAGGCAGAAGACAAAAAACAGGGAAATAAAGATAAAAAATAGAAGGGACCCTGTAGACCTAATGCAGAGATAACTCCCAGGGTCATTTTAAATTATCTAGCTCTGTAGGTGCACAGGGATAACATGCGGATGTATGCCATCATTTGTAAGTTCATGGGAGTATGGCCCACTGAAAAAGCTTTACAGTCATGGATTAAATACCACTGGAAACCTAAAGGAAGCATAGAACTACATCTGGGGTCCAAGGGATTATTTACGGTTGTGTTCATGAATATTGAAGACAAGGACAGAGTATTTGAAGGAGGGCCTTATTTCTATGCTGCAGCGAGACTCTACATGAGGTCATGGATGATGAATTTTGTTCAAGAAAGGGAAACTTTCACTTTGGTACCGGTCTGCGTAAGGCTTTATTCTATACCTCTTGATTACTAGCAAAATGAATCTCTATCCACCATAGGCGATAAATTAGGTCGCTTTGTTAAAGCCTCTGAAGCCACTAGAAGGGGAAAATATACTTCCTTTGCCAGAATATGTGTGGAAATGGATCTATCAGGATCTCTACCGAATGAGGTGATCTTGGAAGTTTTTGATGAAGAATGGGTGTAAACAGTAGACTATGAGCACATTATGTTCAGATGTCGAAGATGTCATGAACATGGACACCTTTTCAGAGACTGTCCGCTCAGTAAAGAAGTAAACAAGGGAAAAACTAGTACAATGAAGGAAACAGACAGCTTCTAGAAAGTGGTCAATCGAGGGAAAGGAGGAAAAAGAGGACCAAAACAACATCAAGACGAAGGTAAACAGTTCAGTTGGAACAAATTCCAAGTGCTTGAGGAAGAGGAAGAGATTACACAAGGAGACCAAGCAATGGAAGGAAGTACTGTGGAAAAGGAGAAGGAAGAAAACTGGGAACAAACACAAAATATTGATTATCATAATGAAGCTATAATGACTGATGTAGAATTGTAGATGGATCAAGGAATGACCCAGAATGAGATGGACCTGGAGGACCATGAACTACAGGAAATTCTCGACAAAGAAAACCTAGATCTAGAAGGGTTCTTGATACAAGGAACCACGGGAGGAGTGGATTCATTACCTCAAGAAGAGATCAACAGAATACAACAGTTGTTTTTATGGAAAGTGCAAGCTAAGGTTCTGTAAAAAGGAAAAACCATCGATAAGCAGGACAACATAGGTGTGAAAATGATGAAAACTACTCTGGGACTAGCCACTAGAAGCCTAGGCAAGAAAAGAAGTAGAGAAAAGCATAATGAACACTTCATGGAGTGTGGAAAGCTAATGATTGATTCAGGTAATATGAAAGGTCTAGCCAGCTACTCCTTTACAAATCTTTAATAACGAAGTTTACATCTTGGAATATTAGAGGACTAGGGAGTAAGAGAAAGCAGAGAATGCTCAATAACAGAATGAAACAAGAAGTGCCGGATATAATTTTCATCCAGGAAACGAAATGTTCCATTCAAAAATTAAGACAAATTCATAGAAAATGGCTCAGCAGATTTGAGTTTTTTGAAGTCAAAGCAAAGAATACAGTGGGAGGCATACTCACTATATGGAACCCCCCAAAAATAGGTATTTTGGATTCTAATGTTTCCAAGAATTATTTATCGGTTGTTATTCAACTGGTAGGAGAAAGGGACACCTTTCGAGTCACAAATGTCTATGGTCCTCAGAGAATATATGACAAACTCAGGTTTTTAGATTCCCTGGTGGATCTCAAGGACAGATATGCAGATATACCATGGATCATGGGAGGGGACTTCAACATGATCAAATGACTTTCTGAGCAAAAGGGAGGAACAAGAGCTCTAAGTAAAGACTCTTTAGCATTCCAAAGCTTTTCATAAAATATGCATCTTGTAGATACTAATTGGAATTCTGGCCTCTTCACATGGAATAACATAAGAGGTGGAGATTCCCATGTTGCCTCAAAGTTAGACAGATTCCTCTTCTCGGAGAATCTTATGCTGATAGATAACGAGGTGACAACGAGAGTTCTTCCCTTTGGAGGTTTAGACCACTGGCCGATTCAATTGGAGATTAAGGGTATTGGTACTCCTAGGAACAAACCTTTCAGATTTGAAAATATTTGGCTGTCACACCCAGACTTCATTAGCAAAATTGAAAAATGGTGGTCAAAATATTTGCAGACTCAGTGGACAAGAATCTACCTACTTCACAAAAGACTAAAGCACATCAAGCTATGGCTTAAAGAATGGAATATGAAAGATTTTGGCAATATTTTTGAGGAGAAAAAAGTTGTTGAAAACAAATGCAGGTTCTCAACCAAGCTCTGATCACGAAAGGCTATGATAAAGCCATAAATGATCAAGTGGACAAACATCATCAAGAATGGGAGAATCTATGTAAACAAGAGGAAATATTTTGGAGACAAAAGTCTAGAGTTCAATGGCTCAAAGAAGGAGAGCGTAACACTAAGTTTTTTAACAAAGCCACCATGGCAAATAGAACTCACAACAGAATCTCTTCGATCAAGAATGAGGAGGGGGAGTTTCATAGCTCCCATGAAGCTATAGAAATTGTGTTAGTCATCACTTCCACGGTATAACTCAGGAGAAAAATTCGGATAGAGAGTAATTCATAAGGGAGGTAACTAGTTACATACCGAAACTGGTGTCCAGAGAGGATAACTTCAACCTTAATAGACCAGTAATGGAAGAGGAGCTTAGTGAAGTCCTCAAAGAGATGTAGAATGGAAAAGCACCAGGACTAGATGGTTTTAATGTGGAATTTTTCAAAGCTTGTTGGAATATTGTTAAATAAGATATTTTGAATGTTGTGGAGGACTCCAGATTAAACAAAACCATTATGAAAGTGCTCAATACATCCTTCATTGCCCTGATCCCCAAATAGGACATTTCTCATACACCAGATAAATATAGACCCATTGCCCTATGCAATGTGGTCTTTAAGATTATATCCAAAGTTGTGGCTAACAAACTCAAACCTTTACTTCTGGTTCTTGTTTCAGGAGAACAATCAGGTTATGTGGAAGGCAGAAAAATTCTTAGTAGAATCATTCAAGTTCAAGAGGTGGTTCACTCACTAACTAGCAAGAGGCAAGTAGGCATGATCATGCAATTGGATATAGCGAAAGCCTATGATAACGTAAACTGGGCCTATATTAGGAAAATGCTTATTTCTTTTGGATTTGATCATAATTGGGTCAGATGGGTAATGGCACTGGTGACCTCCTCTAGTTTTTCTTTATTAGTAAATGGCTCTCTTTTAGAGATTTTCAGTCCTTCAAGATGCCTCAGATAGGGAGACCCACTCTTTCCTTTTCTTTTTATCATCATGATGGAAGGACTGGGTTGGGCTATAAAGCAAGCAAAAGTAATAGGAAATATTAAAGGTCTACAACTAACTGAGAATGATCAGGCCGTGACTCACCAACAATTTGTAGATGATAGCATGCTATAGGGAATCCCCACAGTCCAAGAAGCTTCAACCTACAAGAAAATTTTGAATCTCTTTGCCTTGGCTTTAGGTATGGATTTTTTTTTTTTTGTAAATTTAAGCAGATTATATTAGTTTTGTTGTATAGAAATACATATATTCCTAGGAGTGAATGTGACCTCCCGGAGACATTCTTCCAATGGATATATTCACTGAAGATTGAGGTCGCTTGGCTAGTAGAACTGTCCTTGTAGCTCAATACGCTCTGGCGTGCCCAGAAAGTCCGGTCTGTTAGGATATTCCGACACATAGGAAATAGTTAAGTACAACTTGGTCTAGTTTAGAGTTAGGTATAGAGTTAGGTAAAGTGTGTTTCTTTACCGTTGTACATATTGTAACTTACAATCCGACGGTCACGATATGTAGTGATCCGACGGTTCATTCTCTCCTCGGTATTACCGACACTTGATCCGTGGCTTGACACCCGATTGGTCCATGAGTTCTATTTAAAGCGCATGGAGGGTCATTGTTCGGGTAATAAGTGCATGAGAGAAGCTTATGTAAATTTTCATTCTTTGATTAATAAATTGCCTGTAGTAGCCACGTTGGTGCAGGCCGTGGACTGTTTCCCACTTTGAGGGTTTTAACCACGTCAAAAATACTGGTGTATTGATCTGTGATCTGGTTGTGAGCGGTGTCCTTTTGGTGTTCTTTCTGAGGAACTTACCCTGTAAATTCCTACATGGTATCAGAGCTATTTGAGGGCCGCGTCCGTTGGTGATCCAAATCTGAAGCCGGTAGAACTGCATGCGGCTGTCGTTTCCTAGATCTGCTGTTTCTGACTGCTTTCGGGCCGAGAGGACTGCTCTGTTGCGTTCGGAGCATCTGTTCCAGTGAGGAACCCCTTTCGTTTCACGCGAAAAGGTTTCCGGTAGCCCTAGCTGCGTCATTTTTCAGATCGGGAGGTATACAGTGTTTTTGCAGTTTACTGTTATTTTCTCTCTGCTTATTTCGGTTTCGGTTTATTTACCCTTTTTTTTTAACCGGATCTATACCTTTCATTTCTGCGTATGCTCTTTGCCCTGCGACTCTGTGCGATCTGGGCAAATCAGAAATAGAAAGGAAGGATTTTTCTCATGCGTATGCTCTTTTCCCTGCACCTTAGTGTGATCTCGGAAAATCAGAAACATTGAGAAAAATATTTAGTTTTTCGGCTAAAGCTAACTTTGATATTTTTTTTTTAAATATCTAGTTTTTTGGCTAAAGCTAACTTCGAGCGGCAAGGTTCGTTTTCCTTTGCATATTCGTGTTGGGTTTTGTGTTTTGTGTTTTGTAGGGAAAAAGAGCTTTCTCAAGGCAAGCACGCAAATCGGGCCCCCCCCCCCTCTCTCTCTCTCTCTCTCTCTCTCAAATTTTTTGTATAGATCAATTGGTTCAAAGCTATTTTAAGATAGTAGAGGTCTTGGGTTCAAGTCTCCATTTTGTGGGGGCGATTTTTTTTTCATTCCCGCACATTCGCGCACTTTGCCGGCAACTTCAACAAATTTTTTTCAAAAAGCCATAACTTCTTCATCCGGAAGCCTTTTTCAGAGCCGTTTTTTTTTAAAACAGCCTAATTTTTTGAGATCTATCCATTGGAACACTTACTTTCAGCATCTTCAGCTTAAGTTTTTAAAAAAAAATGGAAAGTCCATGCCAAGTCATTCTTGACAGCACTAACTACTTCCAATGGATAGCCTACATGGAAGATTTACTTAGAAGTAAAGGTCTCTACAGAATAGCCACAGACCAAGAGAAGAAACCAAAAGATGAAGACAAGGCTGCAAAATGGGAAAATAGACAAGATCAAGCACGTGGTTTGATAGGGATGTCTATTTCTCCTGATCTTAGATTCCATATTGCAGAACTTGAGACTCCTCATGAAGCATTGGAAAAAATCGCTAAAGTTTTTGGGATTAAAAATGAAATTAGATCCCATCAACTTGAAAATGAGTTGCTTACTTTGGATCCTAATAATTTTTCTTGCATTGAAGATTTCTTGTCCAAATTCAAGACCCTTAGATATCTCTTGGAAGGTGTTAAGGTTAAGAAAGAAGATGGTAACCTTATTTATTCCATCCTTACTAAGTTGGGACCAGCCTACTCTGTATTTGTTTCCACTTTCCATTCTACAAGGGAAGCTTTCATTTGTCAAGGAAAAGACTACAAGGCCCCTTCCTTTGACTCCTTTTGTGATTCCTTAATAAGAGAACAAGAAAAACTCTTACACCTTGGTCTTCTTAATCTTGGAAACTCTTCCACGAAAGCGTTAGCCGCCCAACAGCAACCAAATTCAAAGAATCCTAAGAAGTCATATCCTCAAAAGAATGGTCCTAAACCAACTCAGCCTCAAAATGAAAGATCATTTCAGCAAAATGATAAGACCAATAAAAACAAATGGAAGAAGACTGATAGACATTGTAACTTTTGTAATCGAGATGGCCACTTAGAATCTAAATGCTTTAAGAAGATGGAAGCCTTGGAAGCCGCAATGAAGAAACATAACATCCATGTGGAGCCTACTTCAACTTCAACTTCCGGAATGGCACTTTCTGCATGTCGTTATCAATCATCTCAGTCTGGTTATGCATTAAATGTATCTTCTTCCTCTCCTTCTCATGAGTGGCTCATTGATTCTGGAGCCTCTTATCACATGGCCAAAAACCAAGCCATGTTTTCTTCTTTAAATGATTGTAACACCAAAAATATATATGTTGGTGATGATAGATCTCTTAATGTTGTCGGGACTGGAACTGTTCATCTAGACACTGGTCAGTTTAATGATGTATTATGTGTTCCAACCTTATCCTGCAACCTTCTATCTGTATATCAGATAACTCATTCAGGTGAAGGTAAAATTGTTGAATTTTCACCTCATGATGTTGTAATCAAGGATCTAAGAGATCCTAAACAGATTCTAGCTACTGGTATTGCTGATGATTCCACAAGGTTGTATAAGTTTCACAACTTTGGGTCATCAAATCTTCCCTCAGTATTTGTTGCTCATAATGATGAAGTGAGCAAACTTTGGCATGAGCGATTTGGTCACTTAAACTATCGCTCCCTTCAGCATCTATGTAAAGAAAATATGGTGACAGGTCTTCCTATGGTATCTTGCAGAGATGGTGTTTGTTCCGGATGTGTACTCGGAAAACATCATCGGGACAGTTTTGATAAACGTGCCTCTTGGCACGCCTCAGCCCCTTTACAGCTTGTGCACAGTGATTTATGTGGTCCTCTTCCTGTTGCTTCATTCTCTGGCTGCAAGTATTTCTTAACTTTCATTGATGATTTCTCCAGACGCACTTGGGTATACTTCTTAAAACTCAAGAGCGAAGTATTTAACACATTTTTGGCCTTCAAAGCCTTTGTTGAAAAACAATCTGGACATCAAATTCTTAAGCTAAGAACTGATAATGGTGGAGAATATGTTAAAAACACATTCATCAACTTTTGCACCGAAAATGGAATTCAAATGCAACATACTGTTCCATACACTCCACAACAAAATGGTGTAGCTGAAAGAAAAAATCGCACCTTAAAGGAAATGGCTAATTGTATGCTGCAATCTAAAGGACTCAGTCTTAGTTTTTGGGCCGAAGCAATTAATTGTGCAAATTATATAATCAATCGCACTCCTACTAAGGTTCTAGAGAATATCACTCCAGAAGAAGCTTGGAGTTCCATTAAACCAGATGTAAGTCACTTTCGTGTTTTTGGAAGTGAAGCATGGGCCCATATTCCAGATGAAAAGCATAAAGCTTTAGAACCTAAGAGTGAGAAATGTACTTTTGTTGGATACTCTGAAGATGTAAAAGGTTATAGACTTATTCCATTTAAGTCCAAAAATGTTATCATTAGAAGAGATGTAAAATTTGATGAAAATAAATCGGCCTGCGAGCCTAGTCCGGCGGATGTGCCACCTCTTCCTATCTCTTCTGCTTTTGAAAACATTTCTTCTTCAGATGATGAAAGTGAGGATGATAATCCTCCCCCACCTTCTCAGGATCCTCAACTTCCAAGATGGGTCCGTGCTACTCGGGATGCAGCAGGTGATCTTGCCGGTGATCCTACAGATCAGCGACGTACACGTTCTTAGTTTGAAAGAGCCTCTTCTTTACTGGCTCAAGCTCCAGTAAATCATGATCCTGACACTTTTGCAGAAGCTTCAGGCCATCCACATTGGGAAGCAGCTATGAATGAAGAATATCATTCATTGTTGGCAAATGATACATGGGATCTTGTTCCTCTACCAAAGGGACGCAAACTTGTTAGATGTAAATGGGTTTACAGAACCAAGTATGGACCAGATGGGAAAGTTGATAAACATAAAGCTCGTCTTGTTGCTAAGGGCTTTTCACAGGTTGAAGGCATTGACTACACTGAAACCTTCTCCCCTGTTGCCAAAATGAACTCTATCCGCCTTATTCTTTCCCTTGCTGCCTCTTTAAAATGGGAAGTCCATCAGATGGATGTTAAATCTGCCTTCTTGCATGGGGACTTGCAGGAAGAAATCTATATGGAACAACCCATTGGCTTCATACAAACAGACTCCAGCCTTGTTTGTCGACTTAAGAATTCCCTTTATGGTCTCAAGCAAGCTCCTCGGGCTTGGTATGCCAAAATGGATAGCTTTCTTTTAGAATCTGGCTTTTCTAGGTGTTATTCTGACAATACTGTCTACACCAAGAAAGTGGGCAACTCTCTTATCATCCTTGTTCTTTATGTTGATGATCTTATTCTTACTGGTAGTGATCCCAACCTTATAAACCATGTGAAGTCCAGCCTTAAAAAGATATTTGAAATGATAGACTTAGGACACTTACACTATTTTCTCGGTCTTCAAGTCTTGCAATCCAAGGAGGGTATTTTCCTTTCCCAGTCCAAGTATGCTTGTGATATTCTTCGTCATTTTCACATGGAAGACTGTAAGCCAGCCCCTTCTCCCTTTCAGTCTGGAGTCAAACTTTCAGTCTCTTGTACTTCTCCTGAAGTTGATGCTACCTTATACCGTCAACTTGTAGGAAAACTCTTGTATTTAACCCATACTCGTCCTAACCTTTCCTTTGCTGTTGGCCTTGTTGCTCGTTTTATGCAAAACCCCCGTGAAAGTCATTGGAAAGCAGCTAAAAGAATACTTCGTTATGTTCGAGGTACAGTATAGTTTGGGATTCATTACAGTGCTAAAGCAGCTCCTCTATTAGTCGGTTTCACTGATTCTGATTGGGCTGGTGACCCTGATGATCGAAAGTCTACTGTCGGTTATGTCTTCACTCTTGGTTCAGGACCTATTACATGGGCTTGTAAGAAACAGGCTGCCATTTCTCTTTCGTCAGCAGAAGCAGAGTATCGTGGTGCCGTGGAAGCTAGTAAGGAAGCCTTGTGGCTTCGTCAGATCCCATCAGAGTTTGGCTTTGAGCAGCAGCATCCAACCACACTTTGGTGTGATAATCAAAGTGCCATTCAGCTATGCAAAGATCCAGTCCAGCATCAGCGCAGCAAACACATTGAACTACACATGCACTTCATCAGAAAGCTCATTCATGACCATGTTCTTGAAGTGCAATATTGTTCAACAGATGATCAGGTTGCAAACATCTTCACAAAGGCTCTCACAGAGGCGAAGTTCACTAAACTTCGATATATGCTTGGAGTTTAGGAAGTTGTCACTACGGGGGGATAGGCTCTAGTGCCTCCTTCCTTCTCCTATTGTGTCATATTTGTAAATCCTTCAATCCTATCCCAAGTTGTTCTTAAGGGGGGATGTTAGGATATTCCGACACATAGGAAATAGTTAAGTACAACTTGGTCTAGTTTAGAGTTAGGTATAGAGTTAGGTAAAGTGTGTTTCTTTACCGTTGTACATATTGTAACTTACAATATGACGGTCACGATATGTAGTGATCCGACGGTTCATTCTCTCCTCGGTATTACCGACACTTGATCCGTGGCTTGACACCCGATTGGTCCATGAGTTCTATTTAAAGCGCATGGAGGGTCATTGTTCGGGTAATCCGTGCATGAGAGAAGCTTATGTAAATTTTCATTCTTTGATTAATAAATTTCCTGTAGTAGCCACGTTGGCGCAGGCCGTGGACTGTTTCCCTCTTTGAGGGTTTTAACCACGTCAAAAATACTGGTGTATTGATCTGTGATCTGGTTGTGAGCGGTGTCCTTTTGCTGTTCTTTCTGAGGAACTTACCCTGTAAATTCCTACACGGTCAGCACAGAGCTGCACTGTCTGAAGATTGTGATCGAGCATTCTGCAAAGCGGATTTTCGTTTCCAGAGATCGGTGTGATGGGATGCTGCTTGATTTCTCCTGATCCTATTGGTTGTGTTCTCCCTTGGGCGTGACTTGCTCATAACTGATCGGGCATTGATTAAGTTTGCCATGGTTTCCTGTAATGAGGACCCCTTGTGGCCTAGGCTTGTGCTTGCAGATCCGATTGTTGAATATTGTGGCAGTTGGCTTTGAGTTCTCCTGCCTCATGATCCTGCCAAAGGCTGTGGTACTCTGCCAGATTGGAGTCGATCACTTCATTTGCCAATGCTTCAGCTAGCTTGTTTGCTTTCCTTTGAACGGCTTGGAAGGTGATCCCTTTCATGTTGTAGAGTTGGCCTTGGAGATCTTTTAGTATTGCTGACAGCCTCCAGCTTGGGGTTACTTTGTGCACCTGTGCGCCCATCTGGAGTTTCCTGATCAGCCTTATTATTATCTCTGAATCGCCCTCCACTATAAGAGGTAGGAGTTTGTATCGACCAACCAGAGTGAGGCCTTGGAGGAGAGTGATTAGTTCTACAACATTGCTGGTGTTCACTCTGAGATTACCGTGATAGATGAGGTGAATTGCTCCTGTGTGATCCTGTACTTCTCCCCATAGCCTGCCATGCCCGGGTTTTGTCTTGAAGCCCTGTCGAAATTTAGTTTGAATGTGTTAAAGGGGGGCAGGGTCCATTTGTCCTGTGTCGTTCCTGTTGAGGTCTGGTTCCTTCCAGCAGAGTTGGTCCTTGTTTGAAGATGCAGGATCTGTATTATTCTTGCCTCGTTTGGAGATGCATTGCCCTCTATCTTCTGTATGCCCATGGCGTTGACTGTTTCTGTGATGAGCAGTCGAACTTTCCTTATCAGCATGTGTACTCTTGTTGCTATGTTTTTGAATATTCTTGCGGTTCGCTCTTTCCATAGGATCCAAACTAATGCTCCCGGAACTAGATTCCAGGCATTGTTGACCAGGGGATTGGAGGATATGGAAGATCTCCACTGGCTTAGTGAAATTTGGATGGAGTTTCTGTCTCTATCTAATTGTCTGAAGACCATGTCCATGTCATCCCACAGAGAGCAAGCCGTGGGACATGTATTGAGAAGGTGATTGATCATTTCTGAACCATTCTCGCAGAGCATACATCGAGAAGGGCCTACAAAACCTCGTTTCTGAAGGTTGTCCCATGTAAAAGCCCTGTTATGCAGGACTAGCCAAGAGAAAAGTGTGATTTTTGGCCAAGTTCCTCTGCTCCACAGGGTTTGCCATTTGTGGTCTGATTGCTGATCCAGGGAGGCCGCCAAGAGCTTATAAGCTTCTTTGAGATTGAACGTGCCTTTGGGGTTACTTCCCCATCTTAGGATGTCCTCTTTGTTGGATCTGAGGATTCTTCTTTTGTCCAAGTCTTGTAGAAAAAGGTCTACATTCCTTGGGCCTGCTGGGGTATGCCATTGTTCTCTGGAAATCCAGTTCGTCCATATGGTTGCTTCGCTTGGCAGTTGCCAGTAGTCTGCTACCATAATCTTGCCTTCCTCCTGCATGGCTCTTTTAAGAGTGTTCCAATCTGGGTGTTCCAAGGTTGGAAGCTGCTGCCATGCATATTCCCAGAATAAGGCTGTGTTGCCTTGGTGTACTTCCCAGAAGCTATGCTGCTGAACAATATGTCTATTTTCCAAGACTTTGTTCCAGATTGGAGATCCTTGAGTGGTGCCTGTAAGCCGGATGAGGTCTTTATCCCTGATTTGGGTTGTATACTTCGCTTTCCACAGGGCGTCCCAGAGGGAGTCAGGATTTTCAACCCATCTCCACCAGATTTTTGCTGCTACGGCGTTGCTTAATATCTCAGGGTCTCGGAGGCCCAAGCCTCCCTCCATTTTTGGTTTGCAGATGTCTATCCGTTTGAGGAGGGCCCATTTGGATTTCTTAGAGGGTCCATTCCAGAGAAAGGAGCGATGAATGTTTCAGATGGTCTTGTAAGCCACCTTAGGGGCTGCAAGTGCTGAGAACATGTAGGCTGGCATGGTTTGAAGGATGGAATTTATCAATATTAGTCTGTTGGCCATGTTTAGTGCCTGGTGGGTCCAGCCGCTTAGCCTGGCTCTCATTTTGTTGAGAAGGGCTTCCCAGTTGCTCGATCTGTAGGCATGTTCCGAAAGCGGTATACCAAGGTATTTGGTTGGAAGGGAGTCCTTTTGAATATTCAGAATTCTGCTGAGATTTCTCTGCACAGGAATGGATGTGTTGAAGAAAAAATGTTTGGATTTGGTTAGATTGATTTCCATACCTGAGGCTTCCGAGAAGGTTTTTAACACCTTGCTGATGGTGCGAGCTTCCTGTACTGTGGGGGCGCCCATGAGCATGGTATCATCAATGAATTGCTGATGCGTTACAGTGGGTCCTTGGTGTACCGGTTTGATGCCTTTGAGTTGGTTCTGCTGCTTTTCCTTGGTTAAGGATCTTCCTAGCCCTTATACCATTATGATGAAGAGAAAAGGAGACAGGAGTCTCCTTGTCTTATACCTCTGGATGGACTGAAGGGTTGTAGGGGTCATCCATTTAGTAGAATAGAGAAGAAGACACCTAAAATTAGTTCCATTATCCAGTTTGTCCATGGCTGATTGAATCCAAAAGCTTGGAGGATTGCTTTCATGTATTTCCAGCTGATTCTGTCAAAGGCTTTGGACAGATCAAGCTGGATTAACATGCCTAGAGATCTGTTTGTTTTGACAGAGTGCAATACTTCATGGGTGAGGATTATGTTGTCAATGATCTGTCTTCCTTTGACGTAGCGAATTTTCTCCTGAGAAATGATTGAGGGGAGGATGGACTTAAGTCTGTCAGCCATCAATTTGGAAAGGATTTCATAGAGCACATTGCAAAGGGGTATGGGGCGGAACTTGTCAGGGGAGTCAGCCTGGTTCGATTTGGTTATTAAGGTAAGGAAAGTGGCATTGATGGCAGGTAGGACTTTCTTGGTTTTGTGAAAGTTTCTTGCAAGAATAAGAAGTTCAACTTTAATAATGGGCCAGCACGCCTTGAAGAATTCAATTGTAAATCCGTCAGGTATGGGGGCCTTGTTCGTGGCCATGGAGAAGACGGTTACTTCAATCTCCTGCTCGGTAAACTCTCTTAGAAGCTGGGCGTTTTGATCCTCTGTAACTAAGCTAGGTATGGCCCCAAAAATTTCCTTTATGGCTTGGGATCGATCTTGAAGGGGTTCACGGAGAATAGAGGTGAAATAGGAGTTGAGCTCAGATCCGATGTGATCCCTTGAGAAGACTTGATCGCCATATGCAGTCTTGAGGGATAGGATGCGATTAAAATCTCTATTTTGGATGGTAGACTTGTGAAAGAAGTTGGTGTTGCGCTGGCCCTGTTTTAACCATTGCACTCTCGATTTCTGTCTCCATAGTAGCTCTTCCTGTTTTAGTCTTTCTTCCCATTGCCTTTGCAGAATCGATTCTTGAGTGTTCCGCTCCTCATTGGGCCCTTCTGTGATCAAAGTTTGCTGGAGGTTCGCCCTTTTTACCTCAAGTTCTCTTTTGGCTTGAATTATGTCGCCAAAGGTATCTTTGTTCCATTGTTTGAGGTTGGTCTTTATGGTTTTGAGCTTCCGCTGGATTATGTACATGATGTTGTCACTCCTTATGGTGGCTTGAGTCCACCAGTTTTGTATATTCTACATGAATGATGGGTGCTCTGTCTAAAAGGCCTCAAATATGAAAGGTCTGTTTTGGGGTTTATCCAAATTGTTGAAATGGATCTGCATTGGCTAGTGATCAGATCCTCCTATGCGCAGAATGCTGGCCTCCATGTCTATGTTTTGCAATAGAATGGATTCCGACATGAGGAATCTATCAAGCCTTGAAGCTATCTGTCAGTTTCCTCCTTTCTTATTGTTCCAGGTATGTAGACCATTGATAGTGGGGATGTCAATGAGTTTGGAAGAAACAATAAAAGTGTTGAATGCTTCCGAGTCCTTATCCAGTCCCCTCCCTTTTTCTATGCTAGATTGGTAATCATATTATAGTCTCCTCCTAAAATCCAGTGATCTGCCCCATGGTGTTGTCTGACTTCATCTAGGTCTAGCAACATCTCCAGCTTTTCCTGAAGTCGTTGGGGTCCATATACATTGGTAACGTAGATCGATTGCCCTGAATCTGGCATGTTAAAAATCACCGATAGAGAGTGCTTGGTGGATAGAGCATTTTGTACTATGAATTTTCTTTTGTTCCAGAATGTGATCAACCCTCCTGCTTTCCCGATTGCATCTATGTTGATGCATTGATGATTGTTGGAAACAAGTTTTTTGAGAGTTTCCGTGCTCTTGGAAGAGCGTTTGGATTCTTGCAGTAGGACGATGTCTGGGTGCTGCGAGAATAGGTGGTTTTTCAAGATCCTTCTTTTGGAGGTGTCGTTGAGCCCCTTGATGTTCCAGGTTGTGATTTTCATTGAGCAGTCTTTGGAGCAGAAAGGACCAATGCCTTGATTTCCCCTCATTGATTAGGCGTCTGCCCAGCTCTTGTATCTGTTGTCTTGTGTATTTGCGCCCTCTTTTTTTGTCTGGTCCCTGTGGTTTATATTGATCCAGATCCATGTTGGCTTGTATACGTGTTTGGCTGTTATTTCCCCATTGCCTTTTGGCTGCATTATCGTTGATTTATTCCAGCTGCAAGTAGGCCATTTCTATCTTCTCCAAATGGTCTTGAGGAATGGCATCGACTCCTAATTTGGACCATTGCTCATTGACCTTTTGAATATCTAGATCACCAAGGATCTCCTCCAAAGGATTGTTTGAGGGGGTTGTGGAGGGCTGATCTAATTGCATTTCTATGCGTTGCAGGGTTTGCGTTGAGGTTTGGCTGGCGATATTCTGGAGGGAAGAGGAGTCATGCTGGTGATGCGGTGCCTGGGCATGGGTTGGGTCAGAGGTTGAGCTTAGGGCTTTGGTGGTAGGCGTGGGTTGGCTTGAATCTGGTAGATAATGATTAGTGGGGGCCTGAGGAGATGATGGGTGCTCCGATGAGTCAAGATTGCCCAGAATTTCAAAGCTATTTTGCTGGGTGGAGGTCTTATTAGTGGGGGTAGTAATGGTGGGTTGTTTTGGAGCCTTTTTGCTTCTCTTCCCTTTATTCTTTCTTGAAGCGGGGGTGAAGCCAGGTGCTGGAGTATCCCCTTGTTCCTATTGTTCTTTGGGCTGTGGTTGATTGACGAGGCATCGGTGGCTAAGATGTCCATGCTAGCGGCAGGTTTGGCATATGAATGGGATATTTTCATAATCAATGGTTTGCTTCCAGTGCACTCCTCTGTGGATCAACTCCATATGGCCTGGGAGGGGTCCTGAAATATCCACGTAAACACAACTTCTAGCATAAGCAGTGTACTTACCTTGTGATGTTAGATTTGAGGCTTTGATGAAGACTCCCAACTGGTTTCTTATGGCCTCCAAGATTCGCTTATTCCAGTAATCCACAGGTAGAGAGTGAAGGCAAATCCATACTGGAACTTTTTTGAAATCCTCCTATTCTAGAGCGAAGTTTGGCCTCTAGTACGTGATGTATAGTCTGGCAGAGTTGTATAAATATGGTCCTCCTTCGAAGATACAATCTTGGTCATCCCTGTGGGGGAAGATGATGGTGAAAAAGCTCCTCGATCCCAGCTGAAGCTCGAAATCCCCTTTGGGTTTCCATTTCTGGTTTATCCACCAGCATAGAGCCTTTTCATTCAGTCGAAACCCCATGAATATGCAGATCAGGGCGTGTTTGCTCATGTGGTCTCTATATTTTTCTATCCATGGATCTTCAATGATTAGTCTCGGTATTTCCTTCGAGATGGGCTTACATGGGGACGATTCTTGCTCACTGTGTCGCTTGGGATTGTGCCCCCTGATGCAGTTCCTTTTGGCTCTGATTCGTGGCTAATTCCCTCAGATCTGGAGTTGGTAGGGACATTGGGGATTTCCATAGGAATGCTGCCGAAAATGAGAGGCATAAAAGAAGGGGGGTCAAACGCCCCTGGGAGTTTTGCATGGAGCGAATCAGGTGAGAGCGCCATTGCAGATCTATCTTGTAATGGTTGGTGTTGCAGGCTAGCTTGTCGAGCCGAGCTCAGGGTTCTGCAGGGTTTCAATCTTGTCGTTGCTCTTCAAAGGCCCGTGCTCTCCTAACAATCAGGCTTTAGGTATGGAAGTTAATCTCTCCAAATCAAAAATATTTTTCTTCAATACCAATATTGCTATTTAGAAAAATATCTCCAGAATTCTAAGCTTCCAAAGGGACTCCCTTCCTTCAAAATATTTGGGAGTTCCTCTAACTACTAAACCGATGCTCAAAAGTATTTGGGAACCCTTGATCAATAAGTTGTAGAATAAAGTCAGTAAATGGACCATCGGATCTTTAAATCTGGCTGGTAGGTTAGTTCTTACAAAAGCTGTTCTACAAGCAATCCCTATTTTCATGCTATCAGCCCTCCCAGCTCCGAAAGGAGTCATTCAACAATTCAGAAATGTTCAAAGAAACTTCCTTTGGGGCAAGGAGGAGACCAAAAGAAAATGGGCCCTAGTGTCTTGGGAAAAAATTTGTAAGCCCAAGAGCCATGGAGGACTAGGCTTGGATGATCAGGAAATACTTAGCAAATTTTTAGGGGCCAAACTATGGTGGCGTTGGGTTCAACATCCAAAGACTCAATGGGAAAATATCTGGAAAGAAAAATATGCTAGCTCCTGGCAAAACAATGATCTCATAAGAATGTCAGAAAATATAAAGGGCTCATATATCTGGAACAAAGCCTGGGAGAATAGAAGACTAGTATAAAAAAATAGCTTCTAGCAAATGAGAGAAGGAGATCTGGCTCTTTTCTGGGAAGATAAGTGGCAACAATAACCAATTCTATTAAAAGAAGCCTTCCTTGATCTTAAGCAAGCGACAGATTCCAAAGGATTAATTAAGGTAAAGGACTTATGGAATCATTCTCATCATGTGAATAAGTGGATAATCTGCAGAAACATTGATTGTAAAGATAATAATCTCTTGAAAACAAAAGCAGACGAGCTCAGGAAAATAGTGGAACAAAGGAAGATCTTAGTTACAGGGGGGGAAGACCAACCAAGATGGGGCAATAAAAAATAGGTCACCTTTAATCTTAAGGAAGTAAAAGGCATTCTCATTGAGTTGGATCCCCAGGTTCCAGACAAAATCAAGCAAATCCTTCGGGGGCAACAGGGATGGATGAAAATTAAACTCTTCATGTGGTTGGTGTACCACAAGAAAATCCTAGCTTGGGACAACATCAGAAAGAGGGGTGTTCTGGGGCCTTCAAGATGCCAGCTCTGTGAGGCTCAAGGGGAAACAATGGAACATTTACTCAACAACTGCATCTTTACTTCCTGGCTATGGGACATATTTGCTACAATATTTCAGCAATCAGATAGAGAAAGAGGGAGCATCATTAGTACCCTAAAAAATTGGAGGAATTTTTTTTTGGATTATGAACTTCTTAGCACAGTGTGGGCTCTTACACCAAGCTTCATTATTTGGAATGTTCGGAAGGAGAGGAACAAAAGAATACTTATGAATGAAAAGAATCCCCCACACCGCCTATTTGAGATAATCCTGAAATAGCTCAAGGAGACACTGGGAACAACAGTTCGTAACTACCCGAAAAATCCTCCCTGAGATGTGAATTTAAAAATTCTCAGGCAGCTGGCGATGCAGGGGCTCACTCCTTTAGGTCTAGACAGAAAGGTTATATCTATGGATACGGAGAAAGATTTCTAGCATCCTCCCCCAAAAGGCTATTTAAAATATAACATTGATGGGGCTTCAAAAGGGAACTCGGGAACAGCGGGGTATGGAGGTGTCCTAAGAAATGCAAAGGGGAGTATATTATTCTTCTTCCATTGCCACCAAGGTACTGCCACTAACAATGTGGCTGAACTAATGGCTATGGAGCAATGCCTGGATTTTCTGAGTCAAGGTAATTGTTTCAATGTTATGCTAGAGGTGGATTCTGAGTTAATCATCAACTCAGTGCAAAAAATAAATAATGGAATAGCACTGGAGAAAGTCTCTATGCATTGGAAATTAATTCAAGTTTTCTAGAGAATTTAGAGCCATCTTCAAAGCCTTCACATTGTCAGTTTCCACCATGTTTGCAGAAAGGCAAATAAGCTGGCGGATCTACTTGCCAACCAGGGGGTCAGCTGTACAAATGATAATGTTTCGATGAAGTCGCAAGAGTTGCGTCTGTGTAGACTGAGAGCTCTATGTGGAGATGAAGTGAAAGAAGATAGGGTAGTGTTTAGACACAAAGCCATGGAGGCTAGCTCGATTTGATTTATCCTCTGAATGAGTCACCAATATCTAGTAAACTATTCTTTCGTGGGGAGAAGACCACGTCTGGTCGCTCAAAATCCTGGATTTAGCAAGATGAAAATCTTCGTTCATTGGGGTAAGGGAAATGAATATCATAGGTCTTTGTCTAGAGGAAAACCTCTTATCTTTACAGGGTTCTAGGTTTGGGCTAAGAAGATTAATAGGCGAGCGAAGAACCCAGTTTTTTTCGGCAACTGGATTTTTCTGAATTCAGGATCTAGGCATGTAAAACTGCCTCCCAGGTGGTTTTCGGTTGATCACACCACTTTCAAGTGGGAAACCGTTTTAGCAATTTCACAGCAATCCCATTCAGCCTCCAACACATGGCAGGGTGATGGATCCGTAAACTACCCTTCATCGCACACTAATGTTTGATTATCTTGTCTGGTCTGATATCAATATCATCTATTGGATTTAGTCATAGACAATCAATGGTTGAATTAGATTGTGCAGCTTGGTGGGGCAGGACTGTTAATCTTCGGTCTTTTTGGCTGTGCAATTTCCTCCTCGGCCATTGATCTATAGGCAGAATCGGACAACTCAGATGGTTCGGGCTTTCCAGGGTGTTTTGGAGCAAGAAAGTTAGCGGGTTTTCTGGAGGGCAGGGTTGTATTTTGGTTTGTTTTCCTTGAGTTTGGGCTTGGCTTTGTAGGGCTTTGAGGTTTAGCCCTTGGTGGCTTGGACTCAAATTTTTTCTAATTCCTGGACATCGGGTGGACGTTTGTAAAAATTGTACTCTGTTTTTCGATTTAATGAAATAGAAGGATCCACACTTGCTTTAGCAAAAAAAAAGGAAACATGCATCATGTCCACAACTTAGTGAGTTATCCTATGTAGGCTCCCACACACATCATGTCGACACATGCATATCACTTCAAATTGATGTCAAACTATTTGTCACTTGCTTCATTGCAATACCACCTAGTTTTTCAAGTCATTCTACCATCCACCAACATCATGTGCTCTGCACAACAGCCAGACAATAAGCATAACTTGTCTAATTAATATCCATATGGCCCCCTTGGAACTTCATACACCTAATATTATCCCCTTTCTCATTCCATATATCGATTTCTTCATCATGTATCAAGTGCACTCATCCACCTAGTCCATAGTTGTTTTGACCATTTGTCTAAGAACATGTTGGTTACTTAATTATGGTCATTCATTTTCCTACCACACAATTTGTGTTGATGAGCCTTATATAGATCTGTCATGCAACGAATGGGCCTAAAACTAATATTGATACACCATATGATATGTGCATCCAAAACCCTTCTTTCAATTTGTTACATGGCGTCTGCACCCAAGCCCTAGTCTCGACTTGTCACATTGTATGTGTGCCCAATATGTATGAACATCCCCATGGAAGCCCCTTAGCATGTCAAATTCCCAAGGTTTACCAACATCCATGTTATAGGGTCCATATCAACCTTTTCCATGTCGAGCACACTGTGAAAGAATGCAGACATTCATGCCATGACTCAGGCCCTTATATTTGCCTTTACAAGGGCTTCAAAATCTCCATTTCCAAGGATATGTTTTGATTCTTTTTTAGAAATAAAATAAATGAAAGGAGTATTACCTTTTTTATCATGATTATAAATAATAAAAATAAAAAAATATTCTACCAATTATCATTAAATAATGTGAAGTATTTTACAATATATTCAGCCTTGTGATGTGAACGACTATACTCTTGGGCCTCCTATCTCAAACAACTTTGAGTGGGCCATGACAAAGTCACAGGTTTGAAACTAACTTGACATTGTTGAGCACTAAAATATCTACAAAATGAGGGTTTTTTCATTGTTTGGGATTTCAAGACATGGATATTCCTTTCCTCTTCACTGTTAAGTAATTGAAATATCTCAAAACATAAATGACTTTGTTAGTTCCATGAAGATGTACCAATATTACTAGCTATTCTTCTATTTCTACAAAGGTGGAATGAACTTCGATGTTGATGCCTCACTAATCGATGACAATTTCTCTAAATTCATATAGTCATTGTTGCTAAACAAATATTTCCAAAACTTCCTTGATAATCTTCTAATTGTTTCTCGATGAGTCCATTTATGAAATTTAGGAAGCCCATGATGAAGATGTTGGTTTATCTCATGATGAAGATGATGACAAAGACTGGAGACAATGCTAATTATCCATTCAATTTCGATCCAAACTGATTGAGTTGATGAGAAACCCAATCTGGCCATTGGTATAAAGCCTATAATGTAAGCTGATGCAAAATACTACTTATCACTAGAAAATTGGTTTATTTCCTGATATTGCACTATGACTTTAGATGCAAGCATCTAGACCCCTGCATTTTTTTTATCCAAACTAAATTCATTGATGTCCTACATTTTCCTGCTAGGTGGACCTACATTGTCCATCGTCTACTTCAAGTAGTATTGGTCTTTTGTTGCTTCATGAATCCATGTTGCTGCCCATAACAATTCATCCTGCACAAGGCAGACCACAATATCCAAAACCAAGTTAGAGATCTATCTCTTCATGGATGTAGTTTGTGCTAACTTGATTTGAGTTGAAAAGCACTTACAACATATCCAATAATTGACCCATAATATTCTCTGAATTGTTTAATACTGCTATGATACTTGAGAATTTGTATGGTTGAAAATAGACTCATTCATCATATCTTGTATTGCTGATTTATTTTATAGCCTTTGTAGGGTTAGACAATTTGCATTTTAGGGATTTTATATTCCCTTTTAATTTCATAATTTGTATGTTAATTAAAATATAATGTACTTTTTCTTTCTAGCCCTAGCTTTCATTGGGATTCAAGTTCAAGGGCTAATTTATTTGCTGTTGTAATAACTTGTGTTCTGAAATATACTATCTTAATTGCAATTTTCGCAACAACCATAACTTTTTCTTCTTTTGTCGGGTTTGTCATTTACCCTTTCACTTATGCTAACTTGATAAACATCCCAAACTGGTCTTAAAAGTTTTATATGCTAAAATATACAAAATCCCCTCAAAACCATTTTATTTCTTACCTTGAATGTTAGGTCTATGTTGTAGTAATAAGTGGTTAGTATAGAAGATCCTAGACTTGATTTTGTCTTGCCTAAGGATTCCTTGAGGCCAAAAGGGAATCCTCCCTTGTGTTGGATTTATATTTCACTAAAAAGAGGAATTGGTTACTTATGTGATGGTGGTAATATTCCCATGTTACATTTTCCTAGGTCCTCATGAATGTTGATTTTTGTGTAGCTTTGGAGGTACTCCAAGCCCTAGCATTCGAGGGTTGGAGGTAAAAGTGCCACAAATGGTCTTGTGGGCTTGAGGACCAATCTTGGGGGTTTTGGAAGCCATCATGTTTTAGAAAAAAACCATGATGATTTCATGGAATGTTATGGATGAGTATGATAGTGCTCATAAAGACGATTCCAATTCATTGAAAATTGTCTGAATTTGAGTTGTCATTTTGGAGAAAATGAATTTTGAAGTTGACATGGTAGTTATGGATTTTTCAAGTAGGCCGACTTGAAGTAAATCATAATTAGATGTGTCTGTTCAAGTTGTTTTAATTGAGGCCTTGAAAGGCTATATATAGGATATGTGAGGTCTCATTTGGAGCATCCATTGTGGCAAATACATCTCAAGAAGAGCCTTGAAATTAGAGGTGTTTGAGACGTAAGTAGAAAGGGCCCAAAAGGATAGCGTAGAGGAGCATAAGGAGCACCGTGGAGTTTTGTGTGGGTACCGTTTGCTATAGGTGACAACAAGGTTGTTTTAGGGTTGTCTTGGGTGCATTATAAGGTCTTTTCAAGGGCTGAGTTTGCTAAGTAGGAAGGCAGCAATGCTGGAAGAGCTAACATTGTTGTTTGAAGGTTGTTTTGGAGAAGGTCGTAGCTACATCAAGTTGTTGTGCTAGGCTTGAGGCCTTGGAAAGTGGCTGGAGTTATCTTTAGGGCAATGTTAAGGAGAAAAAAACCTATAAGGGACAAAATCCCTTGAGGGTTTATCTTGCTAACTGCGTGGAGGATTAAGGGCTGCATGGTATGCCCTAACCAGAATTATAGTGGAGGGAAAGTATAAACAAGGGACAACATTGTCTTGAGGAAGTTTGTCAGTCAAAGGTGTTGACTAGATTTGGATCAGGGTAACACAACTGTGGGAGTCAAGGAGAGGGGCTAGATCTATTGATCATATGCCCTAGTGATAGATCCCACATAAATAGCATAGTGTGGTGAACAACAATGTGCTAAGAGGTGTATTGGGTCAAGGGTTGACTCTTGAAAGGATATGTTTGATGTGCCTATTTTAGAAGCCCTTATGAGTTGTTTGGTGGATCCCACGTGGACTATTGGGAGTCCTACCAAGCGACAAAGGTGAGAGAAATCACATTAGATCAAGATGCAAGAGGACAATAACAAGGTATGATGCAGATCGACTCATGTACGATGGACTGATGGTGTCCTAAGTGAGGACACATGGAAGATTGGTGGAGTCTGTGGGAAGACATGTGTAAGGGTCTCCCAACTGTGGGGATTCCCTAATTAGGAGTAGATGCTACATAATTCACTTACTCTCTCGTGCTGTCGGAGGATAGTGTGATAGTGTCCAAGTTAAACCTCGGTGAGAAACACCTTGATGGACAAAGGTAGTTGTGAGAGAGGCGGCTGTAGAGCTCAAGGGTTGACGAACCAGAGGAGAAGTTGTGGAGCCCGAGACTTGTGTGTGGAGAAGGACTTTTACAGCAGATGATGGGCAGTGCTCCTAGTATGTGTTCGTTATGGGACATGGACATCTTCTAGTGATAGGTGGCAGACGTCCGTGCCCTATGTTGGTCTTCATCAATGTAACACAGGAAGACCATAGTGGGTTGAAGTCACTGAGTAGCCGAGAAGCAACAGTGGGCAGTTGAGAGTTTTTCACAAGTGGAGCTATGAGCAACTCGACAGGAATCTCGATGTGTTGTGGCCTTGATGGATGAAGCCATAGATAGAGAGTAGATTGGATAGTCGAGGTTCAGTGGCCAGATGGACTTGGAGCATTGAGAGAGGCAAGAGATGCAGATTGGGAGCCAAAGGACCAGGTAGGTACAGGGTACGACCAAGAGGAGCTGAGGGAGAATGTGACATCCAGATGGCCATAGTATCTTGTATTATACTAGTGGATGTATGAGGGCCATTATCTCTGGTACGGGAGCCCTAAACTGTTGTATTATATGATGTTAATATAACAAAGGTTGGTTGAAAAATTAAAAAAAAATCAATGTTCTATGCATATGTGATTTACTGCTTTATATTTCCATTATGGAAAGTAGTTTATTGTTGAGATTATTGGTTTGGTAGCATCAGTGATTTTAAGACTCTAACCTAGACCCAAGGTCATGGAAATTAAGCAGTGAAATGCTTTGAGCTAAGGCAAAATATTTTGTCATAAAAATCCCATAGCAAATATTTCTTCATGGTTGAATATAACACTGAGTCCTTGCATAATCTGTCTGTAGTTGAGAATTTTGATTTTTTTGTCAGTTTACTATTTTTAACATCTTGATGTACTGAGCACTGCGTCTCCTCTTGTAAGATCAATTGGCTTGTTATTCTGAAGTTGGAGGAGTGGATCTTGATGAGTTGCCTTATTGCTTATGATTTATCTTACATCCATTAAAATACAAAGCAGTCATTGCCCTGTGATTATAATTTCTTGATGTCTGACACTAATCCTTAGAGAGGGAAGGAAAAGGATCTGACATACTTCCTTCCATATATTTTCTAGTAGGAAGAGTTGCAGAATATTTAGAAATGAAAATACAAAAATCCATTCAATAGGTCAATTCCATGTACATTTTTTGTTATGGAGCTAACTGGCATGTTAAAAACAATCATCTCTAGTATTTGATGGTCACACCATTTTGTATATAGGAATATTGATGCCCATCCTTGTGACAAGCTTGCAGGCCTCTTCTTCTCTTGACATATGAACTGTGATATTGATTTTCTATCTTTCACATTAACATTTGAATAAATCATAATTAGAGCTCATGGTATATGGACAATGAGGAGTGGTGTTCCTTCCATTTATAACTAGTTTTCTAGCTTGTATGAAAGATGTTGCGTTTGTTGAGTGATCTACCTTCTGGTTTAGTCCTTTTCGCACATGGTAGAAATCAATGAAATCAAAACCTTTTCTTCCTATTGTTTGATTCTTGAGATTATTCTTGAGCACATGTTTTTTATATACTTGACCAAGTTCATGCATTAGAAAATGAAATGTTGTTGTGAATAAAATGAGAAGAATTAAACATCACATCTCAGATTATTTGTTTTCACAAGTTATCTACAACTTGAGCTTTTTAGCATGTAACTTAGTTGGCATGATTGTGCCTAAGGTTTCCTTGAAGGTTGAATACTAAGTTACTAAGGTGTTATTTTATATGGTGACATTTTATTTTCTTTGTCTATACAGGTCACCTAGCCACATTAAAGTGGCCACTATTGCCCAACTGAAGAAAACTTGTTCGAGTTTCTTGCTTGTATGGTGAAAAATGGCTTTGACATTGTTGATGTTGAGGTATATGTCATATAAAATCTTTATAATCTACTTCAATTTATATTCTAGTGTTAATTTTATTTAATGTCTTACACTGCATTGTATATTCTTTTGTTTTCAGAAAAGGAACTCAATATTTATAGTAAGAAGTAGGAATTGAAGAAAGAAGTTGAGAGAAATAACACTGCAGCGACAAATGCAAAGAGAGAGAGATAAGAGAGTTGGTATAGTGACACCCTTAGAGTCAATATCCCATGTAAGACACACACATAGAGACTAAAGGTCAAGTCTTCAAAGTTGGTGAATTCACCTACAATGCATTGGCAACACAATGATAATGTTTTGAAGTGATGAAACATCATTTCATGTGTAAATTGTAGTACAACCAATATTAAGTTGGAAACTCATATTGTAATACTTTGCAATTTCATATAATATAATTTATGTGGTTGAAATTATTTGTAGTTGCACTTGATATTGTTTAGTATTGTAATTAACATATGCAACTTTGTGTTTTCATATTAAATGAGCATGCACATTGTATGACATTTTTTAAATTTAGTCTCAAAATCATACTAATTAATTTATGTTGATTGGTAATGAACATATAAAATCAATATAAAACTACTAAATTAGTAGGTTATATTGATTAATGATGAACACATATAAAATTAATATAGGACTAAATTAGTCATTTATAATGATTATTAATGAAAGTAAATTAAATGAATATAAACTAATAAGTTAGTCATTTACATAATGAATATGAAACTACCAAAAAAAGGATAAATAACTATTGTAAATGATAAATTTGTGATTACAAGCGACGACTAAAATTTTCATATATACGACTATTAGTAGCTAATTTACAGTATCTTATAACACGACCAAAATTTAGTCATATTTATCTGGTCATTAATTGGTTTCAAATGATGACTAAAATTTGCATATGTATGACTATTAGTAGCTAATTTACAGTATCTTATAACATGACTAACCTTTTGGTCATATTTATTTGGTCATTAATTTTTTTTCTCGGATGATCATATAGTAATATATTTTGTTGTATATTTGGTCATTAATTGTGGCAATTAATGACTAAATCAATGACTAAATATACTATAGAATATAAAATTGATACAACTAATTAATGACTAAGATAGAAATGACTAAAAATTTGTCACATTATAAGATACTGTAAATTAGCTACTACTGGTCAATGACTGAAAAATGGTCGTTTATATGCAAATTTTAGTCATTTTCTTAGTAAATAATTAGCCATTTTGTAGTACTGTAGGTAAAACATTTTTTCTCCTTAGCTATTTATACAAAAGTTATTCTAACTCAATGTTTCTCTTTGTTTCTTTTACTGACACCTTCCCCCTTTAGCGAGCAATTCTGACATAAAAAATTAAGAACATATTCAAGAAAACCTAAATCTGTACAAATCTTGTAGTTTTTTTTTCTTTTATTTTTAAGGAAAACTTCAAATTCAATTTAAATTATTTCTATTACCTGAGTTTATAAAAAGCACAGGTTAATCCCCTTGGGCCTCCCAACCATAAATTGGATGAATATCCAATTTTCCTCGAGCCAAATTCCTTTTCTACTCAGAAAACAACACCTTCTCAGGTCACAAGTTCATAGGTTCAACCCTAAATGCCTCTCTACATCAGTAGGGGACTACACCAATATTTATCTCCCACTGGTGGCTATACAATCATTGTATTCTTCTCAAAAGGTGATGTAGGAATAATTAGAGTTATATCAGTTGAATGGAATTTATCTCTTTCCATTAACCTTCCAAAAATCTCTCCAATAGTTCCTCACTGGTTTTATGGCATCTCTCTCGAGCCCCTCACCTTTTAGAAAGTAATGAAAAAAAGTGAAACTCCCCTTCCTTTGGGGTTGTTTTCTTTTTGTTAACTCTCATTTTCTTTTAAAGTACATAATTTATTCTACTATCCTCTAATTAGAAAAGGAATTTCCAACTTCCCTAAGTTCTTTGTCACATTATTCCAGAATATTTAGTTATTTGATATATCATTTTTCATTGTTAACATAATACATTTTCCTTGTACTTAAATTATGTGATCATATATAGTTTTAAACATAACACATGAATGATTACATTCTAAATGACCAATCATGACGCATAGTCTTAAATTATTCAAGGAATTCAACTTAAGTCATAGAGTTTTTGAGTCACTTCATCTCAGATGCTACAAATATTTTAGCATAATTCCTCATTCCATTTTTTTTAAATAGAAATAGAATATTATTTCATCACATGTAATTTGTCCCTACTTATTTATTTATTTATATGATTTCCATTATTTTTTCAACAAAAAAGTTAAAGTTGTAATTAATGTTAATAGAGGCATTACATTAGTTCAACAACCTTGAAAATTATTATACAAATGAGATGACTTAAACAATCGACATTGGATTTAAATGATTGAAATGTTTGGTATATGATATATATGAACAAAAATATAATACTTTCGCTGTTGCAGTAAGGATCACTTTTAGTTTGGGATTTATATAGTCTTTTGAAGAAATAAAAAATTGTTGCTAAGAATAAGTAGATCTAAAAAATGCCTTGAAATGCTTCATTTTGTAAATGGAGAGAATATTCTTATGATCTATCAAATTGAATTTTTTTAAATTGACAATATTGTATTTTATTAACCATTTATAGAAATATATTTAACTGCACATTATAACAATATAACACAGATTTCACACATTCTTTCAATTTAAAAATTTTGTATGTGCACTAGATTCACCTTGCACACTCCATCACTATTAACCAATTTTCTATACCAACAATTACAAGTAGAGTAATTGATGCTTATATTTCAATTTATAATTTTACAGACAAACATATGCTCGCATAATATAATTAGGAAAGAAGTAAGTGGCCCATCATCCACAAACAATTTCTTTTCTTTCAATGAATAAACATCACATTGTCTAATTAAGGGAATTATATTAAAGGATCATGAATAACATATCCACATACTTGCAATTAAAACACTTTGTATGTGCACTAGATTCACCTCGCACACATAATCACTACTAATTAATTTGGTTTACTAACCATTACAAGTACAGTAATTTCTTATATTTCACTTTGAAATTTTGTACACAAACATATGCTCACATCGTATAATTAGGAAAGAAGTAATTGGCCCACTATCCAAACATCATTTCTTTTTTTGCAGAGAACAAATATCACATAGTTTAATTAAGAGAATTGTAAAGGACCACTACATATGCACATCAGCTCAAACTTTTTATTCTCACAATTTCACTTGCACACCCATTCACCCACATGATAAGCTCACTTAAAATTTGTGTAAAGGGTATCCTCTTTACGGAATATTTGGACCTAATTTATTTGAGATTATATTTTGTTACGCACCTTGCATGAAGCAAGGCCTTTCTAAAAGCAACCTTTGCCTGAACACAATAAATTACCCATAGTGGCCACAAGATAGTTTATACTTTAGGCTATGAGCACAGTGATAGGAAACACATAAGCCATCATGGTTATTTTTCATATTGAAACATAAAAATTTTCCTTTTAGGGAGCATAAAATCCTACATCATCGAGTGATAAATATGGTACATGGAGAGAAATACGTGAATGGTGTAAGGCCTAGGTGGCGGATCATCACAAAGCTTCATGTTGTCTCCCGATAGGTCGTAGGGGTTATGGGTCCAAAAATGACAACCAAAAGCTCAGATTCATCCATTCCCATAAGATGCGGGTAACTTAGTGGCCAAATATTTGGGCATCTTTTCCTATAGGTTAAGGTGAGGGAACCCTCTCTGTACCTTTGTTGGTTTTTTGGACGCTGGAAGCGATGCCAATGTCATTTATGACATGGCACCAATACCTTATTTAAAATATTCTCGAGGCCTAATTACTACTTGAGTGGAAGTGTGTAAGGTCATTTTACAATTTTTTATCACAAACAAAACCTCAGATAAACCTTTTTTGTTGTTTTTTTTTACACATTCAAATTAAAGGAAAAACTAACCATTTATTTTTCGTATTTTATTATGTATGTGATTCATTTGGATTTCCTAAAGAAAATGTATTTGTTTAGGTGTTCTTACAAATGCAACAGTCTTAGGTGTTGTTGATTTATTTCCTTTCTTTCAAATTGATTTATTTCTCAGAATATAATTCTTGTCATTAGTTACATGTTTCATAGGGATTATATCATCTTCAGGTGCTTCCTACATACAATTCAAATTATCCTAAAAGTTGTTTTACTTTCATATATGTTGAAGCTTTTACCATTCATCATATTATCAATCACCCATTTTGTTGACACAGGGGCCGATATTTTTACTGAACTGCTCTCTTCTTCGATCCATATTTCCCTGAGCTCAAAACCCTTTACTTTTCATGTTTCAACTTATAACCCTTGGACCATGTCAACTTTTGCTACCTAGTTGCCAAATATGAACTTTTTTCTCATTTAACTTTTCCCTAGCATTCGTGACTAGAACCCTAGGCTTTCTAAATTCATTTTTTTTATTCAGGATGAATGATTTTATCTTTCATGATATTCTGCATCATACTTTTTGTTGACATGGGGACCGATACCTCTACTGGTGCTCTCTTCTTCGACCCATATTTACCTAAGATTGTAACAATTTTCTTTTCATGTTTTAAATTATAACCATTGTTCCATGTGAGCTTATACTCCTTGGTTTCCAACTATCAACCTTTTATTCATTTAGATTTTACCTAGGGTTTGTTACTACAACCTTTGGGTTTCAAAATTAATTTTTATTGATTAAGGATGAATTATTTTATCTTTCATGATATTCTACATCACCCTTTTAGTGCACTCGTCCTTGACCCATCTTTGCCTAATCTCAAAACCCATTTATTTCCATGTTTCAACTTATAACCCTTGGTCCAATTAACTTATACTACTTAGTTTTTAATTGTCAGCTTGTTTTTCATTTAATTTTTCCCTAGGGTTTGTGACTAGAACCCTAAGGTTTCCCATTTGATTTTTATCAAGTGATGAGGAATGATTTTAACTTTCATCATATTTTGAATCACCCTTTTTGTTAATGCAGGGACTGATAACTTTACTGATGTGTTCTTTTTCGACTCATCTCCCTGAGTTCGAAACCCTTTTATTTTCACGTTTCAACTTATAAATGTTGGTAAACAGTCAACTTTTCCTACCTAGTTCCTTACTATCAAATCATATCATGACCTTCCACCTATGGTGATTTCTTAAATAAAAATCTATAGATTTACTATTCACTTGTTTTGTGATGATGATTCACTTGACTTACAAGTATATTTTTTATTCCACTATGTAGGGATGGAAACTGAGCAACCACACGAGGGAGAAGATGTGTCCCATCAATTTGATCAACCAGACGATGATCAAGATGTTCCCTATGGACTTGTTCAACCACTAGAGGAACATGTTCCCTATCAAGTTGATCAATTGTCACTAGGGGAAAATCCTATGCCATGTCAAGCTAACCAACCAATGGACAAAGAATAGTTTCCCTAACAAGGTGATCATACAATGGAAGAACAAATTATTTTCCCTCAAGTTGACATGATGAAAAGGAGCTACAATGGTTTGGATAGGGCTAGACCATTTGTAGAAAATTTAGATGTAAGCATAATAGAGGACCTTGGGGAGCCTATCCCTGCTCACACTATTAGAGACCATCTTAATAACATCATTCAACAACATTTTGAGAAATACTCAATTGTTGCACAAGTTCATATACTACATGGGTTAATCAAGCATAAGAAACTAAAACATGCCACAAAGATTCTGGGCGTCCAAGATGTTAAAAGCAAGAATACACATATGAATGTCATTGACAATATATCAAATAAATTCACCACGTTTGGAAAAATAGGAAAACTTGATGTTCGAGTTGCGCATAGGGGAATTACAACTGTGACTGTTTCACGAAGTGCATCAAGACGACAAAAGTTGGCAACAATGTCAAAATTGCTCCATGTCTTGAGAAAAAACTTGCACAAGCATACCAAATTCGTGGTCTTAGTGAATGAAAATGATGAATCTAATTGTTGCGATATTATCATGATGAAAACCTACCAACACAAACTTATAGAGGGAATTATAGCATTTGTGGTAGAATTTTGGGAGAGTCACTCCCATTGTATATTCTTTTGTTTTCAGAAAAGGAACTCAATATTTATGGTAAGAAGCAGGAATTGAAGAAAGAAGTTGAGAGAAATAACACTGCAGCGACAAATGCAAAGAGAGAGAGATAAGAGAGTTAGTATAGTGACACCCTTAGAGACAATATCCCATGTAAGACACACACATAGAGACTAATGGTGAAGTCTTCAGAGTTGGTGAATTCACCTACAATGCCTTGGCAACACAACGATAATGTTTTGAAGTGATGAAACATCATTTCATGTGTAAATTGTAATACAACCAATATTAAGTTGGAAACTCATATTGTAATACTTTGGCATTTCATATAATATAATTTATGTGGTTGAAATTATTTATAATTGCACTTGATATTGTTTAGTATTGTAATTAACATATGCAACTTTGCGCTTTCATATTAGATGAGCATGCACATTGTATGACATTTTTTAAATTTAGTCTCAAAATCATACTAATTAATTTATGTTGATTAGTAATGAACATGTAAAATCAATATAAAACTACTAAATTAGTAGGTTATATTGATTAATGATGAACACACATAAAATTAATATAGGACTAAATTAGTCATTTATAATGATTATTAGTGAAAGTAAATGAAATGAATATAAACTAATAAGTTAGTCATTTATATAATGAATATGAAACAACCAAAAAAGGATAAATAACTATTGTAAATGATAAATTTGTGATTACAAGCGACGACTAAATTTTTCATATATATGACTATTAGTATCTAATTTATAGTATCTTATAACACGACCAAAATTTAGTCATATTTATCTGGTCATTAATTGGTTTCAAATGATGACTAAAATTTGCATATGTATGACTATTAGTAGCTAATTTATAGTATCTTATAACATGACTAACATTTTGGTCATATTTATTTGGTCATTAATTTTTTTTCTTGGATGATCATATAGTAATATATTTTGTTGTATATTTGGTCATTAATTGTGGCAATTAATGACTAAATTTATGACTAAATATACTATAGAATATAAAATTGATACAACTAACTAATGACTAAGATAGAAATGACTAAAAGTTTTTCACGTTATAAGATACTGTAAATTAGATACTACTGGTCACCAACTGAAAAATGGTGGTTTATATGCAAATTTTAGCCATTTTTTTAGTAGATAATTAGCCATTTTGTAGTATTGTAGGTAGAACATTTTTTCTCCTTAGCTATTTATACACAAGTTATTCTAACTCAATGTTTCTCATTGTTTATTTTACTGACACCTTCCCCCTTTAGCGAGCAAAGATGACATAAAAAATTAAGAACATATTCAAGAAAACCTAAATCTGTACAAATCCTGTGGTTTTTATTCTTTTATTTTTAAGGAAAACTTCATATTCAATTTAAATTCATTCTATTACCTGAGTTTATAAAAAGCACAGGTTAATCCCCTTGGGCCTCCCAACCATAGATTGGATGAATATTCAATTTTCCTCAAGCCAAATTCCTTTTCTAGTTAGAAAACAACACCTTCTCAGGTCACAAGTTCATAGGTTCAACCCCAAATGCCTCTCTACATCAGTAGGGGAATACACCAATATTTATCTCCCACTGGTGGCTATACAATCATTGTATTCTTCTCAAAAGGTGATGTAAGAATAATGAGAGCTATATGGATTGAATGGAATTTATCTCTTTCCATTAACCTTCCAAAAATCTCTCCAATAGTTCCTCACTGGTCTTATGGCATCTCTCTCGAGCCCATCACCTTTTAGAAAGTAATTAAAAAAAGCGAAACTCCCTGTCCTTTGCGGTTGTTTTCTTTTTGTTAACTCACATCTTCTTTTAAAGTAAATAATTTATTCTACTGTCCTCTAATTAGAAAAGGAATTTCCAACTTCCCTAACTACTTTGTCACATTATTCCAGAATATTTAGTTATTTGATATATCATTTTTCATTGTTAACATAATACATTTTCCTTGTACTTAAATTATGTGATCATATATAGTTTTAAACATAACACATGAATGGTGACATTCTAAATGACCAATCATGAAGCATAGTCTTAAATTATTCAAGGAATTCAACTTAAGCCATAGAGTTGTCGAGTCACTTCATCACAGATGCTATAAATATTTTAGCGTAATTCCTCATTTCATTTTTTTTAAATAGAAATAGAATATTGTTTCATCACATGTAATTTGTCCCTACTTATTTATTTATTTATATGATTTCCATTATTTTTTCAACAAAAAAGTTAAAGTTGTAATTAATGTTAACAAAGGCATTACATTAGTTCAACAACCTTGCAAATTATTATACAAATGAGTAGACTTAAACAATTGAAATTGGATTTAAATGATTGAAATGTTTGGTATATGATATATATGAACAAAAATATAATACTTTCGTTGTTGCAGTAGGGATCACTTTTAGTTTGGGATTTATATAGTCTTTTGAAGAAATAAAAAATTGTTGCTAAGAATAAGTAAATCTAAAAAATGCCTTGAAATGCTTCATTTTGTAAATGGAGACAATATTCTTATGATTTATCAAATTGATTTTTTTTTAAATGGACAATATTGTATTTTATTAACCGTTTATAGAAGTATATTTAACTGCACATTATAACAATATAGCATAGATTTCACACATTATTTCAATTTAAAAACATTGTATGTGCACTAGATTCACCTTGCACACTCCATCACTATTAACCAATTTGTTATACTAACAGTTACAAGTAGAGTAATTGATGCTTATATTTCAATTTAGAATTTTACACAGAAACATATGCTCACATAATATAATTAGGAAAGAAGTAAGTGGCCCATCATCCACAGATCATTTCTTTTCTTTCAATGAATAAACATCACATTGTCTAATTAAGGGAATTATATTAAAGGATCATGAATAACATATCCACATACTTGCAATTAAAACACCTTATGTGTGCACTAGATTCACCTCGGACACAGTATCACTACAAATTAATTTGGTTTACTAACCATTACAAGTACAGTAATTTCTTATATTTCACTTTGAAATTTTGTACACAAACATATGCTCACGTTGTATAATTAGGAAAGAAGTAATTGGCCCACTATGCAAACATCATTTCTTTTTTTGCAGAGAACAAATATCACATAGTTTAATTAAGAGAATTGTAAAGGACCACTACATATCCACATCAGTTCACACTTTTTATTCTCACAATTTCACTTGCACATGCATTCACCCCACATGATAAGCTCACTTAAAATTTGTATAAAGGGTATCCTATTTACAAAATATTTGGACCTAATTTATTTGAGATTATATTTTGTTACACACCCTGCATGAAGCAAGGCCTTTCTAAAAGAAATCTTTGCCTGAACATAATAAATTACCCATAGTGGTCACAAGATAGTTTATAATTTAGGCTAGGAGCACAGTGATAGGAAACACATAATCCATCATGGTTATTTTTCATATTGAAACATAAAAATTTGCCTTTAGGGAGCTTGAAATCCTACATCATCTAGTGATAAATATGGTACATGGAGAGAAATACATGAATGGTGTAAGTTCTAGGTGGTGGATCATCACAAACCTTCATGTTGTCTCCCGATAGGTCGTAGGGGTTATGGGTCCAAAAAAGACAACCAAAAGCTCAGATTCATCCATTCCCACAAGATGCGGGTAACTTAGTGGCCAAATATTTGGGCATATTTTCCTATAGGTTAAGGTGCGGGAACCCTCTCTGTACCTTTGTTGGATTTTTGGCTGCTGGAAGCGACGCCAATGTCATTTATGACATGGCGCCAATACCATATTTAAACTATTTTGAAGGCCTAATTACTACTTGAGTGGAAGGGTGTTAGGTCATTTTACGAATTTTTATCACACACAAAACCTCATATAAACCATTTTTGTTGTTTTTTTTACACATTCAAATTAAAGGGAAAACGAACCATTTGTTTTTCGCATTTTATTATGTATGTGATTCATTTGGATTTCCTAAAGAAAATGTATTTGTTTAGGTGTGCTTACAAATGCAATAGTCTTAGTTGTTGTTGATTTATTTCCTTTCTTTCAAATTGATTTATTTTTCAGAATAGAATTCTTGTCATTAGTTACATGTTTCATAGGGATTATATCATCTTCAGGCGCTTCCTACATACAATTCACATTATCCTAAAAGTTATTTTACTTTCATATATGTTGAAGATTTTACCATTCATCATATTATCAATCACCCATTTTGTTGACACAAGGACCGATATTTTTACTGAACTACTCTCTTCTTCGATCCATCTTTCCCTGAGCTCGAAACCCTTTCCTTTTCATGTTTCAACTTATAACCCTTGGACTATGTCAACTTTTGCTACCTAGTTGCCGAATATGAACCTTCTTCTCATTTATCTTTTCCCTAGAATTTGTGACTAGAACCCTGGGCTTTCTAAATTCATTTTTATTGATTAAGGATGAATGATTTTATCTTTAATGATATTCTGCATCATCCTTTTTGTTGACATGTGGACCGATACCTCTACTGGTGCTCTCTTCTTCGACCCATCTTTACCTAAGCTTGTAATAGTTTTCTTTTCATGTTTTAACTTATAACCATTGTTCCATGTTAACTTATACTCCTTAGTTTCCAACTATCAACTTGTCTTTCATCTAGCTTTTACCTAGGGTTTGTTACTACAACCTTTGGGTTTCAAAATTAAATTTTATTGATTAAGGATCAATTATTTTATCTTTCATGATATTCTACATCACCCTTTTTGTTGACATAGGGACTGATACCTTTACTAGTGCACTTGTCCTTGACCCATCTTTGCCTAATCTCAAAACCCATTTATTTCCATGTTTCAACTTATAACCCTTGGTCCAATCAACTTATACTACTTAGTTTTTAATTGTCAACTTGTTTTTCATTTAATTTTTCCCTAGGGTTTCCCAATGATTTTTATCAAGTGAGGAGGAATGATTTTAACTTTCATCATATTTTAAATCATCCTTACTGTTAATGCAGGGACCGATAACTTTACTAATGTGTTCCTCTTCAACTCATCTGCCTGAGTTCGAAACCCTTTTATTTTCATGTTTCAACTTATAAACGTTGGTAAATTGTCAACTTTTCCCACCTAGTTCCTTACTATCAAATCATATCATGACCTTCCACCTATGGTGATTTCTTAAATAAACATCTATTGATTTACTATTCACTTGTTTTGTGATGATGATTCACTTGACTTACAAATATATTTTTTATTCCACTATGTAAGGATGGAAACTGAGCAACCACATGAGGGAGAAGATGTGTCTCATCAAGTTGATCAACCAGACGATGATCAAGATGTTCCCTATGGACTTGTTCAACCACTAGAGGAACATGTTCCCTATCAAGTTGAACAATTGTCACTAGGGGCAAACCTGTGCCGTGTCAAGCTAATCAACCAATGGACAAAGAATAGTTTCCCTAACAAGGTGATCATACAATGGAAGAACAAATTATTTCCTCTCAAGTTGACATGATAAAAAGGAGTTACAGTGGTTTGGATAGGGCTAGACCGTTTGTAGAAAATTTAGATGTAAGCGTAATAGAGGACCTTGGGGAGCCTATCCCTGCTCACACTATTAGAGACCATCTTAATAACATCATTCAACAACATTTTGAGAAATATTCAATTGTTGCACAAGCTCATATACTACATGGGTTAATCAAGCATAAGAAACTAAAACATGCCACAAAGATTCTGGGTGTCCAAGATGTTAAAAGCAAGAATACACATATGAATGTCATTGAAAATATATCAAATAAATTCACTAGTTTTGGAAAAACAGGAAAACTTGATGTTCGAGCTACGCACAAGGGAATTACAACTGTGATTGTTTCACGAAGTGCATCAAGATGACAAATTTTGGCAACAATGTCAAAATTGCTCCATGTCTTGAGAAAAAACTTGCACAAGCATACCAAATTCGTGGTCTGAGTGAATGAAAATGATGAATCTAATTGTTGGGATATTATCATGATGAAAACCTACCAACAAAGACTTATAGAGGGAATTATAGCATTTGTGGTAGAATTTTGGGAGAGTCACTCCCATGTTATTCCAGATAGAAAGCATGTCATATGACATTCCATAGCTAAAGGTGATTATTTGGAACATGAAAAGCACATCGTAGAAATGACAAAAGTTGCATTGTTCGAGGAATTTCAGGAAAGAAATTTCCATGTGAAAATATCCATGAGGATGTTTCAGAAATTGAAGCCATGGTTTATTGGGCCTAATACAGTCCGTGACACTTGTTTTTTTGATACCATGTTGAATTTCAACTTCATTATGGCACTTTCCAATATTTCTATAAGAAAAATTGTCACGACAACCCTCCTCCTCCTACAATGCATGATTTTGTTTCATCCTATTGTGCGGAATAGAGCTAAAAGAGTTGTATTACAAGAAAATATGTGTATGTGGGAGAATATGCACTGAGTGTGGTGATTTGGCATTGTTCCATAGGACCTTTCTTATTGATCCAAACCAATATGGTATGTCACACATGGAATCATTATTAGTATGGCATGGGAAATCAACAATCTGCTTCAAATCTGGAGCGTAAGTGGATTAACTATGTTGAGGATAGATTCATATTTCATAACTCATGGGGACGTTTCAAAACAAAAACTATAAATATATCAAACATTTGAAAAGGTTTAGTTGACAAGCATTTAAATTTCAGCATTATCAAAAACTATTTTAGCCAGGAACAATCTTATTAGTGGTGGAATTTGCTGAGAATTACACATTTACTCCTTAGAAAGATATATGGAGTGAGTAGTATCTCTTATACCAAGTGTCCATATTGGTATATTTTTTGTATAGACATGCAAAATTAAACATTGGTGGTAGGGATAACACTGAGGAGTCACGTGATGTGATTAAGGAGTATCACTTTAATATCAGTGATGATCACGAGCATGACACATTTCTGTTGTAACATTGCTTTAACCTGATTTATAAATAATTCAAAAAAAAATTATATGATTCAGGAAGCGTTGGATATGTTTAGATGGTTGTGCATGGAATTTCACTTGAGCGCACACTTTTTACTAGTTGAGCCGACTATAAAAGAAGAAAAAAAATCAACATACTTGGAGCTACTTTAAAACATGACATGTAATGTGTGAGCATGATGGTGTTGGTTCTTGTGTGAAGTGAGCGCTTAGGAGGTGCCAAACCAATCATGATGTAGATCGACTCAAAATATTACTAGAAGTGCTTAACTAGTCCAGATCCCATTTAGGACATAAAGCTCACAAATCTATAATTCTTGTGTGCAGGTTCTTTTGGAATATTGAATTTGTGGATGTGAATAGATTCATTCCTTGGTATTGTAATACTATATAAGGAACAAGAAAATTACAATTAATGCAAAGCAAGGACTTGGGGGAATATTTTCCATTGAGATAAGAAAAATCACATGTTTTTGTGAGTTTTTCATTAGTGTTAATGGATGTATACTTGATCACTGTGAAAAACATGGGTACATGAAAGGATGGAAATATGTCCCTATTAATCCAATGTGACTTCATTCAATTCGAACCCAGCAAGAGATGCAAAATGAAGAGGCCATCATTTCACTTGATCATGATTGAGTTTCTAATCTTGTAAGGGAAGGTATGTGACCCATATATCATTAAGAATTTCATCTATAAATTTAAATCTTGAACGTATTTAACTAATACATATTTTGTATTTCTTTTGTAATAAATGTTTTTGTTGTCATCTCCCCCGTAGGAAAGGAAGAGAATGTGGCCTACTATTTGAGGCGATAAACGCAGGTGAAATGTAGGTTTGTGAGACCATATGAAGATGGACAATTCACATACCAAATTGGTGACATAGTTATGATGGTCCATTTTTTTGAAAAGGTTAAAAATAAGACTGATCACATCATTTATAGATATTTTATGCCTTAAATATATCTTGTCAATACAATCATCTAACCGTATAATCTCGAATCAATCTCATAGAAATCAAAACAAAGAAAGGTGAACCAAGGAGATGGAGGATGACAGAATCAGACCATGAACTTATTATGGAGACTTGCATTCCTATGAGCCATTATTGAGATGAGTAGATGATGAAAATAGCAAGCCCTGAAGTTGAGTCTATTAAATTCAAGTGTAATATAATCTAGTATAAGAGATCTCAAATGTATGATTTTTGTAATCTAAAAATGTGAGAGTTGAATGCTCTTATAATTTTGTAATTTTGAATATAGAAATGTTTCCCTCTTATGTATGATTGATTAATAATGGTGTGCATATATGTTATATAAGATTCAATTCCCTTGACATGCTTAAGCTTCTAAAGAACACAAAATTTCAAGGAGGTTCTTTGGAATCAATGGGTATTTAGATTTAGATTTAATTAAAAATTTTCATCTTAATTTTTTTAAATTTCATGTGTATAATATTCATGTTGAGCATGAAAGAAATTTTATAGATCTATATACATTTCATACGTATTTTGTTTCTACAAAATACATTTTAGTATGCAACAACCAATTTGATATATTATTTTACTTAAAATGTAAATTGAATAGTCTAGGTTATGAACAACATTGAAATATTTTTATCTCATCAATAATAAATATGTCTTGTGTTAGTTTGATATAAAACATGGAAAGAGTTACACACATGTTTCATATTGGAATGTAAAAAGTGCAATAATATATATATATATATATATATATATATATATATATATATATATATATATATATATATATATATATATATATATATATATATATATATATATATATATAATGTTATTATTACTAGGCTCTCTTACATAGCCTCAAAAGAAATAAAATAGAATAAAACTTATTAGTAGCTTACATCTTGACATCTAAATTAAAATCATTGAAATTTAAGATAGATTGGTTGTGCACTAAGAGACACTTTCTACAAATTCAATATTAAATTGATGTACATCATATATCTTATTTCATTTTAAGTATTAAAGTGACTTACATCATAGTAATATTGTACTTATTTCCTTAGTCTATGGCACTAGAATTCAAATTTGTTATTTTGTAAAATTTTACTTCTTGAATGTTCTTAATTGAATGTCTTAAGTTAAGGAATTGATTGAAAAATTTGATAACCAACTGAATTTAGGAAATCTCATAAAATTATATAAAATCATCTAACAACATGTTGAATCAATTTATTTTGGTATATTAAATTTCAATACATATGACTTATATCATGTGTTATGACTAAGCTGCTATAAATGACCTCAAAATAAATAAAATTTAATAAAACAAGTTATTAGTTGAACATTACTAGTTGAAGACATCTTTTAAAATTGAATTTAAATTGTATTTCAATCCTATTTGTGTATTTTAACTGTACTTATTTTCTTAGTTTATTTCTTGAGAAATCAAAATTGTTATCTTGTTATCTATTTATGATAATAAACTACCCATATGAAAATACATACAAATTACATTATACACATGAACATCCACAAATTGAAATAATAAACATCCATAAACTCGAATAATTTTCATGTATCTGTAAACTATCCATGTATGAAAACACAGAAAGTCTGTACATCACATGTGAATATGCCCTATGAGATGGGCCTAAAAATATACAAAATATCTATGATTCACTCTAGAAAGTATCGCTTCTAGAACTCTTATGTGTGTTTTTTTGCGTAGAGTGAGAATCCATACTCAGGTACTACAATATAACACATTCAAATTCAAATTGATTAAAAGATTATTTGTGCAAAATAAACAATCTAGAAATAAATGCTTTTGAACTATGCATTTAAGTAGTCCTGTACTTGTGACTTAATCAAGTGCAAATGGAAGTCAAGTGAGATGGGGATCTGCTCAATCTAGGTTTGGTGCTCCCATGTCTGTGGCTCAATGCCTCCATACCCACCATCCCACTCATGTGTTCACATAAATGAGACATTGACACCCCTATACATGTGGGCATGTATACACAATGGTAGACAAATTATAATTAGTGTACGAATTGATGAGAATGCACACATGTAACTTAAAAAAAGAAAATGTTGAAATCTCAAGAATAAAAAAATTCACCTCAATTGTTAGTCTATGAGTGTTATGAGGTGGAGGTGGGTGTGGAGGAGACTGAGTCATGAAACAATGCACTAAAGAAGGCTTCTCTAGTCGGTCAATTGCACCCTCACATGACCTTAGAAGTTCATATGTGTAACTAGGCTCTGCATGCATGTTATCATGAAATTATAAATATATAAATACAATATTATAAAAACTCATTAATATAAATAAAGTAAATTTTGATGATAAGAATCAAAAGTTTCACATATTTTTACCTGGTGTGTGTCACATGGGTCAAGTCCCTCCAAATATCATAAATGGTGTCCTGACACATACCTGCATATGGCAAACGTTGGTCATTCCATAGACTCTCAAGATGTGAATCATCATGTAATGCAAATAGTGGTCCACAAGACAACAAAGGTGGTATGTTCATATCTCCACACAATGACACATGTGAATAGGGCAATGTCCTCTGCATGTTATATGCAATGGTATGCCTAGTCTTAATGTGAATTTGCAACGACTTCTCTAGTTCCACCAGCAATACCACACTCTAATATGCTCATGGAAACAATATAAGACGTGGTGCTAAATTTATAGGGTCCCTACAAGCCTCGACATGTTCATAACTACGTCCCAAACTGGGTCCATCAAACTTAGATATGGTGCTAGTGTAATCCAACCTCATATGTAGAATAAAATCTACATATATATGCTTTGCAAAGTAAATGGGTACCTAGTCATAGTAGGGGAACTGAGCCCAATCTCTAATGAATCAATCATAAACAAAAGTATTCATAGCAACATTCTTTAAATATTTTAAATGAATCAGTCTAGCATGTCTAGCACGACATTCGAGAGGGATGTCAAACAACCCCCCGTGAATATCAATGTTCTCAGTGCCATATTTCACCACCTTCCAAGTATGTGGGCCTCTAACCTCTAGCCTTCTAATCTTGTCTATGGAATATAGGAGGTGTCTTTAGGGGCCCGCCCTCTAGTATGTCTCGATCAACTTGTTGATGCTATCTACCATTAGAGACAAACTACACCTAGTAGGTGAACTAGTAGAGATTTTATCCAACTCTCATGTGATCCATGTCTGTTGGGCCCTAACATCCTCATTTGTGATACTGGTTATAACTTCATTCCATGGAAGGATCGACACTACACTTTGATCCTTGCCTTCACCTCGTTGATGGTCTACAAATCATAAACATATATATATATATATATATATATATATATATATATATATATATATATATATATATATATATATATATATATATATATGTATGTATGTATGTATGTGTGTATGTATAACAAACTATAACCATAATAACATATACTTTAAATTAAAACACATCAATTTAATATGATTTAAAAATTAAAGACTATTTGAAGGCATAAACACACAAATTTTTAAGAGGATTTAAAATGAAAGATGTATACCTCCAATGGGTGAAGAAGGGGACCATAAACACACAAAAAGAATAGAAATTATGTCATTGAATGCACAAGCCCTTCGGTCCCTTAGGTCAAGATCACATGGGACCCTAAAAACAACAAAATAGGGGGGGCTAAAAATGCATGAAAAGCATAGTGAAAAAGGGCTTAAGCTCTTCAACTTACCTACTCAGTCTCATTGGGATCTAGGGAAGCCAAAATATGGCATCAATGTTGTTCATCGAGCTTCCCCTTCCTTCACTTAACATAAAAAATTTCCAAAAATAAAAATGAAGAAGAAGATGATAATGCTCAAAAACTTAAATATAAGTGTGGGTGATGCAAGAAAAGAGAGAGAAATTATGGTTAACCAATGTGGTAAAAAGTAGATATTTGACCATGTGACTCACCTATTCTCTCACTCAAGAAAGTGGATATCAGGGTGGACAAATAAATACAGTAGGCATGAACCTCCATAGCCAAGAATTGGCATATCTACAATGATTAATAGCTACCAATAAATGAAATTTAGAAATACATGCCTAGACACATCTCCTGCATGCAAGGGCCATGGAAATTGTATTATGTAAATTTGATGGTTTTCATTATTTTAATATATTTAAATTAAAATTAAAAAATTAAATATGATATCAGTAAGGTTAAATGGTTTGAAAAAAATTGAACTTACCAACTTCCAAGTGTATCTTCAATGTATCCAACTGCTCCCTCTTGGTCTTCGACTCAAACAAGTTGGATCTTTTTTGTAGTTCTTGGCTTCTGGTCAAACATAGCTGCAAGGTAATAAAATGCCTACTTGAAACTGTAAAAAGGTTTTTCTTTTACTCTATGCTAAGGTTGTTATAGTGAAGGTCCTAAAAGTAGAACACATTTTCTCTCATTTGCCTATTTTTAAAGGCTTTTTTGTTGTTGGGCTTGAATTTCATTATTTGTATTGTCTTGTATGCCCTGAATTGTGGGGTTGATGTTTTTCTTTGTTGGTTTGTATGTGTTTTTGTTGCAGGATCAATTTTATTGGAACATGGATTTTCTGAAGTTTTCATTTTCTATAATATTTTGTTGTTGCCATGACAAAGAAATAGATGAAGAAGCGATCTTTACACTCAAATAAGGAACATACAAGTTGCAAGGGGAGCATATTGCATATCTTTGACTTCCCTTCAAGAAATAATTTACTTAGAGAAAATACACATAAATATGGTGAGTCATGCACAATATTAGTTGCCTTCATTTCTCACATTTACTTCAAAATAATGTGTTCTTTGGGAAGAAATAATTTATGTTTCATAACCTTCTCATGGTTGGGAATTATTGGTTAGATTCGTGAAATGAAGCATGGGTTCTACATATTGCAACGTGTTTATATTTTAAACTTATATAGGCTTGAGAAAGTTTTATTCATTATACCTAAGACCTAGCCATAAAACATATGAAGTAGATCAAAGGATTGGCTAATGTCTCTAGTATATTAGATAATGTTGATTTGGTATCTTTTTTGCTCCTTGCTATGCAGTAAGGTGACCATAATCTGAGTCTATATTCATTTCAATTCTATAATTTTACATCAGAAAGAGATCCAAAAGAAAATAGGGGTTGGATACATTAGTCGATTTTTATCTCAATTTATTTTATTGTAGTGAAGAATAAGTGAGTACTCACTTTTTTTGTCTTTCAATCAGACAAACAAACATCTAGTACATATAGATAAAAAATATGTGAAATCAATTAAATCACAAAGGAGGAAAAGTTATTTTTCCTAACATCATATCAGTTGTCAACATCCTACATGTTAAACTTTGTTTAATAGAAGTAACAGAGTTATTATGTGGGTTTTAATTTGATGATATTCTACATTCCATTGTTATATGGAACCCCTAAACCCTTGGTGGAATTTTATTATGTGTCTCTACTTCCAAATTTCCTGTTGCTTCAAGTTTTTTCTTCTCTCAATTACGTGTCAATTTGTACTATTTTATGCTTAATATTATAAGAATGTGCTACTCTAATATTACCCTACTAAATATATTATATTGTAGAAGAAGAGAATCAAGGAATCAACTTGGATGGGTCAAATGATTTCGTTGAAATGCCAAAATCCAAGGATGATAAAAATGAATATGGGCTTGTAAGTACTTTGTTAGGGTTATTTTGACATTGCACTAACTAATTATTGATTCTATCAGTAGGAAGATGTTGAGGTGGTTGAAAGCATAATTATTTGTTAGGGCGTAGATTATAATGCATATGTAAACTGGGTAGCAAGTGGATTGTCTATGAAGGCATTGATAGGAGAGGGCATAGTGCAAGCTTATTATCAGTTGTTGTTGCAGTGGGCATAGTGAAATATTATTCTCACAGTGCCATGGAGAAAATTTGTGTTTTCATTATTGTTGCAGTGGGTCGTGGAGTCATAGTGGGTTTCCATTGTTTTTGCAGTGGGAACAATGCAAGTTATTACCATAAGGTCATCGAGACAATGTGTTTTGTCATTTTTGTTGGAGTAGGTAATGGAGTTGATATGGGTTACATCCTCTCGAGTCACCAAGACCAAATCCAATGCCTCTTGGAAGAGGAGGAAAAGAGGGAAGGTTGTTGACATTTGCATGGTTGTATAGGTGGCAGCTACAAGGCCATGGAATTTTTTTTCAAATGAAGGACATGGATTCTCATGAAAATATTTAATGTAAATAAACTAATGTTACCATTATTTTTAGTTAATAAATGTAGATAAGTGGGATGTTTATATCATAACACTCTAAGGCTTGTTACCTTGGGAAGAGGCCAAATAAGGTGGTAATTCTAAAAATTTGCATAAAAAACGAAATGGCAATAAAAGAAAATAATAAACACCAAGAAAACTTTGATTAAAAACAAAAAAGGGTTATTTTTATTCATTGGTCTTCTTGCCCAAGTAATAGAAAGTAGAAAACCAATTACTCTACTTGCTAGAGCCCTAAAGGTGCAAGGATTAACAATATCTTAACCTATACAAGGATGTAAGTAATATTATTAAGAGATTCAAAATTAGTGTGTCTCGTATGCGACCTCCTATACATATAAAGCATGGCTTTGATATTTCTTTCAAAAATATTGTTATACAAATGTTTAATTTCATTTGAGAATAAATTAAAAAAAAAGATAATAATCAACAATAACCAAGTCAATTGTTTAGCTTTTACCTCTCACATTTTTTCAGTATATTATGAAATATTTCCCATCTAAATATAACCCTATAGAAAAATAACTCTCAGAAATTTGATGATACTATTGGGAGAAGTCAAAAAATTGTTTAAATTAATTAACTTAAAGATTAAGTTAATGAAAATTGAGACCATATCTCCTCGATGGAGGTGCCATTCTTGAGATCTATTGCATACCTGTGTAGTATGTCGCCCCTATAATCTCATGACTAAACTTTGTTTATGATGGGGTGGAAGATTTCCTTCATGCATGCATGTGTGACATGGGACACATGCATGGGGTGGAATTTACTTTGACATGGGTGAGTCTTTTCTTTGATTAATATCATGGCTTAGGTTCGTGAATATGATTTTTTAATTTATTTTGGGGGATTTGTGTTGATGTAGGGTATTTCTTGGGTTTGTTCAGTATTATGGGTTGGATTAGGGCACATAGACAAATGGGAGCTCCTTGGTCTCATATATTGATTGTGGTATATGAAGGTGCCTTTGTTTTGGATGGAGGATGTTCTGGTCTATCCATTACATGCTTATCTTTGGTTAGACCTTCCATTTGGCTGGTATACCAGGAAACACTTTCCAGGATTATAATTTGAAGGACTTTTTTGTCTCTTATGCCTTTTGGTTCCTCTCTCCTTCACCTGTGTATTATTCATGTTAGATGTAAGGTATTTGGATTCTTATTTTTTTATTTCACCTCTTGGTTGTGTCTGATTTGGTCATTCTAGTTAATTCTTGTGGGGGGTGGTTAGGTGCTTTTACTATTGTTGTTTTCTTCCTCTTGGTGATACTTTTTCATAGGGGGTGGCTCTGGTTCAGGTGTGTCAACACTTCACTAATCTCTGGTGGACGATTCTAGGGACTTTGGTCCTTTTCTGATTGGGCGTTTCAGTGTCTTGGCTCTCTAGGTCTTTGTGGTTCAAGATTGCGAGTGTGTCTGTTGTTATTTGTGTCTGGTTGTCCTTTCCTCTTGTTTTGGTTGTGTGAGTGGTTCCCTGGTCGGGTTTGTGGGTGTTGGTTTCCTTTGGATTTTAATTGGTGGTTATGTGTGTGGGTTAAAGTGGTAGTTGGTGCTACTTATTCCTCTGGGTCATTCTTGGTTGTGTGGATGCCTTGTCCTCATCGGGGTTGTATTTGTCCCAGTAGGACAAAGTTGGCTTCTTGTCGACCATTTTCTTGAGGACGTCTCTATTCGAAGGAAAAGGGGTGGGCTCCTTGCTCAACTTCTAGTGGTAAGAGACAACACTAAGATTTTCCTTCTATGATATCAGTTCACAAATGTAGTCCTAGTTCTCAGCCTTAGGCCAGTCAAGATGAAAAATTGATGTTGGTGGTTTTTCAATTGATCGGTATAATGAAAATGATGTGGAGGAACATTTGAATCTCCTTACTACTATCAGTCACCTCTAGAGAAACGAATGACAATTGATCATATGGTTGGCTTATGGCATGGACAACATCAGATTTTAGAAAAGGTGGAAAGGTTAAAAGCTCGTATGGACCATATGGAGGACCATGTCAATTTGGACTTCGATACTCCCCCATCTTCTGGGTTAAGTCTTCACACCCCAGGACGAGTAAACTATGTTGAATAGTTATGCCCAAGGTAGTATTTCTAGTTTTCCATGTCTTTTGGCACTGATGGCATGTAAATATTTGGTTATTTAACGTATATATTTTGTTGTCTATGTATATGGTTCTCTCTTTGCTAGCTAATAACTCTGGTAGGCGTGACGTAGTAACATTTTGAGGAAAGCCAATATAAAATTTAACTTTTTGAGTTAATAGAAAACCTAGATTTGCAAAAAAAATAAAATTATATCTATATTCATACATAACTAACTTTTATCAATAATTTTAAGCATAATTATCAAATTGATTATTATTGAAAATAATTGCCAAAATTCAACAATTCCATGATAATTTGAAAAATAATGGTTAGATGCATAGTATAAGTAAATAACTAATTGCCTAGATGACCAAAAATTCATGGCTCACAAATTATCTACACAAATTCCTTAATTTTCTTTTATAAAATGGTAAGTGAAATAGCTTGAAAACACAAAATAGATGGCAATGGGGTCTCATGTGGTAAATGGCAACTAATTCAATTTTTCCTCAAAAGGGTTAGAAAGCTGGCAAGATAGGGAAACATAAAATTTTGAGTTAGAACTGTTAAGTGAGTAAATTCTATAGGTATTAATTGAGTGTTTAATATATATGTTTATATCACAAGGAATTCTATAAATAAGCTATGAATATTTAATTTTTAAATACAAATTAATTACAAGGGGATTTTATACGGATTTTATATTTAACTTTTTAGTTTTGAAAATGCGAGATAGTTGAGACACTATATAGGTGTGGTTTTATTAGGTAAAATGTAATTTGACAATTAGCACAACTACATTTACTAATGTGATTTATATATGTCAATAGGCACATATGAAGGGCATGTACAACCACATGAGTAAATGTGGTTGATATAAGCAAGTGGATTTTATCAACCACATTAATAATTATTAGATATATAGTGTAAAGATGACTATTAAATATTTCCTATTTATAATTATATAAATAATAAGAATTACATATATATTACACTATATATTAATATAACGTTATGTTATTATATAATATTGTATTAATATACTAATATTTATATTTCAAACCATAACATAATTAAAATAATATAATAATAGCATAGGTTTAATATTAATAATAATTATTTATCTCTCACCATTATACTACTCATTAATGTATATTTACTAATATAAATATATATCTATATCTATTTAGAGTGCATTAATAATGTTAACCCTATTATAATAATAAAAATAATATTATTATTCACATATATTAATTATATTAAATATCTATTGTATATTAAACTAAAATATATTAAAATTATTATAATATTAATTCCTTAGATTTATAATGTTGATATTTATATTAATATTAATATATAAACCCAAGGGAACAATACACCCAATGTATTATTAATAGTATAAACCAAAATGATTAATAAATCAAAGGGATTAATATTATAAGCCCAATGGATCAATCGACTCGAGGGATTAATAAATCATAGGGATTATTAATATCGTATACCAAAGTGGTTAATATTTTAAAGCGAATGCATTGATATTATAAAGATTATCAATATTATAAACCCAATGAATTAATAAGCCCAAGAGGTTAATATTATAATCACATGTAATTAATATTAAGAACCGTTGGGATTAGTAAACATAATCAATTAATATTATAAACCCAAGGGTTTAATAGCATAAAAACAAGGGATTAATAAATCCAAGGGAAGAATATTATAAACCCAAAGGATTAATAAATAAAAAAGATTGTTAATATTATAAACTAAAAAGATAAATAAACCCAATGTATTATATCATTAAACAATAGGATTAATATTATATATCCTAGATTAATATTATAAGGCAAATGGATTAGAAAATGTAGGATTAATATTATAAACCCTCACATTAATAAAACAAATCTAAGATTAATATTATAAACCGCGAGATTAATATATCAAACTTAAGATTATTATTACAAAACATAAAATTGTAAACCCTAATATATTATTATTCATATTAGAGAATAATATTATAACCCAAATGGATTAATAAACCTGAGAGATTATTCATATTATAAGCCTAATGGGTTAATAAACCCAAGGGTCTAATAATATGATAAAATCAAGAGATTGAAAACACCAGAAATAATATTTTAAATCCTAGCATTATAAAATTTAAGATTATCAACCCTAAACCCAATATTATAAACCAAAATATTAAACCCTGAATTATTCAATGTCATAATGTGACATTGAATAAATTGCAATGTAATATATCATTGTGAGAATGATTGTCATGCTAATAGTCACATTGCGACAATTCTTGTAACACTTGACGTTGGATATATTTCTATACCATTCCAACACTACAATATTAAACCCTAATATTAAACTACATATTATAAACCCTAACTTTATAAAACCTAACATTATAAACCTTCAGATTACAAAACCCAATATTAAACCCTAATATTAAACCCAATATTAAAAATGTAACATTTTGAACCCTCATACTAAACGTAATATTATTAATCTAAATTAAAAAAACCCAATATTAAACCCTAGTATTGGGACCTGAATATTAAACACAATATTAGAAAACCCAATATTAGAAACCATAATATTATAAACCATGGTATTAAACCCCGATTTTTTTATGTCACATTATGATGTTGAATAAATTCCAATGTTGTGTAACATTGCGACAATCATTGATACAACATATTATAAACCCAAGGGATCAATAAATCCAAGAGTCAAATAATATTATAAACCCAGGAGTTTAAAAACACTAGGAATAATCTTTTAAATCCTAGGATTATAAACCGTTTATATCATTGTGATAATGATTTTCACGCTAATAGTCACATTGTGACAATTCTTGTAACACTTGATGTTGGATATATTTCTATACCATTCCAACATTACAATATTAAACCCTACTATTAAACCACATATTATAAACCATAACTTTATAAAACCTAACATTATACACCTGCAGATTACAAAACCCAATATTAAACCCTAATATTAAACTCAATATTAAAAATACAACATTTTGAACCCTCATACTAAATGTAATATTATAAATCTAATATTAAAAAACTCCAATATTAAACCCTAGTATTAGGAACCCAATATTAAACACAATATTAGAAAACCCAATATTAGAAACCATAATATTATAAACCATGGTATTAAATCTCGATTTTTTTATGTCACATTACGATGTTGAATAAATTCCAATGTTGTGTAACATTGCGACAATCATTGATACAACATATTATAAACCCAAGAGATTAAAAACACTAGGAATAATCTTTTAAATCCTAATATTATAAATCGTTTATATCATTGTGAGAATGATTGTCACGCTAATAGTCACATTGTGACAATTCTTGTAACACTTGATGTTGTATATATTTCTATACCATTCCAACATTACAATATTAAACCCTAATATTAAACTCAATATTAAAAATACAACATTTTGAACCCTCATACTAAATGTAATATTATAAATCTAATATTAAAAAAACCCAATATTAAACCCTAGTATTAGGAACCCAATATTAAACACAATATTAGGAAACACAATATTATAAACCATAATATTATAAACCATGGTATTAAACCTCGATTTTTTTTATGTCACATTGTGATGTTGAATAAATTCCAATGTTGTGTAACATTGCGACAATCATTGATACAACATATTGTTTTTAAAGAACATCAAAAATAGGTAAGAAGGATATTGAAGAAGCATTTGAAGAGAGAAATTGGTTTCAAATTTGATGATCATGAAATTTTATTCAGTCTCGGAAATGCATTTCGATTTTTAAAGGCCACTATTTTTCGTTGCTTTTTCTTAGCAAAATAAAATGAAATTTGAAAAAAAAAAACATGGGTTTTCTTTCGAACGATCCTAATTAGGCTCCTTAGGGATAGTTTTCTCAAATTCATTTCTATTTGAGATATTTTTATGGTTCTTTCAACCTCTATTTTGTAGATTATGTGGGAAAAACAATGGCTAAATTGAAAGTGAATGCCTAGTGATAAAAAGGATTGGCACAAGTTATTTTGTAGAGGAATTATACAAGAGGAAATCCCCCTACACAAGTGAAAGAATCTTTGATTTGTTTGATTGGTGTTTTCTCTGTGATTGTGTGACATTGCAAGGTTGGCTTCTTTTAGTGAAGATGTGAGGGCAAATGGATATTGGCTCCTTTGAGTGAAGTTGTTGATAATGGTAATTTGAGAGGGACATTAATCCTGTGTCAAAATGTATTACAAAATTTGAGTTTTATTTGTTGTCTTCTCTGAAGCTGCTCATTCAAAATGATTAATTGGTGTTATTTCTAGAAGAATAGCGTAAAGTTTTGTATTTGATTGTTGGTGCTGAAACCTCATCACACATCAGAGACATTTTTGTTTCCATCACTCCAGAATACATAGCCCAAGCCATAATTTTTCCACTGATATGTGAAGAATATTATAAAAAGAAACACATCAAAGAGAAATGATAAAATTTCTTTTTAGAAAAACAGAGGGAAGAAAAGAAAAAAAAGTAAAGAATGTCATCTACAAGAAAGGAGAAAACGTACATGAAGGCATAGATATCCTTTTACATGTAGCTCAAGAGAAAGCTTCATATTCAAGGGCGAGAGCCACAGGTACATCAGCATGCCAGTCAGCATATAGAAGAAAAAGGTCAAAAGGAAGAAACAAGCATGAGGACATGCTTGAGAGTAAGCAAGGGGGAGATGTTGGCCCTCAGTTTTGGTCTATTTTTTCTCAAGGAAAATTACTTAATCCTTATATTTTCTATCCATTTTCCATCACATACATCTCATTTTGATGTATTTTTGCATATTCAGGTATTTAATTTTAATTTTGGAATTTCTATAAGTTTTTATGAAGATTGAGTTTCAAGTGCAATCTTGGACAGAATCAGAAATTCTCGTAATAGTTATGTGGATGACATATTTGCAAGACACTTGGGCTCAAGATGGATGCATGAATGGAAAGCTTGGGAACTAGGACTGAACTAATTCCACTTGGCTCGGTCAAAACATGCTTTATTAGGCCCGGTCAAGGCTGGTCAAGCATGACTAGTCACCAAGAAAATCCCTAGGAAATAGGGCAGTTTTGTGATTTCATGGGATTTTCCATATTTCCTGGAATGGATTGAATGAATTCAACTTAGATAGATGGATATGAATAGATATGAATGTTAGAGAGACTTTAGATCAGTTTGTTTCATAAACTTCTATTTAAGCCAAGAGTTTTGAAGGCTTATGATATATGTAATTTTTATATAACTTTATGCTAAGACATTTGAATATTGGAGGTTAATTAGAAGAACTTGTTCTACTTTCATTTTGCTGTTCATTAGTGTGGATGAGTGCTTGAAGTTTCAACATTTGATAGCAGCCTCAAATGTGCACGGAAAGGGTGGACGGCCCCACTCCAAGCTAAGTATACTTCATTGTTAAACTAGCTTAATTTTCATAAACTAGTTGCTTTGGATTTGTTTACTTGTTTTTTTTCAGATTTGCTCATTTGAATTAATGTGTGATGATTGTTGAATGGATATTGGTTTAATTCTAATATACATATGAAGGGAAACACAGGAATTTAAGTTAAATTCCCCTTCTATTTGATCTTGAACTAAAACTAAATTTCATTCTCCTTTTCTTATTTGAACTTATTTTTGCATTTCTGGCTTCAAGTAATGGTGATTATGATATAGTAGAATTGTGAAGAAGGACAACCTAGTCCTCCTTAGTTAGGAGCCTCTTCTTTTACATATTCTACATCATAAACCATTGTTAATTAGTGCTCTTAGATTTATCTTCATGAAAGTAGTATGGTAGGGAAGGACAACCTGGTTCTCCTAAGTTAGGAGCCTCATCCCTCCCATATTACATAAAGTGAATTAGAAATTGTTAAAATAGGTTTATATTTTTAATATGTACTTCCTTATCTCTTCAAATTTTATCTTGTAGGCTTGGCTATTTCTAATATCCATATACTATGGACTTGCCTCCAAGTTTTACAAACTCGAATTGATAATTAAATACTTGTGTTAATTTTTGTTAATAAGTTAGCCCAACATTTTGGTGTCGTTGAATGTTGGGATAATTTATTAACACAAATTAACACAAGTATTTGATTATCAATCCGGGTTTGTAAAACTTGGAGGCAAGTCCACAATATATGGATATCAGATATAACCAAGCTTAGAAGATAAAATTTGAAGTGTTAAGGAAGTACATATTACAAATATAAACCTATTTTAACAATTTCTAATTCACTTTATGTAATATGTGAGGGATGAGGCTCCTAACTTAGGAGAACCAGGTTGTCCTTCCATACAATACTACTTTCATGAAGATAAATCTAAGAGCACTAATTAACAATGGTTTATGATGCAGAAGATGTAAAAGAAAAGGTTCCTAACTAAGGAGGACTAGGTTGTCCTTCTTCAAAATTCTACTATATCATAATCACATTGCTTCAAGTCAGAAATGCAAAAATAACTTTAAATAAGAAAATGAGAATGAAATTCAATTTTAGTTCTAGATAAAATAGAAGGGAAATTTAACTTAAATTCCTATGTGTCCCTTCATATATAGATTAGAATTAAACCAATATCTATTCAACAATCATCACACATTAATTCAAATAAGAAAATCTGAAACAAAACAAGTAAACAAATCTAAAGCAACTACTTTACGAAAATTAAGCTAGTTTAACAAGAAATGTACTTAGCTTGGAGTGGGGTCCTCCACCCTTGCCTTGCACACTTGAGGCTGCTATCAAATGATAAAACTTCAAGCAATCATCCATGCTAATGAATAACAAAATGAAAGTAGAAGAAATTTTTCTAATTAACCTCCAATATTAAAATGTCTCAACATAAAGTTATATAAAAATTACATATATCATAAGCCTTCAAAGTCTTGGCTTAAATAGAAGTTTATGAAACAAACTGATCTAAAGTCTCTCTAACAATCATATCTATTAATATCCATCTATTTAAGTTAAAACCATTCAATCCATCCCAAGAAATATGGACAATCCCGTGAAATCAAAAAATTGCCCTATTTCCTAGGGATTTTCTAGGTGACTAGTCATGTTTAACCAGCCTTGACCAGACCTAATGAAGCTTGTTTTGACCGAACCAAGTGGAATTAGTTTAGTCCTATTTCCAATCTTTCCATTCATGTATCCAGCTCGAGCTCAAGTGTCTTACAAATATGTCATCCACATCGCTATTACGAGAATTCTTTATTTTGTCCAAAATTGCACTTGAAACTCAATTTTCATAAAAACATCTAGAAATTACAAAATTAAAATTAAATACCAGAGTATGCATAAAATACATCAAAATGAGATGGATGTGATAGAAAATGGATAGAAAATATAAGGATTAAGTAAGTTTCCTTAAGAAAAAATAAACCAAAACTAAAGGCCAACAATTAAACCCTAATATTAAACCCAATATTAAAAATACAACATTTTGAACCCTCATACTAAACATAATATTATAAATCTAATATTAAAAAATACCTATATTAAACCCTAGTATTAGGAACCTAATATTAAACACAATATTAGAAAACCCAATATTAGAAGCCATAATTTTATAAACCATGGTATTAAACCCCAATTTTTTTATGTCACATTATGATGTTGAATAAATTCCAATGTTGTGTAACATTGTGACAATCATTGATACAACATATTATAAGCCCAAGGAATTAATAAATCCAAGAGTCCAATAATATTATAAACCTCAAGAGATTAAAAACACTAGGAATAATATTTTAAATTCTAAAATTATAAACCTTGAGATTATAAACCCTCAAACCAAAATTATAAACCAGAATATTAAAACCTAATTTATTCAATGTCATAATGTGACATTGAATAAACTGTTATTTCATAATGAACATTCAATAAATTGCAATGTAATATATCATTGTGAGAATCATTGTCACACAAGTTGTCACACTGTGATAATGCTCATAAGACTCGATTTTAGATAGATTTTTATACAATTCCAACGTTATAATATTAAACTCTAATATTAAACTAAATATTATAAACACTAACATTGTAAATGTTGAAATTAATAAATTTAATATAAAATCTTAATATTAAACTCAATATTAAAAATACAATACTTTAAAACTTAATGGTAAACACAATAATATAAATCCACTATTAAAAAACTTCCATGTTAAAATTTTATAATGGAACCAATATTAAATAAGATAATTGAAAGAAATCTAGGAGGATTCTATAACTAAGTTGTGAATATTTAATTTTTAAATAAGAATTAATTACCAGGGAATTTTAGACCGGCTTTTGAAACTGCAAGGGATTTTATATTTTACTTTTGAATTTTGGAAAGGAGAGATTTTCAAGAGACATATAAATGTGGTTTTATTGGGTAAAATGTAATTTTAAAATTATTTATATTGATTAAAATTTTTAAAAAATATCTATTACTATTATAATAAAAATTATATATAAATCTGAGTTATATCAAGAAGTTGAGATTTTTTTTCCCTGAAATATTTTTATCTCAACATCACATTTGGATTAGAACTTAGTAATTATGATTTCAAGCAACGCAGAAATTCACGTGAAAGATCCTCCGTGCTGCACCATTGCCACATAACGTAGAGGAACGAAATTGAAGACGGTGGTATTCTTGATAGCAAAAGCGGTTGGCAAAAATTAAAAAGCTGCCTCGCATCATTTATTTTTTTAAGTGCATTGTAGAAACACTGACTCCAACTGCTAAACGCTCAAAAGGGCATGTCATGGCTTCAACATTATAACAAGTTCATAGACTAACTAATATATTTGTACTCCAATAATACTAGAGCACTAACTAAAGTAGCCCAGATTCAATCACCAGCAGACCTCCTTTCAATTAACTCTTCCATACATAGACATCATAAAATCAATAATCTAAATTAAGAAAGTGCAGTATTTGACAAACTGAAGCTTGCGCAATTAGAGGTCGCTTTACAATGAAAGAATAGTGAAAGGAATAGGTGATTGGCAGACATACTTGGTACAGTCAACGTTAAGGCTGACAGGCACGTTGATGTCGTTGATCTTGCACAGAGCGGGTAGTTTAGCAGCCTTACCTAAATTAACTTGAAGTGTCTTTGCCTGATCCTTGAGGCAATTACAAACAACTTGCGTATCAGGGGTGTCTGTAACTTGAGAATCTAACCCCTTAAGGGAAGGACAACAACCTGGAGCAGGGGTGATCGTATTCCCTATCAGATATCCAGCTCATTGAGTGAAGGCACTATGTGAGAAAATTTGTAATTAGGGACACCAAGTAATATTGAATATTTTTAACATGTAAATATGTTTTGTTATAATATTATAGCTTATCAATATCACATACCCAGAAAACAATAATCTATTTCATATCATATTTATTTATATAATATTTTTTTCTATTGTTAATCTATTTAATTAAAAAGATAAAAAGGTATAGCTAATTTGGACATAAATCTCTACCATCCATCTAATAATTATTGATAATTAAATTAAAAAAGTTTAAGCTAATTCTAAAATAAATATGGCTATCACATAATTATAAAATTTAAAATAATAAACTAAATTTACTAAAATAATGAACTATATGTTAAAATATCAAATTTTAAAATGCATTTAGAAAAATGTTATGATACGTAATAACTTATTATTCTTATATTTCAATGTTCCCAAATAAAATTATATTATATATATAAACAATGTTTCTCAAAATGTTTTAATATTTATTGAACTTCTACCTCATTCACATTGGAGTCAAAATACCTTATATTCATTTTCATATTTCAAGAACATAGTTCTTTAATCATGTTGATTTAATTTAGTGTGTCCTTTCCTTTACTTCAAGGATATGATCCTTTATTTTAATTCAGTCATAAATCACTCACCACCATCTACAATTATTGAGATGATATATATTCATATGTTTGTTTTGTCTTAATTTAAAGTTTTTTCTTTTCATGAGAATTTAAAGATAAATGATTTAAAGGATCACAAAAATTTACTGTAATTGATATTATTTCATCTAAATATTTTATCTTTATTTCATACCTTTCAAGGGTAAAAATAAGTTCAGATTACTTATATTTAGAAAAATATTTTGAGGTTTAATCAATAAATCGTCTAACATGTTGTTTGTATTGAGAATTGTTATAAAACTCTTTAAAATAAGATTAACAATTCTAGATAAAGGTTAGTAGTTGACCTAGAAGCTAAACTAGTGGATCTAGTAGTTAAAGTAAAAGTTTAATAAGTGGCTCTAGATCCAAACATAATGAGAGAGTGTTGGTTTCCCAATAATCCCTTTTTATTCCCTTCAAACGAAATTACCCACCCCCCGCCTTTTGTTTATGTGAGATTCCTAGTGTGAATCAATTGGATTGTTGACTCTTAACATCAATTTTATTCTTTTAGATTGGTGAATTTTTCGATAAATGACAATTGTTTTCAATTGTATGTCTAGCGAAATATGATTATAACAAGATGTTACAATCTTATCATTGAATCCCTTGCATGTTTAATGATTGTTTTCTTTAAATATGTTGAGGATTTTATTGTGTTTCCTAATGCTAACCCTCAATTATATACTAGTTGGTGCTTATTTGATGCTTTCCTAAGAGTTCGAATGGACTTTTGACTATATATGTTTTATGTTTATGCAAGCACCATTATTCATAACAGAAAAACTTACATTAGGGATTGAACCTTTGTAATTAGTGGGTTGTGACAATCCGAATGCGTATGGAGTTTAAACTATATGGGTTTGAATTTCATATAATTTACTCTTAATCCTTTTAAATCAGGGAAATTTTAGTCATATCTCATCATGAAGTATTCATGATCGAAAAGGCTTGAATTGAATGTTGCACTGGTTATTGTAATTATGTGGCAGTATTGGCTTATACGGAAAAATGTGCGTCTAACACCTAGACTATCATTATGAGTGAAACGATCCTGAGGGATTATTATCCTCGTCATTTTTTAATGCCCTCCATTACTTCCACTTTATATAGTTAGTACCTAACCATTATCATCATTTCAAATCTATCATTACCCTAAACCTGACTCGAAATGAAAATGTTATCAATCCTAATTCGAGCTTTGTCTCGAACGTTTTTTGTAGAGATATTTCATATTTTTGGTGTATGAGGTTTTTCTCTATGATGCCATAGTCATTCTCTTTTCCTTTCTTCTAGGCAAAAATATCTCATACAATGTGATACCCATCCTTTTAATAACCTATGTGGTAAAATATGAACCCTCTAGCAATGAGATTTTTGAAGCTTATGAGGAATATTTTCCTTGTGTAAAGAGGTAGGGTGATGGGATTTTATCCAACCATTTCAAGGACATAATGTTGAGCTTTCCAAATCCTTTTCACATTAATGTAATTGTAGGAATATTGAAGTTGGAGACATTGAAGTTCTTCTTAATGAAGCCTTCTATTGGGCCTCAAATAAACCTAAATTCCTATATTTTTAACTCATCTCACACCATAATTCCACAACTTGCCGCCAATTCATATCTTACACTTTGTGGTTGATTATCATTAGTTTTCTTGACTTTTCAATGATTATAGATGATTTTTCTATGATTTTCTAATGGTTTTCCCAATTTCATTTATTGGAGAGATCCATTGCTGAAATTCTTCATATTTCAATTAAACTATTTGCTACAGGTTAAGTACATAATTCATGTGGATTAAAATATCATTTTGTGATCAAATGAAGAAGAATATTGGGATTCTAATACATGGGGTGTGTTCAAAGAACCCTCATAAAGGTAAACCAAAAACTATTCGTCAAAATTCGTCACCATGAAGAACTTATGGTCAACGAAATCTTAAGCTCATAATCAAGTACAAAATTTTCTGGTTAAGTACATAAATTTTGGGTTTGACGGCTTCACATTGGCCAGCATTTTGGATATTCCAGGTTGAAGACTTATTCATTTATTTTTCAAGCTATATGGAGTTATAATCAGATATTTTATATCTCAATCAAGCTATGCATGGATAATCAAATTTACCAAGACAAATTTGAAATAACTAAATTCCAGAAAATCAATTGAAATGTATTTTTGTAATTTTTTTGGCATATGGCTAAGATTAGATCCTTGAGTTTGGGATCTAAAATTGTAAAAGCATGGTATATATTTCAGTGAATTAGTACTAGAGAGGGATTTACAGGTTACACATAAAGGAGTTATGTAGGAGAGGAAGCACAATTGTTGTATATTGAACTCCATTTTTGGATGAATTAATAAAAGGTGATGAAATTGTTGTAGCCTTTGTGTCCATCTTATGAATTGAGTTTAGACATGTAACACATGGATAGGAAAGGCCGCCTGAACCTGTAGTGTTTGTAGGGTTAATATAAATTATGTAACTGTGTTTATTTCCTTTTTATATTTTTATTTCTTGCAAATGGTTTGAAGTAAATTTAATTGCTTTGTCAATTTATTTCTACAACTTATTTCTGCATTCTAGATTATGCAATTTCTTTCTGATATATGGTGTGATCCAGGGAATAGTTTTATGTAGGAAGTGTGTTTTTCTTCATTCAATAAATTTACATTTCATTTCCAATTTGTTTGTTAAATAGCTTTCAGAATTCCATTTTAGATTTATTTCTTTTTTGTAGATCTCAGTAGAAGGCAGTAATTTGAGTAGAAGGCAGCGAGTGAATTGTTGTTGGTTTCTCTTTTCAGGCTGTGGAATACGTACATAGTCACATTCTGTACTCAGGCTGAATTCTGTACTCATGCCGCATTTTGTACTCAGGATTTTTGTAGCCACATTCTATATTTAGGATTCCTGTAGCTACGTTTTGTACTCATAAGTGCTCTGTTTTAGTTGATTGGTAGAATTTGGTTTGAAAGCATGAGTTGTGTGATTTCAATCAAGTTTGTCATGATTTCTTAAGTTGAATAGAGTAATTATCATAGTTAATCATTTGTTGATTTTGCAGTTTATGGAATTAAAGACAGTTTGTTAATGAATTGCGTTGTGTGAGCAATTAGCTTTACACTTTTACATGTTGATTTGTTTTTAATCAAATAGAACTCAATTAGATAAATCCCTCATTAGTTCTGAGTAAGTTTTAATTATTTCATCATTTCATTAGAGTTATTCCTTTGTTTGAGCATTTTTCAATCAATAGATTAGTTTCAAACTAGGAATAGAAATTCCATACTTAATTTGGGAATAGATTTCAGATTTCATGATGTTAGTTTAGGTTAGACACTCTGATTTTACATTACATGCGATTTTTCCTCGAAGCTTACAAGTCCCGTATTGATAATTTCATGTTGGAATTATAACCCATATAATTTCCCCAACATTTTTGATGTCGTTATCAGGGAGGTGCTAAAGGGATTAGATCATAGTTTCTTTCACAAGATTTTAGTGTCACCTTTGTTGCAGGGAAAGTAGAGGGGATAGAGTGTATGACAAGATGTGAGTCAAGATCCACACATCCACTATCGTGCGGTTTCTCTAAAGTTTGGTTCTACAAGTAAGAATGTTTGGTGAGTTTTATTGTAGTTAGTTTTAATTCATTTAGATTAAAAATTCAAGCTCTTTAAAGGTAAAACATTTTTGGGGTGTTGTAAGACCCCTAGGTACTAATCCATATTGCGAGACAGAGATCATCAACCAATAGGAGCAATTCAAAGAATCATTGAGGGCTTGAAGAATGTCCCTCAAAGTACTTTCTCAAATCATCGTAGTAGTTGGGATATCTGCCTCTCAAGAAGATTTCATCCTGGCCACTCTAAGGAAATTATCTATCTCTCCACAATCAGAAATGGATTTGGAAGTCTCCCTTCATTCCTCTTGCCTATCTACCAAGGAGATCGAGATAGCATGTAGCAAATCTGATGGGGAGCATCTAGTTGAACTTGAGATCGAAGAACTTTCACCATGCCTAGCAGCAAGCCTTGTATGCATTCTTGAGACCAATTATCCAAACTTTCCTTGCATGACCAAGGAGGACTTTGAGAGTGGTACAAATGAAGAAATGGTCCAATACCATGAGGATTACATTCATAATTGGTTCCAAATAAAAATCCAGTCAAAGTTCCACCCTCATATTCAAATACTCTTTATATCACATCTTTCAAAACGGTTTATTTTTCATGGTCATGTACCTTCTAATGTTTATATGTTAAATGTGGACATGAATATATCTTTGTACCTAATATGCACATGGAATCATTGGAATTTCTCCTTCACTTGAAGGACGACGTCTTTTCTCCAGTGGAGTAGGAAATTTAGTATTGTAATAAATAAATAAATGAAAATGGTAAAGAGAAAAATAAGTCCTTTTGTGAAAACTAGTTGGTCCAACACAACTGGAAAAGGACTTTGCTTGAAAACCAAGTAACTAGTAGGGAAAGTTCCAAATAAAGTTTGTAAATTTATATGAGTTATTTAAATCATGTATCTTTCAAGTCAATATGTTTATACTCGATTTGGTTGATATGGGATCCCTTATAACTACCTTACAACAAACCTTTTCCCATCAACATCAACATATTATCAAGGATCAAGGTTAGGGTTAGATAAGGTATTTGGGAGCCTTCAGGCCTTAATGGTAGGCATCCTTGCCGTCTACTATGGAAATACATCAATGCTTCTTGGTGGTTGAATTATGCAATCCATTTGACTTGGAAAAATCCATTCATGGCTAGTAGAATGTACCTAGTGCCTTGATTCCCATTGACATGAAAGGTGGGATATCTCGTATTGATTAAAGACCTCTTGAATGGTTGACAATCCAATGATTATTTCTTATGTTACATTGACACCATTTATTCACATATGAAAGATTGCACATGGCTGTGTAGCGGTTGAAGATTATATGGTTTTGTGATCTCAACACAGATTTGCAACAGTTTGGATCTTTGTATCAACATTTCCATTTTCATTTGCAGTAGTATATTTATTTCAGTAAAGGGTTCCATATAGCATCCTGACCATTAATTTCTAGAAACAGTCACCTTTCCTTGGTTGTTTGGGAACATAGAACTCCTCAGGCATAGGGGAGAAGGGGACCTTTAGTTTGTCCTTCAGCCCTTTAGTTCATCCTTCAGCCCTTTAGTTCATCCTTCATCCTTCTTTAGTAAACCAGATCAGTAGTCAAATTAGCTCCAGCTATTCCATCCTCCACTTCATCCTAAAACACCAATCACATCAAAAATAAACATAAAACTTGAGGTAAATTTTGGCTTAAGATTCTCTAATTCATTAGAATGTTTAAGAAACTTAATGATTAACCACTTCTCATTCCATGCATTTAATATTTCATAAATAATTGTCCTTTTGTTTTCCTTACATTCACCACCCATAATAAAAAGATTTATAATCTAATTACAAGACCATGTTAAAAGCAAATCCTTATGGTATATTAATAAAATTAATTCTCTATAGTGCCTTCTTCTAGCATTTTATTCATAGGATGAATTCATTACTGCCATGAAATGATAAAGTAGAAACCACCTGTAAGCATTGGCCTAGTGATGATAGAGTATGCAAGCACCCATTCACATACTTACCATCTCCATCACCACCTCATTTCATTTGTGATCTATTTTATAGAGAATGATATAAAATCATTAAAAAATTGAATATTTTTAGAAAAATATATCCAAATATTTACACTTTGCACATTAGGGACTAGTAAGATTTGCCAAGATTTCTAAACCTTAAGAAAAATTTAATTCCTTAAAATTTTTCTTTGGTAAACGTTGCATACCTTGACTTAGTTATGTGTGTCATACTTCTACACACATAAAATAAATGTTACTTTAAGTAATAACTTCGATGAAATATGTCAATCTGAACTATTTAATACGAGATAAAATAATATTATTAGATTAAAAATTCTGAATTTATGTTCTACTATAGATATTATTTTATTTCTAGAGAGATGGAATAATAGAAAGCACATTATGAGATATAGTTCTTAAACCAACTCAAGAATATACATGGGAAGATATCATAGTTTGAGTATGATATTAAATGTGAACCAAAAATAGATACATAGAATTATGATAAAATTGTGCATAGCTATTTATTCCATTCCTATTAAAACATGTTGAGTTAGAGGGATAAAACTATGAAATATAGAAAAGGGCGGAAAATGTATGACTTTGGTTAGAATTATAAATCAAATATGAACGAGGATAATGGAATGCATATAAAAAATCACATAAGATCTTTATTTTATAATGTGGGAACGCTATTAAGGAGTATACACGTAGTTACTTAAACGGATCTATTTATTTACGATGTTCTAGTAAAGTATTGTAGATTATACATAATATGTATGCAGGAAAAACATTTTTGGTGATATCCATGTATCCATAGAGGAGTACTTACATAATTGTAACTAAGTGATAGTTGAAAGTCAACCTGAACTACTTATATAATTGTAACTAAGTGATAGTGGAAAGTCAACCTGAACTATACTGTTTTAGAGTACAAAATGAAAACATAGAAATTAATTAACTCAAAAGGATGGCATGTGATAACCCTTTCGGGTAAGGAAACATGAAATAACTAAAAAATACTTTTAAACTAATAAATGAATCTTAAACTACTCATTTTGTTTGTGAGTTCGTAGTGTAGATGGAGTGATTATTAGAATAACTATATGTTATAGTTAACCATAAAAAAAAGTGGTATATATTTAATGGTTATGATATTTTTGTAAACAGCTTAAGAAATTCTACGATTCTTTAGTAACCTTCAATAATTATTTTAAAGTTAATAACGAGTAAGAAATAAAGAAGTGATTGGTTTCAAGTTCCTGAGGCACTTTCAATAATTATTTTGAAGTTAATAACGAGCAAGAAATAAAGAAGTGATTGGTATCGAGTTTGGGATGGTATGTTATTTAGTTTTGAGAGTTTGTGATGGTATTTTATTTAGCTTTGAGAAGGAAATTCAGTTAAATGATGTATATATAAGTCTAGATTTATTTTAATCCCAGATCTATCAAACATTGAGAGGGATTCAATTTCTCTAGGTGCAAACTTATTTTTTGAATGCGAAATTTAAGGAAAGGATTTCACTTCGAGAAATTTGATTCCTCTCAACACTTGATAGATCTCGGGTTAAGATGGATCTAGGTTGGTTATATAATACTATATAATATCTATATTTGTATCTACCTATGTCTTTCTTATTCCCTCTCTCTATTTCACCCACCAAACATACACAGTCTCTCTTTATATTTATCTATCTCTCCCTCTCTCTCTCTCTCTCTCTCTTCCCATTCTTTCTACCTCTCTTCCCATTTTCTCCCTCTCTGTCCCCTCCCTCTCACTATCCTCTCTCACTCTCTCTCCATTTAACCCTTGGCACACCCCCTCTCTCTCTAACTTTCTCCCTCTATGTGTTTCCTCTTCCTTCCCTCTCTCCCCCTCCAACTCTCTCTCCTTCTTCCTCTCTCACGCTTTCTCTCCCACCTCCCTCTGTCTCCCCCTCCCCCCCCCAATCTCTCTCCGTCTCTCTCCTCCCTTCAACTCTACCACTACATCCCTCCCTCTCTCCTTCTCTCTCTCCCCTACATCTTCGTCTCCCTCTCTCTCTTCCCTTTCTCTCATTGTCTCTTTCTATCTCTCTTCCCTCCAACCTTGTCACTATCTCCCTCCCTCTCTCCATCTCTCTTTCCCCTCCATATTTGTGCCTCCATATGTCTCTTCCCCCTCTCCCTATATATTTCCTCTCCTCTTCATTGTTTTCCCCCTCTCCTTATATATTTCCTCTCCTCTTCATTGTCTTCCCCCCTCTCGTCTCTCCCTTATTCTCTCTCCATGTCTCCCTTGTCACTCCCTCTCTCTATCCACCTATATCTCTCTATGACTTTTTTCTTTCCTCCCTCTCTCTCTCACCCTCCCCTCTTAAATTTGTTCCCATTGTATTCTGTTTACAAAAGTATATAAATTAAAAAACTTAATTGGTTATAAAATATTGAACCTATGTTTTGGATCAATCATGTAAACTAAAATACAATAATCAAATACTTAAAAAAATCATGCAGTCTCTTTCCTTTATTATTGTTATCCAGTTTGCTTGCTCCTGTCACTTATATCCTTAGTTAGGATGTATCTATACTGGTTTTTAATAAAATTATTTATGTTACATAAATTCAGATCTTTATATATAAAAGTATTCTCATTTTTAAGTTTATCGAAACCTTTATTTAATTTATATAGGAATATTTTTGTAGTAATGAGGATACAAGGTTTAGATATATCTCAAAAGTAATTATAACTTTTTCGTTTTAGATTCAATTAAAAAAAAGTTATAAAATTAAATTAAATTAAAATATTTTTATTGTGAAATAAGTTATGGTTTTTGGGTATGTGGTATTGATAACCCATGGTATTGTAACAAAACCTATTTACAAGTTAATAATATCCATGGTTAAGAATCTTGTCATATTGTTATAAAATATTTTGATTGTGAAATAAGTTATGAGTTTTGGGCATGTGGTATTGATAACCCATGGTATTGTAACAAAGCCTATTGGCAAGTATCAATGACAAAAATGGTGGTCAATATCTATGGTTAAGAATCTTGTCGTATTGTTATAAAATATTTTGATTGTGAAATAAGTTATGTTTTTTTGGCATGTGGTATTGATAAGCCATGGTATTGGTCCATGGTATTGTAACAAAACATATTTGCAAGTTAATAATATCCACGGTAAAGTGGAAGTGAATATCTTTTATATTTTCATTGTGAAATAAGTTATGTGTTTTTGGGAATGTGGTATTGATAAACTATTTTTTACATGTTAATAATATCCATGATAATGTGGGGATGAATATCATGGTATTGATAAGACATGGTATTGAACCATGGTATGGTAACAAAGGTATAAACTATTTTTTACATGTTAATAATATCCATGATAATGTGGGGATGAATATCATGGTATTGATAAGACATGGTATTGAACCATGGTATGGTAACAAAGGTTATTCAAACGTTAATAACAAAAAAAAATATAACAAATTAAATTTTATTATTTTTGTTACTTTAACTTTTTATTATTAAGTGAGCCAACATTTAAATGTTTACACTCATCCTTAATACTAGGTTTATATTAATTTTAACTTTTTATTTATTATTTTTAACTTCTTGTTTATTACTTTTAACTTTTTACTATTATCTTAGACAACATTTAAATGTTTACCCTCATCCCCAATATCATTTTTTGTATTTTTATTTTTTATTGAACTTAGATTAAAATCTGTTTACTTAATTACATTATATCTATACATCTCATCTATACTAGATTAAAATTGTTTACATAATTACATTATATCTATACATCTAAGATTATAGAGTGCCTCATCACACAATCATAAAAAAATACTTAAACTACTTTACTCTATGAAAATTTATATTTGAGCTTATTAAAATAAATTAGTTCGAGAGATATAGTAACATGTAACACAGACAAAAATGAAACCGCCATATATATATAAAGAAAGAGTTTAACAGAAAGTCGAATAAGAAAAATGGGGCGTATTTTCAATAGTAAAGATAAAGGAAAGTTTTCCTTTTCCCAAAACTCTTTAGGTCTAAACAAATCTCAGTCGCAATTACATACAAAATTCTGCAATAAGAGAAAGCTCGATGTTGAAATAGTAAAGGAATAAGGGTTATATAATTTATAACAGCCCAAGGCCGAAGAACATAGTGTATAACCTTGGAAAGGTTTCTCTATAGCTCCAGAAAAGCATGACCATGATCTAGGCTACAACCATATCATCAATCTACAGTGATGTGTTGTGTTGTGATACTTCATAGAAATGCAAGAAACATAAAGTGCAAACCAATAGGCATAAGAAGTCGTGAATTTTTCTTTTGGAAGGTACAAATGCTTCTGTATCATCAATCCCTACTTTCACTTCCACTTTAGACAACATGCCTGTATCCAAAACAAAAGGATAAAGGTTATAAACTTAAAGGAGGGACTCTAGTGGATATTCAAAAATGCGGTATTCTATAACACCGTTGGGACGCAAATTATACCTGATATTGGAAAATAGATATGCAACTTTCCTTATCCGGAAACCAAAACATAAATGTAATAATAAAGTTCCTTATATGGAAACTAAAACATAAATGTAATAATAAAGTAATAAAAATAGCAAAACTATTTTAGAGGAAATAACATCAACAATAAATCATATTTCAACTCTTTCTAGTCATTTCATGGTTTTCACCGAACTAAGAAAAAAAAAAAACATGAGCATAAAATCGTAGCTCACATGAGCAGGACAGTCATAGCAAGGGTGAGGTCTTAATCCCGGTCACCATAGCCGAACTATAATCTCGTAACAAATTCTGCCAAAAACGAGCACAGGGATAACCCCGTGAGATACCAAAAGGGATGCTCCGGCTCTCCATTCGTTACAAAATTGGAGATAAATTTTGTAAAATTTAATAACATAAAAAGATAGGAAAAACCCCATTTTCAATATAACATCGTGGTAAAAAATTCCATTTAAACGAATTATGGAACCAGTTGATGGAATAGATATATGAAAAACAAACAGATTTGATACGAGATATGTAGCCACAAGGATACATGGAGTGTCAAATCCCTTACAAATAAACATAATCCTGACCGAACGTTAAAGAAGATTCTTTATTTATATCCATGGGGTAAGAGACTCACATGGAGGACACATTTTATGACTAGATAAATCCAATAAAGGGTCTCCTCTAATTACCCTTGAAGGAAGACGAACATTACCTTGTTCCTTTCTCCCATCATCGTCAGAGTTGGGACAGACTCCTTTAGGGTCCACTCCTGCATTGAAAAACAAAATGCGATTTTGTAACAGCTAAACACTAAAATTTGAAATAAATATGAAAATAAAAAATATATATTATTGGACCTGCACCTACCTTTGGCCTTGGTTAGAGGGCTTATCAAATATTACGGAATTACTAACTGCATTTATTATTGGGCTCGTAGAACCGGACAACTCTGACGTTTATAATGTGGGAAATGATATTACACAGATTACAAAGTGGTATGTAGATTGGGTTTTAATGTGAATAGGACTTGTGGTGATCTCTCTGTCCTTGCCCTGACTTTGATCTTTTGGCTCTTGTACCTAGAGACACGTGGGATAAAACTGTTCCAAGAGGTTGCACGCACCTGCCAACCTATTCCGCTTTTCATCCACTTATCTGGTACCATCGATCTGACGATGGAGGAAGCTTAGGGTTTAATCCCCTAACTAACTCTTCGCACTCGGCAGCTCGTTGTCTCATTGTTGTTGTTGCTCCGAGGGTTCTTTCCGTTTTGCGAGGGTTTGAACTGTTGAGGTTTTCAATCCGTCTTCTGATTCTTGTGAGGCTTGCGATGGCAGTGGTAGTTGTCCCTACAATGATAGGTAACCCCAATTGGCTTGTAGTCTATCGCTTCTTTTATCTGCATTGTTTGAATGCAGCAGATTGGGGTTTCAATCTAGTACAACATTTAACACTTTTCCTTCACTGCACAAGGATGATTCGAGGGACTTGAAATGCTACCGCGAATACCTGGTTCCGAGGTTTATCTCTAAAAGGTGAATCCCATTGCATTTCCCATAGTTTTACATGCTTTGCTTCCTGTTTATAGGTTTCTGTTTTTGATTTACGCTTTCCTTATGGTCATTTGATTGATGACATACAGGAGGACTACATAAAGTGGGAACCTTTAACTCTCAGGTGAATGCTCCGCGGATGGCTTTGTTCTTTAGCTTATTGATGGGACCAGCCCTAATCACATATGGAATATCATTAATGGGTTGCTTGCGTGGATGATTTTATTGTTGATTTGTTTTATGGCACGGTACTGGTGATTTAATGGTGTGAGGACAAATGTCCTGTCCTCGGGTCTCGCTTCTCCCACCTCTTCACTATGCCAAAGATACCCTAGTCCTAGTCACTCTGTCACTCTTTCAGTGCTCTACTGCTCCGTCAAGGTGAGGTCTCTGCTTCTGGTTCAAGTTGCTGCTCCTCGAGGGCTTCGGTTATCCGATTCTCAAGATGGTTCTCCATGAGGGTTTCTGTGAGCAAGTTCAGGTAACGGTTGTGGTTAGCTTTGCACTCGTCTCTTGTTTCCCTTGGCCATATGGCTTGGTTGTGGCTATGATGCTCCTCTATTTCATGGTTCTATGTGTCGATTCGAAGCCCGGCTTCACGGGCATGAAACCCTTGGCTTTTGTCCTGTGTTGGCTACTTATCTTGTGGCTCTACGGGCACTACTTCAGCTATACTCCTAGGTTGCCTCGGCTCTGTAAATTTGTTTTTCGTTGTGTGGTTTCGATTATGTTTTTGTCTTCAAAGGTTTCCACCTCGCGGTTTGACTGTAAGATTGTCATTCTGTTGCAAGTCACAGTTGTTGTTTCCAGGAAAACTGATGTCTTTTCGATCTGCTAGTCCCACTAGGATTGGCAGCTATCCTAGAAACAAACAATAAAAGCAATTTGTGATTTCCTTTATGTATGACAGATAAGAGAGGAATAAAGAGACCAACCTGGATCTTCCACGTGAGTCTTTGCTTGATTCCTCTCTCCCTTGATAGAGCTTGCACCTCTTCTCCTACTTATCCCACTCAATCAATACCTGTAGAGACAAAGTAACAAAACACCATCAAAGCATCTCAATCTATTATATCATAAACAATGTAGAATCAGAAGTACATTGATCATACAATGGCATTCATAAATGATAACATTCACAAATACACGATTGTATGGAGGTAAACTCAAAGAATTTTATTAACAGTAGAATGGAGAATTACAACCTAGCTATCTGATCCAGCATCATCCTCCCAGAATCAAAGCCCTCTTCACCTCATGAAAAGCAAGATCACCCAACAATACAATGTCTTCTCTCAAAGATAAACTATCAGCACCTCCTTACAAATTACAAAATTCCAACCTTTAGATCTCTTAGATGAAGGATCCATTTATAGATGTTTGTAAGGGTGTGAGTCATCTCTAGGTTTTTGATTAGTTTCATTCCACTTGTTTTTCTTGGTTCCACTTGGAGATTTCTTAGATCTCTTACTCATCCCTGGGAAAATTCTGAGAGGCAAGTGTCATAGGAGAAGTTTCTGGAAGATTCCATGAGCACCTACTTAGAAAATTGTCTTGGACATTTGTCCATCCTTGCTCGTTGCACCCTACGGAAGGCCTCTTCAGTATGCATCGCACCTGGCTAGTGTAGAAGTCAGTATGCATCACACCTTGACAGTGGGGTAGTCAGTATGGTCCAGTTTGGGCCAGTTCAAAGTGGTTTTTCAGGTGGAACTTTTGGGGAATGATGTAATCAGTTGACCATGATCCTTTAGGGTATCAAACAACAGTTTTAGGGGTTAAAGAGCCCTTGGTTTATCAACATATAAGATTAGGGTTGCAGTGCCCAAATATGTCTATAACAGTTGCCGCCTAAAGCATGAAGTCATAAATCTTTTGATGTTGGGTGAAATGCTTTATCATGAGGATCTGAGGTATTCGAACTGGAAGGTGACCTGCATAAGATACAATACAATACATCATCGTCATATTATTTTCATGATCTAGCTGAGGTGGGCATTCCCATGCTTAGCTTTATAAATTCTTTTTCATGTACATAGGACAGACAATCATCTATTGTTGTAGACTAGTGATTCTTCACATGACGAGTCATCTTCCCTGGCTTAGATGACTATCTGTGCAGCTTCTGCGTACACTTTATGTCTTTATGTTCCCGAATATATCGCAACCCAGATGGTTGAAACTAGATTCGGGGTCTTCAAAACTTGTTTAACCTTTGCCCAATGTACAAGTCGATCCATGTGAAAAGTTGTCCAGAAGTCGAAAATGGAAAGACATCACCTAATTACCAGCCAATAATGTAAGTTGTTAATAGGCACGAGAGGAATCACCGATAATGATAATGACCCTAAAGGTACTATAGTACAATTCACATGGTATGAATATATGATCTGATGTCGAACACCACAAAAAGTCTTTCGGTCGAAGGCCATTGATGTAAACTTGTCGCCGGAAGTGAGAAACCTTCCATTGAGGCATGCAAGCTTCAAAGTACTGAAAGGGTTGTTTCTAAGTCAACTTCTTGGATAATGAGCTGATGTTGACAAGAAGTGACCCGTCATAGGAGGGCCTTAATGTATCCCACATCTATGACACAAAATGGAGCAAAGGATTTTCTGGAGGTGAAAATGATCTGATGATACAAGGTTCAGGAATGGCGGTCATGAAAAATAGAGGGTGAAGGTATTGCAGTGGATGAGGCATTGGCTGGATGGTAAATTCTCTGAATGACTTCTCTTGAAAATATCGGTGACACTGAGATGGATTGGTAGCATTAACCCCAAAAGATGGATGGTATAGAGGACCAATGGCGATATGACCAATGAACAGAGTAACCCAACCTGACTCAATCATGGTGATGGAGTGAAAGTGTGATGTTCAAGAGGGACCTCCTACCATAAAATTCTTCAAGTTTTCTTCCCTTTTTCCCCAGTCATTGCTAACTAGTACCTCTTTATCTTTTTCAAGCTTGAGGAGGATAACATATGCTTGTTCTATAATTTTCCCTTCGGGCAAACCTGTTGCTATGTTTTAGCGAGCCTAGCGACAGTGAAACTCGTTCTTGTCTGGGTAGACAAGTTTGTCACTATTGTTTTAACGAGTTTAATGACAAAGACAACTCGGTCCTTTTCATATTTAGAGATTTTGAAATGGGACAAAAAGAGAACTCCAGTATTTCTTTTTCGTAACATAATCCCTTAAGTCCAAAAAAGATTAAAATAATACAAAAGAGATGACTTTTTGATCACTTTAGCGAGCCGAAAAAGACAAGCACTCGAAATTTTTCATGAGATAATCCCTCAGGTCTGAAAATTTTAAAATACACAGGAGGGATGGTGCTTCCAATCACTTTAGCGAGCTAGAGAGGCCAATTGATCGACAATATTTTCATATTTAGCGAGTCTGAAAAGGGTTTAAAGTGGACTCGTTTTTTGAGGAATGAGTGGTATCTGGGGTAGCAACTGGTTCCAAGTAATCTTGGAACTTCTCAAAACATGGTGATGTGAAGAGGGTGGCTAACAAGACCACTCATTGCAGTTGTTCCTCAAAATGGTAAACAATCAAGTGGAAGCGTATGATCGGCCAAATGGATGGAGGTGATGGAGGAAACACAACCAAGGTTCGAAAGGCTGATATAATTGCGATCACAAAGGGTTATTTACCAAAGGTGGGTTAATTTTTTAATGAGCTTGAACTCTGCGGGAACATATGCTCATTGGTAGGTTTATTTTTTAACGAGCTTGAACCATACGAGAACATTATTCATGGCCTTTTCATGTAGGCTAGAAACAACCAAACTACAAAGCTAAAAGAAAAAAAACTATTAAAGCTAAAGAACTGTTGAGGTTAGGTAGGATGATTTTATCAACAAAAACCTTTCCTTTGCTTTTCCCGTAGAATAGATGAAGGTGAATGTTGTGTTAGACCAGTCACTTGACCTCGGGAGTTAAAAAACTAAAGAGCTAAAAAAAAATGAAATTGGTCATTTTTTTTGCTTACATAAAAGGTTTGCATGCCCCCAAGCATTGAGAAAAGATGAGTCTCCAGGTATCCATATGGAAACTTATTGTGGTTAAACTGGATGATTTTCTCTCAGTCCTGCATTTTTTCCACAGAATAGATGAAGGTGAAAGGTGTCAGAGACCAATCAAATAACTCACAGGGAAACTTATTTTTCGGCTGGGTTTGTTTGCCAAATAGACAAGGGTGCATGCCCCCTAAGCTTTGTTTCATTCACCAGACTACTCATGGTAATTAGGTGGACGAAATGGAGTTTGAAGAGACACTTTTGATGTAAAAGGACCATTTAGAGATGATGTTTGATCTGAAGTTATGTTTGAACCAGGAAACGAAAGTTGGTCAACAGTGACAATTTTGCCTTCATGTGGAAAACACATCACTCGAAAGAGTGTTGAAACAATAGCTTCCATGTTTTAAACATAGTCACGTCCGAGGAGTAGATTGAAATCTAACGGTCCTTGGACTACCATCATGTTCAAGTGAACAGTTTTCCTTCTCAAAGTTATCAGCAACTTCGGAAGGATCCCTAATGGTCGAGTGGTTCCTTTGTTAAAACCTAACAAACTCTGTGTAACAGGCATAAGCGATGGAGAACCAAGTGCTTGCCAAGCAGTTGAGGAAAGGATACTCACTTAAGCCCCTTCATCTACGATGGTGCTAAACATGATCGTTTTTTAAACTTGTACTATGATTCAGAATGGTACATTCTAAGGAGGGTGATATCTTACTAGTCAATTCTAATTAAAGGAAGTGATTAGACTGATTGGAGGGGGTACCGAATAAATGGGTGAAATGACCCCTTGAGTAGCGGGAACTGGGGGATTTTCTTCGTGTTGTGAAGGAATAGGTGGATTGCCTCCAAGTTCATCGGACTCTGAATTAACAAAAAGAATTTGAACAGTATCATTCTCACTCTCTTTGGGAATGATATCATCTGAAGGTGGATCTTCTGAAGGCAAGACTGGGTCGATTGCCATCTCAACCTGTTGACTTTGGTCTGGTGTGGACTTAGAAGATTTACTTTCGATGATAGGAGTTTCGACCAATGGTTCAGTTAAGTCAGTATGATTTTCAACTAGTAAAGGACTAGGGGAAAGTTTCTTGTATCTAGACGGAAGTCACTGAGGTGAAGCAAGACGGTTATGCAAGACTCTTTTGGCCTCGTCCGAAAAAGGACAATGGGAAAGACCATGTTCCCCTTCACATAATCCACATGGAGTTCTGACCTTTCATTTCTGTCTAGGAATTTCATTTTCACTAGTTGATGGTGTGTTGTCAACATGATCACCAGAGGTTGATGACACCGAACAGTGCGAATGGGGAGACGATTCTTTCAAGGTCCACAGAATGTAGGGACAATCTTGATGAAAATGGTTTTCCCCGCAAATTAGACAAGGATATTTCGGAGATTGAGTCTGCGGTTTTTCACCAGATGATCCATGGTTGCCCCCTTTCTTAACTGACTTCTTCTTCTTCTTCTCCTTTCCTTTCTTCTTCTTCTCAAGCACTTGGTTACCAGTATCACTATTTTCACCAAGCAAAGATGAAGAAGGGGAGGGAGAAACAAATGAAGAGGAAGGTGAAGGGTTAACTTCAGTATCAACTGGATGTTGATTCGATTGCTGAGGAATCACGTTATTTTGAACCACAGAGGTTGAGAATAGCTACACTGGCAGGCGAATTATCAGACCTGGTAGAGACAATGTGGCCATATGGAGTGCACCAATATTTCCCCAAGATGTGAAAGGGCTAGCAATCCCCTCAAGAGGGATTCCATGATTGGTAGACTCCATTAACTCAACCTAAGATCAACGATGGAACAAGGATGTTATTCTGAATTTAATAAATTTTAAATACGGTTTGACACAACTTTGCTTTTTCAATTTTTAAGAGTCTAGAAAAAGCTAAAGATGACTCTAGTCCCCTTCGATTTTTAATGAGCCTAAAGTGACAAGTGCTCAAATGGACCTTTTCTTTTAAGGAGTCAAAAAGGAACAAAAGTGACTACTCTGGAGATCTAGACAGAGGGATTACCAAACCAATTGCAAAACTGCAAAATACACCTTGGTGATAAATTAAAGAGAAATTACCAAGGACTTATGTATGGCAGTCAATCTTCCCGAATGTTGTGTTCAATGCATTGTGATCGATAGGGTGGCAGACACGGCTTCCTATGGATAAAGGATATAAGCCTATTGTGGTCTCACAATATATACTCGATGATATAGGGAGCACAAGTCCGTGCTAGCACTTGTCGTATCAAAGAGGAGGAATCACCCAACCTTCGATGAAAATGATAGTTACTAGATTTTACGATGCTGGAACACGTCTCTAGCCTCAACCTCTAGATGTGTTGTGTTAGGTTCCAAAGCGTTGTTAAGTTCATTGAAATTTATTTTAGAGTTGATCTTGCTTAGAAGTTTGCCTTTCAAGGTTCACCGCATGATTTATATCTAAAATTCCTAAATATGCAATCTAAAATGATAAACAATCATTGTTTATATTTTAGCAATGAAAATCCTAGCTACTAAGGAAAGAAGATTATGATTCTTTCAAACAGAGAGCAAAGAGCACACACTAAATGCACTTTTCCAAAATAATTTTTCGTACACAGTGTAAATGCAAATGCAAATGCATGTATTTGTTTTTTGTTCCCTTAATGTGAGAAATGACAAAAAGGAAAACTGAGTATAGATCTGAAATATTTTCTTCAACGCGACATTTCGAGAATTTCTTTTTCAAAATGAAAGGAAGACTTAAACAACACTTTTCAATTTTGAATAAAAGATGCTTTTGACACTTCAAATATCAACAAATGAAATCAAATACATGACAAAAAGTTCATTCGACTACCCAAGGAAGGAAGACTCAATGACACTTCACTTTTTGATACAAAATGGCAGTTATGACACTTCTTTTTGCACCAAAATGACAATTTGATTTAAGAAACTTTTTTACTAAGGATTGAAAATGATGGAAAAATACACAAATTTTTTTTACTAATCCTAACCAATGGAGGGTGAACTATGTAAAGCAAGGAGGCTTCAACAATGATATACTGTTCATAAGCAGCAAAACAACTAAAGAGAGCTGGAAACAAGGACAAAAAACCAATTTTTCAAGGAAAGAAATAGGATTACTCAGTCATCGCACCTGTGATTCATAGAAACAGGGATGCATTTGGCCTGCTACACATGGGAGGTGCAATGCATATTGGCTTCTAGTGATAGATAGTGCGATGGGCCAGGGAACAAAACTGAGGTGGGGTTTTGGTCAAATTTGCAGCTAAGTTCAATGATTTAGGCTGAGCTATTATGAACAGTAAAGAACAAAGTATAGGGGTATGATCTTTGGAGGTTATTGAACTACCAATAGGGCATCTAGAATGCTTGTAAGTCAGATGTTCAAATCATAAACTAAACTGGAGATTGACTGAAGCAGCATTCATCTACTTCACAATTACAGAGCAAAAGTAGTTCAAAGGCTATCTAGCTAACTTCAGGCTTCATCTATATTTCATAAAATAAGTAATCAATAGCACACAAACAAACTATTTGATCCACAGTGGAGTCGCCATTTTGTTTCTGGGAAAACTAGTGTCTTTTCAATCTGTTCGTCCCACTAGGATTGGCAGCTACCCTAGAAGCAAACAATCAAAGCAATTTGTGATTTCCTTCATGTATGATAGATAAGAGAGGAACAAAGAGACCAACATGGATCTCCTGCTTGACTCTTTGCTTGATTCCTTTCTTCCCTTGATAGAGCTTGCACCTCTTCTCCTACTTATCCCGCTCAATGAATACCTATAGAGAGAAAGTAACCAAACACCATCAAAGCATCTCGATCTATTATATCATAAACAATGCAGAATCAGAATTACATTGATGATACAATGGCATTCATAAACAACAACATTCACAAATACACGATTGTATGGAGGAAAACTCAAGGAACTTTATTAACAGTAGAAGGGAGAATTACAACCCAATTGTCTGATCTAGCATCATCTTCCCAGCATCAAAGCCCTTTTCACCTCATGAAAAGCAAGATAACCCAACAATACAATGTCTTCTCTCAAAGATAAAATATCAGCACTTCCTTACAAATTACAAAATTCCATCCTTTAGATCTCTCAGATGAGGGATCCATTTATAGATGTCTGCAAGGGTGTGAGTCATCTCTGGGTTTTTTATTAATGTCATTCCACTTGTTGTTCTTGGTTCCATTTAGAGATTTCTTGGATCTCTTACTCATCCCTAGGCGAATTCAGAGAGGCAAGTGTCATAGGAGAAGTTTTTGGAAGATTCCATGAGCATCCACTTAGCAAACTGTCTCAGACATTTGTCCATCCTCGCCCATCGCATGCTATAGAGGGCCTCTTCAGTACGCATCACACCTGGCTAGTGTAGAAGTCAATATGCATCGCACCTTGACAGTGGGGCAGTCAATATGGTCCAGTTTTGGCCAGTTCTAAGTGGTTTTTCAGGTGGAACTTTTGAGGAATGATGTAATCAGTTGACCATGATCCTTTAGGGTATGAAACAACACCTTTAGGGGTTAAAGAGCCTTGGTTTATCGACATATAATATTGGGGTGGCAATGCCCAATTATGTTTATAACAGTCGTGGGGTGGCTCAACTCTCAGCTTCCTTCCGACATTCGAACAGAGTTAAGCTCTCCCTCCATGTTTTATGATTCTTCCTGTTTGCTATTGTTACTAACTCTTCTCGCTTCTTGTGGGTAGTGGGCGCTCTGGGGATTGTGACCTTGGTCCATAACTTCCTCCCTCGTTCGCGAGGGCTCGGCTCCTCTGGTAAGTGGTCTATCCTTAAACCCTTGCCTCTATTTTCATTTCTTGTTTTTATGGTTCTGTTTGTTGGGTTCAAATGGCCTTGTTTGCTAGCCTCTGCAGGTGTACAAGTGGGCTTGCCAGCCACGGGTCTCTTGCCCCGATGCCTGCATTTTGTATTGGGTAGGGTCATGCCTCATCATTTCTCTATCTGTCTGTTTCGAAGTGTTGTTGGTTATGGTCTTTATTTGATCTGTTGTCTTGGGTAGAGGCTTCAGCCTCACTATTTCAGGGTCTATGTATTTATGCCTCTGGGCCGTTAACTTATGTAATTATGTCAGCTCTGTGGTTAACTTATGAACTCATGGTTATGTTCTACCTGTTATGGATGGCTTCTGTTTCGTTGTTCGGTTGTCTGTGACTTTATCTTGGACTGTAAATTTATATATATGCACAGAGATTTTGAAAATAAATATAGTAAATGTGAAATGTTATGAGTTCGTTGGTACCTATAGATGCTTTTTATATTTGATGCTCCTGCAAATGCTCTCTGTTGTTTTATGGAACTCGACCGCGTTTTCGTCTTGCCTCTGTGATGATTGTTGTTCTCTGTTACTATTATGAAATGGGTAGATGAATTTGATTAAATAGCTTTAGGCTACAAATATATGGACTCAGATTTTCTCACTTCAAAATGTATATGCTTCTTTTTATTCAATACTATGATGGATGCTTACAATGGATTTTTCCTTTTCTCTTAAAGATCATTGTACAGTTATTTAAACTTTCAATAGTTACATTTTAGTTATTCATTGATAATTTTTCATCCTTGTCTGTATTCTAAAGTTAATTTGAAACAAAAAATAAAAAGAACGGTAAATAAAAATAAACAGTGGGTTGAGACAGCCTTAAACCTAACACAAGGTTTGGAATGTTGTTAACTACAAATTTAAATGGAATTTAAAAAAGCTAACTGAAACTCCTTCTGTCTTCAAAGACAAATACTCCAGCCATGACCTCCCTTAGCTAGATTCTCTTGCATCAAGCTCCCTGGGTAGATGAAAATTCATGGCTTTGGTCCATGAGTTCCTCGATAGAAAACCCTGCACATTGCATCTAACCTATGTCAAGCCATGAACTGTCCTCGATGGAATGGTTCTTCCACTTGATGAGCTACTGTAGGTGCTCCATTCTTCGAGCTCGCCTGGCCTCCTATGTATCAAGGATTCTTTCGATCTCAAGTGGCTGAGCTGAAGGCATTTGTCTCATCCATGAACTACTCTCTTCTTGGGTATCCCAATTTTGCTGCAACAAATTGCCCCCTTCAGGACTAGTAGTGTATGGGATTAAATCCGCCACATTAAAGATGGACGATATTCCTATACCTGGAGGCAATTTTAGCTCATAGGAATTTCAAGAAAACTTACGCAGAATCTTGCAAGGTCCAATTTCCTTAAACTTCAACTTATTGTGTTCACCCTTAAGGAAGCTTTCTTTACGTAGATGTGCTAGGATTTGATCCCCTATGTTAAATTGTACCTCCCGTCTTTTCAGATCTACTTTTTGTTTGTACCTTTGACTGTTGTCCTATAATTTTGACTTCCCCTGGTCATGTAGGTTGTTAATTGCTCTTGCGAAATCCTCCCCATCAGCACTTCTTCTTTCTAACTGTTCCAAATCTCATAACTCATGCACTCCTCGGGGATGCATTCCATACAAGATCTGGAAAGGACTACTTCTCGTGCTTCGGTTTGGTGAATCGTTGTAAGAAAATTCCACTTGGGCAAGTACACAATCCCACATTCATGAAGTTTCCCCAACTAGACTTCGTAGTAGGTTTCCTAAACTCCTATTCACCACCACCGTCTGCCCATCGGTCTATGGGTGATAAGCGGAGCTGAAGTTGAACTTTGTGTCCATCGTTTTCCACAAGGTGCACCAGAAATGTCCTATGAATTTCACATCCCTGTCGGAAACAATGGACTTGGGTAGGCCGTTCAGTCTGACAATTTCAGTGAAAAAAAAGTGTGCTACATGGGCGGCGTCACTCGTTTTTCTGCAGGGGATGAAGTGTGCCATCTTGGAGAAATGGTCCACCACAACCATGATGGAGTCAAAACCCCGTTGTGTTTTTGGCAGACCCAAGACAAATTCTAGACTGACTGAGTCCCACAGTCTATTTGGAATAGGAAAGGGTGTATACAACCCCATGTTCTGACTGTGCCCTTTCGCCAACTGACACATTTTACACCTGGTTACCTATCATTGCATGTCTCTTTGCATCTTTGCCTAGTAATAAAAATGACTAAGCTGATCCAAGGTCTTATCAATGCCGAAATGTCTAGCTAGACCTCGACTATGTTTTTCTAGGATGATGTTCTCCGTGATCGAAAATTCTGGAACACACAACTATCCTCTATTGAATAGCAACTCCTCTTGTAGGTTATAATCCAGCCATGGACTATTATTCCTCAACAAGGGATTTTGGCAGGCTTCATAAGCCTCCTTGAAATCTGCATCTGTCTGATACAAGTCCTTTAGGTGTTCAAAACCCAACACTTGTATCGTTCTCTCTTGTAAGAGTAAAACTCTTCTGCTTAGTGCATCTGCTACCTTGTTGGCTTGACCATTGATATGCTTCAATACGAATGTAAAACTCTGCAAGTACTCAACCCATTTTGCATGTTTATGATTCAGCTTATGTTGTTGCATAACATAATGTAATGTTGAATTATCAGAAAAAAATACAAACTCATTACCCAACAAATAATGTCTCCAATGCTTCAATGCTTGGATGACGGCATAAAACTCCTTGTCGTAAGACGTGTATTTTTTCCTACTTTCATTTATTTTTTTCACTGAAGTAAGCTACTCGTTTGTTTTCTTGGCTAAGTACGGCTCTAATGGCTATACCACTGGCACCACAATGAACATGGAAATGTTTGTTAAAATCAGGTAACCTCAAATTTAGGTTTTCAGTGATCTTCTTCTTCAATATCTGGAAACTTTTCTCTACAGCTTTAGTCCAATGGAATGGATAACTTGCCTTTTCGATGGTATCGAACATGGGTGTGCAGATTCCACTAAAATTATTTATAAACTTGTGATAGAAACTTTCCAACCCGTGAAAACTCCAAGCTTCGAACAGAATCTTAGCAGATGGCCAGCTGATTATAGCTGCAACTTTTTCTGGGTCCATTTTCAGCTCATTTTTTGCAATCACAAAAGCCAAATAGACTAACTCCTTCTGAAAGAAATAACATTTTTTTAAATTTATCAGCAACTTATTTTGTTGTAACTTCTCCAAAACATATCTAATGTGTCGAAAATATTCTTCCTTGGTCTTATTGAAAATCAATATATCGTCAAGATATACAATCACAAATTTTCCAACGAACTCCTTCAACATCTATTCATTAGGCATATGAAAGTGCTAGGGGTATTACTCAACCCAAATGGCATCATCAATCATTCATACAGACCTTCATTGGTTTTGAAAGTTGTTTTCTATTTGTCCCCTTCTCTTATTCTAATCTGGTGGTATTCACTCTTTAGATCTATCTTCGAAAAATATGTTGCTCCACTCAAGCAGTCCATCACGTCATCAATTCGTGACAATGGAAACCTATCCCTGATAGTAATTTTTTTTATTACTCTTGAATATGTACACATCCGCCACTTGCCTCCTTTCTTGGGAGCTAAAACTGTCAGAATTGCATAGAGACTTAAACTTTCTCGTATCAAACCTTTGTCCAAAAATTCATGTACCTGCTTCCTGGTTTCTTCGTTGTCCTTATCACTCATCCAGTAAGAAGCTTTGTTTGGTAAACTAGCCCCAAGGATGAAATATATGTGTTGATTGATACTTCGCTTTGGTGGTAAATTATCCGGTAAATCATCCACCATAATGTCACTGAATTCCTGCAACAAATCATGGATTTCTTTAGGTAAGTCAGAAATTTCAGTATGCAACAATACTGCTCTTGGTCTCCTTACAACAACATACTTTATCTCATTATCTTTAATCTATTTTAAAAATTCTTTTCCCCCCATCAACAACATTTTTTGTTAGAGACATATTTGGGCACTTCAACCCCAATCACATATGTCAATAAACCAAGGGATTCTAAACCCCTAAAAGTGTTGTTTCATACCCTAAAGGAACAAGGTCAGCTGATTACATCATTTCCAAGAATTTCTCCCTAAAAAACTACTCAGAACTGGTCAAAACTGGACCATACAGACTGCTCCATGTTGAGGGTGTGATGCATATCACCTGTTACACATGGGGGTGCGATTCATACTGAAAAGCCCTTCTATAGGGTGCAATAAGCGAGTGAAAACAAATGGCAAAAGTGGTTTTCTAGGTGGAAAGTCAAAGAATCTTCTACAAACTGCTCATATGACACTTTCCTCTTTGAATTTGCCCAGGGATGAGTAAGAGATCATGAAATCTCCAAGTGGAACCAAGAACTATCAGTGAAATGACACTAATCAAAATCCGAGAAGCTTACTCACTCTCTTGCAAACATCTATATATGGATCCCTCATCCTAGAGATCCAAAGGATGGAATTTTGTAATTTGTAAGGAAGTGCTATTGGTTTCTCTTTGAAGACATTGTATTGTTGGGTGATGTCGCTTTGTATGTGGTGAAGATGGCTTTCATGCTGGGAGGATGATGCTGGATCAGACAACTTGGTTGTTTCTCTTCTACTCCTTCTATCAATAAATCTATTTGAGGTTTCCTCCATATGCTTGTATATCTCTGAATCTTGTATTTGTATATGCACTTATATGGTTAATGTACATTTGATCGTACATTGTTTATGGTTATAGATATCTATGCTTTGATGGTATTTTGCTGCTTTGACTCTACAGGTGTTCATTAAAGCGGGACAAGTGAGAAAGGAGTTGTGAAAGCTATATCAAGGGAGAGAGGAAACAAGCAAGGAGACTAGCGAAAGACTGAGGTTGGTACTCTTTGCTTCTCTCTCATCTATCTCTCATAAAGGAAAACACAAGTAACTTTAGTTTGTTTATTTCTAAGATAGCTATCCGTCCTAGTGGGACTAGTAGCTCTGAATGGACACTAGTTTTCCCGATAAAAAATGGCGACTTTGTTGGTGAGAGAATAGTTTGTTTGTTTTGTTACTGTTGTTTGCTTTATAAACCACAGACGGAGCCTGAAGTTAAGCCATCTAGCCTTCGAACTACTTTTGCTATGCAACTGTAAAGTAGATCAATGTTGCTTTAGTCAATCTCTGGGTTGGTTTATGAATTGAGCATCTGACTTGCAAGCATCCTAAGTGCCCTGGTGGTAACTCAAATAACCTCATTAGATAAGCCCCTGTCCTTTGTGTTTACTAACTATCATGAGCTCAGTTTAAATCCCTGAACTTAGCTGCAAACTATGAGTGAAAACCAAGCCCAGTCTCGTCCCTGGACCATTGAACTAGCTCTCATTGGAAATCTGGATGCATCGCACCTCCTGTGTGTTGTAGGTGACATGCATCCCTATTTCCGTGTATTACAGGTGCCATGATTGAGTAAGACTGTTTTTGCCTCCAGATTTTGGTTTTTCTTCATTGTCTTCAGCTTTATTTAGTAGTTTTGTTGTCTATGATCAGTATATCCTTTGCATTATTCAACCTCCACTGATAAGGAATTGTGAATTTTTTATGTATTTTTCATCATTTACAGTTCTCCTATGCAAATAGTAGCTTAATCGAACTATCGTCTTTTGATTTGAAAGTGTCGCAAATGTCATTTTCAGCCAAGAAAAAGAGTGTCATAAAGCATTCCTCTTTTTTATATAGTTGATTACACTTTTGCCATTGTATTTGATTTGAATTAACAGTATAAGTGTCGAAAGAAATTTTAAATTCAAAATCGCAAAGTGTCATCTTAGTCTTCCTTTCATTTTTTGAATTTGAAATCGCAAAGTGTCGTCTTAGTCTTCCTTTCGTTTTTTTGAATTCGAAATCGCAAAGTGTTGTCTTAGCCTTCCTTTCATTTTTTGAAGAGAAAATTGTTAGTATTGTCGCTTTGAAAGAAGATAGTTCAGATCTATATTTAGTTTTCTTTTAATCATTCTCACATTAAGGAAAATGAAAAACAATACATGCATGTGCATTTTCATTTAGACTGCATGTGGAAATTTATTTAGGAAAAGTGCATCTAGTATGTGCTCTGTTGAGCTAATTTATTGACTAAATTAACACAAGTATTTAATTATCAATCCAGGTTTGTAAAACTTGGAGGCAAATCCACTGTATATGGACATCAGATATAATCAAGTTTAGAAGATAAAATTTGAAGAATTAAGGAAGTACATATTACAAATATAAACCTATTTTAACAATTTCTAATTCATTTGTGTAATATATGAGGGAAGAGGCTCCTAACTTAGGAGAACCAGGTTGTCCTTCCCTACAATACTACTTTCATGAAGATAAATCTAAGAGCACTAATTAACAATGGTTTATGATGCAGAAGATGTAAAAGAAGAGGCTCCTAACTAAGAAGGTCCAAATTTTCCTTCTTCACAATCCTAATATATCACAATCACCATTGCTTCAAACCAGAAATGCATAAATAACTTCAAATGAGAAATGGAGAATGAAATTCAGTTTTAGTTCAAGATCAAATAGAAGGAGAATTTAACTTAAATTCTTGTGTGTCCCTTAATATGTAGATTATAATTAAACCAATATTCATTCAGCAATCATCACACATCTAAATACATTTGAAACAAAAACTAGTCTATGAAAACTACGAAAATTGAACCAAGAAGTGTACTTAGCTTGGTGTGGGGGCCCTCCACCCTTGCCTTGCACACTTGAAGAAATCTCAGCTACAGAAACTTTAGTAAATAAACCAAGCATGAACAATAAATTGGAATGAAACAAGTTCTTCAAATTAGCTCCCAACTCCAATTATACAAAAGTTACATACAAATTCCATTTCAAAAGCCATCAAAGTCTTGGCTTTAAATAGAGGTTTAATGAAACAAACTGATCTATATTATCTCTAACACTCATATCTACTCATTTCTACCTATCTAAGTCGAACGCATCCAATTCATCCCAAGAAATATGGTCAATCCCATAAAATCTCAAAACTGCCCTATTTCCTACGGATTTTCTGGTGACTAGTCATGTTTGACCAGCCTTGACGGGGCCTAATAAAGCTTGTTCTGGCCAAACCAAGTGGAGTTAGCTTAGTCCTAGTTCCCAAGCTATCCATCCATGCATCAAACTCGAGCCCACGTGTCCTACAAATATGTCATCCACGTAGCTATTACGGGAATTTCTGATTCAGTCCAAAATTGCACTTGAAACTCAATTTTCATAAAAACTTCTAGAAATTTAAAAATTGAAATTAAACACCTGAATATGCATAAAATACATCAAAATGTGATGGATGTGATGGAAAATGGATGGAAAATATAAGGATTAAGTAGGTTTCCCTAAGCAAAAATAGACCAAAACTGAGGACCAACATCTTCCCCTTGCTGATCTTCAAGCATGTCCTCATGCTTGTCTTTGTCTCATTGATCTTCTGCCTCTATATGATGACCTTTTACTTCTCTATGCTGACTAATCTACTGATGTACCTGTGGCTCTGACCCTTTGAAGATGAAGCTACCTGTAAAAATGATATCTATTCCTTCAACCTTTAAAAATCAAAACCATACTTATTTCAAAAATTGAATTTTAATCCTCTCTGCTTTTGCAAATCAAATTGTATTCTACCTTCAGAGATTTTAACAAACTCTTCTGAGAAAAGCTTTCTCAAATCAATATTCTTTAATTCTGGATAACAAGGACTTTCAAAAATCATTATGATTCCTCAAAGAGAGAAGTTGCTGCTTAATGACTAGAGTCCCTCCTTTTCACAGAATGTCTACTAATCCACATCCAACAATGATTCCATATTGTAGCATTATTCATGTTTTTTCAATCCATCCACCATCATATGGTCTTCCATTAACCAAACCAGGAGAGCCATTAAGCTCAAAGTTGACTTCAACATTTTTTTCCCAGGCAATTTACGAAATATAGGAAATGAACTTCAGAAAACTGTTTGCATGTAGTGTAATTAGGCTTGTTATGAGGAAAACCCATGTTTCCGTTCTTCAAATTTCATTTTATTTTACTCAGAAAAAGGCAACAAAAAATAATGGCTTATCAAAATTGAAATACATTCCTGAGATTGAATGCTCATTTAATTTGAAATCAATTTTTTTCTCTTCAAATTTTTCTCCAATATCTTGCTTAAATCTTTTTGATGCTCTTAAAAACAATTGAATTTCATTCTTGTTTAATCAGTGCAACAATAAGTCACTGTTTTTTTTTTAAACATTGCCCTTTGTAGAAAAGAAGCAAAAACAATTGTTTCTTATTCTCTGATTCAAAAACCAATTTTTGTTTTGTCCTCTTTTACCTAAAACTCTGCTCTCTTCATAAAAATGAAACGTTCTCCTTGTGTATATCATTCATTCACTGTTCAGTCTTCAATGGTTTGAAAACCTAATCTTCAGCATTGTATGAAAGGATATCAAACATGGTTTTCAACTTTTCCCTGGTTGTAATAGCTCTAAACAAATTCCTCTGTAATATACAACTCATGTTCTACGAAGAAAACATGCAGTTCAACCCTTTACGACCGCACTAAAAGACAATATTCCTTTGTTTTTATAGTATACAACCCCTGTTTTACAACAATACACCATACAATCCCATGTGATAGCAATTAAGAATTCATCTGTTCACGCAATACAATCTCTTAACAGCACTTAAAAACACCTTTGTTTTGGCAATCTACAATCCCTGTTATGCAAAAATGCACATTATAGTGCCTGCTTAAAAAAACATGTGATAGAGCCCTTTGTAACAGCATAAAAAAACTCCTCTGCATTACACAATCCTTGCTTTACAAAACACGCAATACAGTCCAGAAAAACTCTATTTTAACGATGCATTTTGCATGCAAGATGTGGTTCAAGATGCCTTATTGTCCGCACAGGTGTAATCTACTAGTTGTTTTGCATAAATTACGTGCTCACTTAAACCCTTGATTCATGCGATTACACCTATGAATAGATTTGTTCTTTAATGCATAGCCGTTTATTCATTAACTCACTGCCGTTTTTCTAACCTTTACATTTATCATTTTCTGGAATCATGGTGAGTTTTCGGCGTTTACCTGGCTAATGGCGAGATTTGTGGATTGTTTAATGGCGCTCCATATCTCCTGTAGATTTGTTTCATACTAACTGGTGGCAAGAACAAGCATATTAACAATTAAATGACAGGCAATTTTGGTGATTGAAATCCCGACTCATCTTTGTAAGCAAATCGAATCTCGTTTTTACCTGAACTTTCCCGAGATTCTGGGCAACTAACTGGCGCTATTTACCCACGGACTCAGCTATTTTTCCTTACCTCCTCTGTCAAAACGTTTTCCTCTGGCTGCTATTCTCCTGAGCTTTCAAGGGTTGTGATGGCAAAGAAATTACTATTCTGAGCTGCAACAATGGCAAAGCTCCTTTTTGCTAAACGCACAGGGTTTATTTCAAAACGTTTTTTACCATTTTATTGTTTGGTTGTTGTCCTTTGATAGGATACCATGAACAAAACCCTTGAATGTTTTGCTATTTGAATCTTTGGTTTGTTGTGCTCTGACCGGAATGTCGTGCACATATCAATCGAACTGCTGCATACCAACTTATTATGTCGTGATTGTTGTTTATATTGTATTTCCACATTGGTTGCATAAATCATGATTTTGTTTTTCACCTACGGCTGCTTGCATCATTTAATCACAGGTTTGTCTTCATGCAGGTTGTGGCTGTCTTTGCGTTGCAGCTTACAGTGCACCTATCATGCAAACATTTGACAGTTTACATGTATCTCCATGCCACGTTGCTCAAACCACGTACGCGTTTGAAGACCTGTGTAATTCATGCGTTTGGTTTGGACTTGTGTGCTTGGCTGGATGTTCGTTTAAATTATAACCTCCGCCTTCCTCCAACTATACTACCTTACCATGTTATTATGTTGCATGAGGTTGTCGTATGATGTGATGAGATGGCATATATAACTACAAACCCACCTGCCTTTACCTCTTCGTTCCATCATCCTACCTTCTGCTTCCGCGGTCCATTATGCAAATCCATTTTAAATGATGTGCCTTCATGGATTATAGCGCATCTATGCAAATGGTATTAGTGTGCAATGGTTGGATAAAACCTTTGAAACGTTTGCATACCATATTGAATCCTTGTGCATATAGTTTCGTATGCCTCCCTTACGTCTTTCCATATTGCACTTTCCATTTTTCATATGTATTAAAAGTATTTCCATATTACGCATCATATGAAGTTATATGCAAGTATTTCCATATTGCGTTAGATATAAATTTATATGCACATTTAGATTCACATGTATGGTCTTTTGAAATACTTATAATTTTAAAATGACCACCTTGGTCATATTTAAAATTATTTCCATATCTAATATTTGAATTGTATGTGCAGGTTTCAACTTTTTTAAATCCTCACTTTGATCCATTTTGCTTTACGGAAAAAAATACTTAGGGTTATGAAATGAATATGGAATGTATGAAGGGAATGTAGAATATAAGGATAATGGCATATTAGGGTTATGGAATGAAAAATATGTACATATGTACATTGGATTAGGTATAGGGTAAATGTAAATGTAGAATATAGGATGATGGGTATAAACTAAGGGATATAGGATGGAGGTAATGTAACGAATATGCATTTAGGTATTAACTCAATTTTAACGAAGTCTAAAAATTTCTACAAAAATTTGAATTTACAAGAGCAGAATTATGCACTTACTATTCTTGTACTTCCCTGTAGTATTGGATGAATGTTGTTGTTCTTTAATAGTATTGGATGAAGTTGTCTTGTTCGAATATCGTAGATAGATAGAAACACAAAGCTTGTTTATTCTTCATTGGTTTTGGTCCATTGATTGTTGATGTCGTTCAGGTCCCTCTGCAATTGATTCATAATAACTCAGGTCCCCTTTTTCATGTACATTTTGATGTAATATATACATGTTTTTGCTAACATTTCAGGTCCCTATGCAATTGATTTCAAAATTATTTCAGGTCCCAACTGCCAACAATACAAGTTCCATCGTCAATTCAGCTGCACAACTAAGTTTATTTTTTCGAACCTTCCCCCCTTGCTGATGGGAAGACTTGTCCTCAAGTCTTCTTTATTCTGGAGGATGATTCCTGCAAACGCAAATTGAAGAAATGGTAAAACAAAATAGAGAATTCATATTGGCCAAACAAGTTGGTTTTCCGATATGAATTCGAGTTTGTATTGTGCCACTTTCATGGATTTTCACAACCAAACTCCTTTATTATTTTTGATCTTTTTCTATATATTTTTTCTTTTCTAAATGGAGGTGGGGTGTAATGGAGTAGGGAAGTATGAAAAGCTTATGAAAATAGGTTATATTGAAGTAGTAAATGGATAGATAATAAGTCCAGACTTCAACATGCATGGTCGTGGAGCTTAACATACAGTATGGATGATGGATCAAATCATGAACAATATGAATTCAAATCATGAACAAATGATGAGAATCAAATCATGAACACTATGAATTCAATATGAAAGGCTTCTTTGAAGATTGATGTGACTTGACATGGTACTGAACTTGACTGCTTCTTCTGATGATTATCTTCATGTCTTTTTGCCTTGATCTCGATCATGTTGTAGGGTTTGTTGGTGTTGTTGGTCAACATTGAAGAGCAAGCTTCAAGAGTTTGAGTTTCATTGAATGAACTCAACATTAGGTGAATTTTCACTTCGCTTTGACTTGAACATTTGTATTCATATTCTGGAATATGAATTTGACTTTGAAAATTACTTCATCCATGGAATTCACTCCTTCATTCTTCCTATGACCTGCAAAAACATAGCACTTGCCTGCAATACAACATTAGATGATGGAGGAAGAGAGGTGTACAGTCTCTCTTCTTCCAATAAACATGTAAATCATTACAAGCATTGCTTAGAAAACAAGTCCAAATATGATAGACAAACATAATGCATTTATTATCCCCTTTGAGGAATGGTGGCCAGCCTAGACCTCCTAGTGGTATTTTGTTTACAAAATATTCGTTTTATATCAAATTAGAGTGATTCCAAAGCCAAGTTCAAGTGAATTCATATGGCTACCTCTAGTATAAACATGTTTTCAAAATGGTTTAAAATGATATGGTAAAAATTATAAGGAGTGCCATGTTTGATATAGCTGCTTGTTAATTTTTAACTAGACCAACAATCACTATTTGAAGTGTAACGTCTTTGATAAAGATCCGATCAATGTGATTCCACTTGGATATTAACATAGATTCATTTTTTTATTTCTAGTAGAAACAGGTTTTAAAAATTCTTAGGCTTGATATCACAAAATTGGTGATGAACAGGCCTAGGAGGCAGAGTTTTACTATATTGTTTTGAAGACATGCAGTCACTAAATGTGGCATAACATTTTCATTTCACCTCAAAATGGGATGATTAAAATTGTGTTTTAAACTAGACTTGAATATATATCTATCATAAACAGGTTTTGAAAAGAAGATGATTTGGTATTTCAAATATGCCAATGAACAGTCAAGACCTAGAATTGTCACCTTGCAGATTTTTTGACAAGCAGTTAGTATTTCAAGAATTACTTTTTCATATGATACCTGATTGAAGTGATTCAAATTGATTTGGAAACTAGATTCCAAGTGCTATCTCCCCTATGAATTTCAGATAAAAATGTTTCCATTAGACACTTCAAATATAGGTTGTACTAACTCTGTCTTCAACATTTCACTTGAAACCTAGTTTTGATTTTGATCACTTTTTTTATTTGTGATCTAAATTGAAAACTTCAAAATGGTTTCCAAAACTAGATTTCAAGAGATATGTAAAAAAATATGATTTCAAAATGATCCTATATGGTTACCCAAAATAGGCTTGTTCTTACTGCATTTTTTCCATGTAGTCCTTTCAAATGAATATTGAACAATGATTTGAAGAAATTGTTTGAATAAAATTTACTATGGAAGTCTTATTGCGAATTCATTCTACCTGTTTATTTATTCTATTCTATCCTAATCTATTTTAGAAAAATAATTCATTCTCTCAAGTATAAGAGAATTTCCAGTGTATCCATTTTCGTAACAAGATCATAAGTAAACTCATATCCAAATTTGAAAAATATACTTTAATGAATGTTTGGACATGAAAATTTATCTGATCATAAAGATTTGATGAGAAAGAATGTTGAATAATGGAGTAGTTTTGTAGCCTATTCTTTAACATCATCTTTTAGATCTTGTCTTGCAAATGGATTTTGTAGTGTTTGTTTGTTTTTTTTTTTTTTTTTTTTTTTTTTTTTTTTTTTTTGGGGGGGGTTTTGTTGTGGAAACCTAATTTTAGGATCTCTATTTCTAGGCATAAAGAAACATAACTAAGAGAAATGTGTACTAGCTAAAATTTTAGTGTTTTTGTTTATCTTCTATTTGACTATGCTGATAATTACCTCCCCGGCAACGGCGCCAAAATGTTGAGCTAATTTATTGACTAAATTAACACAAGTATTTAATTATCAATCCGGGTTTGTAAAACTTGGAGGCAAATCCACTGTATATGGACATCAGATATAATCAAGTTTAGAAGATAAAATTTGAAGAATTAAGGAAGTACATATTACAAATATAAACCTATTTTAACAATTTCTAATTCATTTGTGTAATATATGAGGGAAGAGGCTCCTAACTTAGGAGAACCAGGTTTTCCTTCCCTACAATACTACTTTCATGAAGATAAATCTAAGAGCACTAATTAACAATGGTTTATGATGCAGAAGATGTAAAAGAAGAGGCTCCTAACTAAGAAGGTCCAAAATTTCCTTCTTCACAATCCTACTATATCACAATCACCATTGCTTCAAACCACAAATGCATAAATAACTTCAAATGAGAAATGGAGAATGAAATTCAGTTTTAGTTCAAGATCAAATAGAAGGAGAATTTAACTTAAATTCTTGTGTGTCCCTTCATATGTAGATTATAATTAAACCAATATTCATTCAGCAATCATCACACATCTAAATACATTTGAAACAAAAACTAGTCTATGAAAACTACGAAAATTGAACCAAGAAGTGTACTTAGCTTGGTGTGGGGGAACTTAACCCTTGCCTTGCACACTTGAAGAAATCTCAGCTACAACAACTTTAGTAAATCAACCAAGCATGAACAATAAATTGGAATGAAACAAGTTCTTCAAATTAGCTCCCAACTCCAATTATACAAAAGTTACATACAAATTCCATTTCAAAAGCCATCAAAGTCTTGGCTTTAAATAGAGGTTTAATGAAACAAACTGATCTATATTATCTCTAACACTCATATCTACTCATATCCACCTATCTAAGTCGAACTCATCCAATTCATCCCAAGAAATATGGTCAATCCCATAAAATCTCAAAATTGCCCTATTTCCTAGGGATTTTCTGGTGACTAGTCATGTTTGACCAGCCTTGACCGGCCCTAATAAAGCTTGTTCTTGCTGAACCAAGTGGAGTTAGCTTAGTCCTAGTTCCCAAGCTGTCCATCCATGCATGAAATGCGAGCCCAAGTGTCCTACAAATATGTCATCCACATAGCTATTATGGGAATTTCTGATTCAGTCCAAAATTGCACTTGAAACTCAATTTTCATAAAAACTTCTAGAAATTGCAAAATTAAAATTAAAAACCTGAATATGCATAAAACACATCAAAATGAGATGGATGTGATGGAAAATGGATGGAAAATATAAGGATTAAGTATGTTTCCCTAAGCAAAAATAGACCAAAACTGAGGGCCAACATGCTCTCCGCTCTATGTTGAAAGAATTGTATTTCTCTTTCCTTAGTAGCTAGGATTTTCATTGCAAAAATAAAGTAAATGATTGTTTATCATCTTAGATTGCATATTTAGGAATTGTATATCTACATCACACGGTGAACCTTAAAGGCAAAATTCTTAAGAAAGATCAACTGTAAAATAAACCTTAATGAACATAAAAATGCTTTGGAACCTAACGCACAACATTTAAAAGTCTAGGCTAGAGACATATTCTGGCGTTGTAAAGCCTCGTAACTATCGCTTTCATCATAGGTTGGGTGATTCCTCCTCTTTGAGATGAAAAGTGCCAGTACGGATTTGTGCTCCCACGTACCGTCGAGTATATATTGGGATACCACAAAAGGCTACATCCTTTATCCTTAGGAAGTTGTGTCTGCCACCCTATCGATCGCAATGCACTGAACACAACATTCGGGAAGATTGACTACCATACCGTAAAAAGTATTCTGCAGTTTTGTGTAATCCCTCTGTCTAGATTTCTAGAGTAGTCACTTTCATTCCTTTTCAGACTCCTTAAAAGAAAAGGTCCATCTGAGCACTTGTCAATTCAGGCTCATTAAAAATCGAAGGAGACTAAAGACATATTTAGTTTTTTCTCGACTCTTAAAAATTAAAAAGCAAGTTGTGTCAAAGCGTCATAAGATTTATTTTAATCGAAATAACATCATTGTTCTCTCGTTGGTCTTAGTTTGAGAAAATGGTGTCTACTAATCAAGGATTTCCCCTTGAAGGAAATCATAATCACTTCTCCTCTTGGGGAGATGTTGGTGCTCCACACATGGCTACATTGTCCCTTCTAGGACTCTCAATTGGCCTACCAGTATGGCTTTTCTCGACCTCTGTCATTCAAAACACCGAAATTCCTCAGCAATCAAATCAACAACCAAATGATACTGAAGTTTCTCCCCCACCTTCTACTTCGTTTGTTTCTCCCTCTCCTTCTTCCTCTTCGCTTAGTGAAGCTAGTAACACTAAAAACCAAGTAACTGAGAAGAAGAAGAAGAAAGGGAAGGAGGAGAAGAAGAAGAATCCAATGGTGAAAGGGGGCAACCATGCATCATCTTGCGAAAATCCACACACTGCACCTCCAAACCTAAATCTCCATGTGTCATTTGCAAAGGAGACCACTATCATCGAGATTGTCCCTACATCCCATGCATCCTAAAGGATGCCCACTTGCACAATATGATGTCTTCAACCTCTGATGATCATGTTGAGAGCACACCATCAACTAGTGAAAATGAAGCCAATGGAAAGAATGGAATATATAAGTTTCCTTGTAGACTGTGTGAAGGTGATCATGCCCTCCACCATTGTCATTTCTTGGATGAAGCTAAAAGAGTCTTGGATAACCATCCTGATTCACCGCAAGGAACTCCTCCTGGATACAAGAAACTCTTGCCGAGTCCATCGCCAGTTGAAAATTCGACTGACACACCTTTGTTGTCGGTCAAAGCACCTATCATTGAAGCTAAACCCTCTGAGTCCATGCAGGACCAAAGTTAACAGGTCAAGACGACAGTCGACCCAATCTTGTCTTCAGAAGGTCCACCTTCAGATGATACTGTCACCAAAGAGAATTAGAATGACATTGTTCAAATTCTTTTCACTAACACAGAATCCGATGAACATGGGGGCAATCTACCTGCTCCTTTATCACAGGAAGGAAGTTCGTTAGAGATTTATCTGGCCATTTATTCGGTCCCTCCTCCAAGCAATCTAATCATTTCCTTCGAATGGAATCTATTAGGGATACCCCGCATACCATCTAATGTACCATTCTGAATCATAGTACAAGCTTACAAAATGATCATGGTTGGTACTATCATAGATGAAGGGGCTTCTGTGAGTATCATTTCCTTAATTTCTTGGAAAGTGCTTGCTTCACCATCGCTTCTGCTTGAGATTCGAATCTGACAAGCTTCAACAAAGGAACCAGTCAACTATTAGGGATCCTTCCAATTTTTCCTATAACTTTAAGAAGGAAAACCATTCATGTAAACATGATGGTAGTCCAAGGACCTCTAGATTACAATCTACTCCTTGTGTGTGACTACATTTATAGCATGGGAGCTATTGTTTCCTCACTCTTTCAAGTGATGTGTTTTCCGCATGAAACAGAATGGTCCACCTAGTTGATCAGCTTTCATTCCCTAGTTCAAACACAACTATTAGTCAAATGTCATCCCTAACTAGTCTTTTTGCATGAGGAATGTCTCATCAATTTCTAGTCTATCCACCTGATGAGCACGAGTGATTCGGTGGTTGTGACTGAAACCCAACAGGCATGCACCCTGGTCTACTTCGACAGGAAAACCCTAGATATAAGGTAGGTTTCCACATAGGAATATGACTAGTCTGACAATCCTGTCCGTTTAGGAAAATGGATCAGACTGGAAAAGGATTCCCCCGCCAAAGGTTATATGATTGGCATTGACAACAGTCACCTTTGTCTATTTCAATGGACATCGTCAAGGAAGTGTTTTGTCTGCCACGTGGATGGAACAATCTTGCTAATGCAAGAAGTTCCGTATGGTAACCTAGAAACTCTACTTCGTTATACCTGGGGGCATGAAAACCTTTTTGCATGCAAGTGAAAAACGACCTTTTATTTTCTTAGTTTGTAGGCTCTCAACCCTTTAAACTCGTAGGTTGGTCATTTCTAGCTTGCATATGAAAGGCTTTGGAGCAAAGTTTCGATGGGGCAAGCTCCCTAAAAATTGAACCGTCTAATGAGAGACATCCTTATTATATGACTGGCATGAGCAGTTTTACGTGAAGTTCAAACTCCTTAAAAAATAAACCTAGCAATGAGCAAATGTTCCCCCAGAGTTCAAGCTCATTAAAAAATGAACCCACCCTCGGTAAATAACCATTGCGATCGCATAATTATTAGCTTTTGAACCTTGTTTGTGTTCATACCATCACCTCGAGTCTTTTTTAGCCGATCATACGCCTCCATTTGATTATTTACCCCTTTTAGGAACAACTGCGACGAGTGATTCTATTAGCCACCTTCTTTACACTACCCTGATTGAAAAGTTCCAAAGCTTACCTGGAACCAGTTGCTATCCAAAAACATCACTCGTTCCTCAAAAAACGAGTCTCCTTTAAGCTCTTTTCATCTAACTTGTAAAATCTGAAAAGATTGTCGAGCAATTGGCCTCTCCAGCTCGTTAAAGCGATTGGAAGTTCCATCCCTCCTATAGATTTTAATATTTTTGGACTTGACAGATCATTACACAAAAAGATCGAGTGCTTGTCTTGTTCGGCTTGCTAAAACTATCGAAAAGTCATCCCTTTCATATTATTTTATACTTTTTTGGACTTAAGGGATTATATTACGAAAAAGGACTATTGGGGTTGCCTTTCCGTCTCTTTTTAGACTCTCTAAAATTGAAAAGGACCGAGTTATCTTTGTCGTTAAACTCGTTAAAACAATAGCGACAAACTTGTCCATGCAGACAAGAGCGAGTTTCACTGTTGCTAGGCTTGTTAGAACATAGCGACAGGTTTACCGAAGGTCAAATTATAGAACAAGCATATGTTATCATCCTAAAGCTTAACAAAAATAAAGAGGTACTGGTCAGCAATTACTGGAGAAAAAGGGAAGAAAACTTGAATAAATTCATTGGTAGCAGGTCGCTCCTGAACATGACACTTTCACTCCATCACCATGATTGAGTCGAGTTGGGTTATTCCATTCACTGGTCATATCAGCATTGGTCTGTCGTACCATCCGTTTTGGGGTTAATGCTACCAATCCATTTTAGTGTCATCGATATGTTCAAGAGAGGTCACTCAGAGAATTCACCAACCTAGCTAATGCCTCATCTGCTGCAATACCTTAACGCTCTATTCTTTCATGACCGCCACCCTGAACCTTGTATCATCAGATCATTTTCACCTCCACAAAATCATTTTCTCCGTTTTGTGTCGTAGATGTGGGATTCATTAAGGCCCTCCTATGAGGGGTCACTTCTTGTCGACATCAGCTCATTATCCAAGAAGTTGACTTAGGAACAACCCTTTCAGTACTTTGAAGCTTGCATGCCTCAATGGCAAGTTTCTCACTTCCAGTGACAGGTTTACATCAATGGCCTTCGACCAAAATATTTTGCGTGGTGTTCGACATCAACTCATGTATTCACACCACATGAATTGTACTGCAGTACCTTGAGGTTCGTTATCATTATCGTTGATTCCTCTCGCACCTGTTAACAACTTACATCATTGGCTGGTCATTAGGCGATGTCTTTCCATGTTTGACATCAGAAAATCTTTTCACATGGATCGATTTATACTTCGGGTGAAGATTGAACGAGTTTGAAGACCCTGGATCTAGTTTCATCCATCCGGGCTGCGATATATTCAGGAAAATTAAGACATCAAATGTACATCATTGCTGTAAAGATAATCATCCAAACTAAGGGATGATGGCTCTACCAGAATCATCAGTCTGCCGTACAGATGATTGTCTGTCTTATGTACATGAAAATGAATTTATAAAGCTGAGCATGGGAATGCCAGCCTCAGTTAGATCATGAAAATACTATGAAGATAATGTATTGTGTTGTATCTAATTATAGGTCACCTTCCAGTTCGAAAAACCTCAGACCCTCATGATAAAGCATTTCACTCGACATCAGAAGATATACGACCTCATGATTTAGGCGGAAACTGTTATGGACATATTTGGGCACTGCAAACCCAATCACATATGTCCATAAAAAAAGGGATTCTAAACCCCTAAAAGTGTTGTTTGATACCCTAAAGGAACAAGGTCAGCTGATCACATCATTTCCCAGAAGTTCTCCCTGAAAAACTACTTAGAACTGGTTAAAACGGGACCATACAGACTGCTCCATGTTGAGGGTGCGATGCATCTCACCTATTACACACGGGGGGTGAAATTCATACTGAAAAGACCTTCTGTAGGGTGCGATGAGTGAGAGTAGAAAAATGAGAGAAGAAGTTTGCTAGGCGGAAACTCAAAGAATCTTCTAGAAACTGCTCATATAACACTTGCCTCTCTGAATTCGCCCAGGGCTGAGTAAGTGACTGTGAAATCTCCAAGTGGAACCAAGAACTATCAGTGAAATGACACTAATCAAAATCCTAGAATCTGACTCACTCTCTTGCAAACATCTATATATGGATCCCTCATCGTAGAGATCCAAAGGCTCGAATTTTGTAATTTGTAAGGAAGTGTTGTTGGTTTCTATTTGAAGACATTGTATTGTTGGTTGATATTGCTTTGTATGAGGTGAAGAGGGATTTCATGCTAGGAGGATGATGCTGGATCAGACAACTTAGTTGTAATCCTCTCTTCTACTACTTCGATCAATAAAGCTATTTGAGTGTTCCTCCATATGCTTGTATATCTCTGAATCTTGTATTTGTATATGCATTTATATGATTAATATACATCTGATCCTACATTGTTTATGGTTATATATCTCTATGCTTTGATGGTATTTTGTTGCTTTGACTCTACTGGTGTTCTTTAAAGCGGGACAAGTGAGAAAGGAGTGGTGAAAGCTCTATCAAGGCAGAGAGGAAACAAGAAAGGAAACTAGCGAAAGACTAAGGTTGGTACTCTTTGATTCTCTCTCATCTATCTCTCATAAAGGAAAACACAAGTAACTTTAGTTTGTTTGTTTCTAAGATAGCTACCCATCTTAGTGGGACTAGCAGCTCTAAATGGACACTAGTTTTCCCGATAACACTTTTGTCCCACTAGCCTTTGTTGTTTCCTCTTCCTTGATGGGTACTAGTGTATGCTTAATCCCATCCTTGACAAATTTGTAGCAGTTAGTTTTTCCGTCATGAACAACTTTTTGGTCATACTGCCATGGTCTACCTAGTAGAATATGACACACATCCACAAGCATGATATCACAAGTCACCTTGTCCCTATACTTGCCAATATGGAATTCCACCTCACATTGCTCATCAACTAGCAGTTGATGTCCTTTCTATAACCAAGACACTTTATAGGGAGTTGGGTGCTTTAACATTTTCAAACCCAATTTCTCCACCATCTCTATAGCAACCATATTATCAATGCTTCCACTACCTATAATCATTTTGCAGAACTTTCAATGTGACTTAGAAACAATCCAGAATAATGCCTTTCTCTGGGTTTGGTCAGCTGTCTCCTTTGCTGGTTTCAGCAACACCTTATTTAAGACTAAGGCCTCTCCGGTCTCCAGTACATTCTCTACCTCTTGGGGTGGTGCCTCTGCTTCCTCTGTTTGAGCAAAATATGATCCTCTTTATCTAGCCTATTCACCTTCAGGACACTCAAAGGACCTGTGCCCCCACTTGTGGCACTTGTAACCCTACTAGGCATCTCTTTTCCTATGCCCTTACCCCTTCCTCACTGGTATGGCTTTCCTCCACTTGTGCCCCAACTTGTGTCACTTGTAACCCTAGTAGGCATCTCTATTCCTATGCCCTTACCCCTTCCTCGCTGGTATGGCCTTCCTCCCCTAGTTCTACCTTCCTTTTTTGCTATCCCTCAGGTCTTTGAACTGCTATCTTCTTTGCTGTTGTTGGCAGTCCTACCTCTGCCAAAGGATTGTCCTTTCCCTCTACCAGATCCACGTCCTCTTTTTGCATTCAGCTTCCTAACAATCTTTTCTTCTGCCTTCAAGGAACTCTGGTATGCTTCCTCTATGGTTTTTGGAGAAAGAATACTTATCTCATATAATATCTCCAGCCTTAGGCCATTTACAAACCTGGCTATTTTTTGTGTGGTGTCTTCAACATAACCTGCTCTCAGATTCACCCCATAAAGTTCTTCGGTATATTCTTTCACAGTCACTCCTCTCTATTTCAAATTCTGCACCTGCCGATACAGATCAATCTGGTAATCTTTGGGCAAAAACTTACCCTTCATTTTGGCGACCATTCTGGTCCACTTTTTAATAGGTAACTTATTTGATCTTCTCCTCTCTGCTTGGACACTATCCCACCACAAGGATGCATTTCCTTTCAACTTGGTCGTAGTGAATATAACTTTTCTATCTTCGTTGATCTCTTCACATTCAACATTTGTCTAACTCATTGATCCATTCCAACAACACTTCTGTGGAAAAACTACCATCATAGTTTGAAATCTTAGGCTTTGGCTTATTGCTAGCCAATAAAATTGACCTTAACAATCTGATTTTAGGTCCTTCCTCATCTAATCCATTTGTCATAACTCCAGCTTCTTCCTCACTATTGCCTCCTCCTTCCAGATCCCTTCTCCTTCCTACTTCTACTACTACCAAACGGGCATTCAAGGTCCTAATCTCCTCTCTCAATCATTCATCTACTACTCTTTGAATAGCCCTACCATGACCTCCTCTTCTGACTTCCATTTCATAAAAAAGAGAAAATTAACCCTAACCTGCTCAGATACCAAAATTGGTGGGACCAGCCCTGATCACTTACAACATATCATTAATTGGGTGATTGCGTAGATGATTTTATTATTGATTGGTTTTATGGTGTGGTATTGGTGATTTAATAGTGTGAGGACAACTGTCTTGTCCTCAGGTCTTGCTTCTCTCGCCTCTTCACTATGCCAAAGAAACCCTAGTCTTGGTCATTCTGTAGCTGTTCCAGTGCTCTGCTGCTCCATCGAGGTGAGGTCTCTACTTATCATTCAGGCTTCTGCTCCTTGAGGGCTTCGGCTATCCTGTTCTAGTGATGGTTTTCTGTGAGGGTTTCTGTCAGCAAGTTCTGGTAATGGTTGTGGTTAGCTGTGTCCTGGTCTCTTCTTTCCCTTGGCCATATGGTTCAGTTGTGGCTGTGATGCTCCTTTCTTTTTTGGTTCTGTGTGTCAATTTGAAGCCCGGATTTGCAGGCATGAAACCCTCGGCTTCTGTCCTGTTCTCGCCACCTATCTTGTGGCTCTGTGGGTGCTACTTCAGCTATACTCCTCGGTTGCCTCGGCTCTGTAATTTTTTTTGTCAATGTGTGGTTTTGATTATGCTTTTGTCTTCAATGTTTCCGCCTCGCTATTTGACTGTAGCCTTATCGTTCTATTGCAGGTCATGGTCGTGGGGTGGCTTGACTCTCAGCTTCCTTCCAGTATTCGAGCACACATAAGCTCTCCCTCCATATTTTATGATTTTTCCTGTTTTCTATTGATGCTAACTCTTCTCGCTCCTTGTGGGTAGTGGGCGCTTTAGCGACTCTGACCTTGGTTCGTGGCATCCTCCCTCATTCGCAAGGGCTCGGCTCCTCTAGTTTTTATGGTTCTATTTGTTGGGTTTTAATCGCCTTGTTTGGTGGCCTCTGTAGGTGTACAAGTGGGCTCGTCGACCACTGGTCTCTTGCCATGATGCCTACGTTTTGTATCAGGTAGGGTCATGCCTGATCGTTTCTCTATCTATCTATTTCGAAGGGTTGCTTGTTATGGTTTTTACTTGGTCTGTTGTCATGGGTAGAGTTTTTGGCCTCGCTGTTTCATAGTCTTTGTATTTATGCCTCCGGGCTGTTAACTTATGTAATTATGTCGGCTCTGTGGTTAACTTATGAACTCGTGGTTATGTTTGGCCTATTATGGATGGCTTCTGTTTCGTTGTTCGGTTGTCTGTGACTTTATCTTGGACTGTAAATTTATATATATATATATATATATATATATATATATATATATATATATATATATATATATGCACAGAGATTTTGAAAAGAAAGATAGTAAATGTGAAATGTTACGAGTTCATTGGTACCTGTAGATGCTTGTTGTATTCGACTCTCCTGCAAACCCTCTCTGTTGATTTATGGAACTCGACCGTGTTTTCTTCTTGCCTCTGTGATGATTTCTGCTCTCTGTCACTGTTAGGAAATGGGTAGATGAATTTAATTAAATAACTTTAGGCTACAAATATATGGACTCAGATTTTCTTTCTTCAAAATGATTTCATGCTTCTTTTTATTCAATACTATGATGGATGATTACAATGGCTTTTTCCTTTTCTCTTAAAGATCATTGTACAGTTCTTTAAACTGTCAGTAGTTACATTTTAGTTATTCATTGATAACTATTCATCCTTGGCTATATTCTAAAGTTAATTTGAAACAAAATATAAAAATAACGGTAAATAAAAATAAACAGTGGCTGAGACAACCTTAAGCATAACACAAGGTCCTAAATGATGTTAACTAGAAATTTAAATGGAATTTAAAAAACTAACTGAAACTCCTTCTATCTGTAAAGACAAATATTCCAGCCATGACCTCCCTTATCTGGATGCTCTTGCATCACTTATACTGTAAATTTTCGAAGGTTTACTGACTTATTTTCTTCTGGTGTTTATGTCAGGTATTCACACATCATTTCTTAGTTATTCATTTGACTATGGCCGCTACCCTCAAGGGCTTAAGAGCTTACGGTGTCTTTTTTGATTCTTCCAGGCTGGAATCTTTACTTCTCAACATGAATTTAAGTTATGAAAGCAGTTGGAAATAGAGACCGAGTCTCTTTCCGAGTTTTAAGTTGAAACTAGGTTGAGTTTATTCTTTTTGGTTTTTAATTATTTAACAATGTGGAGGGTTTACTCGAATACCGTGTATGGCACCTTAAATTTTGTGAGAACTCCACCCCTTTAGATAATGGAGGGTTTTAGGGGTTTTCTTCCTAAACAAAGGTCATGAATTATTTATGTGGTTCCTTTTGGGGTCCTAGTTATGTCTACCCATACCGGTTGTCGAGAATGCTTGAATGGAAACGTTGAATGTTTAAATTATTATATTTATAACTTCCTTAATATATTATGCTTGTTATATGTTTTGAAAGGCAATGAAATTATTTTCTTTCTAGCTTTCCTTTTTGGCCAAGAATGCCCTTCATTTTCTTACTCAAGCATTCACTATTTCGATTGACATTTTCTATATGATTTCGATCAAGATTTGTTCAATATAGATTTACTACTGAAAAGCATTTGGTTCATTGTTGTTTCATTGATGCAGTAGTTCAATTTATCATAGCCCGTACCTGCATATGAATAAGTAATTAATGTTCTGATTAAATATTTACTATAGTATATAGGGTTTGCACAGATTATTCTATAGACCTCCTAATAATATCTCACACCGATTGTCTCACAACTGTAGTGTAATAGTTTAACCTTGATATTTAAGAATAGTTGATTGATAATGATTGAATGAGCATATTCTTCCATATTTGCTAATTCTATTTGATAATTTCGTACTTTCTATAATAAACTGTCTATGATTTCATTTATGAGAAGGGTAACTTCTACTTCCCATAATCATGCGTTTTCAGGATATCGCTTTCCTGGTGTTATTAAGATATTTAAGAAATTCTTCTAATATTAGTCCAAAATAACAAGTTCTACTCTATCATTAAATTTGACCTTCACAGTATAGCATTAATCTAGAAAGAAACTACCTATAACACTTATATGTTCAGCCTACAATTTCCAAATACTTCCAGAAAGTATCTCCTCCTAGCAATGACGTCCAAACCCTCCCCCGAGCACTTTCGTTGATTCGCATTTAATATTTCCAGCTACAGTCAAGTACCTTGGACCTCTGGAATCATTTCCTGCCTCAAGTCCTATATTTCTTCTTTGAATGTCCTTGAGAATTCTCCCACTTGTTTGTTCCACCCACCTCTAGGATAGCTCCCCTCGACTCTCTTTTGCTCATCTAAATATCCCTACATGGCAGACGGTTAATTGTTTTCTCTAATAGTTTCTTCTAAATAATATAATAGTTTCTATTTTTGTTAAAGTATCATTACCAACAATTTAGGTAACCATAAAAAATGTTTCTTGCCCTTCCAACCTCAATCACTTAATATTTAACACCATAATGTAATAAAACTTAATGTAACAAATAGTAAATATCAACTGAGTAACCTCAGTAATTTTATGCATTTTGGGGGTATTACATCTCCCCCCCAATAAGAGGAACATTGTCCCTGGTGTTCTCTCTACTTTCGCAAAACAATGACGGATAAGATTTCCACATAAATTCCTCTTCCTCCCAGGTGGCCTCTTCCAGGCAAAAGTGCTTCCATTGCACTTTAACATGGATGATGGCTCACTTCCGCAAGGTGGTTTCTCTCTGATCGAGAATATCAAGAGGTTCTGTCACGAACTCTCCTTCTAGTTCAACCTGCAAAAAAGAAACAACTCATAGTTACAAACCCGTTTTTTTTAAATAGTCTATCCAAATCATGTATCCCACCTAATCGTTTACCTGAATATTTTCCCAGTTAATGATGTGTTGAGGGTTATACACATAATTTTTTAGGAAAGACACATGGAACACATTGTGGACCCAAATGTGGTTTGGTAGCGCAAGCTTATAGCCCACCGACCCAATTCGTTCTGAGACTTGGAAGGGTCCACAGTATTGGGGTGCTAACTTAGCACAACCTCACCACTGTAAGCAACTTATCCGGGGCTTTACTCTTAAGTATACGTGATCCCCCAGTTGAAATTCTCTATATTTCCTCTTTTTGTCTACATACGCTTTCTGTCTATCCTGGGCTGCCCTTATATTTTGTCAAACCTTCTTAACAGTCTCCCCCATTTCTACGAGCATGTTAGGACCCAATGCTAGCTTATTAATTGGATTATTCTAGTCTATGGGCACCCTAAGCTTTCTTCCATACAACACCTCAAAGGGACTCATGCGCAGTGATTCATGATGTCCATTATTATATGAAAATTATACTAAGTGGATATAATCTTCCCACTTCTGTGGTTGCTGCATCACAAACATGTGTAGCATGTCCTCCAACACTTGATTCACCCATTTGGTCTTTCTGTCTGTTTGAGGATGGTAGGTAGTACTAAATTGAATTTGAGTACCCAATCCTGAAAAGAGATTTTTCCAGAATGTGGATGTAAATTTTACATCCATATCTAGAATTACTACCTTGGGTATCTCATGTAGATGAAAACTTCCTTCAAAAATAAGTCTCCGATTTCCACAGTTTTATAAGTGGACTTCACAGGTATGAAGCGAGCAGTTTTACTTAATTTATCTACTACCGCCATAATTGAGTCGTAATGCTTCCTGGTGCAAGGTAAACTGGTGATGAATTCCATCGATATCATTTCCCATTTCCATTCTGGAATGGGTAATGGTTGCAACAAACTTGCGGGGTGCTGGTGTTCTGCCTTCACCAGCTGACACTCCAAACATTTGAACAAGTATTCTATAACATACTTTCTTAACCCAGGCCAAAAATACCCTTTTTTATGGCTAAAAACAGTTTTTGATAACCTCGGTGGCTAGCACATAGTTTTCCATGAAATTCATCCAATATCAATTATTTAACAGAGTTTTGGTTAGGGACATAAATTATGTCTTTGAAAGTGAGGATGTTTTCAGAATTTATATTGAAATCTAATTTTTCCCTTTTCAAAAAGATTCCTTCGTATGTTGCCAAAGAAAAGTGTATTCTAAATCCTTAATAGATGCTTCCTTTATGATCTCAGGAATGTTTGAGTGTACTTGACTGATTTGGACCTCATAAATACAATGTATTTTTCTTCTCAAAGCATCAGCTACTTGATTTTCCTTTCCTTTAAGATGTTTCATATCAAAATCAAGTTCACTTAAAAATGCGGTCCATCTGGCCTATCGAGCATTTAAGCTAGACTGGTTGAAGAAATTTGCAAGATTGCTATGATCTGTTAATAGCAGAAAATTCTTCCCCAACAAATAGTGTCGCCACATTTTAAGTGCATGCAATGCTGCTCTCAGTTCTAGGTCGTAAGTGGAATACCATTGTCCATACTATTTTAACTTCCATGATTCATAAGAAATCACCATTCCTTCATGTGTCAACACTCCACCCATGCCTTCACTACTAGCATTCGTGCAAACTACGAATGAATTTTCAGGATATGCTACCTTTAACACAGGTGTAGTGGTAAGCAGGTGCTTTAATATTTCAAAACTCTACTAACACTCGGTTGTCTATTGGAAAGCACACCCTTTTTTCTCTAAGTAGGTCATTGGAAAGGTGATTTTTGAAAATAACTCAATAAATCTACAGTAGTATCCAGCCAATCCCAAGAATGATCTGATATCAGTGACATTCTTTGGATCTGTCCATTCCATGATTGTTTTGATCTTCTCCGGGTCCACTGCTATTCCATCCACTGATATAACGTGACCCAAGTACGGAATCAGATCTTTGAAAAAATCACACTTGTTGAACTTAGCATACAACTGATTTTCTCGTAGCATTTGCAATATTATCCTTAGATGCTCTTTATGCTCCTCCTGATTCTTAGAGTATATTAAAATGTCATCAATGAAAATCAACACAAATTTATCGAGGTAGGGCTGGAAAATAGCATGCATCAAACTCATAAATGTGGCCAGGGAATTTGTGAGGTGAAATGGCAGCACCACGAGCTCATAATGACCATAACGAGTATTGAAATGTCATCTTGCAAATGTCCTCCTCTTTTATTATTATTTGATGGTAGCCCGATCTTAAATCGATTTTCGAGAATAATTTAGCTCCTTGCACTTGATCAAATAAATCATCAATATGTGGTAAACGATATTTATTCATAATGGTTTGTTTGTTTAATTGATGATAATTGATGCATAATCTTAGGTTCCCGTCCTTTTTCTATACAAATAATATGGGAGCTCCCCAAGGGGGCACACTAGGGCGCATATACCTTTTGTCTAGAAGCTCCTAAAGTTGCATCTTGATTTTTGTTAACTCATGTATGCTTATGCGATAAGTGGCCCCGGATATAGGGGTTGCACCTGGAATTAGCTCGATGGTGAAGTCAATATATCGCTTTGGTGGTAAACCTAGAATGGATTCTAGAAATACATCAAAAAATTCCTGAATGACAGGGATGTTTTCCAAGGAGATCATTTTATTTTTGGTGTTTGTAAACCCCACCTGAACAACATATATTTGGTAGCCCTTTCTGATACATTTCCCTAACTGGTTGGCAGTAATAGGATGTAACATGATATTGGTTTTAATTCATTGGAGTTCCTTCCTTTAGCCTGATTCAACAATAAAACTGATCGTTTTCCATTTGCAATCCACAAGGGACCAACAATTTTCCAACCAGTCCATTCTGATTAGAATGTCATAAGAACCCAAAGGAAGTATATTAAGGTCAACGTAAATAGGTTGCCTTGAAATCATTATGGGACAACGTTCTGTTTTTGCGATTACCCTTCTTTTGTCCCAGTGTCTAATTGAACTAGCCATGGTTTTCAAAACTTCCTGCTATACCGTTGACACTTTTCTAACACCTTAGGACTAACATAACTTAAGCTAGTACCTGGGTAAAATAAAACAGAGATAGGTTTCTTAGCAATCATACCTTCACTTTTGATCATGGTGGATTGAAATTCTACTTGATGATCATCCAGAGCACCATTAATTCTCGGCATTATCCTTGCCACTTCCCCAACTGTGGATGCTTCTTGCAAATTTGATAGTTGCTCTATCCTTCCCTTATGCAGACAATTTTTGTAATAGTGTGTTTCTCTGCATCCTCAGCATTGCAGCGATGGTTTTGATTGCTGGTCATTAACAGATTTAGTAACTCCTTCCAACTGCCTGTTTTCAGAATATTCAATTCTGGGCTGATTCCTGGTTGGAAATTTGCTGAGATGCTTTTGCTATACATTTCTATTATTAGAAAATTTTGAATGTTTTTTGGAATCAAGCTTCTACATGTCTGAATCAACCCCCCTTTAGTTCCTTCATTCTGTTTCATTTGCTGGTAGTAGATGCGAGCTTTCAACACATCATCATCCATTGTCTTGGGGTAGTCAAACTCTAGTTTCTCCTTCATAAAGTTGGGTAAGCTACTGATGAAGAACTTTATTTTACCCTTTTCCTCTTGCATGTAAGGCACATAATGTAGCAATGAGGTGAATTGTGTCACATATTCATCCATAGTTAAGGTTCCCAATCTTAACTCGTGAAACTATTTTTCCTTTTCATCATAATAACGTTCAATTAAATACTTGTCTCTAAAATTCTTTCGGAATTCATGCCATGTAACCTGCTATTTATCGAATTTCCTTACTATTTTGATTTCTTCCCACCACAGGGTGGCCTTACCACTTAACTGATAAACTACCAATCGTGCCTTCATTTTATCTGTGTATTCATAAATATGAAAATATTTTCCCATATCAATTAGCCAATTTTCTAGTTCTTCTTCTGATTCCCCTTCAAACAGTGATGACTTAATCTTTTTAAATTCACCTTGTAATTCAGTTTTCTGCCTTTTTGTTTTGTGCAGATCGGAGACATTGCCTAAGCATCCTTATTTGTCTTCCCCATGTTTCTCAGCTGAATCAACATTTTCCTCTCCATGCTAAGCCGTTGGGGTATTCTTTGAGTCCTCAACATTGGGATATGGATGTGATTGATTCTGTTGACTGGAGAGACTTTTGAGAATTTTCTCCTATTTTAAGCGTAGTCTTTCATTGTCTGTTCTTAAATTTGTCATTTCAGCACGCAACTGCTGAACAATTTAGAGTAATATCGCATTAGCTTAACATGATTCCTCGCCCAACTGTATCCAAATATTAGGATTAGCATTCACATACATTGTTTCGGGCCGATCGGGTGTTCCTGGGTTCCCTTGCATTCTGGCCCTTTTATCTTCTTGATGCGATCTTTGTGTTCACACATACATTTATTTAGTTTATTTTTTTTATTTTTTTTAAAGAACACATTCATTATTTCCCAGGACATAACTATTCCGAGAGAGCCTCAGTGTACAAACCTAAGCTTTGATACCAATTGTAATAGCTAAACACTAAACTTACGAAATAAATATGAAAAATAAATAAAAAATATTGGACCTACACCCACCTCTAGCCTTGGTTACAAGGCTTATCAAATATTACAGAATTATTTATTACATTTATTATTGGGCCCGTAGAGCCATACATCTTTGAGGTTTATAACATGTGAAATGATATTACGCAGATTACAATGTGGGTATGTAGATTGGGTTTTAATGTGAATAGGACTTGTGGTTATCTCTTTGGGCAAGGGCTAACCAGCCATATATTGAGTCATAAATGCCCTTGCCATCTATGTATGTGGTGCACGTCAGTGGGATGGCATACATAACTCCGGCGGGCGACCTCGCGTTTCCGGTGACATACGCGGGACCCACCAACGAGGGCCCGCCCGCCCCGTCTCGTTTTTGACAACGGCGACCCTCCGTTCCCGCGCGCCAAAACGCCATTTTCAAATATCCAGAAATTTCAAATAGCAAGAAACACGCAGCTTCGAATAATTCAACGCATGGAACTGTGAGCGCATACTGATAGGTTCGCACCATTTCTGGTAAATTTAACATCGCGTGTGTTCCGATTGAAGCCAAAATGGAGATATCCCTGGTATCTATTGGCAATCTGAGGGATGGGGATTTACCAACACGGAACAATTCAAAAAATCGGTCTGCGCAATCGGTCTGCGCAAGAGCTCTGTTTCATTCCCGCTACATTCCTGTTACATTCAAACGATTGAAATCTGATTTTGCAGAGACCTGGAAGGAGCATCGAGACCTATATCTTCGCTATTTTCAACGAGAACCAGAAGCCAGGGGCTGAGACAGAGCGTCACTTTGGTGGCTTCAACCCTGATAAAACGCCGGTATACAATCTTCAACCCTACTAAAACGCCGGTATACTCTGTGTTTGAAAATATATTGAAGGTTTAATAGTGGATTAAATCTACAAATGCACTCAAATTGGCCTCCCAAACAGATTGGTATTGAGATATATTAATATTGGCCTTTACATGCCCTACAGTTTCTTGCTCTCGATAATTATTTGATGCCATTAAAGGCATACAGAACCTGTATCGCCACAGTTTCTCCTGCTTTTGATTCATCTGTCATGGTAATCTGTGTGTTATAAATGAATGGAAATGGAGAAGAGTAGTCAGTTAAGTACATTGCTGTTGTTGTTGACAATTGTATGTGGGCAATGCAAGAAAACCCACATTGAAGGCAACCCATTTTCAATATGTGAGCACAGTATTAATCAAGGACGACTGTGGCCAATATCAGGCGAAACAGAAAATTGTTCCCCATTAGCTTCAACCATTGATTTGGCACGCCAGTTCAGCATTGAAGACAGTTCTAATTCTGAAATGAGCGATTGGCTGCCCAGATCCAGTAATGTAGTGTGTGTAGATGAGTTTGGAGCTAAAGGGGATGGAGAGAATGATGACACCAAGGTGAATTTGCATTGCCCACTGATTCTAAAGCATTATTTGATGTTTGTTTGATGTGAGGGTTTACTAGTATCAGCTTTGACCGACTGGAATGTGCGGTAGGTATTTTGCTGTCTTTTGGTTAAGGATCCATGATTACATACATATGTATGTGTAACAGAGGATTTTGTTTTGGGTATGCGTATTGTACATTGTCACTCATATGTTTAGGAAACCCAAATAAGAGAAAGAAAGCCCACAAATTTTTCAGCATATATAGTTGATGGCCTCATAAACTTGATCTACTCTAAATTATTTGCCTTTGGGCATCATGGCTGGATTTGGTCTGGCGCACTTTGTTCCAGAATACTAGTGAATTATGATGAGTGATGTGTTTCAGGCATTTAAGAATGCATGGAGAAAGGCTTGTTCATCGGCTCGTGCAGTTTTCATTGTACCCCATGGAAAGAGGTATCTTGTGAAGCCCATCAAATTCTCTGGTCCCTGCAAATCTGCGTTGACTATGCAGGTACCGTCTTTCCTTGTATAGAGTACTTAGATGGAATTTCAATTTTGATATGGGTCCGATTCATATTGTTTTCCTACGCAATTTGTTTTTTTCCAGGTGTTTGGAACAATCATTGCCCCTGCAGATCCCAGGGTTTGGGATGGATTAAACAGAAGGCAGTGGCTTCGTTTTAAGGAAGTAGATGACCTGACAGTAGAGGGGGGAGGGACATTTTATGGTAGTGGAGAGCAATGGTGGGCAGAATCTTGCAAAATCAAGAAAACAAATGTAAAGGAGGCAAACTCTCATCTTCATAAAATCTCTGCTGCATTAATCGCTAATTTTGGCCTTCCTTTTGCCCCTCTTATATCTAGGTTAATATGTGGCAGAAAGAGTAAGACAAAATTAAGCTGGTTTGCATTGAATATATAAGTTCATGACAAACTTTTTCCTTCTCTGTTGCAGCCATGTCGATCAGCTCCAACTGTACGTACCTCCTCGGCCCTTTTTTTTTCTTTCAAAGCTCAACCCATGAGAGAAAAATAAGTTTGATGCCTTTTAAATTTGCAATACAAGAAAACGAACTGCGATACGATGTGCTTCTGAACTTAGAACGTTAGATGCCGTTATGGCTTTGGAAAATTGGGTCATTGGGGTTGTTTGCCAGTCTGTATGGACTTAGACTATGGAAAATTTGATTCTTTCAGGCAATCACATTCGAATTATGCAACAATCTAAGAATGATGAACCTGACTGTAGAGAATAGTCAACAAATGCATATAAATCTCAGAAAATGTGTTGGGGTAGTAGCCGACCATCCCAAGGTTCTTGCACCTGGTCATAGTCCTAATACAGATGGCATTCATGTTAGCGCTTCCAAAGACGTGGTGATTAGGAATACCATTATTGGAACAGGTATCTCCACAAGACCATTTATTTCTCTTTCGTTAGCTCTGCATAAGCTTCAAAATGCATTCCCTGTGTTGATATTTAAATACTGGGGCCTTCCAACTCCATTAGAACAGGACCACTAACTCGACCTGTAGCTTTTGTTCTACAGTTGGACCTCGACAATTCAAGAGAACTTTGTCTCAGTGGTTGCATATAGGTCTCAATAGTTGCTTCCCATGACTCAATAATTTGTCTTTGGTGCTCTGAAGATTGTTTAAATTCTGATGCAGGGGATGATTGCATTTCCATTGTAAGCGATTCATTTAACATTTGTACTGAAAACATCACTTGCGGACCAGGTCACGGGATCAGGTAATCTGAACTAAGTGGATAAAATTATCAGAATCTAGAATTTCATTGAAAAATCTTGTAATTACATGGGCAATCCTTGATATCAGCAGTATTGGAAGCTTGGGTGAGGGAAGCGCAAAGGCCCAGGTCGCTGATGTGTTTGTACATGGCGCCTTTCTCGAGAATACAACAAATGGTCTCAGAATCAAGACTTGGCAGGTATATTATGTCTGTTCATTCTTTCCTCTGGAGACCAGTAATTCATCACTCTGAACCCCCACAAAGTGCAGAGAGCCACAGGAGAGCTACAGGATAATCATAGTTTCTTAGAGAATAGAATCAATAGATGATGATAACCAGAGAACCTTACTGTGAAGTGTTTGAAAATAGCAAGTAGTCTTTTAAGGATTCATGACCATCTTTTAAGGATACATGACTAAGTGTTTAATGTCTCTCTGCATTTATTTGACCTCAAAAGTTTTTCACAATGACTTTAAATTTGGCATGCTGAAATCCAAGTAAGTTTAATTTGAATGACTCATATTTTTTTGATCACATAGATCTTGCATGCTTTTCCAGGACTGAGTGGACATTAACATTTCACTGATTTATTTGCAGGGCAGCTCTGGCTTTGCTAGGAGGATCACATTTCAAAATGTGCAAATGCAGAATGTCAAACATCCCATAGTTATTGATCAGTACTACTGTGATTCTAAGAAACCATGCTTAAATAAGGTCTGTGAGTCTAATTAGCAAATTTTGATCATGTTGCTCTCATAACATGTGGAAACAGAGTGAAAGATATTTTGTTCCAACCAATGTATATGTATCGTGCTTGGGCTTATTGAATGATAGTAGAGTTGTTTTAAAATACAAGTGGGTAAAGAAGAGGATTGTACAAAAAGAGGGTTTGGAATTTCTAATATTACTTGTGTTGCATCAAGTGCAGACATCTGCTGTGAAAGTGAGTGACGTTGCATTCTTGAACATCAAAGGCACATCGGCAAGCAAAGAAGTAATGAGATTTGCTTGCAGTCAAACTGTTCCATGTGAGAACATTGTCTTAGCTGACATTGATCTTACTGCAACTTCGGGATGCACTCCAACGACATATTGTGAAAATGCCATGGGTTGCACCACGGACTCAGTCAGCCCTCGTCCATGTATTCTGAATTACAACCAAACGGGTATCTACGAATTGAGCATGCTGGTATCAACTGACAGGAGGAAAGGGAAACAAGAAAAAAAGGACTATATTAGCCATTTTCAAAGATGATCTATTCTTTTATATTTATATATATATATATATATATATATATCTATATATATATATATCTATATATATATATATATATATATATCTATATATATATATATATATATATATATATATATATATATATATATATATATATATATATATATATATATATATTATGATCTATTCTTTATATATATAGAGAGGGTAAGGTCTAGTTGACGAGACCTGATGGTTGACTAAGTTGAATATGTAAGTTGGTTGATTGCACACTTGGGTTGACCGACCAGAGTAGTTAGCCAATTGCAACTTACCTTGTAATTGATTCTTCAAGTATAAATATGTGATTTATAGCTGGTTTGCCCATTATTTTGTGTTTTTTGTTCTCTCCTCTGTGTGGGTTTGTCTAATATTTTGTGAATTGTTATATAGTGCTTTGTCCAAGGACATTATTGATAATTGTTTCCCGCAAGTCCCTAGATTACAACATTGGTTTTGTTGTCGGTAGTCCATGAACTCAAATCTGTATCATCGTGCACACATAAATTTTGAGTTTGGAAAAGATTTGTGAGTGGTGGGAGCTTAAGATTAATAACTATACCAAGAATTATGCAAGAACTCCACTGACTCTATCTGAAGCATGAACACAATTCTTCATGGAAACCCACAAATTATTTATAGAAACTATTCCTAAAGAATTATGCAAATATATTAATCGATCTATTTATGAATAAATATGTTCTAGATGATGAAATAATGATAAAAATCATTAATGGAGGTCATACAAACTTACATGAGTGGGTTGAGAAAATTGTTCAAAGACTACTATGAAGACTATTACCCACCATTTTGTGGGTGATATCCTTAGGGGTAATTTTGTTCTCCATGATGGTTCTCAATTGGCAACCACCAGTTCCTTGCAGCCACCAACTAGCTCGTTGTGCCATTTCTTTGCCACTTGAGCCAGCTATGTGGTCCCTCACCTATCTGTCATGATCGTATGTTTGAAAGTGGGCATTCCAAACCTAAAGGTATGCCTTGCCATTTCGTAATTGAGTATTTTAGTTTACTTATCATGGAAACTCTTGGGCATGGACTAATGGGGGGATTCAACGGAAAGAGTGGACTAGGTATGTGCTCTTGTCCCCTAGATCTCTTTTAGGATGTTAACCTTGAACCCTAGTACTGTGGGATCTCTTTTACTAGCCTTTGGGCTTCTGGGATTGTATTACGTGGGAAACCCGGATTTTGGATGTGTGGTCTTGATCCCCGATTCACATATATCATTCCCCTTCCGCTCATTATAGCTCCTTTCATCACTTCTCCCACCTAGGTCCACATTCCTCCACTGGGTCCATATAGAGTCAACCACCCCCTCCCTTTTCCCACATCTTGAGTTGGGCCTGGAATGATGCCCCAGAGGTTGATGCAGCGAAAAAGAAAAGAAAAAGCATATTTGGCCACATTCAATAGGAAAGTGTACCACAAAATGCTAAAGATGGTTGGGACAAACACATTTAGCACGTGGGAAAAAGACATGACATGAGCTCTTCTCCTTCCATGGCCATCACCCTGGTTCCTAGAGGCCTTAGATGAGTCTCCTTCATCATTCAAGAACCCATGATTGTTCCAACCCCTGGTGGGTGATGAACTGTCTCACCTTAAAAGGGGGTATCCACTGCTATACTTTGCACATCATTCTCTCATTCCTTTGAGCCCCGAGTAGTTAACCAAAGAAAATCATAAAAGGTAAAAGACATTCGAAGAAGGGTGGAAAAACCAAGGTTGAGATAACTCACGTACCATTATTGTTCTCCTACACATTATTTACCCAAGTGTGGGTTTTTGTTTTATTAGCTACCCTTGTGCCATGGGATGTGACCCAGGTTGTTCCCATTTGTCCCCTACTCCATTCCATCATTGTATCACATGCCACCACCATTTGAAGGATGTACCATGAACATATCAGCCCCTTTAGAAGCAAAAACTACCTAATATGATGATTTGTTAATTTGTCTTGGAGATTGGAGACATTAGCACATGCCAAAGCTCATTATGGAAGGGCATGCCATTATGAAGTGCCCACTTGTTTTCCATGGTTTGTAAACTCTTTTACTTGATTGCTTTAATGACTTGATATGTTGGAAGGTATGGGGAGGCATTGGATCTTTTGCAAGATTGTAGATGGTTTTGATTTTGGGTTTGGCCTTTCTATATGGGGTCTTAACCATCTAGAGGGTTACATTTGCACATGTAGGGTGTGTGTAGAGAGCCATGGGACTCCATAGCAACAGGTACCATTCCATGGATCCCCAGAGTCATTCAGAGATCGCTTATGGTTCACCTATTGGACGAGGAAGATGCACCTGGTTCACCATGCCTAGCCGGCCCCACAGTCACATTATGCACTTGGAAAATGACCCAAGACTTGTATGGTGATGTGACCTCATTTATACCATCATCCGAGCCCTTGCAGATGGCCTACAAGCATCTTCGATTTGTTTGGAGACCCATAAGGGCACTTATATGCCCCCACACACACTTGGGAGCACCATAGGTTTATTACTTGGAGAACAAGGGGTCACCCCCTTGTCCACTGCTTTGGGAGCCTGATTTCATATTTTGGCACCTATGGACTTCATTAGGCCTCCTCTAAGGCCCATCGACATGTATTATTAAATATTCGACCTCTTGAAGGACATATTCTTTTATTTTGAGCTAGTTTGGTGGGCTTGTCACCAAAAGTTAGTTATCTTGTACATTATTTTATATTAGGGGTTCAATTAGGCTTTATTAGGCAAATTGAATTCATTTGGACATGTATAAATACAAGTGATGTCATTTCATTATAGGATCATCACTTGGATTGGATCATATCTTCTTGTGAGATTTTCGCTATCTTTTGAGGATGAGACTTTTTGGATGAATGGATGAATTTCGATGTTTGGTTATTATTCTTTGTCTTGGAGCTTCTACGATTGGAATATCGTGGTGATTGGATATATGCAAAATCAAGTATGCAAACTAATTGCTTCTGTTGATGTGGCAAGTGAATTAAGGATGTTTGAGGATGGCTAGAATGGTTATGAGATGGTTGGATGGTGTGGAAGACCCTTGGGAGGATTTTGGTGACTTCTTAGAGGTTTTCCATCAATTTGGCCTCAAAACATGCCATTTCAGGAAAACCTACAAGATGTATTAGAAACCTACAGGATTCCCTATAAACCTACAGGATATAACCGAGAGAAAAATGTGAGGTGTTGGAGGTGATGGAAGGCCTAGGAAAGGTGTGTGATGGGTGGAATGGAGTGGGAGAAGGTCTAGGGTCACTTAGAATTCAACATGAAAGATAGTATATGGTTGGATTCGCTCAATGTGCTTGGAAGAAATTCTATGAAAAATGATGAAAACTAGTGAAGGTGATGGTGAAAACAAGGGATGACTAAGGTGGATGGAGTGGAAGGTGGCTACTGGCTATGAAGTATTAATATCCTCCCGAAGCACCTGCTCTACATAAAACATGTATATCTTTCGAAAAGCTATGCAAAAAAGAAACATTTTCGTAAACTAGAAAAGCAGAATTAATGAATTAATTGCCTACATTATGCATGAGGAAAGTTGTTGAAAGGAATGAAAGCATGGATGAGATCTACTGCAAAAATGAATAAGAAAAATATGACAATGGAATCCTACCTTGCAAAACTAACCAAATACTAATTTAAAAACAACAAACTCGAAAGCTCATAAAAGAACTAGAAATTTGTGTTTTTGGGGCTACTTAAGGGTCCCTTCCTCAAGTCATGATCCCAGAGGGAGGAAGTGAGGCCAAGACACCTGCTGACAACCTTATGGTGATCCTTTGATCCCTGATAACCTGCTACTAAAGTAAGGCACAAAAGGAAGCAAGTTAATAAATAACCAATCTAATCTACACTACTTGTAATGGAAATGCATGTAAAAAGAAAATTAACAATGAAGCTATGAAACTACACTAAACATACATATACAAGAAAGAGGATCGTTAGCTGCTAGGGTTGGGCCCTAACCTAAGAGCTTCAGCCCTGTGAGTTAACTTAGTGCTAGCTCAAAACAAAACTCATTCTTATTACCAAAACAACAAATTACATCAATAGAACTTTCACAATTCTGGAGATCGAAAATAGCTTAGAGTTTTACAATAGAAATCTGAATCCTAATGAGGCTCTAGGCCTCTATACTTATACAACTGAAGTCCCCAATGACTTCCTTAAAATCAGGGAGGCTCGGCTCGGGAACCCGAGATAAACTAGCTCTTTGTATCTCACTTGCTCGGCTGCCTTCTAATCCTCAGGACTTGGTTGCTTGCACTCTGAGCTGGTGTGATGGATGGAGGAATATTCAAATGGGGGATAAGTAAGTGAGGAGGATTTACCTCCTAGAATCCCTCTCCCTTGTCCCGTTCGAGTTTTAACCTTATTATTTGCAAAAATTCCTTGATTTTCTCCTTCAATATTGCATTTAATGCATATTAGTCCACCAGGCATAATATCCAACTCTAACTCCTCTCATAAACAAAATATACTAAAAAAACATGTAATAAGTTGTGAGAAAAGTTGGTTTGACTAAGCTAGGAGGTGAATTAAGGCCCATATAATTACACAATTATGAGGCTCATCAGAATGCATGACCTAATTGGTGTTATGATAGCTATTGTGAGAAATATACATTGGTCATGTTGGAAATACTGAGAGGGGGGTTGAATCAATATTTCTTTTCAATTGTTATTTTCTTCAGTCAAAACATTTATATTCAGAACACAAGATGAACAACAAGAATAAATGCTTTTATTAATATAATGTTTGCAATCATATATATATATATATATATATATATATATATATATATATATATATATATATATATGGTTCCAATCTATTGCCAAGCACTAACTTGGACTTTTGTGAGGTTCCAACCTCCAGAGCACCAACTCTGTTTTGTCAAGGAACCAACCTTGGACTTAGGAGCACCAACTCCCAGGACACCAATCCTTCTAGTTCTGAGGCACCAACCTCAAGGGCTCCAACCATCTGCTGTCAAGGCACCAACCTTGGATATAGGAGCACCAACTCCAAAGACACCAATCCTTCCAATTTCTGAGGTGCCAACCCCAAGGGCTCTGACCCAATCTTGTCAAGGCATGTTTGATAGTAATTTTCTACTCCCAAAACTCTTCTTTACTGAATTCTATCTGTTTACAGCTTCACTGTAGTCTCCATGCTATAGCATCAATGGAAACCAGTCTTCATATGAAGAAGCCTTTACAACTCTTCATACTGTCCACATAGAGTCTGCAAAATTTATCTCATGATGATATCAAATAGTCATCATGATCTCTGATAATGTCTCCACACAACTTTAGTGAGTCTACTATTAGCTGCACTAAGCTCTTCATAAGAACCAACTCTCTGTTTCAAGCCTCTGTTCTCACTGTCATGGTGAATGCTTCTAGCGTGACTACTGCGCACTGTTCTTGCTATTGCAATCTCTTACTTCCCCGAAATACGTTCACATATGCTTCAATACTGGTGCTGGCTACTATTCCCTTCAAGTGATATCAAATGAAACTTTATTTATTATATCATAGAATTGTTCTTCAGTATGCATTATGTACCTGATTAATTCATCACAGGTCTGAGTCTTTCATAGGGTAACACAACAGAGTTTCTTGTCCTTCAACTACCTCCTGTCCGGCTGGACCTTCGTCTTCCTTCTGTCCTGCTGGACCTTCGGCCCTTTTCTGTCCTGCTGGACCTATGGCTTGCTCCCTTCTTCTAGTTCACCAACAACAACACCATAAAGACAATTCTCTATTTTCTTATCTTGATATGCCTGACCCTTGGCTTCCCTTTTCGCTCGCTTGAGCTTCGGCTTCCTCAATGCTCGCTCGACCTTCCAGCTTCCCTCCTCCAGTCGCTTTAGCTTCCTCTACGCTCGCTCAACCATATATGCTCGTTTGACACTTCGGCTTTCCGATCCATGGCTTCCCTCTGTCTATTCGAGTGTTCCAATACTCACAGGACACGTAAATGTGGAAGAGAGACCGTATTATAATAATATTGCATATTAAAGAAATAAAAAATATCAAAGAGGCCCCCCTTTTTTTCAATATTCATACAATGGACCCAAATCTATCGAAAGCATTTATTTGACTTTAAGCCCTAGGAAACACATTTATCGGAACCATAGGAATACACAGAAATACACCCTCCGAACACATAAGGCCAAACTTCAAATGCATTACACCCGCATCTATAACTTCATCGGGTCGACTCCACAACTTTATCGCAATCGGAAGATTTGCACATAACATAGCCAATTCCCTGATACCCGGATGCGATATTATTATAAATTGTTTTTAATAACTCCGTCGAGTCCATATATATATAAATCAATTGATGCTTTCAATGTGGCAAGGCTTTAAGCCTTCAAACCCGGGACCAAACAACATATCTTCCAACATGGTGGACACGATATTACAATAGGGCGCATTACAATGGAGCAGCGGGTACGCGGTATTATCACAATCGGAGTTTTAACGTGACAAGGCCTTAAACACTGTGATACATAACTCCCGATACGACGGACGTGATATACCATTAGGGCGCAATAAAATAGGACCATCGGGTCCGCAACTGTATATCGCAATCGACTGTTTCAATGTGGCATCCAATTAAGACTTATGATATGATAATTCCGATGAGGCGGATGCGATATAATATTAAACGGTTGTTAATACATTCGTTGGGTCCATAGCTTATCGCATTCGACAGTTTTCCCTTGTTACCTATCTTCAAGACTTGCAATTGCTGCGGATGCGATATTACAATAGAGCATATTGTTATGGATCCATAATACATATCGCAGTCGAGGAATTCAATGTGAAACATAATAAAGCGATAAAGCTGCCGATATTGATTTTTCACAGTATTCCTTAGCGATCCTCCACCGTTGATCTGCTCACGATCTGACGGTCAACACTTAACCCGATCAACTCAGAACCGTCCATTGATCCTTCACCATCGATCAACCTGCGCTGGATCCAACGGCCTGCATGAATATCAGGTGAGAAATTTGCAAGGTAAATAACCACCCGAAAAAGTGGTTTTCTCTCTCCACCCAAGTGCTACGTGTCGCCCATTGAATGGAATCGGGCGCTCTCCTCTAAATACCACTTACCGCCTAGCGCCCACATGAAAACCACTGCCACTGTTACACATCCACCTTTTGGAATATAACCACGTGCATTCACTTTGACTTTAACCCGATATATGTGGTTATATACTTTAACCCGATATATACTCCTCTGTTCTTTTCTGGTATGATATGACGTCATGATGGCTTCTTATGCATTGCTCCAATAGCTCTTCTATGATATTCCTTCGATATCGCATGATGTGTCTCCTCTGTTAATTTCTCTTCCACTGGCTTCTCCTCCTGATGCATGTTCCTCTTCTGATGGCTTCGCTGATGGCTTTGCTCCTTGGCTTCTTGCTCCTGTTTCTTCATGGATCTACTCTACTTGGCTTCACATCATTGTTTACTGTCGAGAATATTTCCATATTGACATCAATGACAACTTAGATTAACAGGTCATTCTTGTTAAACCTCAGATAGGTTTCATATCCCTATGTTCATATATGCATTCATGACTTGTAGGTTGCATGTTAATCATGGGTTTAATGAAATTTCGATCCTAGTTGGGAGGGGTTAGGTCAAGTCCTTGTTCAATTTTTTGGTTTAGAAGCTTTGTTTCTATGTTATTCATCATCTCTTGAAGTTTCATTGAGTTCTAGGCAAAGGCCTGAGTCGTAGCCATGAAAAAGTGGCTTAGAATCCAGGGTTGCTGACACAAAATTGACTAAAAATTTCCATAGTCATTGGGAAGCAGAGCAACTGGAGGCTTACAGTCACTTGGAGACCTTGAAAAGGGAGTGACTGAAATCCTAGGCAAGTGAAAAAGAGAGTTAGCTTAGGGGTTGGACACTTGGAGGGGTTAGGTAGCTCCTAAAGGTCCTGTAGCACCTGAGGGAAGTCAGTAAAGTCTTAAGTTGTCGACTCCATTTCCTCAAGGTCATATAGGAGGTTGAGTCTTATCATATTGACCCTCAGCTCATGTTTACCCTGAGAAAACCGATGAAAGTGGGTAAATGTGGGAGGAGGCAGTTACATGATGACTGATAACACTTGACCTAAATCACAGTAGCCTTTAACATTGTTAGATTTTTTGACCACAAAGTTTTTAATAAAAGACATTTAGATCACAAAATGTCTTAATAGTACACCCTATCATCATTTATTCTACACCCCTATTGTTAAAAAATATTATAATAATATGAAAATAATAATTTTAACAATTATACTCAAAATTATTTTAATAATAAACAACATGAGTGGTTTTCTCTATATAAAAATAAAAACCTATACCTATAACTGATTTATTAATTTTATTATCCATTATAAATTAAGTGAAATGTTGAGTGAAGAAATGTAAGGACATTTTTTATTTTATTGTTATGATATCATTCTTTCTTTCATAATTAATTATTTTTAAAATAGCTCTCGAGAAAGCATGAGAAAGCATAAAAATGATATATAGTATAAGAGCTATTTTGGAAAGAGTATTTAAAGATATTTTTAGTGTTAATGATTTTTTTTTATGGTTAATAATTTTTGATTGATTTTCTATATATTTTTTATAAATTAATATAAAAAATATATTTTATTTTAATATCATTTTAACATTATATTAATTTTTATCATGTTAATAATATTGAGCGAGAATCTTATTCTACAATTATGGGGAGATGTGTAAGTTTGTTTTGTCTGTGTCTTTTTAAAATAAAAATAAAAAGTAAAAGTTATGTTTTAAATAAAAAATAATAATATCCGTTATAATTAAAAAAATGAATATATTTTAAAATTATTAGAAATAAAAAAAAAGGTGAATGAGATGTTTAAATCTTAATACATTTATGTCTATATCAACTTCATATATCTATATATGGGAAAAAAATTAAGTTTTTATGATTAATTTTTTTAATTGATCTTATATATTTTATTTAGCATTCAAAAATACAATATAGACAATGAAAAATAAAGCATTGTATTTTGTACTCTAGATAAAATTTAGACCTTAAGAAATTGCATCCTCCTCCACACGTATTAAATCAGTACTTAAAATAAATCTATTAAAAAAAAACTACTTACTTTTTAACATAATTTTCATAACCCTCCGATAAAAGAGTTCCCAGAAATTTATATATCTTTACAAATATGTTTTACTGTTATATTCCAAGTTAAGCAAGGAAGAAAAAATAATGGATATCAAATCATCATTTCCTAAGTGGTGTATCTCTATAGATATTCCCGCGTTTTACAATTTATACCATTTGAAATAATATATTACACTTTACATATATGATGGAAACAACAGGAAAGAAAATTTGTATTTTTTTGGTGACATATATATTGGATCTGTCTCTATACACACTCACGCGTTTTACGATTCATATCTTAAAAATAATATATTACAATTAAATATGATGGAAAAAATAGGAAGAAAAATGTTTAAATTTGCTAGCGCTTCAGAGAAATTGCGCGCGTATTGTAAAACCCAAGAGTGATTTGTAATTTTGTACGTCTCATTGTCCAGAAGTTTTGAATACGAGAGGGTTTTTTGAATTGTTCCGTGTTGGTAAATCCCCATCCCTCAGATTGCCAATAGATACCAGGGATATCTCCATTTTGGCTTCAATCGGAACACACGCGATGTTAAATTTACCAGAAATGGTGCGAACCTATCAGTATGCGCTCACAGTTCCATGCGTTGAATTATTCGAAGCTGCGTGTTTCTTACTATTTGAAATTTCTGGATATTTGAAAATAGCGTTTTGGCGCGCGGGAACGGAGGGTCGCCGTTATCAAAAACGAGAGGGGGCGGGCGGGCCCTCGTTGGTGGGTCCCGCGTATGTCACCCGAAACGCGAGGTAGCCCGCCGGAGTTATGTATGCCATCCCACTGACGTGCATCACATACATAGATGGCAAAGGCATTTATGACTCAATATATGGCTGGTTAGCCCTTGCCATCTCTTTGTCCTTGCCTTGACTTTGATCTACTGGCTCTTGTACCCGGAGACACGCGGCATAGAACTATTCCAAGAGGCTGCACGTGCCTACCAACTGGTCTCAGCTGTTAAATCCAATTGTTTGACTTTGCATCCGTTGATCTGGTCCCATCAATCCGATGGCGAAGGAAGCTTAGGGTTTAATCCCCTAACTAACTCTTCACGCTCGATAGCTAGTTGTCTCATTGTTGCTAGTGCTCTGAGGGTTCTTTCTACTCTGTGAGGATTTGAACTGCTGAGGGTTTCAATCTATCTTTTGATTCTTCTGAGGGTTGTGATGGCAGTGGTGGTTGTCCCTACAGTGGCAGGTAAGCCCAATGGGCTAGTAGTCTATCGCTTCTTTTATCCGCATAGTATGAATGTAGTAGATTGGGGTTTCAGTCTGGTACAGTGTTTAATGCTTCGCCCCCTATACACAAGGATGATTCGAGGGACTTCAAACACTGCAAGGAATACCTGGTTCCCATGTTTATCTCTAGAAGGTGAATCCCATTGCATTTCCCATAGTTTTGCAAGCTTTGCTTCTTATTTATAGGTTGTTGTTGTCGATGACTCGATTTATGCTTTCCTTATGGTCGTTCGATTGATGACATACATCTGGACTACACAAAGTGGGAACCTTTAACTCTCAGGTAAATTCTCCTCGAATGGCTTTGTTATTTAGCTTATACTGTAATTTTTTTAAGGTTTACTGACTTATTTTCTTCTGGTATTTATGTTAGGTATTCACATGTTGTTTCTCAATTATTCATTTGACTATTGTCACTACCCTCAAGGGCTTAAGTGCTTACGGCGTCTCTTTGGATTCATCTAGGTTGGAATACTTCTAGGCATGAATTTAAGTTATGAAAGCAATGTTCACAAGGCCAGAAATAGAGACTGAGTCTCTTGCCGAGCTTTAAGCTGAAACTGGCTTGAGTTTATTCTTTTTGGTTTTTAATTGTTTAACAATGTACAGTGTTCATTCAAATACTGTGTATGGCACTTTAAATTTTGGGAGAACTCTATTCCTTTAGATGATGGAGGGCTTTAGGAGTTTTCTTCCTAAAGGAAGGTCATGAATTATTTATGTGGTTCCTTTTGAGGTCTAGTTATGTTGACCCATATTGGCTGTCGAGAACATTTGAATGGAAATGTTGAATGTTTAACTTATTATGTTTAGAACTTTCTTAATATATTTCACCTGTTATAAATTTTGAAAGGAAATAAAATTATTTCTTTCTATCTTGCCTTCTAGGCCGAGAATGCCCTTCATTTTCTTATTCAACCATTAGTTGTTTTGATTGACATTTTCTATATGATTCCGATCAAGATTTGTTCGATATATATATACTACTGAAAAGCATTTGGTTTACTGTTGTTTCATTGATGCAGTAATTTGATTTATCGTAGCCCGTACCTCTATATGAATAAGGAATTAACATTATATTTAAATCTTTACTATAGTCTGTAGGGTTTGCACATATTATTCTTTAGACCTCCTACTAATATCTCACACAGTACTGTAATAGTTTAACTTTGATAGTTAAGAACCATTGATTGATTATTAATGATTGAATGAGCATATTATTCCATATTTGCTAATGTTATTTGATAATCTCATACTTGCTATAATAAACTGTCTATGATTTCATTTATGAGAAGGGTAACTTATACTTTGTGTAATCATGCATTTTCAGGATATTGCTTTCCTGGGGTTATTAAGCTATTTAAGAAATTCTTCTAATATTAGTATAAAATAACAAGTTATACTCTATCATTAAATTTGAGCTCCACAGTCTAGCATTAATCTAGAAAGAAACTACCTATAACACTTATCTGTTCAACCTACAATTTCCAAATACTTCTAGAAAGTATCTCCTCCCAACCACGAGTCTGGAAATGACGTCCAAACCCTCCCCCGAGCACTTTTATTGATTCACAATTAATATTTCCAGCTACATTCAAGTAGGCCTCTCGACTCCTGTCTTGCCTCAAGTCTTGTACTTCTTCTTTGACTGTTCTTGAGAATTCTCCCACTCGTTTGTTTCACCCAGCTCTAGGATATCTCCCATGGACTCTCTTTTCGTCATCTAAATCTCCCTATAGGGCATATGGGTAACTGTTTTCTATAACTGTTTCTTTTAAATAATATAACAGTTTCTATTTTTGTTAAAGTATCATTACCAACAATTTAGGTAACCATAAAATATGTTTCTTGGCCTTCGAGCATCAATCACTTAATATTTAAGACCATAATGTAATAAAACTTAAAGTAACAAATAGTAAATATCAACTCAGTGATTTTATGCATTTTGGGAGTGTTACAGAGTTAGTTGAAATAAGATAAGATAAAATTAAATAAATAAATTCAAAAAAAAATTGGCCAAAGAAATTCTGTAATTAACCTCATGAGGATAGCCCAGTACACAAAAATTTGGGTCTCCAATTGAGATAGAGCATATACACTAACCCATATAAGAATTCATGTGAATACCTACGTCTAAGGACCATTGAAAATTGGTATAAAGAACAACAAACGTAATGCAGGAATAAAGATCTGAAGAATTGAATGCCAAGAGAACCAAATAGACATAATGTTGGTGGAAATACCTACCCTCACGTGAAGGATGAAGAACAAAGTTCATAAGTAGACTTATGACCAAAATCTCCAAAAAAAAACTGAAACAACACACTAAGACTTGTACCGTAGTGCCTAGGTCACATGAACTAAACAAGAAAGTGAAATCCGGATGCAGTCAAGGTTATGTGTATTGAATAAACCTAATTAGTTTCTGCCATAATATATAGAACTCTAAATGAAGTAGTTAATGATACTAATGTCTCAAGTCACATCAAAGTCACGTGAAGAGGTATATCATTGCTTTAACCATATCGCAAGTGTAACTTATTGTTGAGTCTTCATATGACGGATACTATAACTATGAGGTGAATTCTTATTGATACCATTTTATTCATCCTTCAAAAAAAATGCCATGTTTATGGTAAAATAAATATATTACATATCCCCATTGAGAAAAACGGTTGGCGTTATTGTTTTTAAGTAAAAACAAGAATTGCAGGCAGTCGGAGTCCCTGCCAGTAAACATTCATTGAAATGCTAAATATTTATTGAAATGCTAAAATCATATTCGTTTAATAATAACCGTCCTTATATATAAAAGTTTATCTTAAAACAATGCAACCACAACTAGCACAAGCACAGATAAGATGGAACTAAACTATACTTAAGAGATGTTTTTATTATTATTATTACATAAACATCTATTTACAAATACAGGATGCCAAATCAGGTATTCGAGTAAGTAGCATAGATGGAAATGATTCAAGTAAAACAACGACATTATTATTGTCATCTCATAGGGCATGGAATGGGCTTCTGCCATCATATTTATTTTCACTTACAATAATGACAAAGATACCTGCAATCCCAAAAATAGAATATAACAAATTCTTAGTTGAAAGAATAATTATGCCACAGTAGAAGGTAGTAGAAGTCATAAGGCCATCAAACAGAAGGGATAAGCTTGTTTTTTCCTATGGTCGTTCCATGAAGTATAAAAAAGTTTCACCATTATCTACTAAATAAATATCCATCGATTTCTTTTAAATTCAGTAAGTCCATGCCAAACAATTTATGGCATATAAGTTTTTTATCATTTGAAATGATTAGATGCAAATAAGGCTTCGAAGGAGTCAATTGATCCATCCATTCTCCGTCTAATACCAACAACACTCGGCTATCATTTGATAGAATAATAATGTTTCAAATTAAAATGAGAAATATGTATATTCAAGTTACACATATTTATATTAAATATTAATCAACTCCATAAATCTAAAAATAACAAGATTAGAGTTTAATGTGGCGTTGGCTGCCACCAAAGTGCACTCCATAAAGTAAATGAAAGAAGTTAGCATTTAAGTAAAACAAATTCCTTTCATAGAGAAAACAAATTCCTTTCATAGAGTCCATGAGTCAGTCGTCCAAGTACAAGGGAAGCAAAGTACAATGTTAAGAATTTTTTGAAGAAATTAAAAAAAAATCTCTGACCTACCTGGAATTTAATGTCTCTGCGTTCAATATCCTTTCAGTAGCATTTTGAAATGGTAGATTTCCTAGCAAATATAGACAAGTAGGTGTCATTGAACATTGTTCCTAATATTTTTTTGAAAAGGATCGAGGTCTGGTTGTATGAGATAACCGGGGCTAAGAATTTACAATCTTCGTTGGCCACATGGAATGCATAATAGACACATGGTTATCATACATGGTTATCATACAGGCTTACATATACATATTTAAATTTTACATTGTGTTTAAATTCTACCAATTTCCTTTTAACTATTGCTAAGGACATGGAATATGCCAATGTGAGAACCCACCAGTGTTACAGGTATTACAAGCGCATGCCCACAAAAGCAAAATAGAACCCACGTATTACACGTGTATGCCCACAAAAGTAAATAGAACCCACTAGGTGGACTACACTTGCATGCCCACAAAAGAAAACGAAATCAATAGGATATTTAGTCGACCAACTCCACGTGTGCAATCCAAGGTGAAGGAACCTTTAGCTAAACAAGGGACCTTTTCTGCTTAGCAAGAATTTTTACACAACAGTAAGGATTTTTTGGGCTGTCAAACTTTTACACAGAAGTAAGTATTTGCTGGGGCTATCAAACCTTCATAAAAGAACATAATTTTTACACAACGGTAAGTATTTGCTGGGCTGTCAAAATTTATACAATCGTAAGTATTTGTTGGGGTTGTCAAACCTTCGTGGAGGAAGGCGTACATGAACATCACGATGGGATAAACTATACTAAGGAAAAAACATACAACTTATTAAGGAAAACAATAACTTTGTGATGAGATAAACCTAATTAGACAACTGCATGTAACCCTGCCTCGAACTGAACCTTGTTTTTTCGCTGGATTGTATGGCTATGTCGAGTGCAGCTTCAATTATGTTGCAGGTCTCTTCATTTGATACCTATATTCATTCCGTAGGAATTTTGTTACATGTACTTTTCATGATTTTTTTAAATTAGTTGTTTACTAAATAAAATGAATTGCATGTGTTGTTGACATTTTTCCTCTTATGATTGCTTAGATATTATAGCTTTTATTTGCATATATGATTCTCTGGTATGCAACTAGAGATAGAGACATAAGCATATCGTTTGCAAGATTGATATTCTTCATGCTTCTTGTAATAAGATTTACATTGATCAAAGTGTCATAGATTGTGAATAATAATAAGTCAAAGGGCATAGCGAGAGCCCCAAAGAAAAGAAGGGAAGAGCGAGAGAACAAAAAAGAAAGGTAAAATCTAAATCCCTCAAGATTATGTATATTGTTGAGCATTTCTTATTTTTCTGTATCAATTCATAATCATTTTATTCCATAGTCATCCAGTTTACATACTTTTATTTCATAGTCATCCAGTTTACATACTTTTGTAGTCTCTGGCATTAACACATAATCGTTATTCACAATCTTTTTTTCACAGCACAAAATTCTTCAAGTCATTAACTAAAAAGTATAGTTATATCTAAATTTTGTATTCATATTTTTTATTTTTTTCTAAGAATAGTGAAAAATTCAATTTTCTAAATTTTGTATTCATATTTTTTATTTTTGTTCTAAGAATAGTGAAAAATTCAATTTTACACATACTGTCTGCAAGTTTTTGCAGAATTCTGCAACTTTATTGGACATTACATTGTAACTTTCCCAATAATACCCTCTAACTTTCTTGAATATTATCCAGCTATAAGTCACGGCTCAACTCATTACTCATCCTCTGAACTCATTACTTGTTATTAAACGAGAGTTGTCCTACTAACTCAGAGAACATTACCTTTGAACTCATTACTCATTATTAAGTGGGCGTCGTCCTTATGACTCAGAGCAAATTTAGCATCCTCCTTCACAAACTGAGATAAATATGAAATATGGTCTAAGTGGTGAAACAAAGGAGCACTATGTTGTCGCAAAGAAAGAAGAGTGACAACACACCATAAGAGTTGGGCAGCAAAAGTTTATTCAAAGCTTATTATATCATATATGATAACTCACATTTAATATTAAAAGACTAATGCTAGAAGTAATTCTAGCATTAGTTCACTCATAAGAGATGTTAGTCTAAAACTTTGGTTAATAACACTTGGCAATAAGACTTCAAATTCCATTAGCCAATAATCTTTCAAATAATTAGTATTTAAATTTTAAATTTAATTAATATTTGTTAAAACTTTGGATTCAAAAATAGTGACCGTAAATTAATAATCAGTCAACCATAGGTCAACCATCTTTAGCAATACCATAGGTCAACCATCTTAGCGATTGCTATAGTCCGTGGCCGGCCAAAAGCAGGGACTAATAAGGGGGATAATAGTCCAACTTGTAAAAATATCATATCAATAGACCAAGAAAGGATGAATAATAATCATTGTTACCATGAACCACAAGACAATGTTTTCCTATTATCAAATGAATTGAGCATTGCAACATATAATATGGTTAAAAGTGGGAAACCATTTAAATTCAAATAGTATTATGGACCACTCCAATCTTTAATGATATTTGAGTGATAAGGTATGCTACATATAAAAATATATTACCCTATCTTATATGTAAGGATATATAAGTCAATAAGGTACATTTCATGTGTTGAAATAAAATGGAAGGGGGTGGATAATGAACGTTAACTCACTTAGAACAAGAATATGGAGAAGGTTTGGAAAGTCAACAAGTTGTTGATCAATATAAGAGACCACCTTGTGAGGAGTTCAAGTGAAAAGTTGAAGGCCATAGACACAAGGACTATATATTCCAAAGTGGTCATTCATCAATTTGAAAACTTGAGAAGAATATTAAAGTAAAATATTTTTGTATGGTGAGATTTTTAATTAGACAAGTTAAATGGAAGTCTCATAAAATCAAAGAGTCGATACCTAATTTTTAATTACAGTAAGATTTAAAAAAAATGAGGTATGTTATAGATGGTTTTTGAGTTCTCAGTTCAACATTGGGGCCTATGGGCCAACCAGCAAGTGGAAGATAGGAATTAACATCATCTGGATTAGAATTAGCTGTGAATAGAATATGAAGTGTCACCTTCAACAACATAATTGTTGGAAGGAGTAAAAGAGTAGAAAACTAGAATTAATTAATAGTAAACTAATTTATGAAAAGGTTGAGGAAGTGAGATATCAATAGTTTGGTATTTGCTAGTGCTACAACTAGGATGTGAGAGCTATATTAAGGTCTAACTATCCAACAACAATTTTATGCTAATATTTCATGTGGATATTCATAAAACCCCTTAGTAAGGTAAAATGTTGTAAGAAAAGTAAATTAACAAAAGACTTGTTGACGGTGCTGGACCCACCAACATGTCAGGGGATATCCTTGGTAAGAAGTCTCAATTAGACCTCAGACCGTTTGGTGTAGGAGTCCTAGAAATGGGTCATATGGTAATGCCTTGACTATGATTTCGCACAGAGGCAAGTAAGATAACTCCGTTGGTAGCAAGGGTATGACAACTACAGCGAGCCAAGGAAGGTGCATGAGAGGTTCTAACACACGGAGGTTACGATGAGTGCGTCCCTTCGGAAACTGTGATAGCACGCAGTTAAGAAGGGAACACACGAGCAAAGATACATCACAACATGTAAGGCAAGTTAGCAAGCAATCCAAAGTGATGGTTAAACCAACAACACATTTAAGAAATATTCATACATACATACACAGATAGCTATACATGTATGTGTAAGCAAAGAGACAGATATATCATTTAGAGTAAACTAGATAGCATATAAAATACAACATATGCATGAAACGTGTGGGCTCTTGTTATATTAATAAGTCTATGTTCTAGTCATACAATAAATCCATGCCCAACCACTAGTTCTGATAGCAAAACGTTACATCCACAGTCGCCTTCTCCTCCAAAGAGATGTATTAGCTCTGTATAATGGAGAAGTCAAGAATCGTTACAATACTGTACAAGCTCTCTCCAAGATAGTCTTATCAGATGCTTAGCTGACCAAAATCCTTTACAATGAGTTATGAGGGGCTATTTATAGAAAAGGGTGGGGCAGCCCTTGGCATTCCCCTTTGAGACAGTTCATCTACTCTCATGACTCTTCATCTACTCTATCACTGTTACATCTAACTATTGACACTTGACTTACACTTGACATGGCGTTACATTACGATGCACGTGTACCCATGTGAGAGAAATGGATTGAGCAAGCCATGATAGACATCAATATGACTTAGACAACCATGGAAGTCCAACTTCTCAACATCCTTGCACTGATCAACAGTAAAATACTGATGCCAAGATTGGTAGCTTGTGATGGTGTATGTGTGCTCCAAGGTGACATCTTTCTGGAACTTGACTCTTGCCTCGATAGAATCTGGGTACACTGCTCAGGCTCCTCTGTCCAACTCGTTTATAAGCATGCATATCATTGTCCTCAATGCGGCCAAACTAGCAACATACTTTTGCATGATGTCTGCACTGATGGGCAAGTCTAGGCTGATGGCAATGCGCATCAACTCGTTGAAGTACAAGTCAATCTCAAGTCAGATGTGTGCCTTTGTCTTTTCTTGGGTGAGATTTCAAATAGATGGGATCGCATGTGCGTGCACCAAAACATCCATATTCTTCAACAAACGTGCATGGGAAGCCTGTATACTAGTGATGAGTTGTGAGAGCTCTTCATAGTTCCATATCAGACTGCAGATATGTGCCTTCAGCTCGACCACACTAGCCTTCATCATCTTAGGAAAGTAAAGCAGCACTCCCTTATATCTCATCATCCATGTTTGCATGTAATCAACGACAGCATGAAAGTTTGTCAAGATACATGCTCTTCTAGAACATCACTGTTGCCATCCATTGAGATGCATGAGTGGCTTATGCACGGTGCCAAACTTGAGGTACAATGCTCGCATAACTATGTCAAGGGACAATACTTCATCTAGTATTGCCTTCTTCATTTCAGCTCGGGCGAACATTGTCACCAACTCTCTTCCTTGCTTTTCCATCTGAAGTTTCTTAGCCATTCGCTCATTTTCATCTATCAGAAGGCAAACACTTGAGCTAGTGGCTTTGGCATACACTCTAGTTGCATCGGCCAAGGCTGTAGGACTTTTGTGCACGTCAGACACGGTCACTTGTTCCTCAACTTGCATAAGAGATGTATGATCATCCAAAGTCAACACTCTGCGACACTACACAACTCTATGTTGAGACTCGTTGAATGAGATGTTCTACATCTCTCCTCTTGGCTGATGTCCGAGGATCTCACTTCCTCCTCAGTCGCTTGAGACTTGCTCATCATTTGGATGTGGTGAACCAAGTAAGTCAACCTCTTGGTGGTGAGGCATAAGGTCGATGTTTTGTTCCAATTCCCATTGCTCCATATCTGTATCCAACTATTGAAGTGCTTGCTCTATCTCTCAAGTGAAGTCCTCCTCCTATAAAGGTTCACCCTGTCTCCCTGATGCCAACTACTTTAATGAATTGACTACCTGTACAGGCAATGTTTCTTCTGTGTGCACATGTTGCGCCCCCTGTTGTACCTGTTTTTTTTTTGCTTCCCTCTCATGTTTACATAGCTCTTGTTCCTTCCAGAGTTGCTCCTTCATCTCATGGAACTCCTTCTCTGTTTCCTCCATTCTTTTCTTCACCCTCTTCCTTTGCGTGATTCGCTTGTCATATTGTTGCCTCTTCACCTCTATAGCCATAGATTCTTTTTCTACCAATATATCTTCTCAGAACTTGTAGCTTTTCTCTTCCTCCAAGAGATCGACAATCTTCATGTTGCCTTTGTCATGCATTGGTATGCTTGCCTCTGCTACTACTGGTGCTCTCCGGGATGCTGCTTCATGTTGCTTTGCTAACCACTCCACAACGAAGCTGACCTTTTCATTGGGTCTAGAGAAACTGTAGCAATATCTCCATGGGTCCTCCTCGGCCCAATGAAATTCCCGATGGATCTAGTTGAAATGTACTCTCGGGAAGTGATATTTCATAATACAATGTGGGTCATATGGATCATAGCTTTGGAGGTTGAGCAGATACTTCTTCATTAGTTCTTCTTTGACATCTGCTTGCTTGAAACTCCGGATCTCATATAACCCAATTCAGAATAGAAGAGCAGGTCAAAGGGCCTTCTTCTTCTAGTGTAGTCTAGCTACCAATCCTAACGAGATGCGATATTATACTTCCTGCATGATGAGTATGTCCAAGGTAAACTTCGAGAGAACATGCAAAGACTTCTCCACGTTGAACATTCATATGAAGGTATCGAACAGTGAGGCATACCAATCAACAATGTCTATCAGTGCCTCCATTTCTTCCTTCGACATGCAAGGTGGATTCTGTTCTAATATCATCTTGTAAAGTCGGCTGACAAAATGATCGGGCAGTCGTGTGATTACTCCTCTGAAGCTGCATTCGGACAAAAACCTACAATATGTGTTCACAACAGTCTCCGCTAGTGACCATGCCCACTCCAAACTTGGGAACTCTTGTCAGGCACAGATGGCATCTAGGATGTAGGTGGACATGTAGATCTCTGCATGCATACCTCCAAGTAATTGTCAAGCCTTCGTTACCTATTCCTTTAGCTGATGAGCCAACATGCATCACCAGTTACATGGTTTACCCTCTTTGACCAGTTGTTCCAGCGCGATCACCCAACTGTGTGGGGAGGTTTCTGTGCTTTCTTGGCAACATAGTCGACATGAAAATATGACCATGTATTGTTACACCTTCTGCAACATCTTTGTCTTATATATTTGGTTGGGTGTCATTTTAAATCTAGCCGACTCCTTTACCCAGTTCTTCAGAATGTCTCTAGAGTCGGCACTACTACTGGGTAAGATGAAGGGAGTCTCCATGATAGTCACGAGATTCGACATCTGATACATCTCATCATAATCCTATGCCTAGAAGGTGGCAACCTTCATCCCACTAATACTACTCAGATTCATTGTCTCGAGATTAGTGTGTGAGACAATCCAATGTATCATGTCCATGTACAGGAACGCGGGGTATCTGCATGCAATCCGGTACAAGCGAGACTTGTGAATTTTCCTATACACTTGAAAATCTTTAAGGTCTTCCCCAAAATTTCCTGCAAATGCTTCATTGACCTCTTTCTATTTCAGCTTGATGTCCTTGTCTAGAAACATCTTTGTAGCTTCATAGATCGGTAGACATGCGTGCACCTACTCAACTATTGCTTCAGTTGCACTTCCATCAATGTCATTTGATCCTACTCTCTTAGAAGCCATTGGTACTGTACTGTTAAGAGGCAGATGAACACCTGAAAGATCTAAAGAAAAAGCGACATGCACGGCAAGAAATTCGTCAGGGAAAACGAAAGAAATTCGGGGAATGACATAATACATACCTCGGGAATGACAGTCAAAGATTGTGAAATTTGTTCTAGGAGGCTGGGTGACTAGCTGCCATAACTATGCAAAAGGTAGTCTGGGTTCTCTAGGAGGCAAGACTAGCTGTTGGATTTGTGCAATGCACAATCCACGTTGACTTCTAATGGTTGGTATTACGCAATGAACAATTCCAATGGGAAATGGTTGTAGGCTCAGGGACTGTATTGCGCAATTTTTTGGTCCAACAATCACTGTCCCTCAGAAATGCACAAAGAAGTCCTCTAGGATAGTGCCTAGGTAGTAATGTGCATTTCTGGAGAGGAAAACACAGCCTTCTTTCCTCGGATTGTGCAATGTTGCCTCAGTGAGGCAGAGTCTGGGGCAAGGTTGGCCAGACTCCCTGACAGGTAACTGAAAGCAAATTTGAATGTGAATGCATGGCGACACTAAGTGAAAGCAGAAGTGATTGATCGTGCATGCAAAAATTGAATAAAATATTCAGTAAAAAGATCAACATGCATGTGGGTGAAGCGAGTCACTGAATCGGCAATCGTTCGTGCAAAACAGTTTCATGCATGCAACAGTAGTGAGATAGCAACAAAAACTTAAATGGTGCTAGTACAAGCTAGTATGCATGTAAATGATAGCAAAAGCTCAAATACATCAAGCAAACAACACTCACACAAGTGAAAATACAAAAAAAGCGACAGAAATGTTGAAAAAAATAAGTTGAGACCACTTACCCATGAATAGTTGAGCCGGATGTGTTGAAGATTCCAGGATGTACTGTGGGATGTGAAAGCTCCAAGCTCACTATGAAATAATGATCTCTGGTGCATCAAATAAATAAGTTTGAGCTGATGACGTGCATGCCACAAATATAGGAAGAAAGTGACACTTGGAGGAAAGGTTCTAAAATGATTTTGCATGTAACCTTCGATTGCTAAAAATAGCTCCCTAAATCATGGGATGCTTTTTCCATGTTGCCTTTTTCTATTACGGGAAAAAGAAAGTCTTGCATGCAAGTCAAGTTTCCTTGGTCTGGGGTGGAACTAGTCAACCGAACTGCTAGGAGGAAATGTGCATTTCTAAATGGGAGTTGGGCTAGCTACTGAGGAGATTTGCACAATTTTTGGGTAGAGCAGCTGACTACTGCCCAGGGTTGTGCAATTCTTGGGCTGACCAGGCCTGCTGGGAAGGATTGCGGAGGTTTATGGGTGAAGCCTGTCTGGCAGGATTGCGCAATTCTGGAGCCCAACATGCTGTTGGACAGAATTCTGCAATTTCTAGAGGGAAGGCTAGTTTCCCTCCATAATTATGCAATTTCTTGGGGAGCTTCTCAGCCTGCAGTTGGATGAACTCTCGGTGATCAGCCTGTGAGGGGAATGAATCAAGCTTTGATCGACAGGTTGTCCTTGTGCAAGGGAAACACTCAAGTTTGTGTACTTGATGAGCCAGACAAGGTGTTGTGAAAGCTTGGTTGGGAAGCTCCAAAATGAAGCTATGGAAAAATTTTGGAGGGTGGTTGTAGCTGCTACAACACTTGGTGACACACTGGTAGAACTTCAGCTCTCTAAATGGACCTTATTCTTGAAAAACAATTCTAACACCTCCAGAAGTATTGTTCAGTTTTCAGTTCATCTTGGTTTCACACTAGCTTGATTGTAAGGTGTAGCATCTACCAAGATCTTTCTCGGTTGACACACATTCCAAGCCAAGGCAAAACAGTTGTTTTGATTGTGGTTGAGGGGTATATTGGTGCACAATCAATATAGTTGTCAGAGTCTTCATTTCATCTCTGGTTTGCTCCCTTCCCAGCAGGCCTGAACAGTACCCCTATGGAGTCGCATAGGAACACAAGCATGTCTTCGCTGCCAGTGAGCCTGGTCAGTGCCTCGAAGAAGTTACTTACATCACGTCTCTACGTAGGAAGCCTTTCTCTTCTTTCACCTTATTCATTTTTCATGTTGATTTTTTCACTTTTCAATTTTTTTATTTTTCATTTTTTCATAACTGTGCATAACACTTATTCATTGTAAAGGCAGAAGAGTGATCCCGACTTATTGAGGGCAGAAGATTTTGTTCTAGTAGAGAAGTAGTTTATTATACCTCTGACGTGTCTGTTAAGGTTTTCCCCCTCACCTTACACTACTTGACTGGGGTGACAAGGGTTAACCCAAAAACAACCGGCTAGAGTAGGTGACACTAGTTAGCGCGCAAGCGTTGTGTTTTCACCAAGGTTCACCTCAAACATATTTATTTTCCTTAGACATATCATGGAATAAAGGTAACAAGTTCTTCATATAGAGGCAGGATGATAGATAACCAAGTAGTGACAGTTGCAAGGGCCTCTTGTACTTTACCCATCTTGTTTCAAGAGTCATACATGGTTTCATGTGAAACTAGCCTATGAACAAAACAAGTAAACAAACAAGCAACAAAGCAAACCAAGAGTAGAAGAAAAAATGAAAGCAAAGCTAGTAAGAAATCAAGCAAGAAAACAAACAAACAAGTAAAGAAGATAAGAAAATGAGCATGCAATCAAACCAGTTGAAACAAAACACTACTCCTACTCCTAAACTAATGGTGCATGGGCCTAATCACCTGGAGCGATATTTCCAGTTCAGCCACCGGCGTATTGGTTGACCCATGTTGGTGAAGGCTTGGTCTGCGAGAAACCCAGTTATGTGAACTAGCAAGCAAGAAAGATATAACAATGAAGACAACCACATTTCATGCTCCAACAATGCTCATGAGACATATGTGAGTGCAAGTGTATGACGAGAAGTTCGTGGACTTACCATGATGTTGTATGACACTGCATACAGAGTTGAAGCACTTCCACACTCTTGACTGTGACATGCAAGCAAATGAATGAAACAAAAAGAAATTGCATTGTGCACGTGTGCTTGCAATGTAAGATTCATCCAATGCATGAGCGATAGGATCGTTCAGTTCCCGTGGAGGAAGCATGATTGTTGTGTGAGATTGGTCTGCAATGCATACAAATGAGTGATGAGGATCCTCAGGTGATTGAACAATTTCCTGATTGGAAGTGAGACCAATCTTCAGACAACGAGGGCCTAACATAACCATTAGCTCAGGCTGAATTGCCTCAATAGTCTGGAGTGTTTCAACTTCATCATCAGATAGGTCATCACAGAGTGATGGCCTCGAAGAATCAACTGCGATATGATCATGATCGTGATCGAATATAGGGGTAAATGTATAACAATAGCCATGATAAGAAAAATCAATGATTTCATCAGCATCGTCATGATCAAATGAATTAGACAAAGGGGTAGATTAAAAGTGAACAAAATCATCCTCTGCGTTTCTGAAAAAAGGAAAATGAAAGATCAAGTGGATTTTCAATGAATAACTTATCCTCTCCATAGTCGAATGATGGACTGACATCCAACGTGTACTTCGAGTGATCAACGATGGGTGCATCTGTGGATGAATATACACATGCGAAATCATGGATGGTAGGCTCACTAAAGATGTCAAGAAAGAATGAAGGAGGCTCGAATGGAATGGAGTCATCCTTCACCGAGTGTTGATGCTCAATCTCCCACTCATATTCTTCATGAATGAAAACACATGTTGGTTGTGCAAACACCAACTCTATTAGTGGCTTATTCCTCTTTCACAACAAGTGTAGAGTCTGGAATGGAAGAATGCAAGACAATATCATCTAGATGAACAACCGAGTGTGAAGATGGAGGTTGTGGAACAAAATGTATATGGCAACTCGATGGACTCACAACCAAATCTATGTGAAAATTAAGTGAATTGATGTTGGGAGGATGTGACAATTGAATAGGTGTGTGAGAATGATGCTCAATATCACTCTGTAGTGGTGGAGTTATTTGATGAGGGGACAGTCGATAGTCACTTGTGACAGTGACCATATCCGTTTGAGATTGCTCAACTCCATCGCTGAAGAATGTTGAGCGAGGCTTGATTTTAAACTTCTTCTTAGGATGAGAAGGTTTCTTAATGCAATACTCGAATCAGTCCCAAAGATAGAAAAACTTCATCTGACTCTTCAGAGCTTGAAACTTAAAGTCACGAAAATGCTGCAAAAACTCCATAGTCGATTCATGCGGAGTGTTCCGTTGTTGTAACATATTTTGGTCAAGATGGTGTAGATCAAAATGATGGAAACTGTCCTCAATGAGATCACAGAAGTGGTCAAGTGAGTTCACACTGTTAGCGAGTAGGCTGCACATGCACTGATGTGGAGATTCGCGAAGTGTGTATGCAAGAAGTCAGCTAGCATGTTTGTTAAAACATCCATCTTCCTCATGCAAAATGGAAAGAAAGTCATGTAAGAACTCAGGTCAGGAAACTTCACCTTCACCATCATATGTGTAAGTGGACAAGTGATTGAAAAACTCCCTCGTGATGGTGACATCTTCATGATTCAGAAAACATCACGGTGGGAGAACACTTCACGAATCCATGATAGATATGCCAAGGTTCAAAACAGGATGAGAGGACACAACTTGTCATGTGGCCCTCCTTCTAGCGCCATAAATGTTTATGGTGCTGGACCTGCCAACATGTCAAGGGATCTCCCTAGTAAGAAGTCCCAATTAGACCTCAGACTGTTTGGTATAGGATTCCTAGTAGTGGGTCGTATGGTAATGCCTTGACCGCGATTTCGCACAGAGGCAAGTAAGATAACTCTGTTGGTAGCAAGAGTGTGAGAGTTGCAGCGAGCCAAGGAAGGTGCATGAGAGGTTATAATGCATGGGGGTTGAGATGAGTGTGCCCCTTGGGAACCTATGATAGCACACAATTAAGAATGGAACACATGAGCAAAGATACATCACAACATGGAAGGAAAGTTATCAAGGAATCCAAAGTGATGGTTAAACCAATAGCATGTTTCAGAAAGATTCATACACACATACACAGATAGCTATACATACATGTATAAGCAAACAGATACATATATCATTTAGAGTAAACTAGATAGCATAGAATACAATACAACATATGCATCAAACGTGTTGGCTCTTGCTATATTAAGAAGTGTAAGTTCTAGTCATACAATACATCCATGTCCAACCACTAGTTCCGATAGTGGAACATTACAGCCAGAGTCACCTTCTCCTCCAAAGATATGTACTAGGTTTGTGCAGTGGATAAGCAAACACTCATTACAATAATGTCCAAGCTCTCTCCAAGATAGTCTTATCGGAAGCTTGGATGACCAAAGGCCCTCACAATGAGTTATGAGGGACTATTTATAGCAAAGGGTGGGATGACCCTTGACATTCCCCTTTGTACATTTCATCTACCCTCATGACTGTTCATCTACTCTATCATTGTTACATCCAACTATTGACACTTGACATACAATTGACATGATGTTACATTACAATGCACATGTGAACATGTGAGAGAAATGGCTTGAGCAAGCCTTGCTAAACATCACTATGACCTAGACAACCATGGAAGTCCAACTCCTCAACATCCTTTTGCTGATCAATAGTAACATACTGATGCCAAGATTAGTAGCCCGCGATGGTGTCTGTGTGCTCCAAGGTGACATATTTCTGGAACTTGACTCTTGCCTCTGTAGCATCCAGGTACACTGCTCGAGCTCCTCTGTCCAACTCGTATGTAAGGATGTGCATCATTGTCTTCAATGCGACCGAACCAAAAACATACTTGTACATGATGTCTACACTGATGGGCAATTCTGGGTTGCTGGCGATGTGCATCAAATCATCAAAGTACTAGTCAAGCTGAAGTCAGACCTATGCCTTTATCTTCGCTTGGGTGAGAGTCCTGATGGATAGGATCGCATGTACGTGCACCATGACATCCATATTCTTGAACAAATGTGCATGGGAAGCATGTATACTAGTGATGAGCTGTGAGAGCTCTTCATAGTTCTAGATCAGACTCTGAATACACACCTTCAGCCTGATCGCACTGGCCTTCATCATCTTAGGCATGTGAAGCAGGGATACCTTGTATCTCATCATCCATGCTTTCATAAAATCAATGGCAGCATGAAAGTTCGTCAAGGTACGTTCTCTTCTAGCACATTGGTGCTACCATCCATTGAGATTGATGACTCCCTTATGCATAGTGCCAAACTTGGAGTAAAATACTCACATAACTGTGTCAAGGGAAAATACTTCATCTAGTATTTCCTTCTTCAGTTTAGCTCGGGTGGACGTTGTAACAACCTCTACTCCTTGCTTGGCTGTTTGAAGTTCCTTAGCCATTCTCTCATTTTCAGCTATCAGAAAGTGAACACTTCAGCTAGTGGCTTCGACATACACTATAGTTGCATCGGCCAAGGTTGTAGGATGTTTATGCACTTCGGACACATTCACTAATTCCTCAACTTGCGTAGGAGATGTATGATCATCTAGATTTGACACTCTGTGAGACTGCACAAATCTATGTTGAGACTCATCAAATGAGATGATGTGCATCTCTCCTTCCAGCTGATCTCTAAGGATCTCAGTTCCTCCTTGGTCAGTTGAGACTTGCTCATCATCTAGATATGGTGAAGTAGGTAAGTCAACCTCTTGGTGGTGAGGTGTAAGGTCAATGTCTTGTTCCGATTCCCGTTGCTCCATATCCATATCTAGTTGTTGAAGTGCTTGCTCTATCTCTCAAGCAAAGCCCTGCTCCTAGGATTATTCACCCTATTTGCCTGATGCCAACTATTATGATGAATCCATTACCTTTAGGGTCACTGTTTCATTTGTCTGCACATGTTGCGCCCCCTGTTGTACCTATTGTTGTTGCGCTTCTTGTCCTGCTTGCGCAACTCTTGTTCCTTTTGAAGTTTCTCCTTCAGCTCATGCAACTCCTTCTTTGTTTCCTCCATTCTTCTCTTCTCCCTCTAACGTTGCATTATTCGCTTGTTGCACTATTTCCTCTTCACCTATATAGCCATAGCTGATTTCTCTACTAATGGATCTACTAGGAACTTGCAGCTTTGCTCGTCCTCCATGTGATTGAAAATTTTCCTCTTTCCCTTGTCGCGCACTGGTATGCTTGCCTTTGGTGCTGCTACTGCTGGTGCTGATGCTGGTTCAAGGATGGTGTGGAGTACATAGTGAGAGCCCATCGCAAAAAGTTGAACATCTCTTTGGTTAATGCAAGAGAGGCAAAAAGACTAGTGAATTAAAGTAAAAGTTTAGTATTTCTCATGTTCAAGCCAAATGATGATATTGTTTATGAAAATGTTGTTGCTTGTAATGTAAGTTCCAATTTTGATTTGGTTGGTTCAGTTCATCAAAGTGATGAAGTATTTCAGGTTGTGAAAGAATCATCGTTCAAGGAGAAATAAACTTCACATGAAATATATTTGCAACAAGAGGTTTCTCTTTGTAATGTTAACATGCAAGCATTGACAAAATTTCAAAGTGTAGGGACACCAATTCAATGCAAAATTTTGTTGAACAATGAGCTCATTCAATCATCCCTTACACCATGTTGTGCACCAATGGTTATGGTACCAAAGAGGAATGGTAAGTATTTCAAGAAAGAGGACAAAATGAGTAGTTTTCACCAAAGCAAAGTTGTGACAAGAAGTCGGTGCAAGAATATACATAACACCTAACAATAATGGTTTGTATGGATTTTAATGTTGTAGGTTCTTTGTAGCACTTCTACTCCATACATGTATTTGAATTATGGCAAAAAAGAGTCCTTTCTTGAAGAAATTGTCCACTTGGGTGACATAAACATGTTGAGAATGTTTTCTTATTCACATGTCATCCATGAAGGAAAATCGTTTTATGTTTTGAAGATATCAAAGTACAAGTTGGGTTTCACTTCAACTTACCTCCTCCAATATCATGGACCAAGTTTTCTTATTCACATGTCATTTATGAAGGAAAATTGTTTTATGCTTTGAAGATATCAAAGTACAAGTTGGGTTTCACTTCAACTTACCTCCTCCAATATCATGGCCCAAATGCATCAAAGAAGTGAAACCCAACTTGTACTTTTATATCTTCAAAACATAAAACAATTTTCCTTCATAGATGACATGTGAATAAGAAAACTTTCTCAATATGTTTATATCACCCAAGTGGACAATTTCTTCAAGAAAGGACTCTTTCTTGCCATAATTCAAATACATGTATGTAGTAGAAGTGCTACAAAGAACATACAACATTAAAATCCATACAAACCATTGTTGTTTGGTGTTATGTGTATTCTTGCACTGAATTCTTGTTACAACTTTGCTTTGGCAAAAACTACTCCTTTTGTCCTCTTTCTTGAAATAATTACCATTCCTCTTTGGCACCATACCCATCAGTGCACAACATGGTGTAAGGGATGATTGAGTGAGCCCATTGTTCATCAAACATTTGCATTGCATTGGTGTCTCTACACTTTGAAATTTTGTCAACCCTTGCATGCTAACATCACAAAGAGAAACCTCTTGCTGCAAAGATATTTCATGTGATGTTTATTTCTCCTTGAAGGAAGATTTTTTCACAACTTGAAATACTTCATCACTTTGATGAAATGAACCACCCAAATCAGAATTGAAACTTGCATTACATTCAACATAATTTTCATAAACAATATTATCATTTTCCTTGAACATGAGAAATACTAAACTTTTACTTGAATTCACTAGTCTTTTTGCCTCCCTTGCATTAACCAAAGAAATATTCAGCTTTTTGCGATGGGCTCTCACTATGTACTCCACACCATCCTTGAACCATAGATTCTTTCGATACCAATGGATTTTCTTGGAAATTTCAACTTTTCTCTTCCTCCATGCAATCGACAATCTTCCTATTTCCTTTATCGCGCACTGGTATGCTTGCCTCTGCTTCTAATACTACTGGTGTTGGTGCTCTCTACGACACTGCTTCACGTTTCTTTACTAACAACTCCATAGCGAAGCCGAACTATTCATTGCGTCTGGAGAAATTGTAGCAATATCTCCATGGGTCCTCCTCAGCCTAATGAAATGCCCCGTGGATCCATTTGAACTATACTCTCGTGCAATGATCATTCACAATACAATGTGGGTCATATGCATTGTAGCTTTAGAGGTCGAATGGATACTTCTTCATTTGTTCTTCTTCGACATCCACTTGCTTGAAACTCTGGATCTCATACAACCCAATTTGCAATGGAAGAGTGGGCCAAGGGGCCTTCTTCTTCCGATGTAGTTTAGTTGTCAATTCTACTGAGATGTGATATGCTACTTCCTGCATGATGAGTATGTCCAAGGAAAAATTTGGTAGAAAATGAAAAGGCTTCTCCACAATGAGCATTCGTATGAAGGTGCCGGACAATGAGGTATACCAATTAGCAATGTCTATCAATGCCTCCATTTCTTCCTTTAACATGCAGGGTGGATCCTGTTCAAATATTATCTTGTAAATTGGGGTGAAAAAATGATCAGATAGTCATGTGATTACTCCTATGAAGCTGCATTCAGACAACGACTTACAATATGTGTTCACAACAGTCTTCACCGGTGACCATGCCCACTCTAAGCCCGAGAACTCCTGCCAGGCACACATTGCATCTAAGATGTAAGAGGACATGTAGATCTCTGCTTGCATACCTCCAGGTGATTGTTGAGCCCTTGTTACTTGTTCCTTCAGCTGATTATCCAACGTGCCAGACCAGTTACATGGTTTACCCTCTCTAGCCAGTTGGTCCACCATGATCACCCAACCTTGTGGGAAGGCTTTCGTGCTTTCTTGGCCACATAGTCCACATTCAAGTATGACCAGGTATTGATATGCCTTCCACAACATTTTTGTCTTATAGATCTGGCTGGGTGTCATTTTGAATCTAGTTGGCTCCCTTACCCAGATCTTCAAAAACTTTCTTGAGTTGGCACTGATGCTGGGTAAGCTAAAAGGAGTCTCCGTGATAATCACGGGCTTTGACATCTGATACATCTCATCATAATCCTGTGCACAAAAAGTGGAAATCTTTGTCCCGATGACACTTCTCAGATTCAACATCTCGGGATCAGTGTGAGATATGATCCAGTGTATCATGTCCGCACATGGGAACACGGGGTATCTGCATGCAATCCGGTACAAGCCCACTTCTCAGATTCAACATCTCGGGATTAGTGTGAGAGAGAATCCAGTGTATCATGTCCACGCATGGGAACACGGGGTATCTGCATGCAATCCAGTACAAGCCAGACTTGTGAATGTTCACATACACCTGATGGTCTTCGAGTTCTTCCCCAAAATTTCCTGGAAATGCTTCATTGACCTCTTTCCATTTCGACTTGATGTCCTTGTATAGAAGCAACTTGGTATCTTCATAGATCGGTAGACATGCAGACAATTGCTCAACTACTGCTCCAATTGCACTTTCGTCAATGTCCTTTGATCCTGGTCTCTTGGAGGCCATTCATCCTATACTACTAAGAGGAAGATGAACACCTAAAAGATATGGAGACAAAGCGACATGCATGGTAAGAAATCTGTCAATGAAAACCAAGGCAAATTCAGGGAATGATATAACACATACCTAGGGAATGACAGTCAAAGATTACATAATTTCTTATGGGAGGGTGGGTGACTAGCTGCTAGAACTATGCAAAATGCAGTCTAGGTTGTTTGGGAGGCAAGACTGGCTACTGGATTTGTGCAATGTGCAATCCAGGCTGACTGTTGACTGGTGGGATTACGAAATGTGAAATTCCAGATGGCAATGACTGCAGGCTCAAGGACTGTATTGTGTAATTTTCTGGTCCAGTAGTTGTTATCCACCTAATTTTCTCTCTTTTTTCCATTTTCCCCTTCCTAAATCATAACCATTTGCTATTGTTTTACCTCTCTTATACACCCTCATCTTGCACCAGTCCAAGCACGGTGACATATTTCATATAAACTGTATTTTTCATATTCTTAACTTAACTTAGCATTAATTAATCATTTATTACATGATTTCTTACTTTTAATTACTCTTTGTAACTTATCAATATCTCCAATGTTTATTTGGTAGTTATAGTACTTACCGTGATCGTTTATCCTAGTGCAAGATTGAATATTGCACCATTGCCAGCACAGAAAATCCTTGCAGCAGATCCAAACCTACTTGATCACCACCTCATTTTGAGCAGCTTCAACCACGACAGCAAGATCGATCTAGAGGTAGCTGATATCGAATCACTTCGTTTTGAGCAAATCCAACCACGACATCAAGATCGATCCAAAGGAAGCTGAGATCAAATCTCCAAAGAACGAAAGTTGGAGATTGGCTACAACCAATTTTGCTAACTATCTAAGTTTAAAGGCCGAAAAGCTAAATTCTGCGGTTGGTTATGTAATCATTTGAATGATCTATTCTGGCCTTTAGCCAAAGATCTATATAATTTAGAATCTAAATAGGACTAAGGGAGTTTTTTGGATAGGACAGAGACATAGCCATATAGGCGGCAATAGGTTGCTTTATTTTGTTATCACCTGAATCTAGGCTGGACGATGTATTAACATATGCACTTGCCCGAGTGAATTAATAAAAGGGAGCTCCACCTCATGTTTCACAAATCGCATGTCTTTATTTGAGTTAATGAATTGATTAAATTACTGAGCAACATTTTCATTTGTTCCATTTCTTGTTTCCTGTAATTTGTGTTTATATTGTCAAGTGTAATTTAATTTCAAGCACATGTATTCCTGTTTAACTGAAAGCAGATCCGTTGTGTGAAGTAGCTAAATTTCCTTTTCCTGCACTTGATTTCAAATTGGTTTTCCCCGCCTGGTCCAAGCAGGAGAAATAACCCTGCACCAGTGCACGTTGGTATTGTATTTCCTTTTTTGCAATTCTGTATGGTTGGTTTTCCCCACCTATTCCAAGCAAGAGAAATGAACCTACACCATTGCATGTTGGTGTGATGCAGCAATCCTTCTTAATCTACTTCCCGCAATCTTCTTTCTTTCATTAAATGTTTATGACAGGATAAATGTATATGGATTATTTCTTTATTCCTACACTTTGTCAAGATCAGAAAAATTCATTTTTATGTGTGCAATTTGATTTAAAATTATAATATCACTTGCAATAACTAAGCACTCATTTTAAGAATTAAATGCTAAGTGCAAGAGGCTCTGGTCCGGTGCAAGAACTAGTTTCTCACCACGAGATGTGAGTGCTTTGAAAATGGAAAAGTTCAAGCCCTTGTAGGAAGTAAAATGCCTTTATTAAAGACACCATTTATACCTTTTGCATAAATCTCTGTTCCTGCACTAGTGCAAGTAAATTGCGATAGTACAGGACATATTAGTGCAAGAAGGAAATATCTAAAAGAGTATGTTTAAGGGCCCATCTGATGAGACCGCTAAGTGTCTCTGCTAAAGAAAAACACACACTCAGTAGTTAAAAAATGATTAGCTAGAGTGATTGCCCTTTATTTTTAATTCCCTCTTGCAAATGCATTCTTCCTTGTTCCAGTCTTAGATTATTTTGATGGTTCATGTTTCCTTTTTCTCTTTTTTAGTTTGACTCTGTAATCTTTTCTTTAAAGAAAGTAGGGATTTCTATTAGAAAGATTCATACCATCTCTGGCATTGCCTGTGCTTCATCTCTAAGTTTACGGATCCCTCGGGTTGACAAATTAAGTGTTGAGGAGTTTGCTTAAGTGTAATTCCTACACCCAACATTTCGGCACTGTTGCCGGGGAGGCGATTTGATTTGGTAAGAATTTTCTGAACAATAGAGATAATTTTTCCTTTATTTTTGCAATATTGTTTGGAAAACCTTCTTTGAAGTAATTTTACTAGTGTTGATTGATTTCTGACAACATTTTTTATTTTAAGTTGTTTGTTATTTTTCTTTCTTTTTTGAAATGAATGCCTAGAAATGGTAAGGCTTCGAAGCCCACTAAGGGTCGAAAGAATTCTGAAAACAATTCTCATATTGGGTCTCCTTCTGTAAGAAAGAAGCCCAATCCAATTCAAACCCATCACGCAGGAACAATCCACCTGGATTCTGGTGACAACAGCTCAGTTTTGGTTCAACCTATTGGGAGCAAAAGGGAAACAATGGCGGACCATGAAGATCATGTGGAAGGGACTGGTGAAAACCAGGTAAGTGGAGAACAATGAACTTTTGTGTTTCCAATTGTGGACCCTGATACTGTGGTGCAAATGAAGAATATTCCACCATCAACTCTCCCTCATTTCCATGGTAAAGTTCATGAAGACCCTGACTCTTTTCTATTCGAGTTTTATATTTTGTGTGGAAGTTATGATTGTTCAACTGACTCTCATAAGTTAAGATTATTTCATGTTATTCTCAAGGACTCAGCTCTACGCCAGTTTATGGGGTTAGGAGGAAACACTATAACCTCTTGGGATCAGATGAAGAGAGTGTTTGAGATTTTTACAATCATACAGGATGATGATGAAACTCTTGAAGACTACCAAGAAAGATTTATGTATATTTTACAAAGGTTGAAACTTAAGCTTGATTCCAGTACTATGAGAACCTTGTTCTTAAGAGGACCTACTGATAGTTCTAGAAATAATTTAAATCTGTTAGGACAAGGTGACATTTCTCAGCAAACTTTTGAACAAATTTGCGAATTATGCAGGAAATTTTCAAGAAATCAGTATAGATCCATGTGAGGAACTCGAAACAAAAATAGAAAAACTGAATCTACTGATGCTATGATTATTGGACTAGAAAATAAAATGGAAAACATGAAAATTGATATAATGAATACTGTTACCAAACAGTTGGAATCTTTAAAATTTTAGTAAAAAATGATGAAGGAACAAGAGTCATTATGCATTTATTGTCCTAAATGTACAGACAAGAATCCTCCTAAAGAGTGTCCTCTTAATTTGAAAGAAACTAATAAGTGTGTTATCTGTGCAGAAGACCATGTCATAGAAGAAAGTCCCTTTATACCACGAATTAAAGCTATTTTTACAGGGGGACAACTTGAAGTTGAATACTTGTATGCTATGGTAGCAAGAAGGAATCGGCCTCAGGTAGGTGGAGGTATGGCTCCTAAATTTTCTCCACGCTATTTTGGTTATAATTCAAATGCATATTATTATCCCAACATTAATAAGCAGTGGCAGTATGGGAATCAATATCAGCATCGACAGCCTTCTCAACGATGGCAACAAGGTTGGAGAGGGCCAACTCATTCTCCATATTCCTACCAGCTACCTATGCAGTCATATCCATCTACACATACACATTATTCAATGCCTCAACTTCCGAGTCAGTCTACTCCACTGTTGCCTTTACCTCCACCTTTTATACATCCTTAGTTGCCTACTCAATCTATGCCCAATCCTAACAATAATAAAGTAGTGCAAATGATATATGTAACAAACCCACCTTTACCATTCGAGTAGAAATCTATTCTAGTTAGGGTTCATGATATTCAATTAAGATCGGGAAGGACTGTAACATCAGAAAATCAGAAGCAACCTAGAGTGATTGTTGAAGAGAAAGGAGAAGAGGAAACTCTTAACCATTCTCTGAAAACTGTCACTAAGCAGCCCTTACCCTCTAAATCCTTGCCATCTTCTTCTAACCAGCCTCCCTTCCCAGCGAGGCTAGTAATGGAAAGAGGTGAGGCTATTTTTGAGACTAGCTTGGCATCAGAGCTTCGAAATCTTTTCATTAAGATACATTTGCTTCAAGCCATCAAAGAGATCCCCATTTTTAGCAAGATTATTAAGGAACTTTGTCTCAAGAAACTTGGGAGGAAGAGAATGGAACCCCAAACCATTCAATTTGTTGGTAGGGCCGTAGAATTGATGACAAGATGTGTGTCTATGGAAAAATATACTGATCCTAGAAACCCTATTGTCTCGGTTCAAATTGGTAATGTCCTTGTCTCTAATGTTCTTATAGACCTGGGGGCAGCCACTAATGTCATGACTAAGAAAACCATGGATTAACTTCGGTTATCTCAGCTTCACCCTACCCCCGTTGTGCTTGAATTAGTGGATAGATCTAAAAATAAGCGAAAAGGAGTATTGGATGATGTGATCATTTCATTAGACTCACGGGAATATCCTGTTGATTTCATTGTGCTTCAGCCAAAGAACCCAATAGGAGGACATCTCTTGATCTTGGTGTTATAGAAATATTTGGGCACTGCAACCCCAATCTTATATGTCAATAAACCAATGGCTCTTTAACCACTAAAGGTGTTGTTTCATACCCTAAAGGATCATGGTCAACTGATTACATCATTCCCCAAAAGTTCCACCTGAAAAGCCACTCATAATTGGCCAAAACTAGACCATACTAACTACTCCACTTTCACGTTGTGATGCATACTGACTCCTACACTAGCCAGGTGTGATGCATACTGAAGAAGCCTTCTATGGGGTGTGATGAGTGAGAATGGACAAATGTTAGAGACAATTTGCTATGTGGATGCTCATGGAATCTTCTAGAAACTTCTCCTATGACACTTGCCTCTCTGAATTCACCTAGAGATGAGTAAGATATCAAAGAAATCTCCAAGTGGAACCAAGAATAACAAGTGGAATGACACTAATCAAAAACCCAAAGATGACTCACACCCTTGCAGACATCTATAAATGGATCCCTCATCTGAGAGATCTAGGAGGCTGAAATTTTGTAATTTGTAAGGAAGTGTTGATAGTTTGTCTTTGAGAAAGAGCATTGTATTATTGGGTGATTTTTATTTTCATGAGGTGAAGGGGCTTTCATGCTAGGAGGATGATGTTGGATTAGACAGCTCGGTTGTAATTCTCCCTTCTATTTTAATAAAGTTCCTTGAGTTTTCCTCCATACAATCGTGTATTTTGTGAATTTTGTTATTTGTGAATGCTATAGTATGTTCAATGTATTTCTGATTCTACATTGTTTATGATACAATAAATCCATATGCTTTGATGGTGTTTTGTTACTTTGTTTCTACAGGTATTCTCTAAGCGGGACAAGGAGAGGAGTTGCAGGCTCTATCAAGGGGGAGAGAAATCAAGCAAGGAGTCAAGTGGAAGATCCAGGTTGGTCCCTTTGCTTCTCTCTTATCTATCATACATATAGGAAATCACAAATTTCTTTGATTGTTTGTTTCTAGAATAGCTTCCAATCCTCATGGGGCTAGCATATAGAAAAGACACTAGTTTTACTGGAAACAAAATGGCGACTCTGCTGGGGATCAAAGAGATGTTTGTTTGTTACTTTTGTTTGTTTTATAAACTATATACGGAGCCTGAAGTTAGCTAGATAGCCCTCGAACTGCTCTTGCTCTGCAATTGCATAGTAGATGAATGTTGCTTCAGTCAATCTCCAGTTTAGTTTATGAATTGAACATTTGACTTGTAAACATTCTAGATTCCCTTTTGGTAGCTCAGTAACCTCTCAAGATCATACCTCTGTACTTTTATCTTTACCGTCCATCATAGCTTAGCTTAAATCACTGAAATCAGCTGCAAATTTTAGCCAAAACCCACTTCAGTTGCGCTCTCTGGCCCATCGCATTGTCTGTCAGTGTCAACCAGTATGCATTGCACTTCCAAGTGTAGCAGGCATGGTTCATACTTGTTTCTGTGAAGCATAGGTTCGATGACTGACTGAACCTATTTCTCTCCTTGAAATTTGGGGTTTTTTGTCCTTGTTTTCAGTTCTGTTTAGTTGATTTGTTGCTCATGAACAATGTCCCATTACTGAAGCATGCTTGCATTACATAGACCAGCCTCCATTGATTAGGGTTAGCAAATGTTTTTATGTATTTTTCCATCATTTATGATCATTTTTCAAAAAGTTGTTTAAATCGATCTTTCATTTTGGTGCAAAAAGTGTCGTAACTGTCGTTTTGTATCAAAAAGAGGAGTGTCGTAAAGTCTTCCTTCTCTAGATAGTCGATTGAACTTTTTTGACATGCATTTGATTTGATTTATTGATATTTGAATTGTCGAAAGCATCTTCCATTAGAAATTGAAAAGTGTCATTTAAGTCTTCCTTTCTATTTTGAAAAGAAATTGTCGAAATGTCGCTTTGAAGAAAATATTTCAGATCTATACTTAGTTTTCCTTTTTGGCATTTTTCACATTAAGGGGAATGAGAAACAAATAAATGCATTTGCATTTGCATTTAGACTATGTGCGAAAAATGATTTAGGAAAAGTGCATTTAGTGTGTCCTCTTTGCTCTTTGTTTGAAAGAAATCATAATCTTCTTTCCTTAGTAGCTAGGATTTTCATTGCTAAAAATAAACAACGATTGTTTATCATTGTAGATTGCATTTTTAGGAATTTTACATATACATCACACGGTGAACCATTGAAAGGAAAACTTCTAAACAAGATCAACTCTAAGATAAATTTCAATGAACTTAACAATGCTTTGGAACCTAACGCAACACATCGAGAGGTCTAGGCTAGAGACATGTTCCGGCGTCGTAAAATCTAGTAACTATCATTTTCATCGAAGGTTGGGTGATTACTCCTCTTTGATACAAAAAGTGCTAGCATGGACTTGTGCTCCCCGTACCATCGAGTATATAATAGGCTTATATCCTTTATCCATAGGAAGCTGTGTCTGCCACCCTATCGATCGCAATGCACTGAACACAACATTCGGGAAGATTGACTGCCATACATAAGTCCTTGGTAATTTCTCTTTAATTTATCACCAAGGTGTATTTTGCAGTCTTTCGATTGGTCTGGTAATCCCTCTATCTAGATTTCCAGAGTAGTCACTTTCGTTCCTTTTCGTCTCTCTAAAAGAAAAGGTCCATCTTAGCACTTGTCACTTCAGGCTCATTAAAAATCAAAGGGGACTAGAGTCATCTTTAGCTTTTTCTTGACTCTTAAAAATTGAAAAAGCAAAGTTGTGTCAAAGCATCATTAAAAATTATTTATTCGAGAATAACATCCCTGTTTCCTTCATTGATCTTAGGTTGAGATAACGGAGTCCACCAATCAAGGAATCCCTCTCGAGAGGAATACTAGTCCTTTTACATCTTGGGGAAATATTGGTGCTCCTCATATGGCCACTTTGTCACTTCCAGGACTTACAATTGGCCTGCCAGTATGGCTGTTCTCGACCTCTATGGTTCAAAATAATGTGATTCCTCAGTAATCGAATCAGCATCTAGTTGATACTAAAGTCAACCCCTCACCTTCCTCTTCATTTTTTCTCCCTCCCCTTCTTCATCTTCGCTTGGTGAAAATAGTGATGCTAGTAACCAAGTGCCTGAGAAGAAGAAGAAAGGGAAGGAGAAGAAGAAGAAGTCAGTTAAGCAAGGGGGCAACCATGCATCATCTGGTGAAAATCCACACACTAATCTTTTCAAACCTAAAGATCCATGCATAATTTGTATAGGAGACCATTTACATTAAGAATGTCCATGAATTCCTCAGATCTTGAGAGAATGGTCCCCCGGTTCACACCAAGCAGTGTCGTCAACCTCTGGTGATAAAGTTGACAGCACACCATCAACTAGTAATAATGGGCAAAGAAGAAACGTCCAAATTCCATGTAAGTTATGTGAAGGGGACAATACCCTTCCCCATTTTCCTTTTTTGTATGAAGCCAAAGGAGTCCTGCATAACCGTCCTGCATCACCGCAGCAACTTCCATCTGGGTACAGGAAACTCTCCCCAAGTCCTTTACTAGTTGAAAATCCGACTGACTTAACTGAACCATTGGTCGAAACACCTATCATTGAAAGTGAATCTTCTGAGTCCATACCGGACCAGAGTCAATAGGTCGAGATGGTACTCGACCCAGTTTTGTCTTCAGAAGGTTCACCTTCAGATGATACCCTTCCTAAAGAGAGTGAGAATAATACTGTTCAAATTCTTTTTTTCACTTCAAAGTCCGATGAACTTGGGGGCAATCCACCTGTTCCTTCACAACAGGATTAAAATCCCCCAGCTCCCACTACTCAAGGGGTTAATTCAACCATTTATTCGGTACCCCTTCCAAGCAGTCTAGTCACTTCCTTTGATTGGAATCAACTAGCAATATCCCACCTTCCTTCTAATGTACCATTCCAAATCATAGTACAAGTTTACAAATGATCATGTCTGGCACTATTATAGATGAAGGGGATTCAATGAGTATCCTTTCCTCAACTTCTTAGAAAATGCTTGGTTCACCATCGCTTATGCTTGTTACATAGAATTTGTTAGGCTTTAACAAAGGAACTAGTCAACTGTTAGGGATCCTTCCTAAGTTACCAATTACTTTGAGAAGGAAAATCATTCACTTGATCGTGATGGTAGTCTAAGGACTGTTAGATTACAATCTACTCCTGGGACATGACTATGTTTATAGCATGGAAGCTATTGTTTTCACACTCTTTCGAGTGATGTCTTTCCCACATGAAGGAAAAATTTTCACTGTTGACCAGCTTTCATTTTCCTGTTCAAACATACCTTCAAGTCAAACATCATCTCTAAATGGTCCTTTTGCATCAAGAGTGTCTCTTCAACCTTCATTCCATCTACCTAATAACCGCGAGTAGTCTGGTGAATGTAACAAAGCTTAGGGACATACATCCTTGTCTATTTTGAGACGAACCCAGCTGAAAAGATAGGTTTCCCTATAGGTTATGTGATTGGAAATGTTACCTCACACCATTCACCTTTGTCTATTTGATGGACAAAGCCAAGGGAGTGTTTCATCGGCTCTGTTGACAAAACAATCCTGCTAAACTATAGTGACTTCCATATGGTTACTTGGAGACTCTCCTTTTCTCAATTCTTGGGGTCATGCAAACCTTTTTATGCGAGATAAAAATGACCAATTTCATTTGTAGCTTTTTAGTTTTTTTCAACTCCTTAGGTTAGGTGATTGGTCTAATCCACCATTCACCTTTGTGTGTGCTACAGATGAAGCAAAGGAAGTTTTGAACCATTCCACAGATGAAACAATCCTACCTAACCTCAGTAGTTCCTTAGCTTTATATTTTTTCTACCTTTTTAGTTTGGTCGTTCCTAGCTTACATAAAAAGGAAACTGAGCATACTTTCCGCAAGATTCAAGCTCATTAAAAAATGAACCCGCCTACCTCAACATACTTTCTGCAAGGTTCGAGCTCATTAAAAAATGAACTCGCCTACCTGAGCATAGTTTTCACAAGGTTCAAGCTCGCTAAAAAATGAACCTGCCTCCATATGGGAAATGTTATCATATGGTTCAAGCTCATTAAAAAATAAACCTACCACTGAGCATATGTTCCCCCAGAGTTCAAGCTCGTTGAAAAATGAACCCACCTCTCGTAAATAACCTTTGTGATTGCCATTATATCAGCCTTTTGAACCTTGGTTGTGTTCCTACCGTCACCTCCATCCTTTTGGCCGATCATACGCTTCCACTTGATTTTTTACCATTTTGAGGAACAACTGCAATGAGTGGTCCTATTAGCCACCCTTTTCACATCACCATGTTTTGAGAAGTTCCAAGATTACCCGGAACTAGTTGCTACCCTAAACACCACTCATTGCTAAAAAACGAGTCCTCTTTAAACCCTTTTTAGACTTGCTAAATATGAAAAAATTGTTGAGATATTAGCCTTTCTAGCTTGCTAAAGTGACTGGAAGTGCCATCCCTCCTATATATTTTAAACATTTCAGACCTGAGGGATTATCTCATGAAAAGTTTTGAGCGCTTGTCTTTTTCGGCTCGCTAAGGTGATTGGAAAAGTCATCCTTTTTGTATTGTTTTAATATTTTTTAGACTTAAGGGATTATGGTATGAAAAAGAACTACTGGAGTTTCCTTTTCATCCCTTTTCAAACTTTCTAAACATGAAAAGGACCGAGTTATCCTTGTCGTTAAACTCGTTAAAAAAATTGCGACAAACTTGTCCACCCAGACAAGAACGAGTTTCATTTTCGCTAGTCTCACTAAAACATAGTGACAGGTTTGCCCGAAGGGAAAATTATAGAACAAGCATATGTTATCCTCCTCAAGCTTGAAAAAAATAAAGAGGTATTGGTCAGCAATGACTGAGGAAAAAGGGAAGAAAACTTGAAGAATTTTATTGGCAGCATGTCGCTCTTGAACATGACACTTTCACTCCATCATCATGATTGAGTCAGGTTGGGTTATTCTGTTCACCGGCCATATCACCATTGGTCCTCCATACCATCCATCTTTTGGGGTCAACGCTACCAATCCATATCAGTGTCGCTGATATGTTCAAGAGAATTCATTTAGAGAATTCACCACCCAGTTAATCCCTCACCCACTGTAACACCTTCACACTCCATTTTTGATGACTACCATTCCTGAACCTTGTATCATCAGATCATTTTCACCTCCAGAAAATCATTTTCTCCATTTGGTGTCGTAGATGTGGGATACATTAAGGCCCTGGTACGATGGGTCACTTCTTTTTTACATCAACTCATTATCCAAGAAGTTGACTTAGAAACAACCCTTTCAGTACTTTGAAGCTTGCATGCCTCAATGGCAAGTTTCTCACTTCCAGCGACAACTTTACATCAATGGCCTTTGACCGAAAGATTTTGCATGGTGTTCAACATTAGATCATATATTCACACCACGGGAATTGTATTGTAGTACCTTGAGGGTCATTATCATTATCAGTGATTCCTCTCATGCCTATTAACAGCTTACATTATTGGCTAGTAACTAGGCAATGTCTTTCCATGTTCAACTTCAGGACATCTTTTCACATGGATTTACTTGTACATTGGGCGAAGATTGAACGAGTTTGAAGTCCCCGGATCTAGTTTCATCCATCCAAGCAGCGATATATTCAGGAATATAAAGACATCAAATGTACACAGAAGCTACACAAATGATCATCTAAGCTAGGGATGATGACTCTACATGTAAAGAATCACCAATCTGCAACTGCAGACGATTATCTGTCCTATGTACATGAAAATGAATTTATAAAGCTGATCATGGGAATGCTGCCTCAGCTAGGTCATGAAAATAATATGATAACGATGTATTGTACTGTATCTTATACAGGTCACCTTACAGTTCGAATACCTCAGATCCTCATGATAAAGCATTTCACCCAACATCAAAAGGTTTACGACTTGATGCTTTAGGGGGCAACTGCTATAGAAATATTTGGCCACTGCAACCCTAATCTTATATGTTGATAAACCAAGGGCTCTTTAACCCCTAAAAGTGTTGTTTCATACCCTAAAGGATCATGGTTAACTTATTACATCATTCCCCAAAACTTCCACTTGAAAAACCACTCAGAACTAGGCAAAACTGGACCATACTAACTGCTCCATTGTCAGGGTGCGTTGCATACTAACTCCTACACTAACTAGGTGTGATGCATACTGAAGAAGCCTTCTATGGGGTGCAATGAGCAAGAATGGACAAATTTCTGAGATAGTTTTCTAAGTGGATGCTCATGGAATATTCTAGAAATTTCTCCTATGACACTTGCCTCTCTGAATTCGCCCAAGGATGAGTAAGAGATCCAAGAAATATCCAAGTGGAACCAAGAACAACAAGTGGAATGACACTAATAAAAATCCCAGAGATGAATCACACCCTTGCAGACATCTATAAATGGATCCCTCATCTGAGAGATCTAGGAGGCTAAAATTTTGTAATTTGTAAGCAAGTGCTGATAGTTTGTATTTAAGAAATAGCATTGTATTGTTCGGTGATTTTTCTTTTTATGAGGTGAAGAGGGCTTTGAAGCCGGGAGGATGATGCTGGATTAAACAGCTGGGTTGTAATTCTCCCTTCTATTTTAATAAAGTTCTTTGAGTTTTCCTCCATACAATCGTGTATTTGTGAATCTTGTTATTTGTGAATGTTATCGTATGTTCAATGTATTTCTGATTCTGCATTGTTTATGATATAATAGATCAAGATGCTTTGATGGTGTTTTGTTATTTTGTTTATATAGGTAATCTCTAAGCGAGACAAGTAGGAGAGGAGTTGCAAGCTCTATCAAGGGGGAGAGAAATCAAGCAAGGAGTCAAGCAAAAGATCTAGGTTGGTCCCTTTGCTTCTCTCTTATCTATCATATATAGAGGAAATTGCAAATTGGTCTGATTGTTTGTTTCTAGGATAGCTTCCAATCCTAGTGGGGCTAGCAGATCGGAAAGACACTAGATTTCCTAGAAACACTTGGGTCGACCATGGCTTGCTACAGCCGATGCATATATTGGATGTCGTGCCACTGATATGTATATTTTGCATGGAGATTCTACGAAGAAAGTTACCTTATACCCCCTGCTAGATCCATTCACGACCTTCAATATTCTTTATGGTTGGATCAAAGTAGTGATGAGGAGACTCAACCCATTTCCATTATCCATCATCATATTGGGTCTTCACAAGAAGATGAGATTGAAGATTTCCTGAATAATCTAGACACTATGCCTAATTTTGAGTTACTGAGCCAGATTTTCAGCCTAGATTTTCAAGATAATCACGATTCTCACTATTTTTTACCGCTGCATTTTACCACCCCCTTGAGTACTCCTGAGCCTAATACTAATCTTGTTGAGATTAGCCCTGATAAATCCTTGCATATTAGTTTAGATTTGGACTCATCTCAGTAGGAGTAGCTTGTGAATTTGTTACAAAACCATCTTAGTGCCTTTTTACGGGGCTATGAAGATATGAAGGGTATTCCTCCTAAAAATTGTACACATCATATCTATATTCAAGAAGGAACCCAACCTGTCTGACAACTCAAAAGGCGAATGAATCCAGTGCTAAGAGATATTGTGAAGGAAGAAGTACATAAACTCTTGGATGCCAGTTTTATGTATCCTATTTCTGACAGTCAGTGGGTCTCTACATTAGTGCTAGTACCTAAGAAAGATGGAAGATGGCATATTTGTATTGATTATCGAGAATTAAAAGAAGCCACTCTCAAATATTATTTCCCTCTCCCTTTCATTGACCAGGTGCTTGATACCCTTGCAGGAAAGAAATATTTTTCCTTTTTGGATGGCTTCAGTGGTTATAACTAGATACAGATTGCACACGAAGATCAGGATAAAACTACTTTTACATGTCCATGGCATACATTTGCTTATAGAGTGCTTCCCTTTGGTTTATGTAATGCCCCAATTACCTTTCAAAGGGTAGTCCTGGCCACTTTTGTTGATCTAGAATTTGTAAAAATTTATATGGATGACTTTTCTGTGTTGAGTGATTCTTTTCAGGAAGCTTTCAAAAATCTGGAGAAAGTACTTCTTCGTTGTCAGGAAGCCCATCTTGCCTTGAGTGAAAAGAAATTTAGATTAATGTGCAAAGTGGGAGTGGTACTTGGCCATTTGATTTCTGGTAAAGGTATCTAGGTTGACCCAGAAAAAATTGAAATCATTTTGCATCTTCCTACACCCAAAACTCAAAGGGAAGTAAGAGGTTTTTTAGGACATGTTGGTTACAATAGGAGATTCATTGAAAAATTTTCTAAGATAGCTGCCCCTCTTTTCTGACTTCTAGATAAGGATAGTTAATTTTCTTGGACCACAGCTTGCCAATAGTATTTTGAAACATTGAAGTAAAAGTTAGTACATGCACTAGTTTTGAGAGGTCCTAACTAGTCCCTGCCTTTTCACATTTTCTCTGATGCTTCAGATTTGGCTATTGGCGCAGCTTTAGGATAAGAGGAAAATAAACAATCCTATGTTATTTATTATATTAGTAGGAATTTGTCTTCCACTGAATTAAATTATACAGTTACAGAGAAATAGTTTTTAGCTATAATTTTTGCAATTAATAAGTTCAGGATGTATATTATACGATATGAAGTGTTTGTACATACTGATCATTTCGCGATTAAATATTTGATGAACAAGCCATTGACTAGCAATAGAGTGACTAGGTCATTACTATTGTTGCAGGAATTTAATATTACTATTGTTGATAAACCAGGAAAATCTAATGTTGTAGCAGATTTTATTTCTAGAGTAGATAATCCTAGTGAAGCAACTATTGTTAATGATGATTTTCCGGATGAACATATTTTTGCTATGCCAACAAATTCTCCATGGTTTATTGACATTGGTAATTACTTGGTTATTGGGAAAACACCACCCCACTTGTCTACTCGTGAAAAGTGGAATATTATTCAGAAAAGTGCTTCATAGTCCTAGATTCAAGGAGATTTCTTTTACACTGGTGAGAAATAGCACGAGACATACACCATATGAGTTGGTATATCAAAAACAGGTTATGCTACCAATTGAATTCCAGATCAAAGCATTCATAATTGTAGTTCAGTTAGGACTAGATCTCTCTGAGGCACAACAACAGCATCTTCTCCAATAAAATGATTTAGATGAATTCCATAGGGATGCTTTTTAGTATAACATACTAATTTAGCAGCAACACAAATGGTGGCATGACAAGTCTATTTAGAAAAAGCAATTCCAACCAGGTGATTCAGTGGTCCTTTATGATTCTAGATTTAAAAATTTTAAAGGGAAATTCCATACATGTTGGATGGGACCTTATGAAGTGATCCGAGTATTCGAGAATGGAGCAGTAGAAGTTAAAACTATTGATGGGAAAAATTCAATATTCTTGGTAAATGGACATAGATTAAAGAAGTATTTTCAACCACTTACCAAGAAATATTTTACACAGCAAGTCCAACAGCAATTCGGGATGGTAGTGGTGAATGGTAATACCAATGTTTTGAAAACATGAAATCTTCTTCTTCTTCTTAAAAAAAAATGATAATACAAAAAATAAAAAATAAAAAAAGTAAAGAAAAAAAAAACATTTTCCTATAATGACGAAAATCAGTTCACTGACATGATTGCAGAAGGATCAACCTGAAAACTAGCTTGCTGGTAGGAAGATAAAAAATTTCTAATAAAAAGAAAATGTTGCTTGATCTTTAGATATGCTAGCGACCACCAAGTAAAAACAGGTTCAGCAGAACCAACCTTTATACAATTGGGGTAATTAGCATGGATATTTCTATTCAAGTAACGCTCAATTTTCGCTGCAATTGTTTTTTCTTGCACTAGTGTAGGCAGACCTTCCAGAAAATTTTCTGCCTTTCTTCATATTCCACTTTTGTAATATTTCGTCAGTTTTCTTCTTCAATCCTAGAATGATTAACCTTCCCATATTCTTCTGAATTTACCTTGTCCATTTCGTAAAAAGCCCCACTTTACCCTTGAATTTTTTTCCTATCCCACTTCTGTTTATCCCCTCTTGTGGTAGTATTCCTGGAATCCCTGTAATAGAGTTCCTTCCCATTCTAAAATTTCCCTTTTACCACTTCTTTGTTCCCCCATGAATTCATTGCAGGATCTCGTGCACAAAGAGCAAAGGGATATGCTCTGAAGCATCAAGAAAGGGCGAAGAAAATTTCGAGTAAAAGTTGAGGAAGCCATGTTGGAAGTCTAGCCTATATTTTATTTAAATTCCCTGTTCTTTTTTAGATATTATGCTTGCACTAGTGCAAGCATGTTGTCGTATAATAATGCAAGTAGAATGGTACCAACAGAATAGCATAGTTTAAGCAGTGAAAGAAGACTGGTGCAAGCATGCACGGTGTCAAAAACATAGTACAATTTGTTCTTTTCATAGTACACATCATAGGAAAGTGGTCATCATGAAAATTTATAAGAAGTCCTTTCACTTAGTCGATGAGTACTTGTGCTATCATATTAACTAGGAGAAAATCATTTAAAGTACAAGGTGTTTTTAAGTTAAGAATCATGATCATTTTTTAACGAATGCTAAGTTCTTTTTTTGAATTATGAAGGAATGCGGAAGTGTTTAACCATTGCTTGGATATGATTGCCCCTTTCTGCCATAATTCTAGATGTCCTGCACTCATAATGATTACCTCACCTAGCCATTAAAACAACGTCGTAAGCACCAATCTAGCCTGATCTCAAAGATGCCTTGCATCCACAGCTATTTTAGTCGAATGAATGGGTGATAAGATGGAAAGGATGGTGGAAAGTTGGATCCCTATCTATAAGAACCAATTTTCCAAGTGTTGCATGTAAATTATCAATTTTTCATAGCCATTAAGCGGCAATGCCACCTGTTCCAAGCGAACCCTCATCTCTCAGTAGGGTAGAATAGACTGCCGAGTATCGCGATAGTCTTGCACTATTGCGAGACTCAGGCGTTCTTCAGTTCTTGCAAAAGTTTGACAGGCATGACAAAGAAGTGGCCTTACAATTTGCAAGAAGTTCCAAAAACGGACAAGTAGAAATTGGGCTTCTAAAATTTGAAGTTACGGAAGAGTCTATAGCAGCAGCGACAGGGTTGGAAAATATTGGTGAGTAGTGGTTTAAAAATTAGAAACTAGAAAGCAAGCGATGGCGGTGTTTTTTTGTCAAGAATAAGATGAAGGTAGATTGGAAGGAAGGAGTTCCGTGCAGTGCCCTATTGGGATAGTGGCAGGACCTCCTTTTCATCCTACAAAAATTCGTAACTTGTGAGGGAAGGTACTCCCACACTTTTTCATATCATTTTAGGATGTTGTAACATTTCAAAGCTTCCCGGCACATCCGGTGGAGGATGAATTTCCCCTATTTTTTTCTTAAGATCTTGGGAAGATGGCCAAAGGTGTATGAGACGAATGGGCAGACCAAGACGACAAGAAGTTATATCACCATGGCCTGATAAATATTTTGGTCCAGAAACAATTAGAAGTTAACGGCATTACCTGGGAGGCGCTGTTAAAATAGCTACATAAAAAGACAGCTTGTGGAAAGGAGACAGAGGACCACGCCTGCACAAGCAAGGGCCTGAGTAATAATGTAAAAGGGAGTCCTTCTTGCACCAGTGCAAAAAGGAAATGATCTGAAAAATCAAAAGAAGAAAGGGCACCATCTCCAAATAAGAAGACAACTAGTGCACTTGTTGAAGAGACTCCTTCTATGACACTAGTACAGGAATAGACCCCAAAAGAAGACAATCTGTCAGACCTTGCGGACGCAACAAAATTTGCAGATGTCGAAGATGACACTCTGTTGGAAAATTTCATTAAAAAGCCTCAGAAAAATAATAAAGAATCTGATGTAGGAAAAGAAACATAGTCCACATAGGACATTGAATCCCCTCATGTACCAGTACAAGAAGAAGAACTGCAAGAGGAAGAACCAGAAGAAGAAGAATTTCCTAATGTAACCATGAGGGATACTGAGGTCCTTGACGAAGACACAGCTTTTGTTGAGACAGAAAAAGAGGAAGATTTGGTAACTCCTGCTACTCGGGTAGTTGAACTAGAGCTTCAAGTGCAGGATTTAGAGAAGCTTATAGCTAAAGCACAGGAGGATAAAGAACAGAGTAAAGGAGAATTGACTATGGAGATCCAGAAAAAGAAAAGAGAAGTTATATTTTGGAAGTACCAAGTTGCACAATATTTCAAGCAACTTAAAGAGGTCACGAATAAACTAAAGAACATCAAAAAGAAGAATTCTGAAACATTGCAGGCTGATGTCAATATGCCATAGCAGGATTGAGCTAGAATTCTCAATGTTTTGAAGGTTTTTTGCAAAGGTAAAGAGTTGTGTGAGGACACACAATAGTTTAGGGATGGGAGGATGTTAGCCCCCTAATTTTCTCTCTTTTTTCCATTTTTCCCTTCTTAAATCATAACTATTTACCGTTGTTTTACCTCTCTTATACACCCTCATCTTGCACGAGTCCAAGCACGGTGACATATTTTGTATAAACTTTAATTTTCATATTTTTAACTTAACTTAGTATTACTTAATCATTTATTACATGATTTCTTACTTTTAATCACTCTTTGTAACTTATCAATATCTCCAATGTTTATTTCGTAGTTGTAGTACTTACCGTGACTGCTGATCCTAGTGCAGGATTAGATCTTGCACCGTTTCCAGCAAAACAAATCCTTGCAGCAGATCCAAACCTCCTTAATCACCACCTCATTTTGAGCAGCTTCAACCATGACAACAAGATTGATCCAAAGGCAGCCGAGATCGAATCACCCTGTTTTGAGCAGCTTCAACCACGATAGAAAGATCGATCCAAAGGTAGCCGAGATCAAATATGTGAAGAACGAAAGCTGGAGATTGGCTATATCCAGTTTTGCTAACTGTATAAGTTTAAAGACCGAAAAGCTAAATTCTGCAGTTGGTTATGTAATCAGTTGAATGATCTATTTTGGCCTTTGGCCAAAGATCTATATAATGTAGAATGTAAATAGGACTAAGCGATTTTTTTGGATAGGACAGAGACACAGCCAGAGAGGTGGTAATAAGTTGTTGTATTTTATTATCACCTGAATCTAGGTTGGACAATGTATTAACATATGTACTTGCCTTAGTGAATTAGTAAAAGGGAGCTCTGCCTCAAGTTTAAAAAATCGCATTTCTGTATTTGAGCTGGTGAATTAATTAAACTGCTTATCAACATTTTTATTTAAAGGGGAAATGCACTAGTTGGATAGGGCCCAGCCAACCTAGCATATTTTCCCCATTTCCTGTTTCCTATAATTTGTGTTTATATTGTGAAGTGTGATTTAATTTCAAGCACATGCATTCTTGTTTGAGTGAAAGTGGATCCGTTGTGTGAAGTAGCTAAATTTCCTTTTCATGCACTAAATTTCAGATTGGTTTTCCCCGCCTGGTCTAAGGAGGAGAAATAACCCTGCACCAATGCACATTGGTGTGATATTTCCTTTTCTACAATTCTATTTGGTTGTTTTTCCCCGCCTGGTCCAAGCAGGAGAAATGAACATGCACTAGTGCACGTTGGTGTGATGCAACAAGCCTTCTTAGTCTACTTCCTGCAATCTTCTTTCTTTCATTAAATGTTTATGACAACATAAATGTATATGGATTGTTTCTTTATTCCTGCACTCTATCAAGATCAGAAACATTCATTTTTATGTGTGGAATTTGATTTAACAGTATAATATCACTTGCAATAACTAAGCACTCATTTTAAGAATTAAATGCTAAGTGCAAGAAGCTCTGATCCAGTGCAAGGACTAGTTTCTTGCCATGGGATCTGAGTGCTTTGAACATGGAAAAGCTCAAGCCCTTGCATGAAGTAAAACACCTTTAATAAAGACACCATTTATACCTTTTGCGTGAATCTCTATTCCTACACTAGTGCAAGCAGACTGTGATAGTATAGGACATATTAGTGTAAGAAGGAAATCTCTAAAGGAGTAGGTTTAAGGGCCCATTTGATGAGACTGCTAAGTGTCTCTGCTAAAGAAAAACACACATTCAGTAGTTAAACAATGATTAGCTAGAGTGATTGCCCTTTATTTTCAATTCCCTCTTGCAAATGCATTCTTCCTTGCTCCAGTCTTAGATTATTTTGATGGTTCAAGTTTCCTTTTTCTCTTTTTTTAGTTTGACTCTAAAATATTTTCTTTAAAGAAAGTAGGGATTATCTTAGAAAGATTCATACCATCTCTGGCATTGCCTGTGTTTCGTCTCTAAGTTTACGGATCCTCAGGTTGACAAATTAAGTGTTGAGGAGTTTGCTTAAGTTTAATTCCTACACCCAACAGCAGTCACTATCCCTCAAAAATGCACAAAGCAATCCTAGAGGATACTGCCTGGGCATAAATTCACATTTCTAGAGAGGAAGACAGAGCCTTATTTCCCCGGATTGCGTAATGCTATCTCGGTGAGGCAGAGTCCTAGCCAAGGTTGGCCAGACTCGCAGATGGGAAACTAAAAGAAAATGTAAAGGTGAATGCATGGCAACACTAAGTTAAATCTGAAGTGATTGATTATGCATGAAAACACTTAATGAAAGATTCAGTAAAAAGATCAACATGCATGTGGGTGAAGCAAGTCACCGAATCAGCGATCATTCGTGAAAAACAGTTTCATGCATGCAATAACAGTGAGATAACAACGAAAAATTAAATGGTGCTAGTACAAGCTAGTATGCATGTAAAAGACATCAAGCATTCAAAGAAATCAAGCAAACAACAATCAGACAAGTGAAAACACAAAAAGCGACATAAATGTTGAAGAAGACAGGTTGAGACCACTTACCCATGAATAGCTGAGCCAGATGTGTCGAAGAGTCCTGGATTTACTGTGGGATGTCAGAGCTCCAAGATCGATGTGAAAGAATGAGCTCTGATGTGTCAAATAAATAATTTTGAGGTCATGATTCACATACCATAAATCTAGGAAGAAAGAGACACTTGGATTAACAGTTTTAAAATGATATTGCATGTAACCTCCAGTTGCTAAAAATAGCTCCCTGAATCATGGGATGATTTTTGCATATTGCCTTTTTCTATTCAGGGAAAAAGCAAGTCATGCATGCAAGTCAAATTTCCTTGGTCCTAGGTGGAACTGGTCAACCCAACTGCTCATTCATGAGGTTGCTCAACTATTGGGAGGAAATGCTCATTTCTAGATGGGAGCTGGGTTTGCTACCCAAGAGATTTGTGTAATTTCTGGGTAGAGCAACTGACTGCTGCCTAGGATTACACAATTCCTAGGTTGATTAGGCATGCTAGGAAGGATTGCCAATTTTCTGGGTGAAGCCTGTGTGGTAGGATTGCGCAATTTTGGAGTCAAGCAAGCTGTTAGATAGAATTAAGCAATTTCTGGAGGGAAGATTGGTTGTCCCCCAGAATCGTGCAATTTCATGGGGGAGCTACTAATCTTGTAGCTGGATGAAGTCCCAGTAATCAACCTATGAGGGGAATGCATCAAGCTTTGATCGACATGCTAGCTTTGTGCAAGAAAAACATTGAAGCTTGTCTACACGACAGAGCAAGGCAAGGTGTTGTGAAAGGTTGGTAGGGAGGTTCCAAAACAAGGCTAAGGAAAAATTTTGGAGGGTGGTTGTAGCCGCTAAAACAAGACGCGAAAGAAAAAACACTACTCAATTAAATAGATTAAGCAAATGGAATGAGATTAGTGGAAGAGGCATATTCTAGTGATAGCTATGAACAAAATAGAAAAACAAGTTATGGTATATATTGTTACGTCCCTATAAGACTAGTGATTCCCCCATTAATATTGTTGTATCCCTTATTAATATTGTTATGCCCCTATTGTCCCCATATTGTTATTATTGTTCCCCATAGAATCCCTCTATTGTTATTTTTGTGCCTTTATATTATTATTGTTAGGTCAGCTTGGTTATATTGTGACCCCTTAGACTCCTATATATAGAAAGGAGGTTTTGTCATTTGAATCATCCAAGAATTGTTCACTTGTGTAATGTAAAGGAGATTTCCCCCTCGAAGAGGCTGAATTATAAGGCGTTGATCTATCTTTTCTATCTTTTTGTGAGTTGGTTTCATAACATTTGGTATTAGAGCTTTGGATTCTAGGGTTTTGCTGCTCCAAACAGGTCATCGTGGCATTTGCGCTATAACTTTTTTCTACGATGTTTCAGATGCTAAAAAAAACGCATTTGGATTGAAATAATTCTAAACCTCGGATCTGAATTTTAGAGCTTTCTGTGCTATATTTGCGGAGATATGATTTGAGGAAGTTGGCCTTTCTGTACACTCCTGAATTACATTCCAAACAAGTGACCTGTGGAAAATAGTCATAACTTTTGTTTTGAGCATCACATTGAAAGTTCGTAAGGAGCTACAGAAAGAGGACAAACTGTAGTTTCCTGCGTATACTTTTTTGATCCTAAGGTCAATACAGTGACACGTGGCACTTCATACAAGTTCGCTCTTTTGAAAAGGTATATAATCATGTCATCTTGGGAGATTGTGCATAACTCTTTCTTGGAGAATCTAAATTTGATCAGACTGGTGGCATTGGAAAGAGGACACATAGGGCTACTGCTGATCGCAATTTTAGAATTGGAAGATCCAAATTTACAGAGATACATCTGATGCAATATCGAGCTCCTACAAAGTGAAAAAAAGGCATGTATATCTTTTAAAATTTTTGAATAAGCTTGGTTTGAAAAATTAGTTTGAAGGAATTCAAAGGGCATAGTTAAGCATTATTATCGGTAATTGATGGCCTGAAGGAAGAAAATGGAAACACCTAGTAAGCAACCTGAAAGCTCTAGCATGACTCATGAAGAAGAGGAAGAAATGCAACATGATATATCAAAATTACGAGACCAAGTGCAACAAACGTCACTCACACAAAAAGTAACAGAATCTAAGATGGATGGTTTAAAGAAAAATGTAGAAGCTAAGATGTATGGCATGGAAGATAAGATGAATGGTTTACAGAAAGGCGTGGAAGCTAAGATGGATGGTTTAAAGAAACGTGTAGAAGCTAAGATGAATGACGTGGAAGCTAAGATGGACGATTTGAAGATAGATTTGAAGACAGGCATGGAAGATTTGAAGACATATTTGACGATAGATTTGAAGACATATTTGACAAAGTTTCTACAAGAAATGCTTACTAATGACAAAAAGGTATTAAAGCAAACTCATGATGAAAACAAAATAAATGTTAATCATGATTTCATAGACTCTAACGTTCGATCCAAGAACCACCATGCTCCAAAGATCGATATGAGGAAGTTTGATGACAAGGATCCTGGAACATGGATACTACAAATGGAGCAATTTTTTTATCTCCATAGTGTGAAAAAGACACAAAAGGTACATATTGCTACTTTATATTTGGAACCAAATCAGTTTATATGGTATCGATGGCTTTGCTCTCATAAAAAAATTGTCACTTGGGCAATTTTTACAGAAGACATGATAGCACATTGTGAGGATACAAAAAGCAACACTTTTTTTAGCCAATTGATAAATCTCAAAAAAAAGGGTTCAATGATGGAGCACATTGAGGACTTCCAAAAATTGAACATAAGGCTAAAAGATATTCCAGAGAAGCATAAGATTGATGTGTTCATATGGATTTAAAGGATAATATCCAACATGAGGTTCACCTTTGGGAACCTGATTCATTAGAGAAGGCATTCAGGTTAGCAAGAAAAATGGAAAGCAAAATTATGGCAACCAAGAAGCCTACCACTCACAACTATAAATATGGAAGTGTTGTTGCCCCTAGCCTTCCAAAACCTATAAGGTTGACACCACAACAATTGGATGAAAAATGAGCAAAAGGGCTTTGTTTCAGTTGTGATAGCAAATACAGTAAAGGTTATAAGTGTGTTGAGAAGAAATTATTCTACATAGATTGTGAAGAGGAGGAAGGAAAGGAACAAGAAATTTCAAAAGAAGAGGATATACTCCAGGAAAAAACCCTAGATAAAGAAGAAATGAATCTGACCATATCTTGTAATGCATTGGATAGAATTACAACTTCTCAAACTATCAAGATAGAAGGACATATCAAGAAGAAAAAGGTAATAGTGTTGATTGATTTAGGAAGTACCCACAATTTTATTCATTGTAAGATCTTAGAAGAATTGAATTTCTTCTTATATCCAGCACTATAGTGTCAAGTGATGGTTGCAAGTGGAGGAACCATAAATTGCTCTGGAAAGTGCCATAATATCAAGCTATCCATGGGAGAATACGTATTGAATATCCCAATGCTTTCCATTCCAATGGGTGGTGCTGATGTTGTACTAGGAGTCCAATGGATACAATCCTTGGGTACAATAGCTTTTAATTTTTAAGAAATTTTCATGAAATTTTCTGCGGAAGGAATGGAAGTTGAACTAAGGGTATTGCATGGAAACCGGGAAAGAGAATAAGCTCTAACGGTATGACAAAGCTTCCAAAGAAGTAACAACAATGTGTAATTGCACAATTATGTTCACTAGATGTTTCCACATCTAAATCATCTATTTCTCCACATCTCCAAAAAGTCTTGGACAATCATTCCAAGGTATTTGAGACTCCCAAAGGTCTCCCACCTATTCGTGATCATGATCACGCTATTCATTTGATTCTAGGAATTTTTCCTCCAAACGTCAGGCCATACAGATATACCTATGCCCAAAAGAATGAAATTGAACGTATGGTTATAGAAATGCTAGAGGCTGGTATAATTCAACCTAGTGAAAGTTCTTTCTCTACTCCAGTTGTATTGGTGCACAAGAAGGATGGATCTTGGCACATGTGTCTAGATTATAGGGATCTCAAAAAGCTCACTATTAAAGATAAATTTCCCATTCCTGTCATTAATGAATTATTGGATGAATTGCATGGATCAATTTACTTCACCAAGTTGGATCTTCATTCAGGATATCATCAATTCAGAATGAAGACTGAATACATTCCTAAAATAGCATTTAGAACTCATGAGGGTCATTATGAATTTTTGGTCATGCCTTTTGGCCTTACCAATGCACCTTCTACATTTCAAGGTTTGATGAATTCCATTTTCAAACCCTTCCTTAGAAAATCTGTGCTAGTATTTTTTGATGATATACTAATCTACAACAAGTCTTGGAAGGATCATGTTGAACATGTTGAGAGGGTGCTCAAACTATTGAAGGAGAAACAATTATATGCACAAAGCTCCAAACGTTTCTTTGGAGTACAAGAGGTGGAATATCATAGTCATATTGTATCTCATGAAGGTGTTAAGGTCTACCCTAGCAAAATTAAAGCCATTAAGGAGTGGAAAGTCCCCACATCCATAAAGCATCTGCGAGGATTTCTCGGGTTGATAGGGTATTATTGCAAGTTTGTTAAGAATTATGGGAGAATAGCAGCACCTCAAACAACATTATTGAAGAAAGATGCATTTTCATGGACTCCAGAAGCAATAAAGGCCTTCAAACATCTTAAAGAGGCAATGAGCCAAGCACTGGTCTTAGCTACACCAGACTTCACAAAAACCTTTATTATGGAATGTGATGCTTCAGGAAATGGAATTGGTGCTATTTTAATGTAAGATGAAAGACCCATTACTTTCAAAAGTTTTCCAATCAAGGGAAAGTATTTACACAAAGCTATTTATGAGAAGGAAATGTTGGCAATACTACATGCACTTAAGAAATGGCGACCCTACCTAATGGGAAGACACTTCAAGGTAAAAACGGATCATGATAGTCTTAAATAATTTTTAAAATAAATATTATCCTCTGGAGAGCAACAAAAATGGGTCACAAAGATGTTTGGTTATGACTTTGAAATCATCTACAAAAAAAGGAAGAAAAATGTTGTGGCAGATGCACTCTCAAGAAAGGATGAGGATGTGGAAGCATTATTGTGTGCCATTTCTATTATCCAACCAGATTGGATAAACGAATCAAGGGAGGAATGAAAGAATGATGAATAAGTGTGGGAACTTATTCGAAAGTTACAATAAGATTCCAGTACATCTAATACATTTAGCTGGAAAAATGATTCGTTATGGTACAAAGATCGCTTATACCTCTATAAGAATTCCCAACTAAAACAAAAGATTCTTATGGAATTGCACACTTTTCCCTTAGGAGGGCACTCAATATTTTTAAAAACTTACCACGAGGTTAAGAAGGAATTTTTTTGGGATGGCCTTAAATCGGATATTCAAAATTTTGTGGCAGAATGTTTGGTTTGCCAACAAAATAACGTTGAAACAATTAAGACCCCATGTCTATTATAACCTTTATCCATTCCAAGCCAACGTTGGGAGGAGGTTTCAATGGATTTTATCATAGGTTTACCCAAGTCTGAAGGAAAGAGTGTCATCGCAGTGGTAGGTGGTAGTTGATAGACTTACCAAGTATGCACACTTTTGTGCATTATCACATCCATCTAAAGCCAGTATAGTTTCTACTTCATTTATGGAGACAATTCAAAAGCTACATGGAAACCCAAAGATTATTGTAAGTGACAGGGATCCCATTTTCACTGGAAATTTTTGGATAGAATTATTTTCTTGTCTTGGTACTCAGTTAGCTCATAGCTCATCTTATCATCCTTAATATGATGGGAAAACTGAGATAGTAAACAAATTTTTGGAAGCATATCTTCGTTGCTTTGTATCTGATAAATAGACACAATGGATCAAATGGTTGTCTCTCACTGAATGGTGGTATAACACTTCCTTCCATACTATAGCAAAAATGACCCCATTTATGGCACTTTATGGATATCAGCCACCATCCATCACATCATATTTAAGAAAAAATTTTAAGGTTCAAGCAATGGAACATCACATTGAGCATCAACAACAAGTTCTCCAACTCTTAAAGGATAACCTCAAGTTGGCGCAGAATAGAAGGAAACAACAGGTAGATCAACACCGCAACAAAAGAAGTTTTGATGTAGGTGACTGGGTATTCCTACGATTACAACCATATAAACAAATCTCCCTCAAACAAGATAAGAAGGATAATAAATTATCACCAAAGTATTATGGTATGTACAAGGTGTTGCAAAATATTGATACTATGGCATACAAATTGGACCTTCCTGTAGCTTCTCGAGTGCACCTACTTTTCCATGTTTCATGTTTAAAGAAGGCTATAGGCGACAAGCTCCTAGTTCAAAAAATATTTCTAGAACTTGACGAGGAAGGAAAAGTTATATTGCAATCGAAAGTAGTCACAGAAACATGAACTTGATAGCTACAAAATCGATCAATTTTAGAGTATCTCATCAAGTGGAAGAACTTATCTGCTGAAGATTCCACATGGGAGGATGAGAATTTTATACAAAAGCATCCAGAACTACTCAAGTGTTGAGGACAACACTTTTTTGAAGGAGAGGGGAATGTTAGGTCCCTATAATACTAGTGATTCCCCCATTACTATTGTCATTGTATCCCTTATTAATATCATTGTGCCCCTATTGTCCCCATATTGTTATTATTGTGCCCCATAGAATCCCTCAATTTTTACTTTTGTGCCTTTATATTATTATTGTTAGGTCGGCTTGGTTATATTGTGATACCTTAGACTCCTATATATAGAAAGGAGGTTTTGTCATTTGAATCATCCAAGAATTGTTCATTTGTCTAATGTAAAGGAGGTTTCCCCCTCGAAGAGGCTGAATTATAAGGTGTTGATCTATCTTTTCTATCTTTTTGTGAGCTAGTTTCATAACATATATGTACAAACTAAGAAATAAAAATAATGAAATATCATTATAAAAATAATGAAATACCATTATCCAATAGATGAGAGATGTAATAAGTGCAATTCGATTGTCCAAATATTTTGCATATATGTTTTGTTGTTAGTGTCAAGTATTACAGATTCAATAATGTTACTTCAACACCAACTTTATATAGAAGAGAGGTAACTTCTTTTTTGCTACTTTAAGCTTGTAGCTGAGGTGAATAATGTATAATAACAGAAGAAATGATTCCATTGTTGGTTATAAATGTATAAATAAGACAATATGAAAAAGGTATTAACTCAGTTGTTACAAATTGAATATCTTTTAGAGTAAAAGCCACAAATGTTTTAAGTCCTATTATTATATTTATTTTTTCTATTGTAGTAGGTTGTCCTATCTAACAAAAAGGGAGATATATATATATATATATATATATATATATATATATATATATATATATATATATATATATAGTAATAATTCATCTTCCGACTACTTGGTTATATAAAATAGATTGTGGGCTATGATAAGTTATCGTATATAAGGAACTCATTAGAGAAAAATGATCTCTTATATGTCGAAACAAAACTTATAATGTAAAAGATATTAACCTTAAATTAGTGGAGGTAGAGAGATACGGTAAGAAACATAGGAATAGTCAGAAGTAAATATTACACTAAGAAATGATGGGAGATATAAATGGCCCTGAACAAAAAAACATTGATGCATATATTATTCTAGCATCAAATTGTCAACTAAGAATGTTGTATCAGGGGCAATAATTATGCAGAACAAGTATTCAATAAATAAAATAAGGAAATGAAAATTAAATTATAGAGAATCGATAGGAACATGGAGAGTAAGAATACAACAAATATTGAACAATTAGTTGTTACAGAATACATGAAGTAATTGATATTCAAGCATATCCAAGGAGGAACATAGTTTTTTAACAATAAAATCAGTAAGTTTTAAGATTTTGTTTAATTGCGTATGGATAGAACTGAGCGCTTAACGATGAAGGAATTAAAAAAAAGGAACCTGAAGAACTAACCATGTATTTAAAATTGTATGAAAGGTAAGGTGCATAACTGCATGTAATGATGGTGTGTACTAATATTTTGTTATAGAACGAGATGCAATGGAAGGGAAACATATGCCATCTTATGTGGAAATACTTGTAAGTCTTATAGGCTAATAAGTCAGAGTCAGTGGTACAACATCCTTATAATAAAATGCTCCATACGAACAAATTGTTCAAAATAAATCTATACAATAGGAAGAATCTTCTAGTAGGAATTAGGATATTCTCGAAAGAACATATCCATGAGTAAATATATACAAGTATATATAGGTGTGTGGGTGGATACTGAGATAGGAAAGGTTTTAACCCTAGGGATGAGGAGCATGTAGTGTACACATAAAAAGAAAATACATGTTAAGGTATATAATTACCAATAGAAAATGGCTTAAAAGACGGATTGAGAACCATTAACCAGCAAAGATAGTCTAGAAAAGCACTATAGGAACTCAAAGAGGAGTCTTCTTGAGAATATTTAAAATTTAAATGGGCATAACTAAAACCATTGTATCAAGAAAATAAATGCTAACAACATAACTCAATTTTAATGAAACTAAAAGTTATACGCTTATAGCCAAGAATTAAACCACCATGGATGCTCTCAATATGCTTGCTCAATAAGACTATTAACATTTATAGATGAGTTAATAATATGTACCAAGGAGATAGATGAATTTTTGATCTCCTCAATTGAGAAATATTGTGAATTGATTCCCCCATGGAATAGAAATTTTAAGTTCAAATATTTCAATACCCTTAATAATTGGAGCACGGAGTGTGACCAATAGAAGCAAAAAAAGGAGGTTATATATCTATCTATCTATCTATCTATATATATGAACATCCTTAGGTGGAGATTACAATGGTCTTGAAAAAAGGAAAATAAATTCTTGATTGGTAAACTAGAAGGACCAAATGGGCCTTGGAGCTATATGAGATGAAAGGTAAAGAAATAGTAACCAAGAGAATTGGTGACAAGAGTATACCTTAGGATAATGGGAGAGTCACTTAAAGGAAGGACCTACTAAGTATTATCTAAACCCACGAGAAAAAAATATAATACCACTGTAAATTGTGGTTAAATGAAAAAAAGTAAAAATGAGTTGCCTAACAATTGGTTAGGAAAAAAACATTTATATGAGTTAAAGGAAAATAGTGTACGAAGTGAAAAAAGGCATGTTGTAGATCTGGGAAGCTACATATAATTTTTTTTAACTATGACACATGAACTATCGATGTTGGAACTATGAATTCTTTACTATTGCGCATTAGTGCTTGTTTCTATGAACATGAATGAAAGAAGGGGAAAACACCCAAGACATACTTGGCTAGCCCCTTTGGGGGAAGGATTGATAATGATATAACATTCATGAAAAATAGTAAAGTAAGTAACTAAATTTTTAACTTTCATTGATGTAGCATAAATGCCTTTAAAGGAAATTGGAAATTTCATGTCTCTAAATTTTGTGAAAAAAACACTGCATGGGATCCATATTACTTGGCACACCTAGTGGTTAAGGGTGCAATAAAAAATGGAACCTATTGTTATATAAATGAAGTGAAAACACTTAAATACAAAAGATATTGTTATATAAATGAATGAAGAAATGCATGAGACATTTCCTATCCATGTTACAGAAAAAGAAAAGATAGAAAAGTGGGGAAAGATGTAATTCCCCTATGGCACTATTTTTTAAACATTTACTATTTTTATACATTGAACTATTGTTGGAATTAATTACAATGGAAGCCATGGAGAGACTTATGTGATGATATAAATTATTTTATTATTATTTGAATTAGTAAAAAAAATTCTTGGAAATATTCAGGAATGAGCACTAGAGTTCAGCAAACTTCTTGCTATCTTAGAAAAAGTTGTTGGTGGTCAAGTCCATATGATGGATCTTCCCTAAAAGTGTACTAAAAATCCCTAGGAAAAAATACTTGAAAGAAATAAAATTAACATAATGGGAGAGAAATATTATGTTAATCACTTAGTTGGAGATAAATACTAAGTGAGGTGGAATAAATCACTGCCGGAGACAAAGCATGCTTTAAAGAAAAAAAAATCAAAAAATAAAATAAAACAAAATGGTCTAGCCAAAACGCTGGTAGATCTTAAAAGCAAGATGTTGCCAAAAAAAATTGTTGGGAAGAATGTTATAAAATAAAATAACCTATCAATCAAAAGGTGGGATTCCTAGAGGCAAGAAGGTCTTACGTTAGTGGGAGCTATTGAATATAGCTCTTGGATGGGTGGAACGTGCTTTGTTCATGAATATTCCCCAAGTTGTTACTATGGTTTGATAAATTTTTGTTTATATTTATATTTTATTTGTTGATTATGGAATTTGGGTAGTGATGCACAATTATTGAATAGGGTAAATGTTGCATGCCTCTACTCAGTTATGTGTGTCATGGTTTTGCATGCATAGACTAATTTTTATTTTAAGTAACAACTTCGATGAAATATGCCTATGTCAACTATTTAATATTGGATATAGTAAGATTATTAGATTAAAAATTATGAATTTGTGTTCTGCTACAGACATTATTTTTACAAAGATGTAATAATATAAGGCATATTGTGGTTATAAATTATATGATATAGTTATTGAAATAGACTCAAGAATATGCATGGGAAGATATCATAGTTTGATTATGATATTAAATGTGAACTAAAAAGTGTAACCCAACTTCACACTTTCACCCGATGGATAAAGGATGTGTTGGGTTGTGTTATATTATTTCCATGACTAGCCCACGTAGTTGCCCGGGGGTTAGAGGGGGGAAGGTCACAGGGGGTTTAAGGGGTACCCATAACCTCACTCTATGAGGTCCAGGGCAGCGCCCTAGAAAATTTTGGTTTTGGACCCTATGTTAGGTTAGGCGAACCCACCTATGGTTTTGTGCATGATTTTTGCACATGGTTTTGGATGCGATGGTTTTCAGTCCATGGTATTGGACGCAATGGTTTTTGGTCCATGGTATGGGATGCTTCAACATGTATAAAGACGTATTATAACATTGAAAGGAATATAATGAAAAATGAAGCTAGTAGTCCCGGTTTTGGGATCCAGGAGAAAATCTTTGTGTATATGTGTTTTATGTGTTATGCTCTCGCATTTTTTATTTTTGTGTTTTAGAATTCATATGCAGGTAATTTCTGTACAGGGTTAAAACCTACATTTAGTATCAGAGTTGTTTTGGATTCAAGGGTACACCTTTGTTGCTGAGGGGTTTTGCTCGGGCCTGTGGTAGACCCTGTTCAATGGGAGATCAGCGAGATCAATTATGGTGGTGAAAGAAGATGGTGAGCAGTGGAAAGATAGAGATCAAGAAATTTAATGGTCAGAGTTTTGAGTTGTGGAAACTCAAGATGGAGGATCTGCTGGTGGATAAAGATCAGTGGATTGTGGTAGATCTAGGTACTAAACCAACGGGAGTGTCCGATGAAGAATGGAAGAAGTTGGATCGAAAGGCAAAGAGCACAATACGATTGTGTGTCTGAGATTCAATATTGCTGAATGTATTAGGAGAAGTTATGGTGAAGGTTTTGTGGGAAATGTTAGGGACTTTGTACCAATCTAAGTCTCTGGTGAATAAACTGTTCCTGCGGAAAAAGCTGTATAACCTGAGGATGAAAGATGGAGACATGGTGACAGAGCATCTGAATGCATTTAATATTGTGGTAAGTTAGTTAGCATCTGTTTATATCAAAATTTCAGATGAATATAAGTGCATCAGTTTGTTGTGTTCTCTACCAGATTTGTGGGATAGTTTGGTTATTGCAATAGGTAGTAATGCAACTACCTTGTAGTTTGATCAAATAATCTCATCTTTGCTGACAGATGAGATGAGATGGAAAAATATGGAGAGCCAGAATGGTGATGCCTTGTCTGTACGAGGATGGTCCCAGAACAGAAACAAAAATAAGTCATCAAGTGGGAGATCTAAATCTAGAGGGAGATCTAAATCTCCAGGAAAACCTATAAAGGTGGTGTGCTGGAAATTTGGAAAGGTAGGGCACTAGAGAAGGGACTGTAAATCTAAAGCTCTTGATAAAGGAAAGGGATATGATGATTCTCCTTCTACAGAGACGAAAACCACCTCAGATGAAGGTGGGGATGTGTACATGGCTTCTTTAAGTACACATGCAGATCATGAGGCATGGTTGATTGACTTAGGTGCATCCTTTCACTTCACTCCCCATAGAGAGTGGTTCTACGAGTGTGAGAAATATGATGGTGGTGATGTCTTCTTGGGGGATGATAGGAAGGCTAAAATCATTGGTCGCAAAATGGTAAAGTTTAAGTTGCAAGGTGGAAGAGTTACAACACTTCCGGGTGTTCCAAATATTCTTGCATTGGCCAAAAATCTAATTTTTGTAAGCAAGATGGATGATGTAGGTGTAAAAATAGTGTTCGAGAAGGATACCTGCAAGATTGTTCATGGAACACTGGTATTGATGTGAGGAGTTCAGATTGGAAATCTGTACAAGCTGCAAGGTAGCACTGTTGTTGATGGGTGGAACAGTTATGTGGTCCTTGAAAGTGGAGTAGAAAATATAATGGTCTGTGGAGAGAAGACCATGCTGTGGCATCAGAGGCTTAGATATATTGGAGATAAGGGCCTTCGAATACTTCATGGTAAAGGTATGGTAGAAGGTATGAGTAATAGCTCCCTAGATTTTGATTTCTGTGAAAATTGTTTATATGGGAAGCAAAATTGGGTGAGTTTCCCCTCTAGTTGTAAGAGGGCGAAACAGATATTAGAACTTGTGAACAGTGATATGTTTGGACCTATGAAGGTTCCACCACTAGGTAAGTCTATATACTATGTATCATTTATAGATGACTTCTCAAGGAATACATGGAGATATTTACTTAAGAGGAAATCTAGAGCCTTTGACAGCTTTAAAGAATTTAAGGCTCTCGTGGAAAATCAGACAGAGAAGAAGATAAAGGTGTTGAGGACAGATAATGGTGGAGAGTTTTGTAGCAAGGAATTTGAAGAATTTTGTAAGAAGTGTGGTATACCACGACAGAAAACTACTCCATATACACCTCAGCAAAATGGAGTTGCAGAAAGGAAAAACAAGACGTTGATCTAAAGGGCAAGAAGCATGCTCAGTGGTGCCAGGTTAGGACAGGAATTTTGGACAGAGGCAGTGGAGACAACATGTTACTTGGTCAACAAATCACCCTCATCAGCGTCGGAGGATAAGACTCCACAAGATGTATGGACTGGTAATAAACCCTCTCTTTCACATCTGAGGGTATTTGGATGTGATGCATATGTACATGTTCCAAAGAAGAAAAGAACCAAGTTGGATAGTAAATCTGAAAAGTGCATCTTTATTGGGTATAAGGATGGTTTAAAAGGTTATAAGCTTTGGAACCGAGTAACAAGGAAGGTTGTGTACAGCCGAGATGTGGTGTTTAGAGAGGTGGAAGATGTTATTAAACATGAAGTCCAACCAAAGGAACCTAAGAAGATAGAGTTTGAGATAAAGGAGGAAGAATCAAACTCTACTACAGAGGAAGAATTAGAAGATGAAGAGCCACAAACTCTGGCTGTGAGAAGATCAGTTCGAGAAAGAAGGTAGCCAAAAAGGTATAGTCCATCTACTTTCTGTTCAGATTTTGCTTTGTCTGTTACTAGTGATGATCTGAGAACTGTGAAGGAAGCAGTGGATTCAAAGGATGGGAAACTATGGAAAGAGGCCATGGTTGATGAAATGACATATTTGCACAAAAATGAGGCTTGGGATCTGGTGGAGTTTCGGCTGGAAGGAAACCCATTGGTAGCAAATGGGTGTTCAAGAAGAATAAAAATGCAGAAGGAAAGGTGGAGAAATACAAAGCTCGGTTGGTAGGAAAAGGTTATTCCTAGGTGTAGGGAATTGATTTTGGTGATATTTTTTCTCCTGTTGCCGAGGTAACTTCTATTAGATTACTTTTATCTATTGTTGCTGCTTTTGATTTTGAGGTAGAACAGATGGATGTGATGACAAAATTTCTTCATGGGGATCTGGAAGAGGAGATCTACATGAAGCAACCTGAAGGCTTTGTGGTGAAGGGTAAGAAAGAACTGGTATGAAAGTTAAAGAGGTCTCTGTATGGGTTAAAACAGTCACCAAGGATGTGGTATCAGAAATTTGATACATTTATACGGGGACTTGGCTTCACCAAAAGCAAAGTAGATCACTGTGTGTATTTTAAATTAATTGGTGACTATGTTATTTATCTGGTCTTGTATGTCGATGATATGTTGCTGGTTGGAAATGACAAAGAAATTAACCAAGATTTAAAGACCCATTTGTCCTCCAAATTCGACATGAAATATCTTGGTGCTGCAAACTATATTTTTGGCATGGAAATTAAAATATATCAGACAAAGAGGAAGCTCTGGTTGAACCAGAGGAAGTATGTCGAGACAATATTGCAGAGGTTTAATATGCAGGATAGTAAACCGGTGAAGGTTCCTATTCCTGTAGGTGTGAAGTTATCTGTTGAACAATGTCCCAAGACACAAGAAGAGGAAGAGGACATGTCTCATGTTCCATATGTAAGTGTAGTCGGTAGCATGATGTATGCAATGGTCTGCACTAGACCAAACATTGCACATGCAGTGGGAGTATTGTGTAGGTTTATGTCAAAACCAGGGAAGGAGCATTGGATAGCAATGAAGTGGGTTTTCAGGTATTTGCGTGGCACTAGTGATTATGGTTTATGCTACCAAGGAAGACCAGGATTGGACAGAGTGTTGGATATTCGTGGCTTTGTTGATGCATACTGGGCTAGAGATCTGGATCAGAGAAGATCTACAAGTGGGTATGTGTTTAACCTATTTGGAGGTGCAGTCAGTTGGATGAGTAAGAAACAATATGTAGTGGCACTATCAACTACACAGGTAGAATATGTAGTGGCACTATCAACTACAGAGGTAGAATACATGGCAGCTAATCATGCAAGCAAGGAAGCAGTTTGGTTGTAGAGATTGTGTTCAAGTATGGGGTTAGTATAGGAAGCTATAAGGATAGATTATGACAACCAAAGTGTAATTTTCTTGGCAAAGAACCCTGCATATCATTCAAAGACAAAGCAAATTGATGTTCAGTATCACTTTGTGAGGGATATGATAGAAGACAAAAAGGTGTTGCTAATAAAGGTGGACACTATGAAGAATACTGCAGATGCATTGAAAAAATCTGTGAGCTCTGAGAAGTTCTCTTGGTGTAGAGAAATAATGGGCATTGCAGGGCTGGATAAATGACTAAGCTCTCTTGTGGCCCCCTGTGGAAAGAGAACAACAAGTGGGAGAATGTTGGGTTGTGTTATATTCTTTCCATGACTAGCCCATGTAGTTACCTGGGGGTTAAAGGGGGGAAGGTCACAGCGGGTTTCAGGGGTACCTGTAACCCCACTCTATGGGGTCTCGGGTAGCGCCCAAGAAAATTTTGGTTTTGGACCCTATGTTAGGTTGGGTGGACCCACCTATGGCTTTGTGCATGATTTTCGCACATGGTTTTGGACGTGATGGTTTTCGGTCCATGGTATTGGATGCAATGGTTTTCAGTCCATGGTATTGGATCCTTCAGCATGTATAAATGTGTATTATAACATTGAAAGGAATATAATGAAAAATCAAGCTGGTAGTCTCGGTTTTAGAATCCAGGGGAAAATATATGTGTATATGTGTTTTATGTGTTATGCTCTCACATTGTTTATTTTCTGTGTTTTAGAATTCGTATGTAGGTAATTTCTGTATGGGATTAAAACCTACAGGATGTGCACTAATTCTAGATCCATAAAAAAGATCATAACTAGGTATAGATTTCCACTTCCATATATTGATGACTTGATACATTATTTGAGTGGTTGTAGATATTTCTCTAAAATTGATTTAAAGAGAGGTTACAAACCAATCCCCATTAGATAAGGAAATTAGTTGAAACCTCCTATAATAAAAATCATGGTTTGTATGAGTGGCTTGTGATGCCTTTCAGCCTTAGGAATGCACCAACTAGCTTTATGAGATTGATGAATGAAGTATTAAATGAGTTTCACAAAACTTTGTAATAGTGTATATAGATGAAATTTTAATGTATAGCCAAACAAGGGAAAATAATCTGAGACATCTCAAGCTAGCTTTGAGCACTTTGAAAAAAGAGATATTGTTGAAAATTTTAAAGAAGTGTAGTTACATGAAGAACAAGTTATTGTACTTGGGATTTGTAATTTCACAAGATGGATTGAATATTTACCAAGATAAATTGAAGGTGATAATTAATTGGCTCATTTAGAGAAACATGTTTGAGATAAGAAACTTTCACACTCTCTCTAGTTTCTATAGAAAAATTATAAAAAAAGTATGTAGTTTTTGTGCACTCGTAATTGAAACTATCAAGGAGAATACTCATCCATTCAAGTGGAATGTTTCAATAGACTAAAAGTTTAAATTGTTGAAGAAAATGGTTACAGAGTAGCCTTTTTTAACACCACCTTACTTTGGAAATTCATTTCAAGTTGAAACTCATGCCAACAAAATTGTTATTGGAGCTATGTTGATCGAGGAACAATGACCAATCACTTATTTCAGTGAAAAATTAAATGAAAAATGAAGAATTACTCTTCGTAAGATAAGGATTTTTACACTATTGTCCAATCCTTGAAGAAGTGGCCACACTATCTCATGCCCAAGGAATTTATTTTCCTTATTGATAACCATGCTCTACAATTTATAAGAAACTAGTTAAAGTTTAACTAGAGACATGCCAAATTGATGGATTTTTTGCAAAATTTCACTTTTGTAATAAAACTTACTAGTGGGTAATGAAATGACGTAGAAAATTATTTGAGTAGGATCAATTTAATTCTACAATAATTTCAATTACATGTTTCAGGATTTGATGAACTCAAATAAATGTAAAATAATATTATGGACTTCACAAAAGCCTATGGAGCATGTGAAATCCTAGTGAGGATGAATTCAACTCCATGGTCAAGTTACATTATCCAAGAAGGTTTGATGTTCAATGATGGTAAGAGTTTCATTCCTATATTTTCCATGAGGAATAACTTAATAAAAAATGAGCACAGTGGAGGATTGGAAAGACACTTTGGAGCTGATAAAACTTTTGCAATATTAAGTTATTTTTATTATTGGTCAGGAATGAAAGATAATGTGAAAAGAATTATTGAAATATGTAAAGCATGTCAGTAGGAAAAGGGGAGGATTCAGAATGCAAGATTGTACCAACCATTGCAAATTTCTAGCAAGTCTTGGGATTTTTTCAACATTGAATTTGTTTTTTGTTTAACTCAGACACATAGAGGTAATGATTCTATTTTTGTTGTTGTGGATAGGTTTCCCAAAATGACATATTTTATTGCTTGTATAAGAACTATTGATGCAACTAGTGTGGGAACTTTATTCTTTAAATAAATTGTAATATTGTATGGAATCCCCAAAATTATTGTATCAGATAGGGATACAAGATTCATCACCCACATTTTGAGAATTTTATGGAGAAAACTAGGAACTAGTTTAAATTTTAGTTAAGCTTATCACCCACAAACAAATGGACATATAGAGGTGGTGAATAGAAGTATTTGGAAAATTTTAGGAATTTTAGTGAATGAACATCACAAGCATTTGGATTGAATAGTTGATCAAGATGATTTTTCCTTCAATGACTCACCTAATTGGAGTACAAGGATGATCCCATTCCAAATATTGTATGGAATGCACTCTAGGGGAGTGTATGAACTAAGGAATTTGGGAAAGAAAGAGATAAAAAGTGTAGCAGGTGAATATTTTGCAGTAAGTATGCAAGAGTTATAGGAAAGAGTCAAGAAACAATTGCATGAAAACAACAAGAAGTATAAACAAAGAGCATAAATGAAAAGGAGTCAACTAGATTTTGATGTTGGTTACTTAGTAATGGCATATTTGAGGAAAGAAAGGTTTCCTATTGGAACAAACTAAAGGTTTCTTGTTCGAACATAGAACAAACTTAAGCTCGAGAAAACTGGTCCATGTAAAATTTTGAGGAAATTTTCTTTCAATGCCTATGAGTTAAAACTTCCTGAGGACATTGAAATATCATCAATTTTCAAAGAAGTAGGCCTATAAAACTTCAAGGAACTAGATAATGTTTCTATAGATGCACCTGTTCGTGATGAAGTTTAGACCGAGAAGTAGAAGAACAAACTTCCCAAAGAAACTTAGAAGGGAATTGAAACAATCTTTGGTCAGAAAATATTCAATAAAATTAGAGGTAAGGAGTATCTTCAGTATCTAGTCAAATGGAACTAGTAACTAGTAAAAAATAATACGTGGATGACCAAAGAAGATATCATTAAATATGGCACAAATGTTGAGGAGCTAATGAGAATTTATTTTCTTCCCTAAAAGTCTGATGCAAGAGCATCCAGAAGTCAAACTCACCTTTGACCTCTTTATGTCAAAACCCATTTACTAAGGGAGTTGGTTACTAATTAAATTAGATATAGTCTAAAAGGAATCAAAATTGTTACATATTTAGTCGAATGTCATGTAGTTTCTATGTAAAAGGGACGATTCACTTATATTGGTATTTTGTTAGATAATGTAGGAGGTAGATTTGGGTTGTTGGATTTGACAGAGAACTTTATTAATATAATTCTCTTATATAATAATCAATTTTTAGAGACAGGAAGTGATATTTGGAGATCTATTCAAAGGCAATGTGCATGATTGTAAAATGATTATCTGCCCTTTCATTCAAAATTTAGTATTTGGTATCAGGTTCCACATGTGTGTGTTATTACTTGTAGATCTATGATATTTGTTTTTTTGTTTTTTACCATATCTATCACCACCACCCAACTAGGAAGCAATATGAGTTGTGAGAACATCATGATGGGCGACATGCGGTCCCATTAATTATCAGGTCAATAGATGAAAACTAATTCCATCAAATTTTATTATCTATAGCCAAGAACCCACCATTGAGTTCTCTACTACTTGACTCTTTACTTCTGAGTCTGCTGAAGTGCTTGCCATCAACATCTTGTTGGTGCTAGTTTGCCAATTAATGACATTGAAAATTAGATCTTTTCTCCATCAAGTGTAGTCTCGTCTTTGGGATAAGTATATTGTTGTATTTTCAATAGTTTTTGGTCAAGTGATCACTTGATGATCAAATAACCAATAAACCTTAGTGCCTTTTGGATTTGGTGCTTAGTTATACCACCAATTCTTGTGGATATTGCACTTAGTTCCCATCACAAAGAAATTTTATTTTAGGTTTGCATTAAGTAAGACCATAGAGGCATCAACTTATGAAAAATTAGTTGACATAAATTTATTTTTCTTAAGTCGAACATTTAAATATTTATTTATGGGTGACATTGAAATAATATTTTTGTCATTAAATTTGTTTAAATGCTACCTGTCTCCTTGACGAGGATGCCATGTGAGGAATAATGAGTGGTGGAAGAGAAGATATACAATCCATCTATCCGCCCATGATTAATATTTATTCCTTGGATGTATTGCTCACCAGCATGCATGGTAGTGTACCATAACTTTGAACACGTTAAGATTCACACTAGAATTGGTGTAATGAGGATTTTAGCGATGCTTTGGTTCCTGTATTTGTCGCCAGCTCCACTACTTTCCCTATTTTTATTTCCACTTCTAGTTATGTATTTTCTTTGAATTTCCCGTCTCCTCATGTTATTTTCTAGCAATATCTTCCATCCCCTTCTCCATCCCTCCTTAGAACTTCTTACTTTCTCCTCCCTTTCTCCACTCATTTTGGGCTCCTTATGGACTTATAAGGTTTTAACATCTTTTCCTGGTTGCATTTAGTTGAACCTAATGATTTAGGGATGCTTGCTTGTGTGCATAGCCTCCTCCCATATGTAGCCACAAATAGATAGTGTTAATTCTATTGTAGAAGTGGTAAAGGTTGGGTAAATGTTGGCGATTCACATGCCAATTTTTGGGAATAAGCGTCAACTCTATTGTTTCATGGACATAAACTCATTCAAAGCTTAATGCCCTCAAGGAGGAAGCTTAGTTTGAGCCTCATGGATTCTTGAATGATGAATTTTTCAGTACCTTGGACACCTAGGTCCTTGGCAATGGGAACACCAAAGGTTCACAAAACCTCCATCTGTATAGAATACATTTTTACTAGTAGCTTAAGGCTATTATCAAGAAGGTGTTGGTTGATTGTAGGGAAATTTGGGATCAATTATCCTTAAATTGGATGATTTAGAGCTTATTCTCATGGACATTGAAGGCTACCTGGTGTGTCTGGAACTTGGATTTCCTCCAAGGCTTGTTGGAGCTCCTCATTGCAAGGACACGACCTACCCTATAGAATTAAATATCCCTTTTTCTTCTTGATGATACTATTTAATTTATTTTCTATTCTATTACTCATATTTAGGAATGCGTTCGTTACTTTCGTTATGCTCTCAACTAGATTTCCCTCTTTACGGATGGCTCTAATACTTTGTGGCTATTTATTTTACACTCATTTTTTTTGGTTCATGACTACCAAACATTTCGTCTATCCTTGGTCTATCTTCCCCATTGGTAAGCCAAAGACATAGAGATACTCTTAGAATTCATTATTTTGATAAAAATAAAACATGAAACTTTAACTTAAAAAAAAAAAAAACGCTACATGTCAATTCCATGTTGAGCATGGAAGGAATGGCACATCTCTGTCGTACTAGGTTGTAGCAAGTCTATTTTGGCATGATATTATTCTTTTCTTCTAAAAGGTAGTTTTTATAGACCACTGTGAAAGATATAGGCAATTCCTTCTATGGTAAACATGGAGTTGACACATTTCATTTAAAAATCATATTAATAACCAACAAAATATTTGAATGTCTACTATAATTAAAATTTGACCACCTTAAATAAATAAAACTAGTCCACATCCATCTTAAAGTTGGACCTATGGGGCACTCATAGGGATCAAATTTTCTAATGTCTAAATTTATTTATCATTTCATATATTAATTCCTTCATATTAAATGCTTCGAAGAATTTCATTTTAAGAAATTTTATCTCTCCTTCCATGTTCGATAGATGGAGGTTTATCTATTTTTTAATAGAAAATTAATTTATCATTATAGCGATAACTCCCTCATACTCTCCTCTAGATAACCTCTACTCTTGATGCAATAATCATGTGGAAAGTTGTTTTCTACAACCTAGTATGTGAGAGACGGGTAATTATTACCATGCTTAAGTTGGAGTTACATCTGATATTTAAAAAAAAAAAATATCAATGATAAATCAAATAATTTTATATCAATTTTGTCTAGCGATAAATATATCAATTTGTTATTAGCATTCCATGGTATTTAAATAAATATTGATGATTTTTTTTCTTTAAATGTGAGCCATATATTTCAAGCAAGAAATAAATTCTAGTAGAAATATGAAAAGAGGAAAGGGATCTAATCATATCGTATAAAACCAGATGTGCTTTACATATGGCTATAGTTTCCCTAGCCATGCCCAACCATACTTGAACAACTAGAAGTCAATGTCGCTTATTCATACCATAACATAGATTTGGTTTAGTATTTGGAAGCTATATCTAGAGGTTGAGAAGGTTCTATTCTAATTGTTTTCAATTTAATTCTATAAATAATGGAAGCATCCTATCATTTTAAGGAAGAAGCATTTTCTTTGTTTCTCAGAAATGCCATTCCTAGAAGTGAGAATTGCCAAATGAATTGTGAATTCATTAAAAGAGAGAAAGGTATTCTTAAGCTGAAAAATAACTTTGAATTACTCGAGATCAAGATGCAAGATTTTTACTAGAGAAGTGTAATAGTAAAAATAACTTTGAATTACTCGAGATCAAGATGCAAGATTTTTTAGTGCAATAAGTATTCCTTAAGAAACCTATGTGATGATGAGAAATGGAGATATATATGTGCGAGGGATCTCAACACCATTTTGTTATGTCTAGTAGATGGTTTCCTATTTAATATTATTAGACAAATAACACCAACATGCTTCTAGATCATAATGGAGATCCTTTATATGACAAAATACTTGATAAATTGAATACTTGAAGAGGAAACTATACAATATATGTATGAAATAAGGTATCATAATTGTTAATGATTTAAATTATTTTAATAACTAGTATATGCTATTAATTATTATGGATGTAAAAATCAATAATGAAGATAAGGTAGTTACATTTTTGTATTAATTGTTGAACCTTTGGGAGTTTTGGATTTTGAATATTAAAAATGGACATATCAAGATAGAGCTCTAAAAGTACTAAAGGGCACTTTGGTATGAAGGCTGTGAGGAATATAAACCTTTACAAGATGGAAGGGAGTAGTGTAATCAATGAAGAAACAATGATATCTAATGAAGTGAATGAATATATTCATTTGTGGCATAACCAACTGGGTTATATGAGTGGGACAGAGGTACATGTATTGATAAATCACAATTTACTTCCAAATTTAAAATGTTTGAGTGTGTTTCTTTGCAAATATTGTATCTTTGGAAATCATTTCAAACAAAAATTTAAAATAGGAAGTCATACTAGTAAATATATTCTATATTATATCCATTCATATATTCGGGGGTTATCCTCTACAATTTATTTTAGATGATCATCATATTTTGTAATATTTATAGATGATATCTATAGAAAGGTATGGTTATGGACATTGGAAATAAATGATGGCATGTTTAATATATTTAAAAAAAATAGAGTTATTGTAGAAAATAGAAAAAGAAGTACAATCGAATGTTTAAAAATTGATAATGGAGGCAAGTAGGTGGGGGTAAGGTCAAATATTGAGTAAAACTTATATATTTAGAATTTGAAAAATGATGCAAAGAACCTAAGATCAAAAATTATGAAACCACTATATATATTGCACAACAAAATGGTGTTTCCAATCACATCAACAAGAGTCTTCTATAAAGAGCAAGAGATAAAAATCCAAGGAAGACTACAAAAATAAATAAAATTTTGTTGAATAAATTCCATGTATGGTTGATGAAGTCTCATCTATATGTAATTTCTCACAATACTATGAAGAATGGTCATTAGATTATGGTGTTTCACATCATGTTTGTTCACATATAAGTTGATTTTATTTTCATCAAGTTGTTGAAGGTGGTATATTTCTTATGGTAAGTAATCTTTCTTGTAGGATTGTTGAAGTTGGAAGTATCTAAGGTTAAAATGTTTGATGGTAGTAGCTGTACATTGACATAGGTTAAACATGTGTGTGAACTAAAGAATAATTTAATTCCTTTTGAATTTTTAGATTTTGTGGTTACAAATAGTGATGTCAAGGAGAAACTCTAAATTTGTCCTATGACACTTTGGTTGTTATGAAGGACACAAAGACTAGAATTATTGATAAGTTCGAAGGGAGTGCTCAAATCAATGAAGAAGTGCTGGTAATTGAGTAGGAAAATTTTAGGGGATAAATTTCACAATTGGGCTAATGTTCCGTGCTTTTTACAAAAAAAAAAAATCACCAATCTATAATTTTGTAAAAATGATTCACCCAATTTTCTATACAATAAATTATTTTACCTCAAAAGTTATTAAAATGTTATAGATGCCAATATAAAATCATTATAAATATAATATTTATTCTAAAATATCACCAAGAATTTTATATTTTACATATTAGGGAATAGTATGATTTAACAAAGTTTCTACAGTAAGATAAATTTCCATCCTTAAAATTTTCCATATCTTTAAGGATGAAAATGAATCTACACATGTATGGCATCAATGGATGGTTCATATGAGCAAAAAATTGTTAGATGTATTGGTAAATAAAAAAGTACTTCTAAATTTATAATATTTGAATTTTCCCATCGGGAATAGAATAGATGGTGATGGGGTGTACTATGAAGGCACTCTGTGATGTGAAGGTCACTAGTTTGAAACTCCGTGGGCAAAAATCTAGTCATGTTAAGGGTTGGTGCAGCCTGAGGGTCTTTAATGGGGAAGAAATACCATACCAGGTGCATTCATATTGGGGAATAGATATTGAGGAAAAAATGACATAATATATTGAGCATATAATAGCGGGTAAATGGTTTTTATATTAGCAAGTAGAAAAAATGAAACTCAAAGTTAATGAAAGAATATAAAGGGCTATAAAAAATGTTAATAAAAAAAAGGATACCTACAACCAGGAAAAATTTTAAGAACCACCCTAAATTTATATGTATAATAAATGGGATAATCCCCATGATACATAGGAAAAATGGGAGGTGATTTTATCAATAATATAATATGTATATATAATTTTTTTGGCAAATCTCTCGCTAGATTATATTATTTTGTATAGTGATGGAGAATCTTTCACTGAATTATAAAATCTTGTTAGATCTTGGAAAATATTTTACAAAATAATAAAAAATTGTGAAGTCGTGGCGAATGTTTTGTTAAAGTATGAAACCATATATGATAATAAAAATACATATTCATTAAACTGTAATATACTAACATACATGTTTGGAAAAAAGAAACGTAATTTTCTCTTCCTACAAACAATTAACCAAGTTTCAATGGTCGTGTTGGTCAAGATTCTTACAATACACTCTTTCATATCCTTATATTATTTTTAATAATATTCCACAACAAAGTTCATGTAGGTGTTGATATTGACAACGCGTTCTGTCAAGGTAGGAGAGATTAATCTTTTCTCTACAACTTTTTTCAAGCTACCACTTTTTTCAAGTTATCAAATTTCTTTCTTATTCCATAGACTCCAACTGCGAGATAAAAAAAAACACATCAAGTTTGTTTACCCCAACACGCCAACAATTAGCAACCCCCAACTATATTATATAAGAAAGTATTAGGTATCCCAAAGGCTTGAAGGGGATCTAATTGAAAGAAGTGACTATTGTGAGAATCCTTCCAATCAATATATGAATATATAGATGTAGATTTATTATTATTTTAATTGGAAATCTTCAATTAAGTAATAAAATTTAATTACATCTCCCAATCTGAATTGCTTATTAGCATAATTCACTACCCTCGTAGGTCTCGCATTTTTTAACAGCGTTGTAACATGTAGATTAATTTTCTTTTTGGTGAACAATCTCCACCTTTTAGGAAAATATGGTGTAATGGCTCCAACCCCTGCAGATCATTAGGACAAACTAAGAATAACATAGAAGATGAAAGGTTGTACAAACCAACTTATTTTTCGAACAACTAATCCAACATCAGTACCTAAAATTTTTCATGAAGGTATGATATTGAGAATATTTGAAAAATGGTGAGAAATCTTCTGTGAGAGTGATGCGGAAAGAGTGATAAGGTTTCATTGTTTTGAATTTTTTTTGTTAAATCAGAAAAAGTTAAAAACCAATATTAATGAAGATATTGGTATTTTCTATTAAATTTTGTGAAGAGACTAAATGCAGATTTAACCATTTACCTTAAGATATTTTTACAATATGATTTCCTAAGTCTATTTAATATCTTCAATATCATAAAAACCTATATCCATCTTAACTCCACATCTACCACTCTTAGGGGGATGAAATCTATTTATCCCTCTCAGCACTTGGTAGACCCAGAATTAAGATGGATCTAAGATGATAGAATTTCCCCTTTAAATAGTATATGCTCACATGAATACCATGGTATTACCATGGGTCAATACCATGGTCTATCATAAACTTGGAGCTTAAAAATTACTATTAGTAATTTATAAAAATTTATAAAATTAATAATTGATTTTTATTTTATTTTTTATTTTAACCAAGTTAAAATGTTTAACATACATTAAATTACAACATCCATTTTTACTCTTGATCCACCCCCGAGAGGGATCAAATATTTTTTAACTCTATGCTAGTTTGCATATCACAATATTTGATCCCTCTCGGGGCTTAGTAGATCTAGAGTAAAGATGGATCTATGCGGGTTCAATTCCCCCATTTAAATAGGCTACATTCCACGTGAATACCATGGGTCAATACCATGTTCCATTTTTATTTTTATTAATACTAATATTAGGGATAATAATGTTTTTTTGCATGGTATTAATAATAATCTAGCACATGGTATTTGGCCCATAGTATTTTTTCCATAGGTTTCACCTAAATATAATGCATTTTTTGAGTGCTCGTAAATATAAGGTGACTTATGGAGTAAATATAAAAAAATGTTTTATTTGTTTACCATACCTCTCATTTATTTATATTTTTATTAATTTACCATACCTCTTTTACAAATATGGTATACCATACCTCTTTTACAAATATGGTATTTGGCCCATAGGATTCACTTAAATAAAACCTCTTTTTTGAGCCTTCATAAATAGAAAGAGGGTTATGGAGTAAATATAAAAAGATGTTTTATTTATTTACCATACATCTAGTTTATTTATATATTTATTTATTTACCATAGCTCTCATTTATTTATATTTTTATTAATTTACCATACCTCTTTTATAAATATGGTATTTGGCCCATAGGATTCACTTAAATAAAACCTATTCTTGAAAATTAGGGTGAATGGAAAGTTGTAACTCCTAATTTCAAGGGCTAAATTTACCTTTTTCACCCTCTCCCTTAAAATAAGGTGGGCTATTTGAGGCGATTTGTAAAAATGTCCTATGATACAAAATATTCGCCCACTAAAAATTTCAAACCCCTTAACTTCACCAAAGGGCGAACATTCGATTTTCCATGCCTACAATATCTAGTGAAAGCATGGGTTTTGTAAATTGGGAAGATGTATTGGGTTCGTATTAGTAGGGGATTAATTATTGTGACTTTAGACATATTTTCCAATATCTAGTCAAATTAAGGGTGTTTAGTATGCCACAAAGTCACGTGATATGTCAGAGGTTCATTGAGTGAAGCCCTCATGGGTGTGGCCCAGGCTGAGTGTGATCCCTTAATAATTTTGATGGCCCAATGGGTCATAGTTTCTCAAGCTAAAGGTTAAGCATGCAATCATCTTAGGGCTCACACAACTTAGAAAACAAAATAAATATTTGAATTTTAATTATGAAAATATTAAATTTCTGGAAAATAGTGTAAACAGTGGTTTAAAATGGGAAATCATACCTGTAAAGTTAGTCTATGATATTTAGATTCAAATGTTTCATGCCCATCCCCTACAATTTATTTTGGGGGATCTCTCTCTCTCTCTCTCTCTCTCTCTCTCTCTCTCTCTATATATATATATATATATATATATATATATATATATATATATATATATATAGATATATAACCAATGATCAAAAGGCATAAACCCACTATATATACTCCCCAACAAAATGACATGGAAAAATGCATAAACATGACTCTTCTCGAAATATAAAGATATAGGGATCCAAGGAAGACTCTAAAAGGGAATAGAATTCGGTTGAATCAAGTTCCAAGTATGACTAATGAAATATGATATGTGTGTGTTGTCACGCTTGATACTATAATGAATGGTTGTTAGATATGGTGCTTCATACAACATGTGTCCATATATAAGTTGGCTTTTTTCTTATCAAGTTGTTGATGGTGTTATTGTTATTATGGGAAACATTGTTTTTTGTAAGACAATTGGGGTTGGAAGAAATATGATTAAAACATTTGATGGAATTATAAAGACATTGATAGAGGTTAGACATGTGTTTGAGCTAAAAAGAAATTTAATTTCTTTGTTTTTTTTGGATTCCAAAGGTTACAAATGGATATGTCAAGGTTGAGTTGTTAAGGTATCCCATGGCACTTTGTTGGTTATGAAGGCTATAAAGACTAGCAACTTTTACAAGTTGTAAGGGAGTACTCAAAAGAAATGTAGTAGTGGTGGTATATGTGGACGAAAATGAATCTACTTGTTTATGGAATTAGTGAATGGATCATATGAGTGAGAAAGGGCTACTAGTAATGATAAATTGTAATTTGAAATTTAAAATCTTAGAATTTCAATTTCTGCAAACAATGTATTTTTAAAAAATAGTGTAGGAAAATAGGAAAGTAGAAAGTCATACTAGTGAAGGGACTCTATATTATTCATTTATATGTCTCAAATAGATGGTACCCATAATTGTACTATTCTTCTTAAGTAATAAAATATCATGCATTTCCTTGTGATGTTTTCTTGACACATTGTCTAAGTTTTTCCATATAAACTTTGTATTCTCTATGTGCTTCCATGGTGTCTTAATCCATTTTTTCTCTACAATTATTATCAGTTCATGCTTTAAGATAAGATACCAAAACTAGCTTAGCATGGCTCATAGGGAATTGGGAGCTTCATATTGACATGATTTACTATGGAAATGGTTTTTTCCTATTCAATCTTGAGAGTGAAGTTAAAGATAAGATCTTAATTATTGAACAATATTTCATGGCTTTGATGGGAATATTTCTCTCCCTTTGGACCATTAATTTTTATCAAAATATAAAAAAATTGTCAACCCCTATCTAGTTCAGGCTTCTACGCTTTCCCATGATTCACTAGAGTAAAGACATCCTCAAAGCTAGTGCATACAAGCTCGTTCATTTAATCTATTAAGTAAAAAAAAAAAATGAAAATGTATACTTGTGCTGGAATTTATGTGGAAATGGATTTAAAAAAGGGACATTCATAAGCGATTCAACTTAATAAGAGAAGGTGGATTCATGTTCAAGCCTTTGATTGTGGACATATTCAATTCATATATAATGTTTCCCATAAATATGGAAATTTCACAAATAGTCATTAAAATAAATAACAATATCAACCACCTCTAAAGAAAATTTCCCCCCAACCCAAAAAAAATGATCAAAATGTTTTTAAAATAGTGAATAGAAGGAACAAGAAGCAACAAACCAAGGGAACTAAGCCTTCAAAGTCAAGATTGAAACACAAGAATAATTTTGAAACCATTGTAGATCTAAAAAAAGAGGACTAGGGAAGCTACTCTCAAGGTTTTTCCATAGCAAAAGACAAAGAGACAAGTTAGCTCATTTCTCCAAATGACATGGATGGAATTCCAATGGAATATTGACATCCCCAGACAAACAACTCAGAAATACAATTAAAATAATCCAAAGAGAAAAGACAAAAAGACAAGTTACGTCATTGCTCCCAATGACATGGATGGGATTTCAATGGAGATATTGACATCTGCGAATACCAACAACTTAGAAGTACAATTAAAATAATCCAAAGAGAAAAGTAAAGATGGGTGGAAATTAAAGACAATGTTCTCCACATTTTTTACGCTCTTCATTTATTAATGTTTTAAAGAAATATTTGCAACCTTCCCCTCTATTAAAAAAGTCAAAAAAAAAAAATAGAAAATCGAGAGAGAAAGAAGCAGAAAACAAATTTTCAGGGGGATATCAAGAAACGCTAGATTCTCTCATGTATAAATCATGTTTTACTTTTGTGCTAAACTTTGTAGTCAATTTGTTATATTTTATTCGTGTAATTTTATACATGTTTTACTTTTGTGCTAAACTTTGTAGTCAATTTGTTATATTTTATTCCTGTAATTAGGGAAATGGCATAAAGTCCACTAGGGCATGTGTCTTCTCACTTCCATGTTTTGTGAATAAAGTTTTGGGATATGTATATAAATGGGAGTAGTTGTCCTTTTTGTATTCCTAATGTATTGGTTTTTTGACCAATGCAAGTGCAATAATTTGTTAATATATACATAATTATTTTTGTTAAAAAATATAAAATTAAAAAAAAATATTTACACTCAAAGTGTGCAGTGAAGATGGATTCCTTGTCCCAGAAACAAGGGGTCTTATATATCAGTTTATTGCCTTTCTTGGCTTTGACAACACACACACTTGTGTAAATACAAATGTATCATTCACTAAGAAGGTTCTTAGTTCATAGTGCTTTCTTCTTCATGATATGAGGGAGATGTGTAATTTTATCAATGTTTAACTTTGAATTTCAAAAACTATTTGTAGCAATTTCTATGTAGACCATGAGTAAAATATTTGAATATCTATGCCAAGTAAAATATATGAAGAGAGTGCAAATTTTTTCATGCTCAACACTTTTTAAAATAATAGAAATGTGTAATTCCTTTCATAATCAACATGGACTCTACAACTAGCATATATATCTATAAACATGACCATATATGTCTATATGCATGCTATATGTATATACATGATAAATATGAAGTCAAGAATCTACTTGTTTTATTTTCTATCTATTTTATTCAAAGTGAGTATGGAAATATTTTTTGTTATTAATACTTTTTAAAATACTACTTGTCCTTATTGAAAAAGGAAACAATTCCACACCTCCCTCATAATGGACAAAGCACCCATTTTTTCTTCTTATTTTTTACTTTTTTTTTGTTCCTCCATGCCAAAGGCAAGGAGTGTAACAATTGGTTTATTGTTGACGTTATATTAGTTATGCTTTGACTATAAATATTTACTTATTTGCTTATTTAAAATATTATGCAAATAATTTTTTAAAATTTCCGGGGTATTAATTTTTGTATCATTTTATTGGTGAAAAAAATAGAATTCAAAAATAAAAAAGCAATAAAGTGAAATACAAAATCAGGGAAAAACAACTTGAATGAAAAAAAAAATGCCTTTAATTATTTTTCTATTTTAAGCTCCTAATATTATGAGGATTTTTTAATAGCATTATATATATATGATTGACGTAATATATAATATATATTTATATTACTTTTAATTATTTCTAGAATATTAATAACTAATTTGTACAATATTTAAAACTAAGATAGATGAAATAGTATGAATATATTTTGTTAAAATAATGTCAATACTTTACTTACAATTAATAATTGTTGTATGAATTTGTTGTTTAGATAATTTAAATCTCTTTTTCTTTTAGGATAGATGGTTCAATTTTCTTTTATAGATTCTAGAGAAAATAATTTTTTTTTTTTTTAAGTTTAATTACCTTCTATCAAAGAATAGTAGTTTCTTATGTATTTAATCATATTAAATTTAACCATTCATTATGATTTTATTACTTTTCAACCATATTAAATTTAACTATTCATTATGATTTTATAGCTTTTTTAATCATATTAAATTTAATCATTCATTATGATTTTATAATTTTTTTTGACCAATTAAACTATCATACATACTGGTTCTATATAAAATTAATATAAAATTATATTTTTAAATAAACATCAAAATATTTTATTTATTATAATATTAAAATAGTTTTTAAATTTTTTAAATAGTAAAATTGTTAACTATATATTAAATAGAAAAATAATCACACATCTTTTTCATATTATATTAGGGTGTAAAAATAACTTTTCAAACTCATTAATACTATATATTAAAATGCTTTATTAACATTTAATAGTGCTTCCATGCTTAATTTACCACCATTAATGCATCCATACCGAATTAACCAGCAGTTCACCATTTTAAATTAAAAGCTGTAAATGCTTCGTTCATACAACTATATATATTGAAATGCTTTATTAGTCCCTGCCCTCAGGCATGGACTATTGTAATCGTTCCCGAGCAATATAGCATTAATTGAGCTGCTTTTAGTGCCCTGTCATCAACTATATACCAAGCTTTTTAAAAACATATTCATAAATCATGTTATTTGGCCTCTTCCCGAGGACCTAAGGTAATCCGAACCTAATGCGGAGCTAAAGCATATGTTATATTTTGTGTTCGCTTCACATTTTCAAACTCAAACTGCTAAAAATACTAATCTAATGCTGGCATTAGTCCACAGCACTAAATGCTAGCTCCGACATTTTGGTATATCACCGCCTATACGCCTACCTCGCAGAACTTCCAGGTGACAGGTGCCCAGGTGCATGTTCCAAATCTAATAGGTGCCCAGGTGCATGAAACCATGTAACCAGGTGTAATGTTATTCCAAATCTTATTAGAGGACTAAACTGGAATACAAGAGAAATTTTCTGTGAATGCTTTGATAATGTCAGTGGGACGCCAAAGGCGACTTCCACGCCCAGGAAAGAGGAAAGCCTTTGGTCCCGGAGGATTCTGCAAGTCGGTGCAGGATATATCGCGGTCGCTGTCTTCTTCCCACTGTGCTGGTTGTGCTTCTGAAGCCCCCACATATCTTCCTGCCTATTACTTTGAAACGAAAGATTCCACGGGAAATACCGAAAGTTTTAATCTCGTTGATGGCGGAATTGCTGCAGCCAATCCAGTAAGTAATGTTTATGAAATCTAGTATTTTATTTTAGGACATGAGCGAGATTAAACGATCAATTTGTGTTTCTCAAATTAAACAATTAATCTGTATTTTTCAGATTTCAAAATTTTCTGTTAATTTGTAATATATAGTTAGGTTTAGATCTATTAATTGGTAAATTATATAAACAAAAATCTTAAAATTTAAATGATAGTAGCGAGCAGCAGAGAAGTTAAGTAATTTGTTTTTGCAGACGTTACTTGCGATAAACGAGGTGACTAGAGAGGCTCTCTCAGGCAATCCAGATTTCTCACTGCCTTCCTCCGAAATTCGGGTCAGTTATATCCAAGCTTTCCAAGCTTTTGTTCTCCGGCATGGCGTCCCCAGGAATCTGATTCAATGCCACTGCAAACACATAGGTAAAGCCATGGTTTAGAATTATGTACGTCTTTTTTTTTTGGAATGCTAAGTTTGAGCACTGTAATCTGAGGAATTTGAGTGCTTACGAGTGTAGGAGTTTTACTCGTCCTAAAATTCATTTATAAAAACACATTTTAAAGTATGAAAATTCCTGATATCCCTAAAATTTTCACTCTGATATCCCTAAAATTTTCACTCTGATCATTAGACTGCTCCTTAAAAAAGCAATTAATTTGCCATGGCAAAGGGCATTGATTAAAAGAAGCGGTAATATCAATTGAGTTAGCTTGACTGCTCCTAAAAAATAGTGATTGATTTGCCCTGGCAAAGGGTTATTGATTGGGAAAGGGCAATGATTAAAAGAAAGGAGTAATACCAGTTAATTCAGCTTAAAAATCAAAAGGGGCGAATGTTGTAAAGATTTCACATACCTGTGAATTTTCTGTGAATGCTTTGATAATGTCAGTGGGACGCCAAAGGCGACTTCCACGCCCAGGAAAATGCTTGTACTCTTGGACTCTTGATCGATTATGTCCTTCCCAATGTCGCACAGATGATTGTGCATTCTTATCTTTGCCTTCCCCCGCCAAATAGCAAGCAGCGTCCATGAACAGTGATTTCTCTTCTTCATCAAGTGCTTCAACTGTGATTTTCAACCTTTCTTTGATATTCCAAGGCAGAATTCTAGAAATCTTGCCCAATATAGCTTCCCATACTTTTCTATCAGCAAAATATACCGATTCACTGGGAACTGGTTGTTCATGCGGGCCCCTGCATTCAACCTACCGTTTGATTCCCGATGGAGACCAAACCCACTAAAATACAGCCTTGCTCGGCGCTTAATTTTTTTTACAATATACGAAAAGCATATTAAAGCAGACATATCCAGAATTCAGCTGTCACAGAACAATACCAAACATATCAGCTGTGATTGGAAAACAACGAGTCGTGTAGCTGCAGTATTCTCTTATCTGGAGTCGTGACTAACACTCTGCAACTTGGCCCAAGAACTTTGGTAACCATTAAATCATCTAATTGATCAAAATTATCGACATTGTCCAGAACAATAAGAATGTTCTTCGCTTTATTCAGACGCCTCCTCATGAAGACTTTGCCTTCGTCTATGCTCTGAATTTTACAGTCGAAACACAGTAGATCCGCCGGTTAAACCGTCCTCTGCATGGGTCAGGCTGCAGAGGGCTCAGCATATGGCAAACTGCACTTCCATAAATAATCCCAAAGCATCTAATTGATCGACATTGTCCAGAACAATAAGAATGTTCTTCGCTTTATTCAGATGCCTACTCATGAAGACTTCGCCTTCGTCTATTGTCTGAATTTTACAGTCGAAACGCAGTAGATCCGCCGGTTAAACCATCCTCTGCATGGGTCAGGCTGCAGAGGGCTCAGCATATGGCAAATTGCACTTCCATAAATAATCCTATGCCAGACTGCACCTCCATAAATGGCCATATGGAAAGCCGGCTATACTACACGTCCTAGCATGATTACACGTAGCTCTAGCTATATGGAATGCTAGCTATATTAGCATGATTACACGTAGACCGATTGCACGCAGCTCCCTGTGGGGCATGATGTCCCCATGTCTATTTTCTATTTCCCTAATTCAAATCCAAGATATTATATTTATATCCAGCAAAAAATTAAAAATTTAATAGCATATGTGTTTATCAATTGTTAACAGATTTAAAATCTGGCGTTATCTAAGGAGAGAATGGAGTTTACAACCTGGCAACCTCAGCACCTCCAATTCTGGTGGGCCATTGGCTATTTTTCATATGCATTTTTATTTGATGGTCAGCGTTAATTCATTCCATAGACAAAATTACACTTTTTCATAAATCAAAATGTTTTTGTAATTTTTCCATATACATATATTTTTTTCATTTACATGTATGATGAACATTCATCTCGTCTATTTGTTTTCAAAATAATTATGACGTGAATTCTATTTCCTGGGATGCTAGACTAATGCATCGGCTGACGAATTATAGTACTCCTAGTTTTCGCAAAATGGATATGGTGCTTCTCGTTGTTTTCATAGCACATGTTTACAAACTTACAGAATAGCATAACATCAATGCCCACAAATAATGAATTATACATATTTATTTATTTATTTGAATAAGGCACTACGTAGTTTAATTTAATGTAATTTGAAGTTCAACTTTGTCGCATTCACTGATTATGAATTAACTGTGTTTATGTTTGTGAACTGCAATTGTGATGGTCTAATGGTCACCATAAAGATCAGGTTCTCCAGTCTATCCACTGCAGTATGATTGCATATGAATGTTTATTGACTTTGATATAATCCGAACTGCAGTGGCTGTAAACATTTTAGACAAGAAAGGAAGCTGCCAGTTCTCACAGAAAATGAAAATGCTGCTTGTTTGGCTGAGAAAGGAAGCTGCCAGTTCTCACAGAAAATGAAAATGCTGGTTGTTTGGCTGAGCAAATTGCAGAACAGTTCAAAGGTCAATCTTGTAATAATGCTACTTGTAATAATGCTACTGATGAAGATACTGTGGCTGGCAATGAACCTCAATTTTCAAACTATTCGCAGTTACTACTGATTTTAAACTATTCGCAGTTACTACTGATTTTAGAGTTCAGTTTTGTTGCATAGTGGCTATTGGCTATCTCAACGTTCCAATTTCAGCGCTTTAGCTTAGTGCAGCGACTCGCTGCATCGCAACCTGCCTTGTTCCAATTTCAGCGCTTTAGCTTAGTGCAGGGACTCGCTGCATCGCAGCCTGCCTTGTTAATAGTGTATCCATACCTCATACAACTATATATTGAAGTGTTTTATTAATAGTGCATCCATACCTAATTAACCAGCAGTTCATCGTTTTAAATTAAAAGTTGTAAATGCTTCGTTTATAATATTTAAGATTGCATCCATACAAAGCTAGATAAAAATCAATAACTTTCCGGGAAAAAATAATGCACTAGAAAGGTCCTACGTGCCGCACGATATTGAAAATCATCATCTTGTCTGCAAGTACTGAAATTGAGGGTTGTTGAACAAACAAGAAATTGGGGACGTAACGATAGACAAAAGCTAAAGGTGGCTGGCATCACCATTTATTTATTTAAAAATATTAAAAAACGCTTAACTCAAACGGGCAAACCCTGGGTACAACATTTTATGTAGCAAGTTAAGCTCATGTACTAATTAATATAATTGTATTACATTAACTAACCTAACACTGAAAGGGACAAACCCTGGGTACAACATTTTATGGAGACCTCGTCAGTGAATTCTGCCACATGCAAACAACGTAAAACCATTAGTCACAATCAAGAACGATATTCCAGTGCAATATTTGTCAAAACACACACACACGAAACGAAACTTCCACAGAGGTCATATCAGAATCAAAGAATAGTGAAAAGGACAGATGATCGGGAGGCATACTTAGAACAGTCGACATTAGGACTGATAGGGACGTTAAGGTCAGTGACCTTGCACAGCCCAGGGAGAATGGCAGCCTTCCCCAGTTAGACACCAAATGAGTTTGCTTGATTCTTCAGGCAGTTACAAATAGCCTGCCTATCACGGGTAGCCTTAACTTGGGCATCTAGCCCCTTAATTGGTAGGACAACAGGCGGCAGCAGGGGTGGCTGCATTTCCAATTAGGTATCCTGCACATGGAGTGAGGGCACTCACTACCTGGTTGCACGATATGGCACCCTCAGTTGTGACCACACCCCACGCAGTCATCAGTGCCACCACATTCCCAACCAAGAACACCGATTTCAGCAACCCATTCCCAGCCATTTCTCACACCTCTCTCACTCAATCACATGGACATACACAGAGATTATATGCCTTAGCAAAAACCTGATGTTCAAATGCTCAGACGCAGAACCAATTTATAAGGGCGTCAGTATCATCCAAGGCATGGCATCAAATGTCTCACCATACCCTTTGCACCGCCCACAGGGTGGACTGCCCGTCAACGTTTTTCTGGAAAATCATGTTATGATTGATTGTGCAAATAATTTGTCAAGCCATAGATTCGGCGAAACATCAGCACAGGGCAGTTGGATGATACTGACGCCCATGGCCAGCTGCAGTACGGTATGTTCAGTGATGTTATGTGAGAAAATTAACTAGTTAAAACATTTAGTGTAGTATATTTCTTTTAAAATCTAATCTCGTTGAAACTTATCTTTGAATTTAATTAGTTATACTTTCACAAACTTATTATATTATTTTTAATAATTGTAATGTTAAGAAGTATTATTATATAAAATTGTTGGATATTTTTGATGGGGAAAATACCAAAAACCAAACATTCAAACACACAGAGGCAATGCTCTGTTTTTACTTTTCTCCTGGATCTTTGTGCAGGGAAGCCTTTAATAAAAAAAATTGACTGAAGAGAGTATTACACAGCCATAAAAATATTTCTATTGCTTAAAATATAAAGCCTGATACAAATACATGCCTGATACACATTCATCTTCTTTGCTGAGAGGGATTTACTAAAAACTTACATTCAGCCAAAACTCTGTTTTCACCTGAGAAATTATTGTGCTGAGTTTACTGCAGTAAAACCCCTTTTTTATATTTACTGTATAAAACTATTTTTACACATACTGCTGTAAAAATATTTTACACATACTACTGTAAAAAAAACTTTTACATATGTAGCTCCAAAAAAAACGTTATGTGCTTCTGCACATTACAACATCTCACAAAATGCTTTCAAATACAATACCAAAGACTTGGCTTCATCTTACGCTGCATTTCTGGTTTTAAAAAAAAATCAACACTGATTTCTTTATACCCTCCTTGCTTCACACTACACACTGCTGTGCATAAACTTCTATTTCATTTTGCTGCACACAGAGCTCTCACACTACATACATTTTTTTTATCACAATGAGAAGACTGGTTTCAAGTCACTTCAGCTCCCACGCGCTCTCATTCTTTTTACAAAATGGTCAACATTTCTTTTTAAAACATAACACATATATAAAAACATATATGTATATAAATTAAAACGTGCCCCATGCCCATATTAAAAGGGCCTTCACCAAACACTACGTAAAACATTAAAGGCCATAACTTCATCACTTACGGTGGTCAACACTCCACGCAACGCATTGAATTGACGTAGGCCCGTGCACCTTCAAGGATCGACGGCTGACAACACGCAACCAGATCGGACGGCGGAGGTGAATATCGGAAGCCATACAACTGCTGAGGTTTACCTCCCGAGAACGTGACGTTGCGTTACGTCAGGTCAGAAACACGTGGCGGCTCCAAATTTTCTCGGGTTGAAGAGTACGGAGATTCCCTTCCCCGGAAACTGGCCCGAGAACTCTCCGGCGGGTTTGCTCGACGGTTTCTGGCGTCTGCGTTGAAATTACGATTTCAACACTCCCCTTTAATTTCAACTGCTGGGCATTCAAACATACCCAAGCACTTCCTCACATGGAGGGATTCCCCAACACTGCTGTTACAAAGATATCTTCCTCACATAGAGGGATTCACCAACTGCTTCTGATGCAGCTCCACAAACAACAAAGTTGTCTTCCTCTTAATAGAGGGATTAACCTGAAACTGTGCTTAAGAGCACCTTCCTCATGACAGAGGGATTCACCATAACAATGTGCTGAAGAGCACCTTCCTCGTTAACAGAGGGATTACAAACAGACACTGCTTTACATGCAGTTCCAAAACAAACAATCGTTGCACTGTTGTGTGTGCAAACTCATTACAATGTTCTCTTATGCTTATGCATATTCTCTGCTGCACTGTTGTGCCATCTTCTTTACTGCGTCTACCCCACACTGCTGTGTCTACACTTGCTGTTGTGTTGCTGCACTTCACTTACATTTCTTTACAAACTCTGCATTGTTGTGCATTCTTCAAAGACAAAATACTCTGTCTTTTCTGGAACAATTACTCTGTCTCACCTTACAAATTTACACTGCTGTGTGTAAACATTTCTTACACTCACTGCTGTTGCATATATTGCATTTCAATTCAATGAACAACAAATTCATTACATTTACCTTTACTGCTGTAAGGAAAATTTCTTTTGCATGTGCTGTTGTTCGAAACTTCTTGCTGCTGCATTTTTCACATTTGCATTGCTGTGTGCTTCTCCTTCTTCACGATGGGAAAACTTTTCTTCAAGCTGCTGCTGTCCATACACTTGCTGCTGCAATTTTTTTTATATTCACTGCTGTCCATACCCATAACCATAGACTGTCATCCCTAGGTTTTATTTGTTGCTGCGTTGCCTCTCCAATTTGCACTCTGGCTGCCTTTTGTTTTATAATACTGTTGTGTGCCCATACTCTTGGCACTTCATTCTCCACAAAAAAAATACAGGTTGCTGCCTTTGCTTATGCACCCTTGCTTCACACAATCTTAGTCTTCATTTTTTTACACAATGCACTACTGTGAAATTCCTTTGGCTTTCTGCTGCCACATACATTCTCATTCACCCATGTGCATTAACAATCTGCTGTCCCTGTTTTTCTTTATGCATTTCTTTGCATGCTGCATTGCATAAAAAAAATTAAACTGCTGTTCATTCTAATCCATGTGCCAAATTTTTTTTTCCAAACTGCTGTCTTATGCTCTATTTTCCCACTGCTGTGAGGGTCTCCATACTTTGCATTTTTCTCTTATCTTGCTGCTGCTCTTTACATTTCAGCGCTACCATCTTTTCTTCTTTATGCATTTTTGTGCATATTGCATAAAAACAAAACAAAAAACATCGCTGATTTCATCACTGCTGCATATTACCTTTCAGAGGGATTAACAAAGATTTCATTTGCAACTGCTGTGCTGCAATACACCCTTCATCAACAAATGACTGTTAATACAGTTCAGCAAACAAAAATTACAAGCTCCCCTTTAATGTATGCTTGTATTCTTTTGGCAGACTCTTCTCAAAACAAATTTAGATCCACTGGGGAGTTCAAGGGGTTTTCAGATTGTATTACCTTCCTTCTCCATACTTATGTAACTTTCTTCTTTTGCATGGGTCTAGCTTGTGTAAGAGCCCATGTCAAGTTACAGTCACGTGCCATATGCCCAATGTTATGACACTTGAAGCATTCTACATTTTTCATGAATGACATTTCATGATTTCTTCTAAAATTGTTTCTTGGAGGTTGTCGAAGACCACAACATTTATCTCCATGAAATACTCTACAGTCTTTTGCCATATGACCAAAGTTTGAGCAAGCATAACAATAACTATAAAATGAACTTTGATACCTGGGAGATGGAGGTTTCCTTAATGTACCTCTGAAGCCTTGCTGCCTTGAGATCCTTTGATGATCACCATTGCCTCTTGCCTTCTTGACATCAGCTACATTTCTTCTTGGAGCTGATTTTCTGCTTAGAGCAGGATTTCTTCTATTGCTGCCTTCATTTTTCTCCTTGCCTTTGCTGGAACTAGGAGCATCATACCTTCTTTCTGGCTTCTTCACATCTCCTTTGCTTAAAGCATCCTCATCCTTGTTTGAGGGTTCGCCTACATACCCAAGTCCTGATTTATCAAATGGGGATCTGTGATAGCTAATCATGTCATCCAATGCTTGAGAGCTCTTCATGATCTTGTTCATCCCTTCAACCTTCTTCCTGAGGAGGACAATCTCTTCTTCCAATCTTTCACACTCATTATTTTTCTTTGCTAGATGTCCTTCAGTTTCTTCTTTGCTACGAGTAGCTTCAGCTGCTACTACTTTGAAGGAGATAATATCAGTCTTCATTTTGGAGATTTCTTCATCTTTTGCTTGGCTACTCTTCATTTTCTTTTCAGCTCCTTGTGCCTGCTTCTTGGCTTCTTGTAGTTCGGACTTAAGGGAGGAGACCTCTACCTTGTACTGTCCAATCTCTTCCACAAGTTTATTCACTCTCTTGTTTCTTTGCTCAAGTTGACTTGTCAAGACATCTGCCTGCTTCTTTGCACTATTCAGCTGATTTGTCATAGACATAACTTCTTCATGATGTTTCTTCTTGCATTCATCAAGTTCCTTCTTAAGCTTGGCCAGCTCTTCATCCTTTTCTTTTACCTGAAGCTTGATGAGGTCAAGCTTTTCATTTTCAGCTTCTATCATGGGTTCTTCTTGACTCATTGTCATGGTCAGTGCTCCCTTTGCATGAAGGTCATGCAGTCTGTCCCATATGTCCTTTGTTGATGTATATTTTCCTAGATTCCTCTTCACAGAATCAGGGAGTCCATCCAAGATTAGTTTTGCTGCTTGTGCATCATATTCCATGGATTCTTTATCCATCTTGCTGTCATCAATCACTGACTCCCAGACTTCAATCCCCTCAGACATTAGGAAAGCCCTCATCATTATTTCCCATACATCAAAGTTTCCATGAAACTTTGGGGTTTCAAATAAAATGTATTCTAATGGATTGCCTTCTAGTTTAGTAGAGGAGGGAGACACATTTTTAGCAGGCTTGGAGGCTTTCTTCTTTGACCTTGCCATTCTTATCTATACTCCAAATTACTTGACTGTGTTTTTTTTAAAACAACTGACTGTTCCCTCAACAATAACTCAAAAACTTGAGAAATACCTGAATCCCTTTGGCTGAATCTTCACACTGCTGGAGAAGCTTGACTGCTGCAACCACACCTTCCTTCAGCTTCTTTGAGTCTTCTAAGAGCCTAGACTAGCTCTGATACCACTGTTGGATATTTTTGATGGGGAAAATACCAAAAACCAAACATTCAAACACACAGAGGCAATGCTCTGTTTTTACTTTTCTCCAGGATCTTTGTGCAGGGAAGCCTTTAATAAAAAAAATTGACTGAAGAGAGTATTACACAGCCATAAAAATATTTCTATTGCTTAAAATATAAAGCCTGATACAAATACATGCCTGATACACATTCATCCTCTTTGCTGAGAGGGATTTACCAAAAACTTACATTCAGCCAAAACTCTGTTTTCACCTGAGAAATTATTGTGCTGGGTTTACTGCAGTAAAACCCCTTTTTTATATTTACTGTATAAAACTATTTTTACACATACTGCTGTAAAAATATTTTACACATACTACTGTAAAAAAAACTTTTACATATGTAGCTCCAAAAAAAACGTTATGTGCTTCTGCACATTACAACATCTCACAAAATGCTTTCAAATACAATACCAAAGACTTGGCTTCATCTTACGCTGCATTTCTGGTTTTAAAAAAAAATCAACACTGATTTCTTTATACCCTCCTTGCTTCACACTACACACTGCTGTGCATAAACTTCTATTTCATTTTGCTGCACACAGAGCTCTCACACTACATACATTTTTTTTATCACAATGAGAAGACTGGTTTCAAGTCACTTCAGCTCCCACGCGCTCTCATTCTTTTTACAAAATGGTCAACATTTCTTTTTAAAACATAACACATATATAAAAACATATATGTATATAAATTAAAACGTGCCCCATGCCCATATTAAAAGGGCCTTCACCAAACACTACGTAAAACATTAAAGGCCATAACTTCATCACTTACGGCGGTCAACACTCCACGCAACGCATTGAATTGACGCAGGCCCGTGCACCTTCAAGGATCGACGGCTGACAACACGCAACCAGATCGGACGGCGGAGGTGAATATCGGAAGCCATACAACTGCTGAGGTTTACCTCCCGAGAACGTGACGTTGCGTTACGTCAGGTCAGAAACACGTGGCGGCTCCAAATTTTCTCGGGTTGAAGAGTACGGAGATTCCCTTCCCCGGAAACTGGCCCGAGAACTCTCCGGCGGGTTTGCTCGACGGTTTCTGGCGTCTGCGTTGAAATTACGATTTCAACAAAAATAATGAGATTCAGTGTTAAATATCTACCGACCATGAAATCTAACCCAAAAAACAAAAACATAAACAAATTCTTAAACTAATTAAGAATATGTAAACTTATTAAGTCACTCGAGAGTCCATCTGAAACCAAATCATGAAATTTACGTTCAAGACCACCTGCTCCTAGAGCAGGGCCGAGTATTTTTCAATGTCGCAATCTACAGTGATGCCGACATCGACGACAGAGAGATGGACAGAGCATGCTCGTGACAATTTCGTCTCACGGGTGTCATCGGCGACAAAGAGATTGACCCGTCGGCGGTAACAACCCAACAACTCTCCTGAGCAGCCAAAGAAGTATTTCTGTGTGTTTTGTTCGGAGATATGATCGGCCATGCCAGTTTCTCGCATCTGCTACTGAGGGTGATGATCTTTCGAGAGAGAGAGGTTGGACAGTGGCCTGTCTACCTGCAAGACTCGACAGTTACAACCTGAGGTTACTTCATAGTTACCAAGTTTGAAAATTGAAAAAAAATCGTCAATAAGGGTGCCTGTTGCTTTGGTGACTAGTCCTTCTTGCTGGACTCCGACGAAGCCTCCATGCATATAGTTTTCTTAATCTTTTAATATTTTATTATTTTTTGACTAATGAAAAAGCTAATATTAATTTGGTTTTGATGTATCCGACTCATATTACATCCGCTCTAATGTCTACGATCTATGTGATCCCTCTGTTTCCCAATTCAATATTCGAATTTAAGGTTCCTGTATTCCTTACCCCTTAGTAGTTGGGTTCCTGAGAGATGAAAAAGCCATAGATGGGTGTATAGGCGGCTCTATAGATCGAACCCATGCGATGAATACATCTTATATATATGGTTAACTGGGTAAAATAGGCTCACCTGAGATGAGAGTGGTCTTCTAAGTAGTGTAAAACAATTGCTGGCTTGGAAGAGTCACTCTTTATAGCGTTGTCACACTAGATAAGCATCTCTCTGGTTGGTAAAAGTAATCAAAATTTATGTATAATTAAGTAGTAGTAATTTAAATATAAAAAGAATTACACTCTATCCTAAATATAAAAATAATTACATATTTTTTTCATATTGAAAATTTATATATATATATATAAAATATGGAAAGAAATACCTATATATGAAGTTGATATTCAAATATATTAGCTAACTTTGTATTCAACTTTTTTATTTAACATTTACATTGACAATTTTTTAAAATTAAAAAATTACATGTAAAAATTAAAGTGATCTCTTTATATATAAAATTGATATAAATTATGTGATCTAATATGGACATCCAAATATTTTATTATGATTGAGAGTGAAATAATTTTTTTTGATATTACCAACTCCCTTTTAAATACAGTATGTTAACTCTATATTCACCATTAAAGAGATTACATACATCTCTTTCACATTGGGCTGTAATATCAAGAACAAATCAAGTACAATGTGAGTGGTGCTTTATAATGCTTTTAATCAAATATATATAGTTATTTTGTTTATCTGGTATTGTTTTTATATTTAGTGAATATTTTATTTTTATTAAAAAAACTAGTTGAATAGGGAAAGAATTACACATCTGTCATATTGGATTATAAAATGAACTACTAAAAAAATAATATCACAAGGTATTAAATCTCTCCCCATTCAATGCAACTCTCTCCCATAATTGCCAAATTTTACAAAATTGTGTTGAAAAACTAGGAAAATTTAGCAATTATAAATACACTTCTAGAGATGAATTGTGTAATTAAGATCAAACATTTTTGGTATATATCCTACCCATCCTCATGGATGAAAGAAAGAACTTAAATAATGATGTGAGAGTGCTAAGAAACATATACAAAGAATGGACTAGTTTAAGGGGAGAGAAAAATTATTTCTTTCATTCTTTTGTTGTCTATCCTTTCCCTATTTAATTGATTTTTCATCCTATATCTTATGTTCTCTTTTTCTCTAACTATATCTATGCCTTTCCTTAAATTGTCATTTTATTCATATATCTCATTTTAGTTCTCTATGTTGGGTTCTTTATTTTGAAAGCCCCATTTTTTCTAATTTAGTGATATTTTCCTCTCTCCATAAATATTAACCCAAATATTGAAAGTCAAATGTATCTCTCTATCTTGACTAGTATAAAGAAGAAAATAGAAAACAAATTCTCATGAACATCACAATGAGTTTGGGCATTGGTCACTTCCCAAAAAACTTTGGGATGAAAGAGTCACAAAATTTGTAACACTAATAGAGTTGAAAATCGAAAAAAGCTTCTCTTGCATAAAATACATATATTTTTAAATTTTAAATGTGTGTAACACTACCAACTTTCTTTCTTTTTTACCTTAGTGAAACTCTAGTGTTCTTATAACACTTCTCTTAATTCTTTTTAGGATAGAAATAAACTTATAAATAATTCCAAGTAATACCTTTTGTTGTTAGATTCTTTGATTCTATACAATGGTCATAGCAATCATATGACAAATAACAAAGCATTATTTTCTAGTATTGAAAATCTTATTAAATATGAACTTACTTTAAGAGATTATTATCAATTCAAGACATCAGGTAAAATTTTTGTGTCTATATTAACCAAAAAGAATGAGGAAAAAAAATATTCTTGATGTATTCCACGTACCTATTCTTTGACATAATCTAATAAGTCTAAAACAATTAAGGAAAAATGATTCTTAGGTAAAGTTTTTATGTCTATATTAACCAAAAAATATGAGAAAAAAATATTCTTGATGTATTTGTTGTATTTATTCTTTGATATAATCTAATAAGTATAAAACAATTAAGGAAAAATGATTATTACTCTACATGCATAATCTTAAATCAAACACCCAATAGAAAGCTCATCTCAAAAGTTCAAACGACCAAGAATATAATATTTCCATTGAACCTAAAACTTGTAGATTTTTCGCAATCATATACACAAAATTTCTCAAGCATATATGATACTTGGTTGTAGAATCATAAGTATGGTCACCTTCCTTTTAAAATCTTATTTTCTTGCAAAAAATAAATAAATAAATAGTTACTATATTAAATGAACAAATCAAACCTTGTCAATGATAGCATCAAATGGATAAATTTCTAGTAGCCTCATACAAATTCAAAGAGCATGTGGATCTTGTTCACATATATCTACATAGACCCATGCCAACTCAATCCATTGATGGATGTTTTTTATTTTAAATTTATTGATTATTTTAGTAAGAAATTTCAATTATATTTCCTCAAACTCAAAGCTAAAATATTCACAAAATTCAAAGAATTTAAGGTTGCAGTGGAAAATCAAAGTGAGAAATATGTCAAAATGGGTAGATTAGATAGAGAAAGATAATATCACCCAAAAGAGTTTGAAATTAATTTTTATACATAGAAATGAATTAGAAGGTAGTTCATCACAAAATCTACTTCACAACAAAATGTGATGGCTAAAAGAAAGAACCTAACCATTATAAACATAGAAATGAGCATGATCAAAGCTAAATAACTATCCAATGATTTTTGGGTTAAAGTATACTGAAAAAATCTCCAATAAAAATTGTGGAAGGTAAAGTTTCTTAGGAAACATGGGATGAGACCAAGTAAGTGTTTCTTACTTAAAAAAAATTAGTGTATTTTCTATTCACAAGAACCAAAAGGTCTAAGAAATTTTTCTAATAGCATTATCATATTATATATATATGATTGATATAATATATAATATATATTTATAATATCTTTAATTATTTGTACAATATTAATAATTAAGGTATATGAAATGGCATGAATATCTTTTGTTATATGATTCTTTTATAGATTCTTGAGCAAATACTGTTTTTCTATTTTAATTATCTTTTATCAAAGAATAGTAGTTGCTTATATACTTAATCATATTAAATTTAAGCATTCATTATGATTTTGTCACTTTTTTAACCATATTGAATTTAACCATTCATTATAATTTTTTATCATATTAAATTTAACCATTCACTATGATTTTATAATTTTATTAATAAACTAAACTGCCATACAAAATATGTTATATATAAAATTATATTTTTAAACAAACATAAAATAAAATATTAAAATGATTAACTATATATTAAATAGAAAAATAATCCCACCTCGTTTTCATATTATAGTGTAAAAAGAACTCTTCAAACTCATTAATACTATATATTGAAGTGCTTTCAATTAATAGTGCATCCATAACTAATTAACATGCAGTTCACCGTTTTAAAATAAAAGTGTAAATGCTTCCTTCATAATATTGCATCCAGACATCATTAACTTTATACAGAATTATAGCCAGAGATAAAAATCAATAACTTTCCGGCAAAAAAAAATGCACCAGAAAGATCCTACGTGCTGCACGAAATGGAAAATCATGATCTTGTCTGCAAGTACTCGAATTGAGGGTTCTTGAACAAACAAGAAAATGGGGACGTAACGATGGAAAAAAACTAAACGTGGCTGGCATCACCATTTATTTATTTAAAATTATTAAAAAACGCCTAAAGGCATTCCCAGGAGTAAATACGTAACACTCAAACGGGAAAACCCTGGGTACAACATTCTATGTAGCAATTTAAGTTCATGTACTGATTAATATACTTGTACTGCATTAACTAACTAAGCCACCAGCCCAGATTCGATCATCAGCAGACCTCGTCAGTGAATTCTGCCATATACAAACAACATAAAACCATTAGTCAAAATCAAGAACGATATTCCAGTGCAATATTTGTCAAAAGATAGACACACAAAATGAAACTTGCACAGAGGTCATATCAGAATCAAGGAATAATGAAAGGGACAGATGATAGGCAGGCATACTTAGAACAGTCGACATTAGAACTGATAGGGACGTTAAGGTCAGTGACCTTGCAGAGCCCAGGGAGATTGGCAGCCTTCCCCAGTTTGACACCAAATGAGTTTGCTTGATTCTTCAGGCAGTTACAAACAGCCTGCCTATCAGGGGTAGCTTTAACTTGAGCGTCTAGCCCCTTAATGGCAGGACAACAGGCGGCAGCAGGGGTGGCCGCATTTCCAATTAGGTATCCTGCACATGGAGTGAGGGCACTCACTACCTGGTTGCACGATATGGCACCCTCAGTTGTGACAACACCCCACGCAGTCATCACTGCCACCACAAGCCCAACCAAGAACGCCGATTTCAGCAACCCATTCCCAGCCATTTCTCGCACCTCTCTCACGCACTCACACGGACACACACAGAGATTATATGCCTCAGCTCAAACCTGATGTTCAAATGCTCAGAAGCAGAACCAATTTATAAGGGTTTTCGTTAAACAGTAGAAGGGGCCATATAGTCCAAGGCATGGCATCAAATGTCTCACCATACCCTGTGCACCGCCCACACGGTGGACTGGCCGTCAACGTTTTTCTGGAAAATCATGGCATGATTGATCGTTTAAATAATTTGTGTTGCCGTAGATTCGGTGAAACATCAGCACAGGGCAGTTGGATGATACTGACGCCCATGGCCAGCTGTAGTACGGTATGTACAGTGATGTCATGTGAGAAAATTAATTAGTTAAAACATTTACAGTATTATATTTATTTTAATTCTATTGTTGAAAGTTATCTTTGAATTTAATTACTTGTACTTTCACAAACTTATTATATTATTATTTTTTTATAATTGTAATGTTACGAAGTATTATATAGAATCATAAGATTCAATGTTAAAATATCTACAAACCATGAAATTTAACCCAACAAAAAACAAAAACATAAATAAATTTGTAAACTAATTAAGAATTTTGTAAACTAATTAAGTCATTCAAGAGATCGTACCTCTCTTTTCAGGGGAAAAAAAAAAAGCTATATATTAATCATTATGATATTCAAAAAAACAAATATGTGAGCATTCTGTTGTTCCAATGGGAAAAGAAATAAACTATAAACTGAATATAGAAACGTTGAGAGCTAAGAGTTAACATTTTCGAAGGGAAAACCGATAATTATTACATGGAAATATATAATAGAATATAGGAGATATCCCAAACAACATTTCTTCAAATAGCTTGCACGAAAAGAAAACAATATTGAGCCATTTTATAAAGAGAGCAATGTATTATGCACACCACCATATTCTTCCTGTTGGATAGCAAAAAACAAAACAGTTATTCAAAAAACAAAACACATATAGAGATTTTAACCTAGAATTGTATATTGCACAAAGTAGAATGTATATTGCACAAAGTGGATCCTCGTGTCCTCCATACGAATGTTCATCTGCACTTCACCCATTGGATCATGTAGTCCATTTTTTGATAGCTCACCAGCAATCTCGTTAGCTTCTGATATGTTGAATTGTGGGCTCCTCCAGTAGATTAGATTCCAGAGATCTTGAATTCTCCTTAACCAGCCATGCGATTCTTGCTTTTTAATCAATGCCTTTTCTTTGACATGTTCGAGCATTTCCCATAGTGCCATAGCCTCCGCCTTGTTGTTTGTACCCAGGCCAGGTTCGAGTATGCCTTATATTGTAAATTGTTGAAGATAATGGAGAATATCCTAGAATAGGTTGAGTTGGTTCATGTAACCTCAGGTTAGGAATTAGCTTCTATTACTTAGGATGTTATTCTAACTTCCCTAAAACCATGTTTTCTATTTAATGTCTAATGTACATGAATAATGTAGAGCGTTCTACAGAGCCAAACTCTCCCGGTTCACACTCTCTTTCGTAGAGCTAACTAGTGGGTTTTATTTTATTAATACAAACATTGCCATTTTTATCATGGTATCAGAGCGTCACCGGTGAGGAACCTGTACGCTGGTTGGTGGGTGGTTCTTTGAACTGAGATCATTGTAGTTGTGAGGAGGACTACTGTGACGATTCTGAGATCGTCGCTGGTTCTGAGAGTACCTCTGTGATGAGTCACTCTAGCTCCTTCGCACATATTTTTTAACTTTTTTGTCGCAGGAAAGACGTGTACAAGTGCGACGACGTTGTAGAAAAGACAAGCATATCTGCGACGATCGGGGAAGCCAAGATCAAGGCTATAGGTGTCAGAGAAGCTGTGTGGGGAAGCCAAGAACAAGGCTGTAGTTGATAATAGAAGGTTGTCTGGAGGCTGAGAAGGAAGCCACGGTGATCTGTGGGTGTGCTGCGAGATCAAACAACATGAAGAATAGTGATCCGTCTCTATCAGAGATCTGGGGGAAATTTAAAATCCTTTAGCTATCGTATTTTTTTTCTTTTCTAAGTTGCTAAGATGAATAACAATATATTTGAAGCATGCATGAACGAGCATAACAAGCTCGATGGTTCCAATTATGAAAATTGGAAGTTCAAGATGCATACTCTGCTAGAAGCGCGGAGTGCTTGGACGATTTTGAATGGGGATGAGCCAAAGCCTGCGGCTGGATTAGCATTGATCCTAGATTGGGAGAAACAAGAAAGTAGAGCAAGGACAATGTTAAAGACGTCAGTGAAAGACTGCATCATACATCACATTAGAGAATGTAAGTTAGCTAACGAAATTTGGAGAATTCTAAACGAATTGTACGAGATCAGGAATTCAAATCATCTTTTGTTCCTCAAGAGTAAGATCTTGTCCCTGAAGATGGAGGAGAATGAAACAATTGCTTCATTCGTAGCAAGGATCAAGGATCTCAAGAAAAAACTAGGAGACATTGGTCATACAGTTGAAGATACAAATCTTGTAACCATTACAATGAATGGTGTCACTGATGATTATCAAATGTTCATCACTAGGATAAATGCTAGAGAGAAGATCCCACATTTTGAGCAGCTGACAGGTATATTGATGTAGGAAGAAGAGAAGAGATCGACTTTGAAGCACCAGAGTGTCGATCATGCATTGATGGCAAGGAAAAACTTCTACAAAGGGAAAGGAGGTCCACAACAACAAAATGGATCAAGTTCACAGAAACAGCCAAATCAGACCCAAGGTATGCATCCGAATAGAAACTACTCTGAAACTAAATGTTTTTATTGCGGAAAAATGGGTCATATTTCCAGTGAGTGCAGGAATAAGAAATATCATGCAGAACATCAGAAGCAGAAAAGACATGCAGGTCATCTCGCGAATGGAAATCATGTGCACAATTTTAGATTGTTCATGGCAGATCGTGATGAGAATGTTGATGCAGACATCTTGTATGTAGATTCAGGAGCGTCAACACACATGATAGGGAACAAGCATTGGTTTGAAGATTTTAAAGAAATCAACGACGGAGCACAGATTTACCTAGGTGATGATAAAAGTCATCAAATCAAAGGGTGTGGGAAAGTTTATGTCATTCTACCTGATGGTAATATCAAACAAATTCATAATGTTATGTATGTGCCTAGTGTAATAAGGAACTTGATTTCTATATCCATGATTACAGATCAGGATCTGAAATTTGAATTCTTTAAATCTAACTGTTATATTACAGATCTGCTAGATGGCATGAAGACAATTGCTATAGGAATCCGAACAGGAGGTCTGGACAAGTTGGATGTCAGACCTGCACTAGTTTGAGCTTTAGCAGCAGCAAGCCTGACTACAGAAGAGCTATGGCATTAGAGATTTGGCCACATCAACTACAATGATTTGCAGTTACTACAAAAGAAGGAAATTGTAAGAGATATTCCTATTCTAAACCAAGTTCATAATGATTGTGATGCCTGCACATTAGGAAAATGCATAGAGAATAATTTGTTGTTCGAGTAGAAAAGAAACAGAGGGATATACTGGAATTAGTGCACACAGACCTTTGTGGACCCATGCAGGCAAAATCATTAGGAGGTGCACTATATTTCCTACTATTTATTGATGATTGTATGAAGTTTTCTTGGGTGTATTTCTTAAGTAAGAAGAGTCATACATTTGAATACATTAAGTAGTTTAAAAATATGATTGAAAGACAAACAGGGAAATAGATAAAAATTCTCCGTTCTGATCGAGGGGGAGAATCCAGGAAAGATGAGTTTATCAGATATTGTAAAGATCATGGAATTTTGCAGCAGTTCACATTACCCCATACTCCACAGCAGAATGTAGTAACAAAAAGAAATAATAGAACATTGGTGGAATGTGCTAGAAGTATGCTGAAAGGTAAGAATCTTTCGAATGGTTTTTGGGCTGAAGCAGTGAATACTGGAGTTTATTTGAGAATTAGGATTCCTACAAAAAGTCTTGTGTCTAAAACCGCTTTTGAAGCATTATATGGATATAAACATGTAGTAGAACACTTAAGGATATTTCGATCTAAAGCATTTGCCCACATTCCAAAGGAGGATAGAAGAAAATTAGATTCAAAAGCCATTAGATGTACTTTTATAGGGTATTTTTCGTCATATAAAGAATACATATTATTTAATCCCTCTAGCCACAAGATTTTTGTTAGTAGAGATGTTAAATTCCATGAGCAGGATCATAGAGAACCTGATGAGCACTATGAAGAATGGGACATTCCATATTTTGTGGAAGAAGAAGTAGAGAACAATCAGGGTCAACAGCGGATAAAGGCAGAGGATGAACAACAACAGCAACAATAGCAACAACAACAGCAGCAGCAGCAACAACAACAACAATAGCAATAACAGCAGGAAGAAAAAGTAAATGATGATCAAATAAGGTTTGAAACCACCACCCCACCACTCAGGAGATCAGGTAGGAAAGCTCAAATGCCTACAAGATATAGGGAAAATACTTTTATAACTAGTATGATGAATGTGGTTGAACCGTCTAGTTATAAAGAAGCAAATGAATGTAGTGAATGGAAAACAACCATGGAACAGGAATATGATTCAATAATCAGAAATAACACTTGGGAATTGGTTGAACTTCCTAGAGGAAAACAAACCATAGGTTGTAAATGGTTATACAAACCAAAGATTCATGCATATGGAACCATAGAAAAACTAAAAGCTAGGTTGGCAGCAAAGGGGTATTGACAAAAAGAAGGGTTAGGCTATGATGAAACCTTCGCCCCTTTAGCTAAATTGAATACTATCATAATGTTAATTGATTCAGCTACTAAGAAACATTGGATGATGCACCAACTAGATGTAAAGTCTGCATTTTTGAATGGAGAACTAAAAGAAGAGGTTTATCTAGAGCAACTAGAAGTGTTTGTCCAGAAAGGAAAAGAACATTTAGTATGTAGGTTGAAGAAAACACTCTATGGACTAAAACAAGCACCCAGGTCATGATATGAAAAGATTGATTCATTTTTTCTGCAAGCTGGATACAATAGAAGTAAGAATGACCCTAATCTTTACACCATGAAAGATGAACAAGGGTGTGTAGTGTTGATTTCATTATATGTAGATGATCTGATAATAACAGGTGATGTTACATATCTAATCGATGAAATCAAGCAACAGATGTCATAGGTGTTTGAAATGAAGCACCTCGGTGAACTCAGATACTGTTTAGGTCTTGAGATCTAGAGAGATTTAGGTCAAACATTTATGTCCCAAGAAAAGTATGTTAAAAGCCTATTAGAAAAGTTTAGGATGGATCAATGTAAGCCGAAACTGGTACCATTGCAGTAGAAAATCAAATTGTAGTGTGAGGATGGCTTAAAAGCAGTGGATGCAACACTTTACAGACAGCTGGTTAGGAATCTAATCTACCTAACCACCACTAGACCTGATTTGGCTTATGCAGTTAGTGTGCTAAGTCAATTTATGTCTAAGCCACTTGATAGCCATTGGAATATAGCGAAGAGTGTTTTGATGTATCTAAAAGGTACTGTAGATTACGGTATTATTTACACTGACTCTTCTGATGTTAGATTGGAAGGATTTGCATATTCGAATTGGGCAGGATATGTAGATGATCGTTGATCTATAACAGGTTATGCATTCAGTCTTAGATCCAGGGTGATCACATGGACCAGCAAGAAGCAGAGCACAGTCTCCTTATCCTCAGCAGAAGCAGAGTATCAAGCCATGTGTGCAGCAACGTGTGAGGCAGTTTGGTTGTGGAGACTTCTCCCGGATGTTGGGGAAGAATAGACAGTTGCAACAACAATCAGATGTGACAATTAGAGTTCAATCAAGCTGGCCAATAATATGGTGTTTCACAAAAACACTAAACATATTGATACACAATTCCACTTTGTCAGGGAGAAAGTGCAATCTAAAGAAATTCATCTCTAATATTGTAATACATGTGATAATGTTGCGGACATTTTCACTAAGCCTCTTGGACAAGTTATGTTTCAAATGTTTAAGGAGATGTTAGGCATATATGTGAACCCATTCTCCATTAAAGGGGAGTGTTGAAGATAATGGAGAATATCCTATAATAGGTTGAGTTGGTTCACGTAACCTCAGGATAGGAATTAGTTTCTATTTCTTAGGATGCTGTTCTAACTTCCCTAAAACCATGTTTTCTATTTAATGTGTAATGTCCATGAAAAATGTAGTGTTCTGCAGAGCCAGACTCTCTTGGTTCAGACTCTCTTTCGTAGAAATGACCAGTGGGTTTTATTTTATTAATAAAAACATTTCCATTTTTATCATAAATCCTTTGATATATTTATCCAAAAGCCACAACCAAATATGCTATTATGTGCAACACTATCAAAGTAGGCAAAAGGAAGTTCCATAACGGGACTAGGGCTCCTGCCCATCTTCAGTTTAGGAATAGCATCTTGTGAAGGATATAAAGCTTGTAGTTAAATGATTTCTTCATGCATCATCTTGTTGAAAGCCTCGAAAATCGGGTCTACAACAAGGGGGATACCCACCCAGTCTGGACCTTGGTAAGCAGCTCCTTTTCCATTTAGGATGGTGGGTCCAACTGGGGATATGGAACCAGTTTCCCAATTTATGTGTGTGTGTGTGTTGAGAATTGATATTTCCTTTCTAATAATTCCTAAGTAAAATGCTTTCATTCTAAATCTAATATAACAACATGCAAATTATATTCTAATGAATAGAAATATCTAATTCTAAAACTAACCCGGGATTTAATCTTTCAATTATGCGATCTAAAATAGTTTTTACAACAATTGGTAATAAATATCATTCAATCGCTATAAGAAAAGAATTCAATAGAGATGAATTGTTTCATACAAAAAAGTTAGCCAAATAGTTGTGAAAAACATATCGCATAACAAGTCATTCATATATTAAGCATAAATAGAATAGCCATCACCGTACAAAAGTGCGAAATGATAACTCAAGCATTCAGGCATTCATATATAAATAACTAAACATGGATATCACTTAAACACATAGGCAAAAATCATTAAGAGATAAAAGTACCGTTGATAACAAGTTCTACTAATGAGCTTCAGCAATAATGATCTATCTCTTCCTAGTTCAACATCTACTAACAATACAAAAGTGTAATTTCAGTAGCAGATATTAAACACAGATACCAATAAACCTTGTTCCATTCATTCATCAAAACCTCCTCCAAGGGTGCAGAAGTGCATGTTCTGAGGAATTTTTTTTTGACAAATTTCAGGACCCTTCTCTAAATGCATGAGAAGGGTTGAAATACTACTAGCTAAATCCTAAAAATAGTCTATTACAAAACTATAGGAGGCGGTTTAAATGACCGTCCTCATCTACGGAAAAAATAAAACTAAAACTAAAACTAAAATTGAATCTAAAAATTACTATCTATGTATATGTTCGCTGTGGTTGCAAGCATTCAACATCGGCTTGAGGAGAGTTGGTTGGCCAACCTCCGACTTTAGTTGTTTTGCAAAAACAAAATCAGCAAGTGCTGGCGCTATCTTCTTGGCAGAGTTAGTGAGGCATTTGAGAGTCATGCATTGACTATGGGGTTTAACCAAGTACTGCCAGTAAGAATCCCAATTCAACGTAGTTAACCTATTGATGGATTCTGCTCTTCCTTCAGCCTTTTTCCTCCAGTTGTTCTGCAGATATTGTGCATTTTGGAGAAATCTACACAACATTTAAATATATCCCTGATAAATACCACTGTTTTTAGATCTCAAGTTTTTCTTTTAGCCTTTAGCACTTTTTCCTGCAATTTTTCAGACTTTCTGGCGACTGAGCATTCAAAGGCTTTCCTTCTCAAGGGGTTTTTCTTCGCGATGTGCGATTAGCACTAAGCGCATCAAAAAATGCCTCCATTTCTTAATCTGGGCTCCCCTGGCGCCAGTTTTTGCCTCCTTCTTTTCCCGTTATACTCTGAACATTGCTACATATACCTTTCTTTTTTCTGCTCTTGAAATTTATGAAATAAGGAAAGAGTAATGATATGAATAAGGTGATGGGAAAGATTTAAATGTTGAAATCACATAAGATATATCACCCTACGTGAACTGACTTCTTGGTCAAATCAAAACCTTATCTCATTAATGATCATCAACTAACTTATTAAATTAACATTAATGCGCATGACTTGACATCGGACTACCAAAAACCTTTTTTAGAACGATGTGCCCTATATATCTGCGATTATGAGATTTTGCGATTTGCTTCACAATATCGCTAATCCGTTATGTTTTGACAATCATTCATTACCATGTGTTTCTGTGAAATGCAATTTGTGAGACTTGTTATTGTATATCACCAGCTTTGAAGTATTTCACCTTAAGTGATGTTTGAAGCATATGAAAACTGTGATGTGATGAGTTCCTTCAGTGTGCGATCTCGCATCACAGTTTCACATTTGTAGGAGTTTTCTTATATGATGTCGTTATTTCCTTTTTGTGATGTGATGCTTTATCATTAAGAGAAAGATTGTATTCGAACTCATCATAAAACTTAGGTCTTTTTTGGATTTTGCAGGTATTCTCGTAAGTTTATGATAGTAAGATTTATTCAAAAAGGAAATACAAGTTCTAATTTATCGTTATTTTCTAGATGAAGGGTCCCCACTTATTTAGTATTGATGTCAAAACTAAAATAAGAAGGGAGGTTGTTGCTGGCCACAACAATTGTCGATTCACTTGGAAGAACCAGTTATCTTTGATTTTCTTTTGAATTTTCTAAACTTCCAAAATAGAAGGGATTTTTTGGAAAATTAAGCTTTATTATACAAAGATAAAATATATCATGCTTTCAGCTATTAATGCTAGTTTGTTTCTTCTATGTTAACTTTGATTATTTACTTCCTAAAGCTAGTCATTGTATTTACATCAACCACTACTTAGTTTGTAAAGATAAAAATAAAGTCTCCTCTGTAAATCAGTTTTAAATATGCTCATTTGTCGTAGGAAGAGCCTCTGTTGTCAGCAGGTGTTCATAGCCTCGACAGGATTACCTATTACCCAGCAATGGTCCTATATCCCACTTGGAGAAATATACAATTTTCAAAGATAAATCCATGTCCACACTTATTGCTTTTATTTTCTTTTAATTCTTAAAGAATAATGCCTTGTTTTGGTAGCCAAATTATGAAAGTGCCACTCACTTGATTTATAACTTTGCTGATCAAGCTGGCTCGTGATGAGACCCCTTGTCTTTTGATTGCAACAATCTTGAGTCGTTGCCCTGTTTTGGTATGCGGTTTTGGCAAAGTCAGCAAACTATAATATCTATGATCATGATAAGTCGTCTCATGATGAGACGTCTTATTCTTTAAGTTTAAAGTGTATCATTGGATTATTCCTTGAAGCTCGTAATTCTCTAGGTGGGAGGAAGTCATGGGTTCCTTAAGAATACCTCTGGACGACAATTATAGAGTTTTTGGAAAGAGCCCTTCTATAGAGAATCCTTGTTTTTGTTATTGATGTTTTTCATTAACTGATATAAAACAAATTCCCACTAAAGGTTTCTTTTTATGAAAATTCACAAAGTTGAAACTAGTATCATTTCCAAGCTTATAACCTTTGGCTGTAGCTTTCAATAGTAATGACCAATTTTCCAAATCAATTCTATTTATAGAAGCGAAAAACAAAATCTAAACAAAATGCTAGTCTTTTTCATGAATTCCAAACATAACCTTTTACAACTGGTTTTATTATCTAAATCAAAGGAAAAAACTAATCTACAAAAATAAGAAAATAATCTTCTACGGAAAGTATTTTTAAGGCTCTACCCGTTGAGAGGTAAAGATTCTCTTTTCCATGCTAAATCCTGCAACATAAAAGTGGATGGATCTATGGCTTCCACAATTTGGAATGGGCCAAGACACATTCTTTGGAACTTCGTATGTTTGCCTTTTTCTTCGTGAGCCTTATCCCATTTTAAAACTAAATCTCCAATTTGAAAGTCCTTTCTGGATACCATCTTTGAATCAAAAGAAGCTTTTACTAATGCTTGATGATGAGCATGAGTTATTTTAGCCTTCTCTCGTTGCTCTTCTAGCTTAAGAATTTGCAGTTGTCTTAGCTGTAGCAATTTACAGGGTAAGTTCCTCAGACAGAACACCAAAGGACACTGCTCACAAACAGATCACAGATCAATGCACCATTATTTTTGACGTGGTTAAAACCCTCAAAGAGGGAAACAGTCCACGGCCTGAGCCAACGCAGCCACTTTAGGCAATATATTAATAAAAGAATGAAAATATACATAAGCTTCTCTCATGAATGGGTTAACTTACAAATGACGCTCCATGCTCTTTAAATAGAGATCATGGACCAATCGGGTGTTAAGCCATGGATCAAGTGTCAGTAATACCGAGGAGAGAATGAACCGTCGGATTGTAAGTTACAAAAGTACATAGTAAAGAAACACACTTTACCTAACTCTACACTAGACCAAGTTATACTTAACTATTTCCTATGTGTCGGAATATCCTAACATCCCCCCTTAAGCACAACTTGGGATAGGATTGAAGGATTTACATATATGAAACAATAGGAGAAGGAAGGAGGCACTAGAGCCTATCCCCCCTTAGTGACAACTTCCTGAACTCTAATCATAAATTGAAGTTTAGTAAACTTCACCTCTGTGAGAGCCTTTGTAAAGATGTCTGCAACTTGATCATTTGTTGAACAATATTGCACTTCAAGAACATGGTCGTGAATGAGCTTTCTGATGAAGTGCATGTGCAGTTCAATGTGTTTGCTGCGGTGATGTTGGACTGGATCTTTGCATAGTTGAATGGCACTTTGATTATCACACCAAGGTGTAGTCAGATGCTGCTGCTGAAAGCCAAACTCTGATAGGATATGACGAAGGCACAAGGCTTCCTTACTAGCTTCTACGACACCACGGTACTCTTCTTCTGCTGAAGAAAGAGAAATGGCACCTTGTTTCTTGCAAGCCTATGTAATAGGTCCTGAACCAAGAGTGAACAAATAACATGCAGTAGACTTCCGATCATTAGGGTCACCAGCCCAATCGGAATCAGTGAAACCAACCAATAGAGGAGCTGCTTCGGCACTGTAATGAATCCCAAATTGAACTGTACCTCGAAGATAAAGAAGTATTCTTTTAGCTGCTTTCCAATGACTTTCATGTGGGTTTTGCGTAAACCGAGCAACAAGGCCAACGACAAAGGAAGGGTCAAGACGAGTATGGGTTAGATACAAAATTTTTCCTACAAGTTGACGATATAAGGTAGCATCAACTTCAGGAGAAGTATAAGTGACTGAAAGTTTGACTCCAGACTGAAAGGGAGAGGGGGCTGGCTTATAGTCTTCCATGTGAAAATGGCGTAGAATATCACAGGCATAATTGGACTGGGAGAATGAAATACCTTCCTTGGATTGCAAGACTTGAAGACCAAGAAAATAATGTAAGTGTCCTAAGTCTGTCATTTCAAACTTCCTTTTAAGGCTAGAATTCAGAAGGTTGGGATCACTACTAGTCAGGATAAGATCATCAACATAAAGAATGAGAATGATAAGAGACTTGCCCACTTTCTTGGTGTAGACAGTATTATCAGAATGACACCTAGAAAAGCCAGATTCTAAAAGAAAGCTATCCATTTTGGCATACCAAGTTTGAGGAGCTTGCTTGAGACCATAAAGGGATTTGTCAAGCTGACATACAAGGCTTGAGTCTATTTGTATAAAGCCAATAGGTTGTTCCATATAGATTTCTTCATGCAAGTCCCCATGCAAGAAGGCAAATTTAACATCCATCTGATGGACTTCCCATTTGAAAGAGGCAGCAAGGGAAAGAACAACGTGGATGGAGTTCATTTTGGCAACAGGGGAGAAGTTTTCGGTATAGTCAATGCCTTCAACTTGTGAAAAACCCTTAGTAATAATACGAGCTTTATGTTTATCAACATTGCCATCTGGTCCATTCTTGGTTCTGTAAACTCATTTGCATCTAACAAGTTTTCGTCCCTTTTGTAGAGGAACAAGATCCCATGTATCATTTTCTAATAATGAATGATATTCTTCATTCATAGCTGCTTCCGAATCTGGATGGCCTGAAGCTTCTGCAAAGGTGTCAGGATCATAATTCATTGAAGCTTGAGCCAGTAAAGAAGAGGCTCTATCGAACTGAGAACGTGTACGTCGCTCATCTGTAGGATCACCGACAAGATCACCTGTTGCATCCCAAGTAGCACGGACCCATTTTGGAAGCTGAGGAGCTGAAGGAGGATCCTGAGAAGGTGGGGGAGGATTTTCATCCTCACTTTCATCATCTGAAGAAGAAATATTTTCAAAAGTAGAAGAGATAGGGAGAGGTGGCACATCTGCCGAACTAGGCTCGTAGGCCGATATATTTTCAGCAAACTTTACATCTCTTCTAATGATAACATTTTTGGAATTACGTGGAATAAGTCTGTATCCTTTGACATCTTCAGAATATCCAACAAAAATACATTTTTCACTCTTAGGTTCTAAAGCATTATGTTTCTCATCTGGAATATGGGCCCACGCTTGACTTCCAAAAACACAAAAGTGGCTTACATCTGGTTTAATTGAGCTCCATGCTTCTTCTGGAGTGACATTAGTTAAAACCTTAGTAGGAGTGCGATTTATTATGTAATTTGCACAGTTAATTGCTTCTGCCCAAAAATTAAGACCAAGTCCTTTAGGTTGAAGCATACAATTAGCCATTTCCTTTATGGTGTGATTCTTCCTTTCAACTACACCATTCTTTTGTGGAGTATATGGGACAATATGTTGCATTTGAATTCCATTCTCAGTGCAAAAGTTGATGAATTTGTTGTTAACATATTCTCTACCATTATCAGATCTTAGCTTAAGAATTTGATGTCCAGATTGTTTTTCAACGAAGGCCTTAAAGGCCAAGAACATGCTAAATACTTCACTCTTGAGTTTTAAGAAGTAAACCCAAGTGTGTCTGGAGAAATCATCAATGAAAGTTAAGAAATACTTGTAGCCAGAGAATGAAACAACTAGAAGTGGACCACATAAATCACTATGCACAAGCTGTAAAGGGGCTGAGGCGTGCCAAGAGGTATGTTTTTCAAAACTATCCCAATGATGTTTTCCGAGTACACATCCGGAACAAACACCATCTCTGGAAGATACCATTCGAAGACCTGTCACGATATTTTCTTTACATAGATTCTGAAGGGAGTGATAGTTTAAGTGACCAAATCACTCATGCCAAAGTTTGCTCACTTCATCGTTATGAGCAACAAATATCGAGGGAAGATTTGATGACCCAAAGTTGTGAAATTTATACAACCTTGTAGAATCATTAGCAATGCCAGTAGCAAAAATCTGTTTAGGATCTCTTAGGTCCTTAATTACAACATCATGAGGTGAAAATTCAACGATTTTACCTTCACCTGAATGAGTTATCTAATATATAGGTAGAAGGTTGTAGGATAAGGTTGGAACACATAATATATCACTAAATTGACCATTGTCTATATGAACAGTTCGAGTCCCTACAACACTAAGAGATCTATCATCACCAACATATATATTTTTGGTGTTACAATCATTTAAAGAAGAAAACATGGCTTTGTTTTTGGCCATGTGATAAGAAGCTCCAGAATCATTGAGCCACTCATGAGAATGAGAAGAAGAAGATACATTTAGTGCATAGCCAGACCGAGATGCTTGACAACCACATCCAAAAAGTGCTATTCCTGAAGATGAAGTTGAAGTTGAAGAGTGTTCCAAATGGATGTTATGCTTCTTCATTGCTGCTTCGAAGGCTTCCATCTTCTTAAAGCATTTGGATTCTAAGTGGCCATCTCGATTACAAAAGTTGCAATGTCTATCAGTCTTCTTCCCTTTGTTTTTATTTGTCTTATCATTTTGTTGAAATGATTTTTCATTTTGAGACTGAAATTGCTTAGGACCCTTGTTTGGTTTAGGACCATTCCTTTTAGGATACAACTTCTTAGGATTCTTTGAATTTGGTTGCTACTGGGCGGCTAACATTTTCTTAGAAGAGTTTCCAAGATTAAGAAGACCAAGGTGTAAGAGTTTTTCTTGTTCTCTTATTAAAGAATCAAAAAAGGAATCAAAGGAAGGGGACTTGTAGGCTTGTCCTTGAGAAATGAAGGCTTGTCTTGTAGAATGGAAGATGGAAACAAACATATAGTAGGCTGGTCCCAACTTAGTAAGAATGGAATAGATAATGTTACTATCTTCTTTCTTAACCTTAACACCTTCCAAGAGAAGTCTAAGGGTCTTGAACTTGGACAAAAATCTTCAATGCAAGAAAAATTATTGGGGTCCAATGTAAGCAACTCATTTTCGAGTTGATGGGCTTTAAGTTCATTTTTAATTCCAAAAACTTTAGTAATCTGTTTCATTGCTTCATCAGGAGTATCAAGTTCTGCAATATGGAATCTAAGATCTGGAGAAATATACATCCCTATCAACCGTCGTGCTTGATATTGCCTATTTTCCCATTTAGTTGCCTTATCTTCATCTTTTGGTTTGGTTTCTTGGCCTGAGGCTATTCTGTAGAGACCTTTACCTCTAAGTAAATCCACAATGTAGGACCACCATTGGAAGTAGTTGGTGCTGTCAAGAATAACTTGGCATGAACTTTCCATTTTAATAGAAACTGAAGCTATAGATACTGAAACTAAGTGTTCCAAAGGAAAGATCTTGAAAAATTAGGCTGGCTAAAAAAAAACGGCTCTGAAAATGGCTTCCGGATGAAGAAGTTATGGCTTTTTGAAGAAAATTTGATGAAGATGCCGACGAAGTGCGAGAATGTGCAAAAATGAATGATAATGTTAAAAACAAATCTGCCCCCTCTCCAAACTTAATCTAATTAGCTCAATAAAAATAAGACTTGAACTCAAGACCTCTATTGTCATAAAGTAGCTTTGGACCAAGTGAGCTAAACTAAACGTTTAGTAATTTTTGGAAAAGAGGAAGGGGTTTTTTTTTTTTTAGTCGCTGAAGCTTTGGGTTGCGTGCTTACTTGAGAAAGCTATTTTTCCCTACAAAACAAAAAAAAAAAACCGAACACGGACATACAAGAAAAATAAACCTTACCGCTCGAGGTTAGCTTTAGCCGGAAACTAAATATTTTCCACAATGTTTCTGATTTTCCAAGATCACACTAAGGCGCAACAGAAAAGAGCATATGCATGAGAAAAATCCTTCCTTTACGTTTCTGATTTGCCTAGATCGCATAGAGTCGCGGGGAAAAGAGCATAGGCAGAAATGAAATGTATAGATCTGGTAATTAAAAAACAAAAGGCTGAATAAACCGAAACTGAAATAAACAGAGAGAAAATAACTGTAAACTACAAATAAACACTGTATACCTCCAGATTTTAAAAATGTCGTAGCTAGGGTTACCAGAAACCTTTTTGCATCAAACGAAATGGGTTCCTCACTGGAACAGATGCTCCTAACACAATAGATCGGTCCTCTCGGCCCGAAAGTAGTAAGAAATAGTAGATCTAGGAAACAACAGTCAGATGCAGTTCTACCAGCTTCAGATTTGGATCACCAATGGATGTGGCCCTCAAATAGCTCTGATACCATGTAGGAATTTATAGGGTAAGTTCCTCAGATAGAACACCAAAGGACACTGCTCACAAATAGATCAGGGATCAATACACCAGTATTTTTGACATGGTTAAAACCCTAAAAGAGGGAAACAGTCCACGGCTTGAGCCAACGCGGCCACTTCAGGCAATATATTAATAAAAGAATGAAAATTTACATAAGCTTCTCTCATGAATTGGTTAACCTACAAATGACCCTCCACCCTCTTTAAATAGAGATCATGGACCAATCGGGTCCTAAGCCACAGATCAAGTTGTCGGTAATACCGAGGAGAGAATGAACCGTTAGATCACTACATATCGTGACCGTCAGATTGTAAGGTACAAAAGTACATAGTAATGAAACAAACTTTACCTAACTCTACAATAGACCAAGTTATACTTAACTATTTCCTATGGGTCAGAATATCCTAACATTAGCTGTAAGGATGAAGTTGGTGTTTCGTCAATAAATTGAACTAAGGCCAAAGAAGGAATTGCTAGATGAGTTGGGAGAACCACTTCTTTCCCATAAACCAAGTTAAAGGGATAAGTACCAATGGAGGCTTTTTGTGTTATTCGATCTGCCCATAAAACATACGTCAAAGCTTTGTGCAAATTCTTATGATTTTGGTCAATGGTTCACTTAACGATTCTCATTAAATTTTTATTTGTTGATTTAGCTAACTCATTCCCCTGTTGGTAATAATTGGCAGAGTATTTGAGATTAAAACCTCTTTTGAGTGCGAATTCAGTCATAGTATTGCCAGAAAAGTACGATGCATTATCAAACATTAAAGCAAAGGGTAAACCAAACGTGGTGATTATGAACTGCTCTATGAAATCGATGATTTGTTGAGCATTAGTTGTCTTGAGAGGAACGGCTTCTACCCATTCAGTAAAATAATCTATAGCTGTAAGGATATACCTATGTTGTTTGGAAGAGTGAGGAACAATCTCACCTATTATATCCAATGCCCATTGATCAAAGGGTTGATCGATATTGACTGGTTGCGAAGGGAATGATGGTTTCTTTTGTCTTCCAGCAGTAGTTTGACAGATTTGACATTTCCTTACATAGCTATGTGCATCTTTAAATAGTGTAGGCCAATAGTACCCTGCGTGCAGGATCCTATGTGCCGTAGCATCTCTAACATAATGTCCACCTGCCGGTCCATCATGGAGTTCCTGCAAAACTTTTTCAGCTTCCAATTTCTCAAGACATCGGAGTAGAATAGAATCATAATTCATCCTAAAAAGTACATCATTTACAAGTTGATATTGCTTAGCCTTCAATCTTAGAGCTCTTTTCTTTGTATAATCCAGGATTGAAGGAGCATATCCATTCTTTAGATAAAATATGATATCAGCATATAATGATTCAACATCGTTTAGGCTTACCTCATACATTTGTACTTCTGAAGATGGTATTTTGGAAATAAGCGATGCTCCGGCCAACATTTTGCAAAAGCCTTGACCTTTTACAATATTTGCTGGTTTAATTTCAGCATCGTATTCTTGTAAGGTAGTAACCCAATTTGCTCTTTTCTCACCCACGTCTTTCTGTACTAAGAGATTTCTTACCGTTGGAAATGGTACTATGATCTTTGTATGGGTTTTAAGCAGAAAGGATCTAATGTGCTTGATCCCTTTGAAAATAGCATACACTTGTTTCTCAACGTCAGAATAATTTAATTCGGCCCCTTATATATTTGAACTGAAAAAGCCAATAGGGGCTTTTGCCTTATCTTGATTTGCTTGAGTGAGTATCACGGTGTATGATCTATCAGAGGCAAATGTATACAAAATGAAAGGATCAGAAAAATTTGAAGTTGCTAAAGATGGGGCGTTTATAATCACTTGCTTAATCAGATTGAATGCTTCATATTCCTCTTGGCCCCATTTGAAGATTGAATTCTTTTTAATCATTGCTTGTAAGGGAGATACAATCCTTGAGAAGTCTGGAACAAACCTCTTAACAAAGTTAATTTGGCCAAGGAAGGATTGCATGGCTTTCTTGTTGTGAGGCAAGGGTATTTCAGAAATCTCCTTAATTCTATTGGGATCAATATGGATTCCAGATTTTGACACTATAAATCCAAGAAGTTTTCCTTCACTTAATGCAAAAAAGGACTTTTTTGGATTAAGTGAAATCCCATACCTTTGGCAACGTTGGAAGATTTGCTTTAAGTCTCTGAGATGATTACCACGTTTCTTAGAGTATACAGTTATATCATCCAAGTAGATTACTACTGATTTGTTTACTAATCCCTTAAATGCGATGTCCATGACCCTTTGAAATGTGGCGCCAACATTGATCAAACCAAAAGGCATCTTTTGATATGCGTAAGTACCCCATTTGGTTTTGAATGTAGTTTTTAATTGATCGTTGGGATGGACTAAAACTTGGTTGTAGCTGGAGAAACCATCCAAAGAGGACATTAATTCTGATCCTGCGACCACTTGCAAAATTTGCTCCATGGGAGGCAGGGGAAAGTTATCCTTTTGGGAGACTTTGTTTAGGTTTTGAGAGTTAATACAAATTCTAATGTCTCTGTTTTTCTTTCTGATGGGAACTAAGTTAGAAACCCATCTAGAATGTCGAACAGGAAAAATAATTTTGCCTTTCAATAATTTGTTAACCTTAGAATTAATCTGGCTTTCCAGATTAGGATGAATCTTCTTGAGCTTTCGCTGGACGGGTTTTTCATTGGTTATCATTAGGATAGTATTCTAGATGATAGAAGTATCATAAGTCTTAATATCATCGTAGTTCCAGGCAAATACACTTTTGTATTGTTTCAAGAGATGAATATAAGCTAATCTTTCTTCTTTGGTTAGGCCAAGACATAAGTTGATATTCTGCGGCTTGATATCAGTTCCTAGATTTACTAATTCATAGTTCATAGTTGAACTCTGAAGTTTTGAAGTGGTAGATCTTTTGAATCGGTCTTTCAAATCATATAGGTTTTCCAACTTGAATACTGAATTTGGTATAGCATTATTAGTGCTTTCTTGTTGCAATTGTTCGTCATGTTGGTCCTCGTCAATTATATGATTAGTGTAAGATCCTTCTGATGTGAGGAAGCTTACAATATCAGGATCATCGTTGAAAATTTTCCAGTTTGTAACATTGTCAGGAATTGAGGGTCTAAGGATTAATTCAATTGAAAATCTGTCTGGGCTGTAGTCTTTTGAGTGAATGAGCTTGGAAGCTATGTTTTCCAAGAGGTCAACACTAGCGTTCTGGATTCTGGGAATTGATGAAATATTGAATGCTATAAAATGTTCAGTCAGATCTTGCACTAAAGATTGATGGTGCTTTAAATGACCTGATACGCAATTTATAGTATTTTGTACCTGTCTAATTACAATTTCAGAATCTCCGGGGACTTGTAGATACTTGATGTTTAATCCGATTGCCTTGTATAATCCTTGGAATAAGGCCTCTTACTCTGTGGTGTTATTGGTGCAATTGAATTCGGGTCTACAAGTTAGTATAGTTTTGTTTCCCTCTGGACTAACTAACATGCATCCTGCTCCTGCTCGATCATTAGACTTTAAAACGTCAAAAAATAACTTCCAAAATAAAGATTTATTTACAGGACTATCTATAAAATTAACACATTTAGAACTATCTGTTTGGGAAAAGTTTTCTACTTGAGATAAAACATAATGTTCTAAGTAAGGTGAAGTATGAGCATTAAAATTTCCTAAGAAAGAATCAACAAAATAGTTCACAATTATATTGTTGTTGTATGCTACAGGTTCATTCTCTCCTTCCACTTCTGTCACTATGTATTTTTGATGTCTTTCTCGCTCAACCTTTATCTAATTTGGTTTACCATTATAAGGGAGCCACATAGGTGACCAATCGGTAGCAAAGTATCCGTGAATCTTTTTAGACCAATCCCTACTAATAATTAAGCCATAAAATTCTCGAATGTCTGCAACTAGAATATCAATAACTTGACATACCTTTGGATTCGATGACAACCTTATGGTAACTTGATTTAGTTCACCAATCACTTCAACCCGTGACTGGTCCAGCTGAGCTATACGTACCGCAAACTTTTGTGGCTGAATGTTCAACTTTGAACATATTGATTTAGGTAGGATATTAGATGAAGCTCCTGAATCTACTAAACAATTATGCAAGTTTTTGTTGAAAACTTCATAAGTAAGAAGAAATGGGGGGGTATGAGATCTGGACCTTCCTCTAATTAAAGCGATATTGTTCAGATCAAATTTATTAGTCACATTAGTTGGAGGTCTTCCCATTTCGTGGCAAGATTTTGAGATTATAGCTGTGGGTAGAGGCGCAACAGGTATCACGTGTAATTCTTTCAAAAGGAGGTTTTGTTGATCTTTTAATTTTCTCAATTCATGAAAGGTAATATTAGCCCTAGTCTTCTTCATGTCTTCTATGATATTATACTCCATTTCATCAAAAACTATCAAGGTTTTGGATGGAGTTGGTGAATCGGATTGGACTGGGCTTGTTTGAGTCGCTTTGGGTGACGTTTTCTTACTCGCGACTTTATCTTTAGATATCGATCTTGTGCTCTTCTGTTTAGGAGTTGGTTGTGGAGGATCTAGCTTATTTCTGCTTCTGGTACTAACCGGTGATGCTTCTTGATCCTCTTCATCAGGGAGTATGAAGTCCCACATTCCCTGCACTTCTACAACTTCTTCTTCATCAGTTGGCTCTTCCTTGGAAACTTCCTCTTTTTCTTCTTCTGATTCTGCATTTGTAATAGCATTGGGGAGCTTTGAATCAGTTGAAGGATTTATTCTATAAGGCCTGTAAGGATTTTTAAAAGAAGTCTCGGCCACTTGTTTCTTTATATCGACCATCTCGTTAGACATATTTTTCAAAACTTTCTACAATCCTTCTAAATCGAATGGGTCCTTTGGTTGTTTTTTCTTGGGATCTTCTTTGAATGTGACCTTCTTTGATTTACGTTCATCAAAAATGTTTTTCTTTTCTAAGGCTATGATACGTTTTTCTACCGCTATTGCTTCTTTCATATTATTAGCCAAAGTGGTTTTGGCAGCCCTATCGACAAAGATCGCTATGTTTGATGGTAGTGGAGATATGTACCATTCACTTCGAATATCCTATAATAGGTTGAGTTGGTTCACGTAACCTTAGGATAGGAATTAGTTTCTATTTCTTAGGATGTTGTTCTAACTTCCCTAAAACCATGTTTTCTATTTAATGTGTAATGTCCATGAAAAATGTAGTGTTCTGCAGAGCCAGACTCTCTTGGTTCAGACTCTCTTTCGTAGAGATGACCAGTGGGTTTTATTTTATTAATAAAAACATTGCCATTTTTATCATAAATCCTTTGATATATTTATCCAAAAGCCACAACCAAATATGCTATTATGTGCAACACTATCAAAGTAGGCAAAAGGAAGTTCCATAATGGGACTAGGGCTCCTGCCCATCTTCAGTTTAGGAATATCATCTTGTGAAGGACATAAAGCTTGTAGTGAAATGATTTCTTCATGCATCATCTTGTTGAAAGCCTCGAAAATCGGGTCTACAATAAGGGGGATACCCACCCAGTCTGGACCTTGGTAAGCAACTCCTTTTCCGTTTACAATGGTGGGTCCAACTGGGGATATGGAACCAGTTTCCCAATTTATGTGTGTGTGTGTGTGTTGAGAATTGATATTTCCTTTCTAATAATTCCTAAGTAAAATGCTTTCATTCTAAATCTAATCTAACAACATGCAAATTATATTCTAATGAATAGAAATATCTAATTCTAAAACTAACCCGGGATTTAATCTTTCAATTATGCGATCTAAAATAGTTTCTACAGCAATTGGTAATAAATATCATTCAATCGCTATAAGAAAAGAATTCAATAGAGATGAATTGTTTCATACAAAAAAGTTAGCCAAATAGTTGTGAAAAACATATCGCATAACAAGTCATTCATATATTAAGCATAAATAGAATAGCCATCACCGTACAAAAGTGCGAAATGATAACTCAAGCATTCAGGCATTCATATATAAATAACTAAACATGGATATCACTTAAACACATAGGCAAAAATCATTAAGAGATAAAAGTACCATTGATAACAAGTTCTACTCATGAGCTTCAACAATAATGATCTATCTCTTCCTAGTTCAACATCTACTAACAGTACAAAAGTGTAATTTCAGTAGCAGATATTAAACACAGATACCAATAAACCTTGTTCCATTCATTCATCAAAACCTCCTCCAAGGGTGCAGAAGTGCATGTTCTGAGGAATTTTTTTTTGACAAATTTCAGGACCCTTCTCTAAATGCATGAGAAGGGTTGAAATACTACTCACTAAATCCTAAAAATAGTCTATTACAAAACTATAGGAGGCGGTTTAAATGACCGTCCTCATCTACGGAAAAAATAAAACTAAAACTAAAACTAAAATTGTATCTAAAATTTACTATCTATGTATATGTTCTCTGTGGTTGCAAGCATTCAACATCAGCTTGAGGAGAGTTGGTTGGCCAACCTCCGACTTTAGTTGTTTTGCAAAAAAAAAATCAGCAAGTGCTGGCGCTATCTTCTTGGTAGAGTTAGTGAGGCATTTGAGAGTCATCCATTGACTATGGGGTTTAACCAAGTACTGCCAGTAAGAATCCCAATTCAACGTGGTTAACCTATTGATTGATTCTGCTCTTTCTTCAGCCTTTTACCTCCAGTTGTTCTACAGATATTGTTCATTTCGGAGAAATTTACACAACATTTAAATATATCCCTGATAAATACCACTGTTTTTAGAACTCAAGTTTTTATTTTAGCCTTTAGCACTTTTTCCTGCAATTTTTTAGACTTTCTGGCGACTGAGTGTTCAAAGGCTTTCCTTCTCAAGGGGTTTTTCTTTGCGATGTGTGATTAGCACTAAGTGCATCAAAAAATGCCTCCATTTCTTAATCTGGGCTTCCCTGGTGCCAGTTTTTGCCTCTTGCACATTTTGTTAGATGACTTTGGAAATTGGAGTTTCTCCTTCTTTTCCCATTATACTCTGAACATTGCTACATATAGCTTTCTTTTTTCTACTGCTGCAATTTATGAAATAAGGAAAGAGTAATGATATGAATAAGGTGATGGGAAAGCTTTAAATGTTGAAATCACATAAGATATATCACCCTACGTGAACTGACTTCTTCGTCAAATCAAAACCTTATCTCATTAATGATCATCAACTAACTTATTAAATTAACATTAATGTGCATGACTTGACATCGGACTACAAAAAACCTTTTTTAGAACGATGTGCCCTATAGATCTGCGATTGTGAGATTTTGCGATTTGCTTCGCAATATCGCTAATCCGTTATGTTTTGACAATCATTCATTACCATGTGTTTCTGCGAAATGCAATTTGCGAGACTCATTATTGTATATCACCAGCTTTGAAGTATTTCACCTTAAGTGATGTTTGAAGCATATGAAAACTGTGATGTGATGAGTTCCTTCAGTGTGCGATCTCACATCGCAATTTCACATTTGTAGGAGTTTGTTTATATGATTTCGTTATTTTCTTTTTGTGATGCGATGCTTTATCATTAAGAGAAAGATTGTATTCGAGCTCATCATAAAACTTAGGTCTTTTTTGGATTTTGCAGGTATTCTCGTAAGTTTATGATAGTAAGATTTATTCAAAAAGGAAATACAAGTTCTAATTTATCGTTATTTTCTAGATGAAGGGTCCCCACTTATTTAGTATTGATGTCAAAACTAAAATAAGAAGGGAGGTTGTTGCTGGCCACAACAATTGTCGATTCACTTGGAAGAACCAGTTATCTCTGATTTTCTTTTGAATTTTCTAAACTTCCAAAATAGAAGGGATTTTTTGGAAAATTAAACTTTATTATACAAAGATAAAATATCTCATGCTTTCAGCTATTAATGCTAGTTTGTTTCTTCTATGTTAACTTTGATTATTTACTTCCTAAAGCTAGTCATTGTATTTACATCAGCCACTAGTTAGTTTGTAAAGATAAAAATAAAGTCTCCTCTGTAAATCAGTTTTAAATATGCTCATTTGTCGTAGGTAGAGCCTTTGTTGCCAGCAGGTGTTCATAGCCTCGACAGGGTTACCTATTACCCAGCAATCATCCTATATCCCACTTGGAGAAATATACAATTTTCAAAGAGAAATCCATGTCCACACTTATTGCTTTTATTTTCTTTTAATTCTTAAAGAACAATGTCTTGGTTTGGTAGCCAAATTATGACAGTGCCACTCACTTGATTTATAACTTTGCTAATTAAGCTAGCTCGTGATGAGACCCCTTGTCTTTTGATTGCAACAATCTTGAGTCATTGCCCTATTTTGGTATGCAGTTTTGGCAAAGTCAACAAACTATAATATCTATGATCATGATAAGTCGGCTCATGATGAGACCTCTTATTCTTTAAGTTTAAAGTGTATCATTGGATTATTCCTTGAAGCTCGTAATTCTCTAGGTGGGAGGAAGTCATGGGTTCCTTAAGAATCCCTCTGGATGACAATTATAGAGTTTTTGGAAAGAGCTTTTCTATAGAGAATCCTTGTTTTTGTTATTGATGTTTTTCATTGACTGATATAAAACAAATTCCCACTAAAGGTTGCTTTTTATGAAAATTCACAAAGTTGAAACTAGTATCATTTCCAAGCTTATAACCTTTGACTGTAGCTTTCAATAGTAATGACAAATTTTCCAAATCAATTCTATTTATAGAAGCGAAAAACAAAATCTAAACGAAATGCTAGTCTTTTTCATGAATTCCAAACATAACCATTTACAACTAGTTTTATTATCTAAATCAAAGGAAAAAACTAATCTACAAAAATAAGAAAATAATCTTCTATGGAAAGTATTTTTAAGGATATACCCGTTAAGAGGTAAAGATTCTCTTTTCCATGCTAAATCCTGCAACATAAAAGTGGATGGACCTATGGCTTCCACAATTTGGAATGGGCCAAGCCACATTCTTTGGAACTTCGTATGTTTGCCTTTTTCTTCGTGAGCCTTATCCCATTTTAAAACTAAATCTCCAATTTGAAAGTCCTTTCTGGATACCATGTTTGAATCAAAAGAAGCTTTTACTAATGCTTGATGATGAGCATGAGTTATTTTAGCCTTCTCTCGTTGCCCTTCTAGCTTAAAAATTTGTAGTTGTCTTAGCTGTAGCAATTTACAGGGTAAGTTCCTCAGACAGAACACCAAAGGACACTGCTCACAAACAGATCACAGATCAATACACCAGTATTTTTGACGTGGTTAAAACCCTCAAAGAGGGAAACAATCCATGGCCTGAGCCAACGCGGCCACTTCAGGCAATATTTTAATAAAAGAATGAAAATTTACATAAGCTTCTCTCATGAATGGGTTAACTTACAAATGACGCTTCATGCTCTTTAAATAGAGATCATGGACCAATCGGGTGTTAAGCCATGGATCAAGTGTCAGTAATACCGAGGAGAGAATGAACCGTCGGATCACTACATATCGTGACCGTCGGATTGTAAGTTACAAAAGTACATAGTAAAGAAACACACTTTACCTAACTCTACACTAGACCAAGTTATACTTAACTATTTCTTATGTGTCAGAATATCCTAACATCCCCCCTTAAGAACAACTTGGGATAGGATTGAAGGATTTACAAATATGAAACAATAGGAGAAGGAAGGAGGCACTAGAGCCTATCCCCCCTTAGTGACAACTTCCTGAACTCTAATCATAAATTGAAGTTTAGTAAACTTCACCTCTGAGAGAGCCTTTGTAAAGATGTCTGCAACTTGATCATTTGTTGAAAAATATTGCACTTCAAGAACATGGTCGTGAATGAGCTTTCTGATGAAGTGCATGTTCAGTTCAATGTGTTTGCTGCACTGCTGTTGGACTGGATCTTTGCATAGTTGAATGGCACTTTGATTATCACACCAAGGTGTAGTCGGATGCTACTGCTGAAAGCCAAACTCTGACAGGATCTGACGAAGCCACAAGGCTTCCTTACTAGCTTCTACGGCACCATGATACTCTGCTTCTGCTGAAGAAAGAGAAATGGCACCTTGTTTCTTGCAAGCCCATGTAATAGGTCCTGAACCAAGAGTGAACAAATAACCTGCAGTAGACTTCCGATCATCAGGGTCACCAGCCCAATCGCAACCAGTGAAACTAACCAACAGAGGAGCTGCTTCAGCACTGTAATGAATCCCAAATTGAACTGTACCTCAAACATAAAGAAGTATTCTTTTAGCTGCTTTCCAATGACTTTCATGTGGGTTTTGCATAAACCGAGCAACAAGGCCAACGACAAAGGAAAGGTCAGGATGAGTATGGGTTAGATACAAAATTTTTCCTACAAGTTGACGGTATAAGGTAGCATCAACTTCAGGAGAAGTATAATTGACTGACAGTTTGACTCCAGACTGAAAGGGAGAAGGGGCTGGCTTATAGTCTTCCATGTGAAAATGGCGTAGAATATCACAGGCATACTTGGACTGGGAGAGGGAAATACCTTCCTTGGATTGCAAGACTTGAAGACTAAGAAAATAATGTAAGTGTCCTAAGTCTGTCATTTCAAACATCCTTTTAAGGCTAGACTTCACATGTTTTATAAGGTTGGGATCACTACCAGTCAGGATAAGATCATCAACATAAAGAACGAGAATGATAAGAGACTTGCCCACTTTCTTGGTGTAGACAGTATTGTCAGAATGACACCTAGAAAATCCAGATTCTAAAAGAAAGCTATCCATTTTGGCATACCAAGTTCGAGGAGCTTGCTTGAGACCATAAAGGGATTTCTTAAGCTGACATACAAGGCTGGAGTCTATTTGTATAAAGACAATAGGTTGTTCCATATAGATTTCTTCATGCAAGTCCCCATGCAAGAAGGCAGATTTAACATCCATCTGATGGGTTTCCCATTTGAAAGAGGCAGCAAGGGAAAGAACAAGGCGGATAGAGCTCATTTTGGCAACAGGGGAGAAGGTTTTGGTATAGTCAATGCCTTCAACTTGTGAAAAACCCTTAGCAACAGGACGAGCTTTCTGTTTATCAACATTCCCATCTGGTCCATTCTTGGTTCTGTAAACCCATTTGCATCTAACAAGTTTTCGTCCCTTTGGTAGAGGAACAAGATCACATGTATCATTTGCTAATAATGAATGCTATTCTTCATTCATAGCTGCTTTCGAATCTCGATGGCCTGAAGCTTCTGCAAAGGTGTCAGGATCATAATTCGTTGAAGCTTGAGGCAGTAAAGAAGAGGCTCTATCGAACTGAGAACGTGTACGTCACTGATCTGTAGGATCACTGACAAGATCATCTGCTGCATCCCAAGTAGCACGGACCCATTCTGGAAGCTGAGGCGTTGAAGGAGGATCCTGAGAAGGTGGGGGAGGATTTTCATCCTCGCTTTCATCATCTGAAGAAGAAATATTTTCAAAAGTAGAAGAGATAGGGAGAGGTGGCACATCCGCCGAACTAGGCTTGTAGGCCGATATATTTTCAGCAAACTTTACATCTCTTCTAATGATAACATTTTTGGACTTACGTGGAATAAGTCTGTATCCTTTGACATTTTCAGAATATCCAACAAAAATACATTTTTCACTCTTAGGTTCTAAAGCTTTATGTTTCTCATCTAGAATATGGGCCCATGCTTCACTTCCAAAAACACAAAAGTGGCTTACGTTTGGTTTAGTTGAGCTCCATGCTTCTTCTGGAGTGATATTATTTAAAACCTTAGTAGGAGTGTGATTTATTATGTAATTTGCACAGTTAATTGCTTCTGCCCAAAAATTAAGACCAAGTCCTTTAGGTTGAAGCATACAATTAGCCATTTCCTTTATGGTGTGATTCTTCCTTTCAGCTACACCATTTTTTTGTGGAGTATATGGAAAAATATGTTGCATTTGAATTCCATTCTCAGTGCAAAAGTTGATGAATTTGTTGTTAACATATTATCTACCATTATCAGATCTTAGCTTAAGAATTTGATGTCCAGATTGTTTTTCAACGAAGGCCTTAAAGGCCAAGAACATGCTAAATACTTCACTCTTGAGTTTTAAGAAGTAAACCCAAGTGCGTTTGGAGAAATCATCAATGAAAGTTTAGAAATACTTGTAGCCAGAGAATGAAACAACTAGAAGTGGACCACATAAATCACTATGCACAAGCTGTAAAGGGGTTGAGGCGTGCCAAGAGGCACGTTTTTCAAAACTATCCCGATGATGTTTTCCGCGTACACATCCGGAACAAACACCATCTCTAGAAGATACCATTCGAAGACCTGTCACCATATTTTCTTTACATATATTCTGAAGGGAGTGATAGTTTAAGTGACCAAATCACTCGTGCCAAAGTTTGCTCACTTCATCATTATGAGCAACAAATATCGAGGGAAGATTTGGTGACCCAAAGTTGTGAAATTTATACAACCTTGTAGAATCATCAGCAATGCTAGTAGCTAAAATCTGTTTAGGATCTCTTAGGTCCTTAATTACAACATCGTGAGGTGAAAATTCAACGATTTTACCTTCCCCTGAATGAGTTATTTAATATACAGGTAGAAGGTTGCAGGATAAGGTTGGGACACATAATATATCACTAAATTGACCATTGTCTATATGAACAGTTCGAGTCCCTACAACACTAAGAGATCTATCATCACCAACATATATATTTTTCGTGTTACAATCATTTAAAGAAGAAAACATGGCTTTGTTTTTGGCCATGTGATAAGAAGCTCCAGAATCATTGAGCCACTCATGAGAATGAGAAGAAGAAGATACATTTAGTGCATACCCAGATCGAGATGCTTGACAAACACATCCAGAAAGTGCTATTCCTGAAGATGAAGTTGAAGTTGAAGAGTGTTCCAAATGGATATTATGCTTCTTCATTGCTGCTTCCAAGGCTTCCATCTTCTTAAAGCATTTGGATTCTAAGTGGCCATCTCGATTACAAAAGTTGCAATGTCTATCAGTCTTCTTCCCTTTGTTTTTATTTGTCTTATCATTTTTGTTGAAATGATTTTTCATTTTGAGACTAAAATTTCTTAGGACCCTTGTTTGGTTTAGGACCATTCCTTTTAGGATACAACTTGTTAGGATTCTTTGAATTTGGTTGCTACTGGGCGGCTAACGCTTTCTTAGAAGAGTTTCCAAGATTAAGAAGACCAAGGTGTAAGAGTTTTTCTTGTTCTCTTATTAAAGAATCACAAAAGGAATCAAAGGAAGGGGACTTGTAGGCTTGTCCTTGAGAAATGAAGGCTTGTCTTTCAGAATGGAAGGTGGAAACAAACATAGAGTAGGCTGGTCCCAACTTAGTAAGAATGGAATAGATAATGTTACTCTCTTCTTTCTTAACCTTAACACCTTCCAAGAGAAGTCTAAGGGTCTTGAACTTGGAAAAAAAATCTTCAATGCAAGAAAAATTATTGGGGTCCAATGCAAGCAACTCATTTTCGAGTTGATGGGCTTTAAGTTCATTTTTAATTCCAAAAACTTTAGTAATCTGTTTCATTGCTTCATCAGGAGTATCAAGTTCTGCAATATGGAATCTAAGATCTGGAGAAATATACATCCCTATCAACCGTCGTGCTTGATCTTGCCTATTTTCCCATTTAGTTGCCTTATCTTCATCTTTTGGTTTGGTTTCTTGGCCTGAGGCTATTCTGTAGAGACCTTTACTTCTAAGTAAATCCACAATGTAGGACCACCATTGGAAGTAGTTGGTGCTGTCAAGAATAACTTGGCATGAACTTTCCATTTTAATAGAAACTGAAGCGATAGATGATGAAACTAAGTGTTCCAAAGGAAAGATCTTGAAAAATTGGGTTGGTTAAAAAAAAACGGCTCTGAAAACGGCTTCCGGATGAAGAAGTTATGGCTTTTTGAAGAAAATTTGATGAAGATGCCGACGAAGTGCGAGAATGTGCGAAAATGAATGATAATGTTAAAAAAAATCCGCCCCCTTTCCAAACTTAATCTAATTAGCTCAATAAAAAGAAGACTTGAACTCAAGACCTCTACTGTCATAAAGTAGCTTTGGACCAAGTGAGCTAAACTAAAAGTTTAGTAATTTTTGGAAAAGAGGAAGGGGTTTTTTTTTTTAGTTGCTGAAGCTTTGGGTTATGTGCTTACTTGAGAAAGCTATTTTTCCCTACAAAAAAAAAAAAAACCCAACGCGGGCATACAAGAAAAACAAACCTTACTGCTCGAGGTTAGCTTTAGCTGGAAACTAAATATTTTCCACAATGTTTCTAATTTTCCGAGATCACACTAAGGCGCAGCAGAAAAGAGCATACGCATGAGAAAAATCCTTCCTTTATGTTTCTGATTTTCCTAGATCGCACAGAGTCGCGGGGAAAAGAGCATACACAGAAATGAAATGTATAGATCTGGTAATTAAAAAAATAAAGGCTAAATAAACCGAAACCGAAATAAACAGAGAGAAAATAACTGTAAACTGCAAATAAACACTGCATACCTCCAGATCTTAAAAATGACGTAGCTTGGGCTACCGGAAACCTTTTTGCATCAAACGAAAGGGGTTCCTAACTAGAACAGATGCTCCTAACACAATAGAGCGGTCCTCTCGGCCTGAAAGTAGTCAGAAATAGTAGATCTAGGAAACGACAGTCGGATGCAATTCTACCAGCTTCAGATTTGGATCACCAATGGACGTGGCCCTCAAATAGCTCTGATACCATGTAGGAATTTATAGGGTAAGTTCCTCAAACAGAACACCAAAGAACACTGCTCACAAACAGATCGTAGATCAATACACCAGTATTTTTGACATGGTTAAAACCCTAAAAGAGGGAAACAATCCACGGCCTGAGCCAACGTGGCCACTTCAGGCAATATATTAATAATAGAATGAAAATTTACATAAGCTTCTCTCATGAATCAGTTAACCTACAAATGACCCTCCACCCTCTTTAAATAGAGATCATGGACCAATCGGGTGCTAAGCCACAGATCAAGTTGTCGGTAATACCAAGGAGAGAATGAACTGTCAGATCACTACATATCGTGACCGTTGGATTGTAAGGTACAAAAGTACATAGTAAAGAAACACACTTTACCTAACTCTACACTAGACCAAGTTATACTTAACTATTTCCTATGTGTCAGAATATCCTAACATTAGCTGTAAGGATGAAGTTGGTGTTTCGTCAATAAATTGAACTAAGGCTAAAGAAGGAATTGCTAGATGAGTTGGGAGAACCACTTCTTTCCCATAAACCAAGTTAAAGGGAGAAGTCTCAATGGAGGCTTTTTGTGTTATTCGATCTGCCCATAAAACATACGTCAAAGCTTTGTGTAAATTCTTATGATTTTGGTCAATGGTTCACTTAACGATTCTCATTAAATTTTTATTTGTTGATTTAGCTAACTCATTCCCCTGTTGGTAATAATTGGCAGAGTATTTGAGTTTAAAACCTCTTTTGAGTGCAAATTCAGTCATAGTATATCCAGAAAAGTACGATGCATTATCAAACATTAAAGCAAAGGGTAAACCAAACGTGGTGATTATGAACTGCTCTATGAAATCGATGATTTGTTGAGCATTAGCTGTCTTGAGAGGAATGGCTTCTACCCATTTAGTAAAATAATCTATAGCTGTAAGGATATACCTATGTTGTTTGGAAGAGTGAGGAACAATCTCACCTATTATATCCAATGCCCATTGATCAAAGGGTTGATCGATATTGACTGGTTGCAAAGGCAATGATGGTTTCTTTTGTCTTCCAGCAGTAGTTTGACAGATTTGACATTTCCTTACATAGCTATGTGCATCTTTAAATAGTGTAGGCCAATAGTACCCTGCGTGCAGGATCCTATGTGCCGTAGCATCTCTAACATAATGTCCACCTGCTGGTCCATCATGGAGTTCCTGTAAAAGTTTTTCAGCTTCCAATTTCTCAAGACATCAGAGTAGAACAGAATCATAATTCATCCTAAAAAGTACATCATTTACAAGTTGATATTGCTTAGCCTTCAATCTTAGAGCTCTTTTCTTTGTATAATCCAGGATTGAAGGAGCATATCCATTCTTCAGATAAAATATGATATCAACATATAATGATTCAACATCGTTTAGGCTTACCTCATACATTTGTACTTCTGAAGATGGTATTTTGGAAATAAGCGATGCTCCGGCTAGCATTTTGAAAAAGCCTTGACCTTTTACAATATTTGCTGGTTTAATTTCAGCATCGTATTCTTGTAAGGTAGTAACCCAATTTGCTCTTTTCTCACCCACGTCTTTCTGTAATAAGAGATTTCTTACCGTTAGAAATGGTACTATGACCTTTGTATGGGTTTTAAGCAGAAAGGATCTAAAGTGCTTGATCGCTTTGAAAATAGCATACATTTGTTTCTCAACGTCAGAATAATTTAATTCGGCCCTTGTATATTTGAACTGAAAAAGGCAATAGGGGCTTTTGCCTTATCTTGATTTGCTTGAGTGAGTATCACGGTGTATGATCTATCAGAGGCAAATGTATACAAAATGAAAGGATCAGAAAAATTTGAAGTTGCTAAAGATGGGGCGTTTATAATCACTTGCTTAATCAGATTGAATGCTTCATATTCCTCTTGGCCCCATTTGAAGATTGAATTCTTTTTAATCATTGCTTGTAAGGGAGATACATCCTTGAGAAGTTTGGAACAAACCTCTTAACAAAGTTAATTTGGCCAAGGAAGGATTGCATGGATTTCTTGTTGTGAGGCAAGGGTATTTCAGAAATCTCCTTAATTTTATTGGGATCAATATGGATTCCAGATTTTTACACTATAAATCCAAGAAGTTTTCCTTCACTTAATGCAAAAAATGACTTTTTTGGATTAAGTGAAATCCCATACCTTTGGCAACGTTGGACGATTTGCTTTAAGTCTCTGAGATGATTACCATGTTTCTTAGAGTATACAGTTATATCATCCAAGTAGATTACTTCTGATTTGTTTACTAATCCCTTAAATGCGATGTCCATGACCCTTTGAAATGTGGCGCGAACATTGATCAAACCAAAAGGAATCTTTTGATAAGCGTAAGTACCCCATTTGGTTTTGAATGTAGTTTTTAATTGATTGTTGGGATGGACTAAAACTTGGTTGTAGCTGGAGAAACCATCCAAAGAGGACATTAATTCTGATCCTGCGACCACTTGCAAAATTTGCTCCATGGGAGGCAGGGGAAAGTTATCCTTTTGGGAGACCTTGTTTAGGTTTTGAGAGTCAATACAAATTCTAATGTCTCCGTTTTTCTTTCTGACGGGAACTAAGTTAGAAGCCCATCTAGAATGTCGAACAGGAAAAATAATTTTGGCTTTCAATAATTTGTTAACCTTAGAATTAATCTGGCTTTCCAGATTCGGATGAATCTTCTTGAGCTTTTGCTGGACGGGTTTTTCATCGGTTATCATTAGGATAGTATTCTAGATGATAGAAGTGTCATAAGTCTTTATATCATCGTAGTTCCAGGAAAATACACTTTTGTATTGTTTCAAGAGATGAATATAAGCTAATATTTCTTCTTTGGTTAGGCCAAGACATAAGTTGATATTCTGCGGCTTGATATCAGTTCCTAGATTTACTAATTCATAGTTCAGAGTTGAACTCTGAAGTTTTGAGGTGGTAGATCTTTTGAATCGGTCTTTCAAATCATATAGGTTTTCCAACTTGACTACTGAATTTGGTATAGCATTATTAGTGCTTTCTTGTTGCAATTGTTCGTCATGTTGGTCCTCATCAATTATATGATTAGTGTAAGATCCTTCTGATGTGAGGAAGCTTACAATATCAGGATCATCGTTGAAAATTTTCCAGTTTGTAACATTGTCAGGAATTGAGGGTCTAAAGATTAATTCAATTGAAAATCTGTCTAGGCTGTAGTCTTTTGAGTGAATGAGCTTGGAAGCTATGTTTACCAAGAGGTCAACACTAGCGTTCTGGATTCTGGGAATTGATGAAATATTGAATGCTATAAAATGTTCAGTCAGATCTTGCACTAAACATTGATGGTGCTTTAAATGACCTGATACGCAATTTATAGTATTTCGTACCTGTCTAATTACAATTTCAGAATCTTCGAAGACTTGTAGATACTTGATGTTTAATCCGATTGCCTTGTATAATCCTTGGAATAAGGCCTCTTACTCTGCAGTGTTATTGGTGCAATTGAATTCGAGTCTACAAGTTAGTATAGTTTTGTTTCCCTCTGGACTAATTAACACGCATCCTGCTCCTGCTCGATCATTAGACTTTAAAACGTCAAAAAATAACTTCCAAAATAAAGATTTATTTACAGGACTATCTATAAAATTAACACATTTAGAACTATCTGTTTGGGAAAAGTTTTCTACTTGAGATAAAACATAATGTTCTAAGTAAGGTGAAGTATGAGCATTAAAATTTCCTAAGAAAGAATCAACAAAATAGTTCACAATTATATTGTTGTTGTATGCTACAGGTTCATTCTCTCCTTCCACTTCTATCACTATGTATTTTTGATGTCTTTCTTGCTCAACCTTTATCTAATTTGGTTTACCATTATAAGGGAGCCACATAGGTGACCAATCGGTAGCAAAGTATCCATGAATCTTTTCAGACCAATCCCTACTAAGAATTAAGCAATAAAATTCTCGAATGTCTGCAACTAGAATATCAATAACTTGACATACCTTTGGATTCGATGACAACCTTATGGTAACTTGATTTAGTTCACCAATCACTTCAACCCGTGACTGGTCCAGCTGAACTATATGTACCGCACACTTTTGTGGCTGAATGTTCAACTTTGCACATATTGATTTAGGTAGGATATTAGATGAAGATCCTGAATCTACTAAACAATTATGCAAGTTTTTGTTGAAAACTTCATAAGTAAGAAGAAATGGGGGGGTATGAGATCTGGACCTTCCTCTAATTAAAGCGATATTGTTCAGATCAAATTTATTAGTCACATTAGTTGGAGGTCTTCCCATTTCATGGTAAGATTGTGAGATTATAGCTGTGGGCAGAGGCGCAATAGGTATCACGTGTAATTCTTTCAAAAGGAGGTTTTGTTGATGTTTTAATTTGCTCAATTCATAAAAGGTAATATTAGCCCTAGTCTTCTTCATGTCTTCTATGATATTATACTCCATTTCATCAAAAACTATCAAGGTTTTGGATGGAGTTGGTGAATCGGATTGGACTGGGCTTGTTTGAGTCGCTTTGGGTGACGTTTTCTTACCCGTGACTTTATCTTTAGATATCGATCTTGCGCTCTTATGTTTAGGAGCTGGTTGTGGAGGATCTAGCTTATTTCTGCTTCTGGTACTAACCGGTGATGCTTCTTGATCCTCTTCATCAGGAAGTATGAAGTCCCACATTCCCTGCACTTCTACAACTTCTTCTTCATCAGTGGGCTCTTCATTGGAAACTTCCTCTTCTTCTTCTTCTGATTCTGCATTTGTAATAGCATTGGGGAGCTTTGAATCAGTTGAAGGATTTCTTCTATAAGGCCTGTAAGGCTTTTTAGAAGAAGTCTCGGCCACTTGTTTCTTTATATCGACCATTTTGTTAGACATATTTTTCAAAACTTTCTACAATCCTTCTAAATCGAATGGGTCCTTTGGTTGTTTTTTCTTGGGATCTTCTTTGAATGTGACCTTCTTTGATTTACGTTCATCAACAATGTTTTTCTTTTCTAAGGCTATGATACGTTTTTCTACCGCTATTGCTTCTTTCATATTATTAGCCAAAGTGGTTTTGGCAGCCCTATCGACAAAGATCACTATGTTTGATGGTAGTGGAGATATGTACCATTCACTTCGAATATCCTATAATAGGTTGAGTTGGTTCACGTAACCTCAGGATAGGAATTAGTTTCTATTTCTTAGGATGCTATTCTAACTTCCCTAAAACCATGTTTTATATTTAATGTGTAATGTCCATGAAAAATGTAGTGTTCTGCAGAGCTAGACTCTCTTGGTTCAGACTCTCTTTCGTAGAGATGACCAGTGGGTTTTATTTTATTAATCAAAAAATTGCCATTTTTATCATAAATCCTTTGATATATTTATCCAAAAGCCACAACCAAATATGCTATTATGTGCAACACTATCAAAGTAGGCAAAAGGAAGTTCCATAAATGGGACTAGGGCTCCTGCCCATCTTCAGTTTAGTAATAGCATCTTGTGAAGGATATAAAGCTTGTAGTGAAATTATTTCTTCATGCATCATCTTGTTGAAAGCCTCGAAAATCGGGTCTACAACAAGGGGGATACCCACCCAGTCTGGACCTTGGTAAGTAGCTCGTTTTCCGTTTAGGATGGTGGGTCCAACTGGGGATATGGAACCAGTTTCCCAATTTATGTGCGTGTGTGTGTTGAGAATTGATATTTCCTTTCTAACAATTCCTAAGTAAAATGCTTTCATTCTAAATCTAATCTAACAACATGCAAATTATATTCTAATGAACAGAAATATCTAATTCTAAAACTAACCCAGGATTTAATCTTTCAATTATGCGATCTAAAATAGTTTCTACAGCAATTGGTAATAAATATCATTCAATCGCTATAAGAAAAGAATTCAATAGAGATGAATTGTTTCATACAAAAAATTTAGCCAAATAGTTGTGAAAAACATATCGCATAACAATTCATTCATATATTAAGCATAAATAGAATAGCCATCACCGTACAAAAGTGCGAAATGATAACTCAAGCATTCAGGCATTCATATATAAATAACTAAACATGGATATCACTTAAACACATAGGCAAAAATCATTAAGAGATAAAAGTACCATTGATAACAAGTTCTACTAATGAGCTTCAGCAATAATGATCTATCTCTTCCTAGTTCAACATCTACTAACAGTACAAAAGTGTAATTTCAGTAGTAGATATTAAACACAGATACCAATAAACCTTGTTACATTCATTCATCAAAACCTCCTCCAAGGGTGCAGAAGTGCATGTTCTGAGGAAATTTTTTTGACAAATTTCAAGACCCTTCTCTAAATGCATGAGAAGGGTTGAAATACTACTAGCTAAATCCTAAAAATAGTCTATTACAAAACTATAGGAGGCAGTTTAAATGACCGTCCTCATCTAAGGAAAAAATAAAACTATAACTAAAACTAAAATTGAATCTAAAATTTACTATCTATGTATATGTTCTCTGTGGTTGCAAGCATTCAACATCGGCTTGAGGAGAGTTGGTTGGCCAACCTCCAACTTTAGTTGTTCTGCAAAAACAAAATCAGCAAGTGCTGGCGCTATCTTCTCGGCAGAGTTAGTGAGGCATTTGAGAGTCATGCATTGACTATGGGGTTTAACCAAGTACTGCCAGTAAGAATCCCAATTCAACGTGGTTAACCTATTGATGGATTCTGCTCTTTCTTCAGCCTTTTGCCTCCAGTTGTTCTGTAGATATTGTGCATTTGGGAGAAATTTACACAACATTTAAATATATCCTTGATAAATACCACTGTTTTTAGAACTCAAGTTTTTCTTTTAGCCTTTAGCACTTTTTCCTGCAATTTTTTAGACTTTCTGGTGACTGAGCGTTCAAAGGCTTTCCTTCTCAAGGGGTTTTTCTTCGCGATGTGCGATTAGCACTAAGTGCATCAAAAAATGCCTTCATTTCTTAATCTAGGCTTCCCTGGTGCCAGGTTTTTCCTCTTGCACGTTTTGTTAGATGACTTCGGAAATTGGAGTTTCTCCTTCTTTTCCTATTATACTCTGAACATTGCTACATATACCTTTATTTTTTCTGCTCCTGCCATTTATGAAATAAGGAAAGAGTAATGATATGAATAAGGTGATGGGAAAGCTTTAAATGTTGAAATCACATAAGATATATCACCCTACGTGAATTGACCTCTTGGTCAAATCAAAAGCTTATCTCATTAATGATCATCAACTAACTTATTAAATTAACATTAATGCACATGACTTGACATCGGACTACAAAAAACCTTTTTTAGAACGATGTGCCCTATAGATCTGCGATTATGAGATTTTGCGATTTGCTTCGCAATATCGCTAATCCTTTATGTTTTGACAATCATTCAGTACCATGTGTTTCTGCGAAATGCAATTTGCGAGACTCGTTATTGTATATCACCAGCTTTGAAGTATTTCACCTTAAGTGATGTTTGAAGCATATGAAAACTTTGATGTGATGAGTTCCTTTAGTGTGCGATCTCGCATCGAAATTTCACATTTGTAGGAGTTTGCTTATATGATGTCGTTATTTCCTTTTTGTGATGCGATGCTTTATCATTAAGAGAAAGATTGTATTCGAACTCATCATAAAACTTAGGTCTTTTTTGGATTTTGCAGGTATTCTCGTAAGTTTATGATAGTAAGATTTATTCAAAAAGGAAATACAAGTTCTAATTTATCGTTATTTTCTAGATGAAGGGTCCCCACTTATTTAGTATTGATGTCAAAACTAAAATAAGAAGGGAGGTTGTTGCTGGCCACAACAATTGTCGATTCACTTGGAAGAACCAGTTATCTCTGATTTTCTTTTGAATTTTCTAAACTTCCAAAATAGAAGGGATTTTTTGGAAAATTAAACTTTATTATACAAAGATAAAATATATCATGCTTTCAGCTATTAATGCTAGTTTGTTTCTTCTATGTTAACTTTGATTATTTACTTCCTAAAGCTAGTCATTGTATTTAAATCAACCACTACTTTGTTTGTAAAGATAAAAATAAAGTCTCCTCTGTAAATCAGTTTTAAATATGCTCATTTGTCATAGGTAGAGCCTCTGTTGCCAGAAGGTGTTCATAGCCTCGACAGGGTTACCTATTACCCAACGATGATCCTATATCCCACTTGGAGAAATATACAATTTTCAAAGAGAAATCCATGTCCACACTTATTGCTTTTATTTTCTTTTAATTCTTAAAGAACAATGCCTTGGTTTGGTAGCCAAATTATGATAGTGCAACTCACTTGATTTATAACTTTGCTGATCAAGCTGGCTCGTGATGAGACCCCTTGTCTTTTGATTGCAACAATCTTGAGTCATTGCCCTGTTTTGGTATGCAGTTTTGGCAAAGTCAACAAACTATAATATCTATGATCATGATAAGTCGGCTCATGATGAGACCTCTTATTCTTTAAGTTTAAAGTGTATCATTGGATTATTCCTTGAAGCTCGTAATTCTCTAGGTGGGAGGAAGTCATGGGTTCCTTAAGAATACCTCTGGACGACAATTATAGAGTTATTGGAAAGAGCCTTTCTATTGAGAATCCTTGTTTTTGTTATTGATGTTTTTCATTGACTGATATAAAACAAATTCCCACTAAAGGTTGCCTTTTATGAAAATTCACAAAGTTGAAACTAGTATCATTTCCAAGCTTATAATCTTTGACTGTAGCTTTCAATAGTAATGACCAATTATCCGAATCAATTCTATTTATAGAAGCGAAAAACAAAATCTAAACGAAATGCTAGTCTTTTTCATGAATTCCAAACATAACCATTTACAACTGGTTTTATTATCTAAATCAAAGAAAAAAACTAATCTACAAAAATAAGAAAATAATCTTCTATGGAAAGTATTTTTAAGGATCTACCCGCTAACAGGTAAAGATTCTCTTTTCCATGCTAAATCCTGCAACATAAAAGTGGATGAACCTATGGCTTCCACAATTTGCAATGGGCCAAGCCACATTCTTTGGAACTTCGTATGTTTGCCTTTTTCTTCGTGAGCCTTATCCCATTTTAAAACTAAATCTCCAATTTGAAAGTCCTTTCTGGATACCATGTTTGAATCAAAAGAAGCTTTTACTAATGCTTGATGATGAGCATGAGTTATTTTAGCCTTCTCTCGTTGCTCTTCTAGCTTAAGAATTTGTAGTTGTCTTAGCTGTAGCAATTTACAGGGTAAGTTCCTTAGACAGAACACCAAAGGACACTGCTCACAAACAGATCACAAATCAATACACCATTATTTTTGACGTGGTTGAAACCCTCAAAGAGGGAAACAGTCCATGGCCTGAGCCAACGCGGCCACTTCAGGCAATATATTAATAAAAGAATGAAAATTTACATAAGCTTCTCTCATGAATGGGTTAACTTACAAATGATGCTCCATGCTCATTAAATAGAGATCATGGACCAATCGTGTGTTAAGCCATGGATCAAGTGTCAGTAATATCGAGGAGAGAATTAACCATCGAATCACTACATATCGTGACCGTCGGATTGTAAGTTACAAAAGTACATAGTAAAGAAACACACTTTACCTAACTCTGCACTAGACCAAGTTATACTTAACTATTTCCTATGTGTCAGAATATCCTAACATCCCCCCTTAAGAACAACTTGTGATAGGATTGAAGGATTTAAAAATATGAAACAATAGGAGAAGGAAGGAGGCACTAGAGCCTATCCCCCCTTAGTGACAAGTTCTTGAACTCCAATCATAATTTGAAGTTTAGTAAACTTCACCTCTGTGAGAGCCTTTGTAAAGATGTCTGCAACTTGATCATTTGTTGAACAATATTGCACTTCAAGAACATGGTCGTGAATGAGATTTCTGATGAAGTGCTTATGCAGTTCAATGTGTTTGCTGCGCTGATGTTGGACTGGATCTTTGCATAGTTGAATGGCACTTTGATTATCACACCAAGGTGTAGTCGGATGCTGCTGCTGAAAGCCAAACTCTGACAGGATCTGACGAAGCCACAAGGCTTCCTTACTAGCTTCTACGGCACCACGATACTCTGCTTCTGCTGAAGAAAGAGAAATGGCACCTTGTTTCTTGCAAGCCCATGTAATAGGTCCTGAACCAAGAGTGAACAAATAACCTGCAGCAGACTTCCGATCATCAGGGTCACCAGCCCAATCAGAATCAGTGAAACCAACCAACAGAGGAGCTGCTTCGGCACTTTAATGAATCCCAAATTGAACTGTACCTCGAACATAAAGAAGTATTCTTTTAGCTTCTTTCCAATGAATTTCATGTGGGTTTTGCATAAACCGAGCAACAAGGCCAACGACAAAGGAAAGGTCAGGACAAGTATGGGTTAGATACAGAATGATTCCCACAAGTTGACGATATAAGGTAGCATCAACTTCAGGAGAATTATAAGTGAAAATGGCGTAGAATATCACAGGCATACTTGGACTGGGAGAGGGAAATACCTTCCTTGGATTGCAAGACTTGAAGACCAAGAAAATAATGTAAGTGTCCTAAGTCTGTCATTTCAAACTTCCTTTTAAGGCTAGACTTCACATGTTTTATAAGGTTGGGATCACTACCAGTCAGGATAAGATCATCAACATAAAGAATGAGAATGATAAGAGACTTGCCCACTTTCTTGGTGTAGACAGTATTGTCAGAATGACACCTAGAAAAGCCAGATTCTAAAAGAAAGCTATCCATTTTGGCATACCAAGTTCGAGGAGCTTGCTTGAGACCATAAAGGGATTTCTTAAGCTGACATACAAGGCTGGAGTCTATTTGTATAAAGCCAATAGGTTGTTCCATATAGATTTCTTCATGCAAGTCCCCATGCAAGAAGGCAGATTTAACATCAATCCGATGGACTTCCCATTTGAAAGAGGCAGCAAGGGAAAGAACAAGGCGGATGGAGTTCATTTTGGCAACAAGGGAGAAGGTTTCGATATAGTCAATGCCTTCAACTTGTGAAAAACCCTTAGCAACAAGACGAGCTTTATGTTTATCAACATTGCCATCTGGTCCATTCTTGGTTCTGTAAACCCATTTGCATCTAACAAGTTTTCGTCCCTTTTGTAGAGGAACAATATCCCATGTATCATTTTCTAATAATGAATGATATTCTTCATTCATAGCTGCTTCCCAATCTGGATGGCCTGAAGCTTCTGCAAATGTGTCAGGATCATACTTCGTTGAAGCTTGAGCCAATAAAGAAGAGGCTCTATGAAACTGAGAACGTGTACGTTGCTGATCTGTAGGATCACCGACAAGATCACCTGTTGCATCCCAAGTAGCACGGACCCATTTTGGAAGATGAGGAGCTGAAGGAGGATCCTGAGAAGGTGGGGGAGGATTTTCATCCTCGCTTTCATCATCTGAAGAAGAAATATTTTCAAAAGTAGAAGAGATAGGGAGAGGTGGCACATCCGCCGAACAAGGCTCGTAGGCCGATATATTTTCAGCAAACTTTACATCTCTTCTAATGATAACATTTTTGGACTTACGTGGAATAAGTCTGTATCGACAAAGATCGCTATGTTGGATGGTAGTGGAGATATGTACCATTCACTTCAAACTTCTTCGCTAGGCTTGGAAGCGACAGGAATTTTATTCAAAAGTTTGTTGAAACATGAGTTAAAATCTTTGATAGGTTCTCTTGTTTGAATATTAAGATTAGACAGGTCATCAATCAATGTCACAGTAGACCTATCATCACCGAACTTTGTTAAGAATTGTTCTTGGAAAATATCCCAACTAGTGACAGATCTAGATGGTAATGAAAAATACCAGGATCTGGCTGCTCCTTGTAAAGTATAAGGAAAGAGTCGGACAAAAACATCTTCAAATTAGTGACTCCATTGAGATTTATAGATAACATGAAGTTGTTGATGTGTTCTTCATATAGTATGCCTGCTTTAATATTAAACTTAGGCAGCCATTTTTTAGGATGGGGCGGTAATTGACTCAAGGGAGCAGGCATTAAGACTGCCCCTGGGTTATTCCATGGATTTTGGGCCATTGTTGACTACTAATAGAAGAAAGAATAGAAGATGTTCCCTGCGATTGAGAAGATGAAGATATTACAGTTTTAAGAGATTGTGAAGGAGATGTTGAAGTTCCAGTAGTGTGTTGGACAATAATTTGAAGTGGAGAAGTGGATGGTTGACTTCACAGTGGAGAGGTTTAGATGGATGATGATGATGAAAGAGTCTTGCTATCAGACCCTTTAGGTGATTTCCTTGCTCTGTTCCTTTTAGGTAGAGGTAGCTCAGTTGGTTCGATACCAAACTTTTCAATCTTCAATTGGGTAAGAGGACGAGAAGGGTTATAATGCGAAGTCACACTACCTTGAGATATTTCAGATTTTTTGGGTGATATAGAAAATTGCTAAAGTTTATGGATCAAAGATTCAACTTCAGGAGGTTCAATAGTCGATTTCTCTGAAATGTTCGGGTTTGTGGTAGTGGTTGTTGTTTTATTGACTTCTTGCTCAAGATTTATAAATTCTAAGTGTGATGGAGAAGTTGGGGAAGATGTTGAGGGCGATTTAATCTTAGAATGGTATTTGGATTTAGATTTACTAACCATTCATAGTTCAAGCCCTCCTTCTAGCACCAAATATGTTGAAAGCCCCGAAAATAGGGTCTACAACAAGGGGGATACCCACCTGGTCCAGACCTTGGTAAGCAACTCCTTTTCCATTTGGGATGGTGGGTCCAACTGGGGATATGGGACCAGTTTTCCAGTTTATGTGTGTGTGTGTTGAGAATTGATATTTCCTTTCTAATAATTCCTAAGTAAAATGATTTTATTCTAAATGTAATCTAACAACACGAAAATTGTATTCTAATGAATAGAAACATCTAATTCTAAAACTAACCTGGGATTTAATCTTTCAATTATGTGATCTAAAATAGTTTCTACAGCAATTGGTAATAAAGATCATTCAATCGCTATAAGAAAAGAATTCAATAAAGATGAACTATTTCGTATAAAAAGTTAGCTGAATAGTTGTGAAAATCATATCACATAACAAGTCATTCATATATTAAGCATAAATAGAATAGCCATCATCGTACAAAAGTGCCAAATGATAACTCAAGCATTCAGGCATTCATATATAAATAACTAAACATGGATATTGCTTAAACACATAGGCAGAAATCGTTGAGAGATAAAAGTACCGTTGAAAACAAGTTCTACTCATGAGCTTCAACAATAATGATCTATCTCTTCTTAGTTTAACATCTACAAAGAGTGAAAAGTGCAATTTCAGTAGCAGATATTAAACACAGATATCAATAAACCTTGTTCCATTCATTCATCAAAACCTCCTCCGAGGGTGTAGAAGTGCATGTTTTGAGGAAATGTTTTTGACAAATTTCAGGACCCTTCTCTAAATGCATGAGAAGAGTTGAAATACTACTAGCTAAATCCTAAAAATAGTCTATTACAAAAATATAGGAGGCAGTTTAAATGACCGTCCTCATCTAAGGAAAAAATGAAACTAAAACTAAACTAAACCTGAATATAAAAATTACTATCTATGTATCTGTTCTCTATGGTTGCAAGCATTCAGCATCGGCTTGAGGAGAGTTGGTTGGCCGACCTCCACCTTTAGTTGTCCTGCAAAAACAAAATCAGCAAGCGTTGGCACTATCTTCTCAGCAGAGTTAGTGAGGCATTTGAGAGTCATGCATTGACTGTGGGGTTTAAGCAAATACTACCAGTAAGAATCCCAATTCAACTTGGTTAACCTATTAATGGATTCTACTCTTTCTTCAGCCTTTTTCCTCAAGCTGTTTTGCAGATACTGTGCACTTGGGAGAAATTTACACAACATTTAAATATATCCCTGATAAATACCACTATTTTTAGAACTCAAGTTTTTCTTTTAGCCTTTAGCACTTTTTCTTGGAATTTTTCAGACTTTCTGGCGACCGAGCATTCAGAGGCTTTCCTTCTCAAGGGGTTTTGCTTGGCGGTGCGTGCTTAGTGCTAATCGCGCATCGAAAACTACCTATGTTTCTTAATCCGGGCTTCCCTAGTGCCAGTTTTCACCTCTTGCACATTTTGGTAGATGACATTGGAAATCGGAGTTTCTCCTTCCTTTCCCATTATACTCTAAACATTGCTATGTATATCATTTTGTTTTCCACTCCTACAATTTACAAAATCAGGAAAGAGTAATGATATGAATAAGGTGACGAGAAAGCTTTAAATGTTGAAATCATATAAGATATATAACCCTATGTGAACTGAATTCTTGATCAGATCAAAACCTTATGCCATTAATGATCATCAACTAACTTATTAAATTAACATTAATCCACATGACTTGACATTGGATTACGAAAAACCTTTTTTAGAATGATGTGCCCCATAGATCTGCGATAATGCGATTTTGTGATTTGCTTTGCAATATCCAGATCGCAATATCGCTAATCCATTATGTTTTGACAATCATTCATTTCCATGTGTTTTTGTGAAATGCGATTTGCAAGACTCGTTATCACATATCGCTGGCTTTGAATTATTTAACCTCAAGTGATGTTTGAAGCATATGAAAACTGCGATGCGATGAGTTCCTTTGGTGTGCGATCTCACATCATGATTTTGTATTTGTAGGAGTTTTCTTATATGATGTCGTTATTTCCTTTTTGCGATGCGATGCTTTTATCAGTAAGAGAAAGATTTTATTCGAACTCATCATGAAACTTAGGTCTTTTTTGGATTTTGTGGGTAATCTCCTTAGTTTATGATAGTAAGATTTATTCAAAAAGGAAATACAGGTTCCAGTTTATCATTATTTTCTAGATGAAGGGTCCCCACTTATTTAGTATTGATGTCAAAACTAAAATAAGAAGGGGGGGTTGTTGCTGGCCACAACACATCTCAAAGTCCCTAGATCTATGTTAGAAAATATAGATATTTCTCCATTTCCATATGGACTAGAAAAGTAATAGGGGAATGGCCATCTGGAATGGTTTTTGATTACTCCACCACCCCATACAATCTGCAATATTTTGGTGAGAAAGATATGTAAATCCAAAAGAAATTGCTAATTTTTTCCATACCTATTACAGCTTTTTCTAAAACCAAATCATGAAATTTATGTTGAAGACCACCTGCTCCTTCTCCTGCTCCTAGAGCAGGTCAGGGTATTTTTGAATATCGCAATCTACAGTGATCCTGACATCGACGACAGAGATATGGAGAGAGCATGCTCATGAACAATTTCATCTCACGGGTATTATCAGCGACAAATAGATTGACCCATCGGCTGCAACAACCCAAAAACTCTCCTGACCAGCCAAAGAAGTTTTGTTGTGTTTTCTTCCGAGATATGATCGGCTATGCCAGTTTCTCACTTCTGCTACTAAGGAGGCTGATCTTTTCAGAGAGAGAGACGTTGGACAGTGGACTTGTACCTGTAAGACTCGACAGTTACAACCTTGATGTTACTTCACAGTCACCAAGATTGAAAATTGGAAAAAATATCATCAATAAGGGTGCCTGTTGCTTTGCTCTCATTTGTTGACTAGGTCGTTCCTGCTAGACTCTAAGGCAGCATCCATGCATAGAGTTTTCTTAATCCTTTATTACTTTTTTACTAATGAAAAAACTCATATTAATTTGGTTTTGATGTATCCGACTCATATTACATCCACTTTAATGTCTACGATCTATGTGATCCATCTATTTCCCAATTCAATATTCGAATTTAACATTCCTCTATCCTTATCCCTTAGTAGTTGGGTTCCCTAGAGATGAAAATTCCATAGATTGGCCTATAGGCGGCTCTATAGATCGAACCCATGGGATGAGTACATCTTTATTATATGCTTAACTGGATAATAGGCTCACATGAGATGAGAGTACTCTTTTAGGTAGTGTAACCTAATTGCTGGCTTAGAAGAGTCACTCTTTGTAGTGTTGTCACAATAGAAACGCATCTTTGTGGTTGGTAAAATTAATCGAAATTTATCAATAATTTGGTGGCAACATATTTTTATTTTTCTTTGGGGTAGAATTTGGTAAATATGCTTAACATTTAGTTATTTTATGCTTAACTCATAGTTTGGTGAAAGTATTTATTGTCATTAGTAGTGTAGATTTATAACTATTTCTCTATTAAGTATGAAATAAATCAAATTTTTTGAAATATAAACATTTTTTTTATTAGAAGTCAAAATAATTGATCCATTTCAACACTTGATAAATCATATGGTCATATATATATATAAGCACACACACTCCATGCTAAATATAAAAGGAATTATATATCTTTTTCATTTCGAAAAACAACATATATATATATATATATATATATATATATATATATATATATATATATATATATAATGGAAAGAAATACATATTTATATATGAAGTTGATATTCAAATATATTAGTTAACATTTATATTCAAGTATTTTATTTAACATCTATATTGACAATTTTTTTTTAAATTAAAAAATTACATGTAAAAATTAAAGTGATCTCTTTATATATAAAATTGACATAAATTATGTGTTCTAATATGGACATCCAAATATTTTATTATGATTGAGAGTGAAATATGTTTTTTTTGATATTACCAATTTTCTTTTAAATACCACACGTTAACTCTATATTAAACATTGAAGAGATTACATACATCTCTTTCACATTGGGTTGTAATATCAAGAACAAAGCAAGTACAATGTGGGTGGTCTTTTATAATGCTTCTAATCAAATATCTATAGTTATTTTGTTTAGCTGGTAATGTTTTTATATTTAGTGAATATTTTTGTTTTCATTTTTAAAAAAAGTACTTAAATAGGGAAATAAGTACACATCTTTGTCATATTGGACTATAAAATGCACTACTAAACAAAATAATATCGCAAGCTATTAAATCTCTCTCCATTCAATGCAACTCTCTCCCATAATTGCCAAATTTTGCAAAATTATGTCAAAGAACTAGGAAAATTCAACAATTATACATACACTTCTAGAGATGAATTGTGTTAGTAGGATGAAACCTTTTTTGGTATATATCTTATGCATCTTCATGGAGGAAAGAAACTTTTTGAATAATGATGTGAGAGTGCCAAGAAACATATATAAAGAATGGACTAGTTTAAGGGGAGAGAAAAATTGTTTCTTTCATTCCTTTGTTGTCAATCCTTTCCCTATTTAATATAATTTTCTTCCTATATCTTATGTTCTCTTTTTCTCTAACTATATCTATGTCTTTCCTTAAATTGTCATTTAATTCATATATCTCATTTTCATCCTCTAAGTTTGGTTCTCTATTTCGAAAGCCTCATTTTTTATAATTTGGTGATATTTTCCCCCATCCATAAATCTTAACCCAAATATTGAAAATACAATGTATCTCTACATCTTTACTAGTGTAAAGAAGAAAATAGCAAACAAATTCTCATGAACATCATAATGAAATTGGGCATTGGTCACTTCCCAAAACCCTTTGGGATGAAAGAGTCACCACATTTGTAACACTAATAGAGTTGAAGATGAAAAAAACATTATCTTCCATAAAATACATATATTTTTAAATTTTAAATTGTGTGTCACACTATCAACCTTCTTACCTTTTAACTTAGTAAAACTCTAGTGTTCTTAGAACACTTCTCTTCATTTTTTTAAGCATAGAAATAAGCTTATAAATAATTTCAAGTAATAACTTATGTTGTTACATTATTTGGTTTCTATACAATGGTGGTAGCAATCATATGACAAGTAACAAAGCGTTATTTTCTAGTATTGAAAAATTTGTTAAATATAAACTTAATTTACGAGATTATTATCAATTCAAGGCCTTAGGTAAATTTTTTGTGTCTATATTAACCAAAGAGGATGAGAAAAAAAATATTCTTGATGTATTCGATGTACCTATTCTTTGATAAGTATAAAGCAATTAAGTCAAAATGATTATTACGTCAAATTCAAGGACTCTACATGCATAATCTTAGATCAAACACCCAATAGAAAGCTCATCTCAAAAATTCAAATGACCAAGAATATAATATTCCCATTGAACCTAAAACATGTATATTTATCGCAATCATATGCACAATTTTTTTGAAGAATATATGATACTTGGTTGTAGCATCATAAGTATAGTCACCTCCCTTTTCAGATCTCATACTCATGTAAAAATAGTTAATGTTTAAATGACTTCCTATATTAAATGAAAATACCAACCGTTGTGAATGATGCATCCATCGAAAGCATCAAATGGATAAATTTTTAGTAGCCTCATAGAAATTCAAAGAGAATGTGGAGCTTTTTCACATATATCTACGTCGACCCACACAAACTCAATCCATTGGTGGATGCTTTCTATTTTAAATTTATTGATTATTTTAGTGAGGAATTTCAAATATATTTCCTCAAAATCAAATCTAAAACAATCAGAAAATTCAAAGAATTTAAGGTTGTCTAGTAGAAAACCAAAGTGGAAAACATGTCAAAATGCTTAGATTAGATAGAGGAGGATAATATAACCCAAAGGAGTCTAAAATTAAATTTTATACATAGAAATGAATTAGAACGTAGTTCACCACCAAATGTACTCCACAACAAAATGTAGTAGCTAAAAGAAAGAACCTAACTATCATAGACATGGAAAGGAGCATGATCAAAGTTAAATAACTATCCAACGATTTTTGGGTTAACATTTTTTCTTTTTCAGTCAAATTGTGGAAGGTAAAGTTCCTTAGGGAGCATGGGGTGGCACAAGGTTAAGTGTTTCTCACTTTAAAAAAAAAATTAGTGCATTTTCTATTCACAGGAACCAAAAGATCTAAGAAGAAAACTTGATAGAAATAATGGAAATCCCTTCTTCACTAGATATAGTGAATAGTCCAATGTGTATATGCCCTATAATCCCATCACCAGTAATATTTTTGTGACCATATATGTCAAATTCTTGGAGGAAAATGATCCAGGTGGATGTTGGTGGCCACCCACCAACCCATTTGGACCCCCACCATTGTCTTTCTCAGCATTTTCAGTTTCCTTAATTGTAGCAAAGTTTACTATTTTTAGTAGTTTTTCGGGTCCTGAACTTCCGGAGCCGTTTTGAGGCCCTAAACGACGTTTTTTTGGGATTCTGGGGCAACATGGGTCCATGGATCGATGTTGCCTCCCAAAGTGGTAGTACTCGGATAGATCTTTCTAACGAGCTATCGTACGCGTCAAACAGAGATCGTATGCCAAAGTTACGACCCCGGGAAATTGATGTACCAATTTACCCAAACGGGGCCCACAATTTCGCGTTTCATCTTCTAGGGTTAGGTTTCGGGATGTGAAGGGTTTTCCATTGTTTCTAAACAATAAATAGGCCTTCGAGCCTCATTGTAACTCAGTTCGGAACAGTTCAGAGGCATGTAGCCGCCACATCTCTTCTCAGAGATAAGCTACCATCGCCCTAGCTAGTTTATTTCCATTTCTGGTTGTAAGCATATTTTAGTATTTTCCATTAATGAAATGAAGTATTATTTCCGCTGCATCTTTGTGTATATGGTTATCTCTGTAATTTGTTGCGTTCCTATTTAAATCCGGATGAGTGGTATCAGAGCGGTCTGCTTTTTCTCTGTTTTTCTTTGCATGTCCCCAACGAGGTCGGGATATAAGGAGTTAGGGCTTGAACTGGTCGAACCTTTGCAAGACCAGCCTCGCAAATCCCGACGGCCTCCCATGGCGGATGAGAAGAAAGACAAGGGGGCAGGAGATCCTATCAAAATATTGCTCGAAGAAGCGCTCGAGCGGAAAAGGAACGCGATGATGGATAGCTTTGCGCAGATCCTTCAACGGCTACCTAGAGGCGACGCATCAGCTTCCAACAGCGACTCTGGAAATGCCACACCGTTTAAGGTACAAGTCAATTTTGAAATCCCCATCTTCGAGGGTCAAATAGACGCAGATGCCGTAGATAAATGGTTAAATCTGCTAGATGGGTATTTTTTTGTTCATGAATTTTCAAGTCAGGAAAAGATTGTTTTCGCTCTTCTCAAAGCGGCCCCCCACGTCAAGGACTGGTGGGAAACCTACTGCGAGCAGAAGGATGAAAGTACAGGCTCACTATTTTCATCCGCACCCACTTGGAATGACTTCTGGGATGCCATCAAGGAGCAGTACTACCCTGTCGGAAGCTATGAGGACAAATACATCAAATGGACCACACTGCGGCAGGGACGAGACCAAGATGTGCCGGAGTTCACAAACATTTTTCATACCCTTCGCACACAGTTGGGTATCAAAGATTCTGAGTTGCATCTGGTACTCAAATACCGTGGCCGCCTACACATATACATCCAGGAAGAGATGGTGTTCTTGAACATCCCCTCACTCGGCACAACATACCAATACGCTGTCAAAATCGAGCAAAAGTTCAAACAGAAGAAGCGAGACTTTGGATCTGCAAATCCGAAGCCCAAAGGACAAAGCCAAGGTGGGGTGACCCAAGACAACCCGTCGAAGCCGCAAGAAAAGAACAATACCGCGAAGCCGAAGAAGGACACAGGAAAGTGGTGTGAGTTCCACAAGAGTCCCACTCATAACACAAGCGAGTGTCGGACCAAGCAGTCGCTGGTGGCCGAGTTGAAGGCTTCTGAATCAGATGCATGTTCCGACCCTGAGCCAGAACCCGACAAGGGGAATGTCAAAGGGAAGCAGATCATTGATGCGGATCCCAGCGCCACTGTTGCCACTGCCAAGATCCAGAAAGATGAGCCCAAAAATCCAGAGGAAGGGGAGCGTCTTTTCCACTCACAGATGTGGGTGAAGGGTTCGCCGCTGCAATTTATTGTCGACAGTGGAAGCCAAAAGAACCTCATTTCAGCAGAGGTCGTGAAGCGGTTGGGCCTACTGACTACACCGCACCCGCAGCCATATAGTATCGGGTGGCTTCACGAAGGACGAGATCTGAAAGTTCGCCAGCAGTGCCGCCTTCCCTACAGCATCAAACCCTTCACAGACGAGGTATTGTGTGATGTTACACCTCTGGATGTTTGTGATGTATTATTAGGCCAACCATACTTGTGGAGGAGACATGTTGTGTATGAGTCAAGGCCTCGTGCTGTCATTATTTCTTTGAGTAATTCATTATACAGGATACCAGAGGTAGCCCCACCTACTGCCACATCTTTGATCACTGCTAAGAAAGGCAGCAAGCTCATCTCACAGATAAGGAAATTTTTCTGTCTGGTTCACTCCCAAAGTAAGGGGAAGATCGTTGCTACATCCATGACCCCTGCAAAGGGTTCCTCCACGCAGCAGCAACAACAAAGGCATACGGTCATGACAAAACACAGGAACGACTTCTCCTCACCCACAGGGGTACCACACAAGTTCAGGTGGGCAACAAAGTCTTGTTGCATCGACAGAAAGAACGCCTTACCAGAACCCATCAGAAGCTCAGATCACTCCGACATGGTCCTTACAGCAGTACCAAGGCTATGGGGAACAATGCTTTGGAGCACATCATTCCTCCATTCCTTCGCCTGCACCAAATGTTCAATGTGGACCATCGTCGACCATGCTTCCCACCATCACTGGACACATTAGAGATTGCAGGACAAGTTCAGCAGATGAAGGAACTCAACGCAATGGGGACCATTGCTTCCTAAGGGGGGAGGAATGATCCAGGTGGATGTTGGTGGCCACCCACCAACCCATTTGGACCCCCACCATTGTCTTTCTCAGCATTTTCAGTTTCCTTAATTGTAGCACAGTTTACTATTTTTAGCAGTTTTTCGGGTCCTGAACTTCCGAAGCTGTTTTGAGGCCCTAAACGACGTTTTTTTGGGATTCTGGGGCAACATGGGTCCATGGACCGATGTTTCCTCCCAAAGTGGTAGTACTCAGATAGATCTTTCTAACGAGCTATCGTACGCGTCAAACGAAGATCGTATGCCAAAGTTACGACCCCAGGAAATTGATGTACCAATTTTCCAAACGGGGCCCACAATTTCGCATTTCATCTTCTAGTGTTTGGTTTCGGGATGTGAAGGGTTTTCCATTGTTTCTCAACAATAAATAGGCCTTCGAGCCTCATTGTAACTCAGTTCAGAACAGTTTAGAGGCATGTAGCCGCCACATCTCTTCTCAGAGATAAGCTACCATCGCCCTAGCTGGTTTATTTCCATTTCTAGTTGTAAGCATATTTCAGTATTTTCCATTAATGAAATGAAGTATTATTTCCACTGCATCTTTGTGTATATGGTTATCTCTGTAATTTGTTGCGTTCCTGTTTAAATCCGGATCAGAAAAATATCTAAGTGATTAATAAAATGAAGTAATGGACAGCTGAAATATATTTCTCCAAATAGAATAAAAGGTGGAAAGGTTAGGACGACAGGTTCTTTGACCCAGACTATCAAGGATGCAAGTTTTAGGACAAGAAGATTAGACTAAAATTTCTTCTTCCAACAATGAGTTAGTACCTTCAATGAGAAATTAGACAAATGGTCCTTCTTCTAGGAGTGGGTTAGTACCTTATGAGAGAAATAAAAAAGAAAGAAGCTTGAGGGAAATTTTTGAGTAGTATGACTACATCGATCAACAAGCTCACTATACATTATTATATTGTTAATGGAATTTTATCGAAGAGGTAGAGCATTCATTATAAGCCATTAATAAAGAGATTGAAGCAATTGAAACAAATGAGATATATGATCTTGTTGATCTCCCAGCAGATAAAACTAGCATTTGTACGAAGTGGGTTTACAATACATAAATGATTGAGAAAGGGTAGAGAAGCATAAGGCAAGACTAGTCTCCCAAAGGTTTTCTTACCAACCCAGTATTCACTATGATGAAAACTTTGCTCTAGTATCAAGATTACATATTATTAGAGTTGTGCTAGCCATAGAAACCCAAAACAAATGACTAGTTTCCAAAATGTATCTGAAGTTAGCATTTTGCATTGGAAATTTATGACAAGAGGTGTATGTGAATCAATCACTCAGATTTGAAGTAAAAGGGCAACGATACAAAGTGTACAAACTAAAGAAATAGTTGTGTGGATTGAAACAAGTTCCAGGAGCTTGGTACTATCAAATTTACTCTTATTTTCTCAACACTTAGTTTAATAGGTGATCCATATCTCTTTTCTTACAAGAATTAACGAAGATATTTTACTTTTGTGATGTTAGAAAAATTGTATGTCAAAGAGTATGAAAAAACACATGTGCATACTTTAAAGAAGTCAAAACATAATGATGACCATCAAATAATGAAAAAAAACACAATGATAATGAAGTTCACCCAATGTGGGTTACGTTTCTGGGCCTGATGTCAAGAGTGGGGAGGATGCTTCATTAAATGTTGCAATATGATGATGAGTCTATGGTATATTATTTGTCATTACAAGGATAAATTCTCTCAACCAGACTGGCATGTCTCTCCACAAGATGTTCTCCTATAGGAAATATCATGGATATGGGCCCTCCTTCAGCATGAAAAGTTAATAAATTCTCACATGACGTGGCATTTATCCTTCAACATGATGGTAGCAAGGATCTCAATAACAAAATCATCATCTCAGCAAATTAAAAGAAATAACACGACATCACTACCTCATATACCTCCATTTTCTGGTGATAGCTTGAAAATGAAAAGCTCAGCTATAGAAATGGACATCACCAATGAATTCATGGCGCGGAATTGTGTCAAACGACTATAAACTTGGCCCCTTTCTCACACCGTCAAAATGTACACCCTCGAGAATCTCGAAGATTTCTTCCTGGAGATGGAAGAAAAATCCACTGCTTGGATGTAAAGTCTGAGCACACCGCTACATTCCTTGTGAAATTATGAGAAAAACTACTATAAATTCGGCATCATTCGACCTCTGTAAAAAAATCAACCTCCAAGGGAATCTTTTAGATTCCTCAAGATTTTATAAGGATTTCTCATTGATGACTCCCTGAAATTCTACTGTTGAGATCAAAAAACTGATCATGCTATCATAACCCTCGTGAAATTCTGGTTCAGTTGAGTATAAACTAGCATGAATCTGACACTGTGAGAACTCACCCTCTAGGGAATATTTTAGATTCCTCACTCATTCTTCATGCAATATTATGTGGAATATTCTATGGAATACCTTTATCCTCCATGTGGCTCTTCCGCTCGATGCTCTCCTTCCTCTGTTATGAAAATGAGGATGGTTTAAATAAAACTTGAAGGGAAAATTTACTAAGAGCCATGTGGGGTGTGTTGGTTAGCCATTGCTTGACAAGATGTTGGGCAGATGGAGGTCCCAAGGTCGACCCCCCGCCCCTACCGCTTCACATGGTTTTGGAATTTTAATTTAGCTATTGGGTGCGTTTGTTTACTTTAAAATTGCGGTTTTATTAGTAGTTACGATTGGTTGTATTTTTATGGTAATTGTGGTTGGAATTTATTATCGGGTGACCGCGTGGGGCGGGTCGACTACCAGCCAACCCAGGTCCAAGCCTTGGTGGCCCTGCATATTATGTGGTGGTTGAAATCACTGGTCATATCACCCTTTGTTTTAATGTGATAGGGATGGCGAGGTTTGACCGCCCACCAACTATATATATCTAGTGTGGGTGGTGGTGGTGGTGGCCTGCCACCCCTTTTTAATATTTTTTTCCATTTTATAGAACCAACTGGCCAAAAAATTTCGTCTAGATTTTTTGGGTCACTGGGAAAATAAAAAAGGCAACAATTTCACCCATTTCAACCATCAGATTCCATGCGATGACCCATTTCCAAATTATTGCCTCGTTAGTGACTGCCACTCGGCCTAATTTGACTAAAACTTTTGATTGTGAATATCTTAAGCATACGAACTCAGGTTTGATTGTCGATTGCACTGTTGGAATAAGGACAATGATAACTACAATTTGGTATTGGTATGGGTGAAATTCAAGAAATTTTATTTTTGAGCTTTTCCAAAGCCAATTCTGAATTATGAGTGTTTTTGGAGCCACTTGGATCATTCCTCCCCACTGAGGAGCTTTTGGTCCTCCAAAATCATGAACATAATCTACAACTATTGTGTTACATTATCTGCACAACAAATGTCCTGACAAGTCACACTCCCTTCCCCTTCATCCTTATCCTTCAGAGCCATAAGTGATGAACCGACACCTATATCCTCTACAAACCTGTAGTACAATTTGCAAACTACATGTCCAATTACATGACCAATCATGGCCCAAGCTTCCCCATACTTTCCAAGAGTTTATAACACACACTTTGTGGTCAAGTTTACGTCATAATAGAATTGAATACCCTAGTTATCAATAAAAGTCTAGAAGCATCATCGTTGCTTTAATAAGCGATGGAAAACATGTAATCACTTTTACATTTATATTGCAACACATGGCTTACAAAATACGGCCTTGACAAGCTACTATATCTAGTAAAATCATCTCTCACTCATCAAAGTGAATGGATCATCATCTCCATGTGGTGGATTCGCGTATTAAACAACTTCACAAGTTGGTTCCTACATGGGCGTTTTGTCCTTGAGATGCTACTCTTGGTGGAGCCTCTAACACGTGGCTCTTTGATTTCCACGTCTGTTGCAATGATTGCAAAACTATTTGTTCCTCCAGACCTGCTTAACCTTCTTCCTTCCTTGATGTGGAGAAGGCTTTTCATGCCTCGTCCTTTTTCTTTCTTCCATTCTCTTCCAGTACTCAACAATCACATGGTTATGCAAACCACATAAACTACATGGTTTTCTATGCCATGATTTGTGCTCACTTGTAATCAAAATGAACCTTAGAATATTGAGTCTTTTTATACCTCTCTTGGTTGTCTCTAGTGAAATCCTCATGATGAGAGATTACCTTAGCTCTTCCTCTACAATGTGCACTTTCATTGGAGGATTATGATGTGTTCCAATCATCCCTCGTTCATCGATGGCTTCGACAATTCCTTCAAATTATTTTATACCTTTGAGCACTCTCCTTCAGTGCATCCCAAACGTGCAAATATATGGCTTTTTAGAACCTCCAATGGCTGAGTCATTCGTTTGTCATTAACACCAAATCCTCTTCCTTTATAACCCATCTTGGTAAGGAGTCTCATGGCAGCTCCTAAAATGGGTACCTCCATGTTTCCAACAGAAGTCATGTCATGTGAAAATGAAATTGAAGAATGATCAACACTATTTACCTCGGGTATCGATTTTGAAGAAGGTGATGATGGATTCACTAAGCCTTTGTTGTGCTTCAACTTTTCAAAGGCCTCTTTCGTGGCTTGTAGCTAAAGCTGCAATATACTCTTCTCCTCTTTTTCTTCTTGTAGAAGTCTCCTCAATTCAACATTCTCTACTTGAAGCCTCTGATTGATCTCCTCATCTGAATGATGAGAAGATGATGAAGAAGATGAATAATCAGTGGAATATGGAGATGGAGCATCGCCCTCTACTCTTTCTTTCTACTCTTCCTCTCTTGCCATCTTCATCTCATAATTTGAATACATTAAATCTACCATGCCTGCCATTCTGAGGAGGTCCTCGTAGAGATCTCTATTATTATCCATTTTCCTTCTTGTTGGATGTTCAATCTCTGGTATTCATACTTTCAATTTGAATAAGCAAGAATACCGCTTTGATACCAAACTTGATTGAGATCTCTTAAGTTATCATAATTAACCAAGATATTTTACTTCTATGATGTTAGCAGAATTGTATGTGAAAGAGTATGAAAAGCCACATGTGCGTACTTTAAAGAAGTGAAAACATAATGATTACCATCAATTTAAAGAATAGAAACACATTGATAATCAAGTTCACCCAGTGTGGGTTACGTCTCCGGGCCTGATGTCAAGAGTGGGTAGGTTGCTTCCTTAAACACTGCAAGATGATGATGAATACATGGTACATTCTTTGTCATTACAAGGATAAATTCTCTCAACCAAAGTGGCACGTCTCTCCATGAGACATTCTCCTAAAGGAACTCTCACTCATATGGGCCCTCCTTCAACATGACAACATAATAAATTCTCACATGATGTGCCACGCAGGTATCCTTCAACATAATGGTAACAAGGATGTCAATAAGAAAAACATCATTTATTCAAATCAAAAGAAATAACATGGCATCACTACTTCATATACCTCCATTTTCTAGGGATGTCCTGAATTAGAAAACCTCAGTTCTAGAAATGGACATCACCATTGAATTTGTGGCACGAAATCATGTGAAACGAGTATAAACTTGGCCCCTTTTTGACACCATGAAAATCTAGACCCTTGAGAATCTCAAAGATTCCACCAAAGATCCCTTCCTGGAGATGGGTGAAAAATCTACTGCTTAGATGGAAATTCTAAGCACACCACTATGCTCCTTGATAAATTTTGAGAAAAATGACTATAAAGTCGGCATCATTCCACCTCTGTAAAAAATCAACCTCCAAAGGAAGCTTTTAGATTCCTCAAGATTCTTTAAAGATTCCTCACTACTGATTTCCTGAAATTCTGCTATTCAGATCATAAAACCGATCACGCCATCATACTCCTCGCGAAATTCTAGTTCGTTTGACTATAAACTTGACATGAATATGCCACTGTGAAAACTTACCCTCTAGAGAATCCTTTAGATTCCTCATTGATTTTGCATGGAATATTTTGTGGAATATTCCCCTGGAATATAACCATCTCAAACAATGTGCCCACACTTAGGTCTGCTATGTGGTTCCTCCACTCGATGCTCTCCCTCCTTCGTTGGGAAAATGAGCATGGTTTAAATAAAACTTGAAGGGCAGATTTACCAAGACCCATGTGGGGCATCTTGGTTGGCCCTCAGTTGACAAGATCTTGGATAGATGAAAGTACCAAGGTTGAACCCCCATCCTCGCCACTTCACACGGTATTGTTGTTTTAATTTAACCGTTGGGTGCATTTTTTATTTTAAGTTGTGATTTTATTGATGGTTATGGTTAGATTGATTGTTATGGTAACTGCAGTTAGCATTTTTTATGGGGTCGTTGTGTGCAATGGGCCGGCCAGCGGCTTGCGTGGGTTTAAGCTTCGCCAGCCCCGTGTATTATGCGATGGTTGAAACGGCTGACCATACGGCCCATTTTTTAAATTTGATGCAGGTGGAAGGATTTGACATCCCATCACACACACACACACACACACACACACACACACATATATACGATGTGGGTGGTGGCACGCCACCCCTTTTTAATATTTCTTTTCATTTTATGAAACCAACTGGCCAAAACATTTCGCCGAGATTTAAGGGTCACTAAAAAAGTTAAAGAGGCAAAAAATTTCCCCGTTTCAACAGCGATATTTGGTTAGTGACAGCCATCAGGCCTAGTTTGACCAAAAATTTCACTGTGAATATCTTAAACGTATGAAATTGGATTTGAGTGACAATCCCGTCATTGGAATTGGGATTCTGAACACTACGATTTGGTCCTATTTTGGGTGAAATCTGAGATATATTTAATTTTGAAGTTTTCCAAAGCCATTTATGAACTCTGAGCATTTTTGGAGCCACCTACATCAACATGAGTAATAATGATCCCACTCTTTATACTAAATCATATTAGCAAGGTATTATTCTTATAGTTTGTATTTATGTTGATGATATAATACAGACTAGAAATTTTATGTTAGGTGACTTCAAAGATGCCATGAAAAGAGTGTTTGAGATGACAAAACGTGGTCTCATGAAGTAAATTCTAGGACTTTAAGTTAAGCAATTGTGACTAAACTGATTTTCGTAAGTAAACAAAAATATGTTATATATAACTTAAAGAGGTATAGGATCAAAAAATGCAAACCAACAAAAGCACCTATTACAATAGGAACAAAATTTAGCAAGTAGGATGAAGGATCAATAGTTGGATCAACATAATTTGTGTAAGAGGCATTGTGGGCACCCTCTTGTACCTTATAACAACTAGAACTATTATTTTTGTGTAGTTAGTTTCATTTCCATATTTATAGAGTATCTCAACGACTCTCACAGGAAAGTTGGAAAAAAAAAATTAAGGTATATTGTAGGCGTAACTAATTATCAGTAGTGGTACATAACTTTTGAAGACAACATACTTATGGAATAGATAGTGAATCGTTTTGCTAGTCACATTGACTATAGGAAAATAATCTTATGATATAATTTTCATTTAGGCGCAAATTTTACCTTAAGATGTTTCAAGAAGAAACCTATTGTCTCAATAACCTTCATGACAAGAATTCAACAATTATATTATCAAAGAAACATGTATTTCACTACAAAACCAAACACATTGATTGTTATCATTTCATTTATGAACTTGCCAACAATGATGACATTTCACTTAACTTTTTTGTATCTAGAGATAAGCTAGCAGACATCTTCACCAAAAGAAATACTTTGGCATTGTTAGTGCTAACGAATGTAACGGTTCAGGAAAAAGGGATAGTTAAAAGGTTATATCACTTGTTTGACCAAATTTAGGTTATTTTTTAGTTAGGTTCTTTGTTTCTATTAATGGTTAAATAAAATAATGTTAGCTAGTTATACTTCTTTTAGTGTTTGACAATGTCAAACCTATGTTAATGATTTTTATATTAATGATGAGAAACTAAAGTTAAGCCTCAAGAGAATTTTAGTTAATTGAATACCTATTTCCACCTCTAAAATTAACACAAATGGAGGATGAGGGATATGTTTTATTTTATCCTTTATTTGACAAAACTCTCTAGCCCTGGTAAAACTTGTTGCTAAAGTTTCATTTCTTTTCGTCCCTACTATATGGAAGAAAGGATATGGCATGCCTCTTTAACAACGTACTCCCATTTACATTGATAGCCCCATTTTAACATGTTTGACCCTTATTTCCTTCTTATCCACTAGTATTGTTGAATGTTCCATATATCATAATTGGGCTAAACTAGAATTCTTTCAGGCCACGAGGGCAAGCAGTATCTATGACTATGCATGTTGAGTGTGGATCCTTCACCATAGGAAAAGAGGTTGGGGGATGTGGTTTCTTAGCTTCTCTTAGGCCAAACTTTGTAGACCTTGCCTAAACTTGCTGGAAAATTTTGTTCTCTTTTGGGTCCTACTATCCCCATCATCATATGTCTGACCCTAATCCCCTCTTGCAATTGCATTGCGTAATTCAGATCCCGATTTTTCAGTTGAAATCCTTACTTGCTTTTTCATTTTCTTGGTAATGGAGAATGTTCCATTGTCCTTGGCTTCAATTGGAATTCCTTTGGGCCAAGTGGGAAAGTATAATACCACCAACCAAAAGAGGTGGGTTTGGGGGATATAATGTAGAAGAGACAAAGATATGAGCAAGCTAGTTCTTTTCTAGTTTCTAAGGAGCCTACTTTTATTATGTTCTCCCAGTATTGTCAAAACACACATAGCACAAGACGAAGAATGTAGAGAGAGATTTAATTGAGAGTTTCCATTACAATGTTAAATATTTCATTATAATGACCAATAATATATTTTATTTTTCTAAATAATTACAATATACTAGCAATTAGAAAACAAAACAAGAGAGTGAGGATCTTTAAGTCAAATCATGTGTTAACCAACAAATAAAAAATTCAAATTTTTTTTTTTTTTTAACCTTGAATCTCACAATTTACATAATTCTCACTATTTACATAAATTCTTCATAACACAGTGATCTCCAATTGAGTTGTCCTCACCTAATTCAAAACTTAAAATATAATAAATATAAAATTGAATTTATTTTGGAAAAAAAATTATAATATAAAATTAACTTAAATTTCAATATAAATGATAAAAGAAATTGGTGAATTAACCACCAACTAAAAAAATTAAATATAAATTATAAAATAGTTACATTAACATGAAATCAACACACTTTGACCTTTAACCCAAAACTATAATCTTGGAGTACAAAACTAACCATGATTAAATTTATATTTTTAATAGTAAAATTTGATATTAAAATTATATGGATTTTAGAGATCTGTGGCATGAATCTTTTAAATAATTGACCGGAGAATCCACAGTTTTATCATTTTTGGATCGACGTTTCGAATCCCAAGTGGGATCCATCTTCAGGATGAGAGAATGATGATGATAGAAGAGCAGCGGAGAGGGATCCAAACACTGTAAAATTATATGGTTTACAAGTTAAAAATAAAAACAATCCAATAAAAATATTGAAATATATATATATATATATATATATATATATATATTAAAACTAATCCATCTCCTTTATATACCTCCATAAGATTTTTAACTATAAAATTGGAATATTATAAGTAACAATAACCACTTTGGCATTAGAAGTAAAGACTCTCCACTAAAAAATTAAAATAAAATAGAGAATCATGCTTCATAAGAATTTTAACTACATAAATTTGGTGTTATAAGTAACAATAACTCCTTATGTCTTGGAATTAGGACTTTCCTTAAAAATTAAATTAAAAACAAAAAAAACAAAGTTGCAACCGAGACATCCACCAGAAATCACCATTGCCATAGTACGTAGAAGAACGAAATTGAAGACTACCAGACATCCACCAGAAAGCACCATTGCCATAGTACGTAGAAGAACGAAATTGAAGACCACCAAACATCCACCAGAAAACACCATTGCCATAGTACGTAGAAGAACGAAATTGAAGACAATGGTATAATTTTATGTACAACTACTGAGATGCAGTCTAATTGAACGAAAAAGTTGGGACTAACGATCGACAAAATTAAAGCTGGATGTCATGATTTATTTATTTAAATGCATTACAAAATTACTGAACAGATAGAATTGTGAACAGAAATTAAGAAAACTTTTATTCAATTTCAACTCGGAACCTATTAAATTTCATCTGTATTCAAAAGGGTCTTTGTCTCCCCTTGTTACAATGCAATCACTTCAAAACGGTTCGCGGCCGTCCCACTACAAGGCTCTGTAGGTCTGTGTGCTAACTCTCATCTGCCATCAGTGTCGCTACTTCCTCCTTCAACGTTATGAGTTGTCCTTGAACGCCAGCCTTCTTTCTCCCAATCGATTTCTTTAAAAACCCCTTTATCATTCCCTTAATTTTCTGTTTGGGAGATGGACAGTTGTGACAGTTCCTTTCTCCAACAGGTTCCACCATCGAATCCCCTGCCATACGCATACGACCAACCATGGGCGACGAGGCATTTCATGACACGTGGGTAGGGTTGTTTCGCAACATAGAATATTCTACCGTAACACCTCGTAGAACGGCTCAGTGGCAGATGGATCTACAATAAACTACACAATAAAGGATTTGCGATACTCTTATCATACCTACAAAACAACTAATTCAGAAATTGAAATGTTTTTGGTTGATCTTAATTGCTAAAGGCCAAGGAAGTTCCTGCATCAGTCACCTTGGGTAAGAAAAGTATGAGCTTCCAAATCATGTGGTGATTGCTTCAAAGGTTCAACAACGTAGTATAATGTTAACTCCTATTCCAAAACCCACGATGTATGTTTGGGTTCCTTCTTTTTCCATTTGATTAAATATTCACTTTTTATGGTGGTTTTTGCTACCAACCCTTGTAGCTAAAATATCTTCCACTTGCTCAACAACTTTGATGGGTAGTTGTTACTTTCTTCATATGTAGTATCTACCTCATCACTCTCTTTATGAAATTCATACCAGTTAGAACAAATATCCAAATTTTTCTGATATCTCCCACATATAAACATTTGAAAAAAATTATTCAATATTCTCCATGGTCGTATGTTTATGTACTTCAGTTTTTTGTAGGTACTCTTATGAAACCATTCCTTCTAAAAATGTGCCATTACCAATTTGCCTTCCTAAAAACTTTTTCCTTCCTTTGTAGATAGGCCCTCTTTTTAGACTTGGAATTAATTCATTGCATCCTTTGTTTCACCTACTCATGCATCTTTGTATGTTGTCTAAACTCACTTGCATCAACACTCTTTCTTTTTTTCAAAACCAACAACTTTATCAAGTGTACAACCACTTTTGGTGGCTCACCATAAACAATTTGGAAATGACTCTTACTATTTGATCTATTTACTGAATTATTATAGGCAAACTCAGCCTATGCTAAAACCATATCCCACTGACTACGATTTTGACCGATGAAAATTCTCATTAAATTCCGAAAAATTTTGTTCACCACTTCAATGTTTTCATCCATGTGTAGATGGTACGTTGAACTATATAGAAATTTAGATCCCATCTTCTTTTAAAGTGTCCTCCAAAAGTGACCAAGAATTCTTGAATCTTTGTTACAAGTAATGATCATTGGTAAAACATGAAGTCTCACAACTTGTGTGAAGAATAGAACTCCCACTTTAGCAGCATCACTTGTCTTTTTACATGCTATATGATGTGCCATTTTTGAAAACTGATCAACTACAACTATGAGAGGATCATGCTTCCTTTATGTCCTAAGTAGCCTCAAAACAAAATCCATGCTCACATCCTCTGAAGGATTTTCTGGTACCAACAATGGAGTATATAGTATTGTATTTTCATGTATACCCCTTGCAAATTCACAAACTCTATAGAACTCAACAAACTTCCTACATCCTTATCGATGTCAGGCTAGAAATATCTTTCCTTTACCAATGTTGATGTCTTATCCATGGCAAAATATCCACCCAAGCCTCCACCATTTAGCTCTTTAAATATTCAACATCACTAAACCTTATCTAATGCATATATATTGATTCTTAAAAAATAATCCCTCTTGGATATGACAACAAAATTACATGGATTTATCGACACTCTAAGGTGTTTTACAAGCTCTCCAAACTTCTAGAAAATATGCATCTTATTCATATAACTCCTCCATACATACCAAACTCATAACTTCCATAGACATGGCGTTGAGTAACAAAATTCTACTACTTAAAGCATATGCCATTTTGTTTGACTTTGCAAACCTATATTTTAATAGAAATGAATAATTTTGTAAGAACACAACTCATTTATAGTGTATTTGATTCAAATTACCTTGACTATTGATATATTGTAGCACCTTCTTATCAGTTTACATAAAAAATTCTTTGGGAAACAAATAGTATCTCCACTTCTTTAAAGCCCACACATTAACATAGAATGTTTATCATACATGGATAAATTTTACTTAGCCTCATTCAAATTTTCACTAAATAACGTTATCTCTTTCCTTTCTTGACATAAATTCACAAAGTATTTCAATTTTACTGTGATGCAGGTGGCACAAAAGTAGGGACACAAATTTTTATTACTATAATGGAATTTTCTATTGTACTTATTCTTATTTTGAAAATATTATAGGAGCCACCACATGAATAGTTAGACTCTCAACTCTAAGGAAACAATTATAAATAATTTATGGTTTAATAAATGATAGTTTCTAGAGAAAAGGAAAAATCCCCCATCTTCTAGGGGTTCATCTTGTCCCTAACACTAGAATTACTTTAGCATGAGAGAAATGTCATGGGTGTAAGATGATTTAAAAAACAAGATTGTGGGAGAGAAAGGAAATCTGGAAAAAATGAGGTACGAGTGGAAGATAAAGACTGGACCTGCATAGTTAAATATTTAATCCTAGATCTTCGTGGACACTGATAGAGCTTGAGGATCTCAAACTGTGAAAGTTTCTGATTTGTTTCCTCACATAAAAGAAGTCTATATCTTGGGGGGGAATGTTGAGTTCAGTTGTTGGGAGGAACGTGGTACCTCCTTTCATATTTTCAAAATAACACAAATAAGTGACTAATTTTCCTGTTGTGTTTTGTTTATGAATCCCAAGGTTGGCTTATGGTATTTTGTATGGGAGAGGAATTAATGAAAGGATTAATAAGTATGTATTCTACTTTCAAGAAGGCTTAAATCTTTCCATAATTATTTTATCAGAAATCATGTATGTTATGTAAAATTTAGTTAGCTTTGAAAGTAAACCCATATTGGAAACTATGAACTAAGTAGGAGAATTGTTACTAATAACATTGTATAAATTAGTAGATATAATTATGAAGGACATAGTATCATGGTTATGAATTGTCCAAAAAGAAGGTTATCAGGTTATTTCACAACAAGAAGTCCCTATCATAATATGGGAAACCCTTAGAAGTTTTATGTACTAAAACATGGTAACCAAGAGTCTTGTACTCAAAACTTTTGAAGTAAGTGTTGCCCTAGAAAATGTTATATATATATATATATATCAACATCTCAAGACTATTGGTCCTAATGTTAATAGCCAATGAAATGTACAAGAAGAAAATATTAATATGAAAGTTACAAACAAACATGGAGGCCTTATCCATGTTTCAAGAGGACTTAATAATTCTAGAACATGTCATCTATATATCAAGTAGTTACAACAATTCTTCTCATAAAATGGAAGATATCAATATTCTAAAACACGAAACTAGGGTGGAAACAATCATAAAATAAGCATGCAAATTTCTATGTATATACCTTGCTATAGAATGAGGTTTAGCGATGTGTAAACTAAATAATATAACATCAGGATTTTAGATACAATAAGTTTTGATAAATAATCTAGTACTGATAGACTATTACAGATTATAGTATCTATTGGCCATTAAGGAAATGTAATTAGAACAAGATGCTCTAGAGGAAGGTATTTCAACTAAAACTTTAAGAAAAATGAATTAATACACAAGAGAACCTCAAAGGATTTAGTTTCTTTTGAAAAATAAAAATTGGAAGATGATGCATGTGAATTAGGCCATGCACATAAACATGATAAGTTATTGAAGTCAGACCAAGAGCTTAGCAATGTGATGGGTTGATCACATGCCAAGGCTAAAACATTTTAAAGTTTATTTGTGAAAAGCTTTTGGATATTTAGTCGCTAAAACATTTTAAAGTTTATTTGTGAAAAGATTTTCGATATTTAGTTAAGAGTAGTTGGGAGCATCCAGTTAAAAGAAATTTTAAATAGTTAAGCATACGATTTTGATAGCTCATAGGGAGTTAGATCTAATTGGATTAAAAATAGATATTGTTTCGTGATTTTGTGGAGTGAGGAAATTGGTTCACATTAGTGAACTAAACATTTTCTTGAAGCTTTTGTGTGGGAGAAGGGTACATTGTTTTTGTTCTTTGTGTAACACTGAAGTTAATTGATAGAAATTAATACATCTATGAGATCAATCTGTGGGAATTGATCCACAATCTGTGTGAAATAGATGTGGCATGTGGAGTTAATAAGTAACATAACAACACTCTTGGACAAGTGTTTACTAATCAGGAAGTCGAATTTGTAAGTGTGTTTGAGATAGTTAATTGTATATGCATTTGGGAGGTTTGTTAACAGTCATATCAATATCTCGAGATTGAAATTGACTTTTTCTTTATTCTTTAATATATTTCCAAGAGAAATTACTATATTAAATGAGGAATTTGTGCACTGTATTCTCTCTGTTCTTCACATTTGAAGGAGACTAAAATATAGACCTGGAGAACCATATTATAGTTAATATTTTAATCATAGTGATGTTGCATCAAATATTGTGTATTGGCAAGAGTCATTTATGTTAGAAGTTTGAGAATACAGTGCACTCTGTATCAAGCCAAGAGAAGAAGGGAATTTCTGAGGAGGAAAATTGTAATTGAACTTATGGTTCAATTTCTAGTCAAGGAAGATATAATTCAAAATTCTGCGATCTGGGTTTTGTGTAGAGCATGGTATCTTTCATGACTCGCCAATGGTTTTCCAAGAAAACCCTTGATTGAGGAGTTTCAAGATGATTTCCAAACTATGTTTTTGTGAGTGCGTGACTGGTAAAGATGATTTGTTGTTGAAGTCCATACCTTTAACCATCGCCTGTGTATAAGTCCATTTCGTTCTTGTTCTTTCACGCTCTTAAAGCCATTAATTTATGGTATCAGAGCTTTAACATTGTTGTTCTCTAAAGTATAGAGAGATGAATAGGTGAGCCAGAAGGGCACAAGGTCGAGGAGGTAGACCTAGGGGTAATGCAGTACTCCAAGAAGAGATAAGGAGACTACAATTTCGGTTAGAAGTCATGGAAGTAGAGAGATAGCGGGATAGTGAAGGTGGAGATGTTAGTGAGGTCGAAGAGGAACCTGAAGAGGAAGAAGAAGAAAAACTTGTTGAAGAAGAAGATGATGCTAGGTTGTTGAGAGCAGTATTAGGGTCAGGTTCAAGGCCGAAGCCTGAAATATCCATTTACGATGGCACTCTGAAAGTTGGGAATCTAATAAACTGGATCATTTAAATGGACAAGTATCTTGAGTAAGCGTAAATTGAAAAGGACAGGAGAGTCAAGTTTTCAGTGACAAGGTTGAAAGGTCATGCTACACTATGGTGGGACAATGTACAGGCTGAAAGAAGGAAGAAGGACAAACCATTGATCAAGAGCTGGGATAGAATGGTTGCAAAGATGAAGAATAAGTTCATGCCAAAGGATTACCAACTAACTCTCTATGGAAAAATGAAAAATATTAAGAAAAATATGATTATAGTGAGGGAGTACACCGAAGAGTTTTGTACGATGAACTTGAAACCAGACTATGTAGAAGATACCCTCAAGAATAAAACAATGTATATTAAGGGTTTGAGGTTGGATATTCAAGATTAAATCAACATACTTTCTCTAAGGATAATAGAGGAAGCATGCCAGTGCACCTTGAAGGCAGAAGAAAAAATAGTTAGGAAGTGAAGATCTGGTAGAGGACATGGTTTTTCCAAAGGGAAAGGACAGTGAATTGGGAGAGGAAAGCTTCTAGTGCAAAATAATGATGAAGGTAGCTCAAAGAAGCAAGGAAATTAAGAGAAAAAAGCTAGCAAAAGAGGAGGAAGACCTTACCAATGTGGTAGAGGTAGAGGAAGAGGCAGAGGGATTGTCTATCAGTGTTACATATGTAACAATTTGGGTCACCAATCTTTTGAATGTTATGAGAATGACACTATGGGATAGCGAGGTGTATACATAGATCAAACCGAAGCAACAGAGGCACAAGTTCCTGAGTGAGAAAATGTGCCAGAGACTATAAATGCGTTGATGATGCACAAAGTGTTGTTAAAATCAACAAACGAGACCATTGAACCAATTCAAAGGAAATCCTTATTGAAGACAATGTGTAAGGAAAAAGACAAATGTTGCAAATTGGTGATTGACAGCGGAAGTACGGATAATATAGTATCCTAAGAAATGGTGGACAAATTGAGATTGAAAAAGATTAAGCATCCCAGACCTTATAAGGTATCTAGTTGCATGAGCAAAGATAAGTTTAGTTTCAGATAGGCAGGTATAAGGACAAGGGGTCTATGACATAATTCTAATGGATGCTTGTCACATTCTTTTGGGTCGCCCATGGCAGTTTGATAGGAAGGTGACACATGATGGAGAGAGAAATTATTATAAGTTCGAAAATGAGGACATCAAGCAGACACTTGTACCATTGAAAGAGGAAGGTACAAGTAAAATAAGCAGCCCAAAAGAACTATTGCTTGGTCAAAAGGAATTTATACAATAGATGGAAGAAGAAGAGGTAAGCTATGTAGTGGTTTGGAAGCCAAAGGTAGTACTTCTGCAAATTGACTTGATACTAGCAGAAAGTCTTCGGAACAAGGTTTCATATCAAATGAGAGCCAAGGAGAATGAGAAAGTGAGGAATAAAGTCCAAGAACTATTGGAAAAAGGACTAGTAAGAAAACGTTTGAGTCTATGTGTCATACCTACAATATTAAGTCCAAAGAAGGGTGGAGAATAGATAATGTGCACTGACTCCATAGCAATCAACAATATCACCATTTGTTACAGGTTTCTGTTACCAAAGATGGATGATATGATGGACTACTTGTGTGGGGCAAGTTACTTCTCAAAGATTGACCTGAAAAGTGGTTATCATTAAATTTTGGATCAGAGAAGGAGATGAGTGGAAGACAACTTTCCAAACAAATGATGGCTTGTATGAGTGTATGGTCATGCCATTTGTCTTGTCAAATGAATCTAGTACCTTTATGTGGCTGATGAACGAAGTCTTGAAGGAGTGCATTGGTAAGTTTGTCATTTTTTATTTGGATGACATTTCAAATTTTAGTCAAATTAAAGAAGAGAACTTGAGACATTTGAATTATCTTTTAGAAATATTGTAGCAATAAAAGTTATTGATTAACATGAAGAAGTTTTCTTTTAGGAAGACTGCGATTGTATACCTAGGTTTTGTCATTTCTAAGGATTGTTTGAAAAATGGATCCAGAGAATATAGAAGCAATTGTAAATTGGCCCTCACCTAAGAGCATTTTTTAGGTGAGAAGTTTTCATGTATTAGCTAGCTACTATAGGAAGTTTATCAGGAATTTTAGTGGAATTTTTGCACCTATCATTAACACCATCAAGAAGGATAGGAAATCATTTTATTAGAAAACATGAATAGAAAAAAATATTATTGAAGAAAAACATCACTGAGAAACGGTGTGGAACTTGTCAGACTTCAATCAGCCCTTTCAAGTAAGATGTGATGCCAGTGGGACATTGATTGGAGTTATATTGACCCAAGAAGATAAGCATGTTCCATATTTCAGTGAGAAGTTAAATGAGTCAAAACATAAATACTCTTCCTACGACAAAGAATTTTATGTTGTTGTTCAAGCTCTAAAGCATTGGACGAATTACTTGACGCCTAAGGAGTTTATTTTGTACACATATAATTCTGCTTTACAATACATTATGAAGCAACATAAGTTGGCTCATAAACATGCAGAGTGGGTGGAGTTCCTTCAAAATTTCACTTTTGTTTTGAATCACATTAGTGGGAAGAAAAATAACGTTGTCGATGCCTTGAGTAGGAGATGTTTAATCATGCAAGAAAGTAAAATACAAATTTTGGGCTTTGATTATTTGAAGGACTTGTGTTACATTGATATTGATTTTAAAGAAGCTTTTGTAGCATGTAAGGATCCATTCAATAGGGACAACAATTCATGGAAAGGGTTTATGTTGCATGATGGAATATTCTTCAAGAAAAATCAACTATGTATTCCCCATTGCTCAATGAGGGAAAACTTGGTCCAAGAAAAGCATAATGGTGTGTTGGTTGGACACTTTGGGGTTGAGAAAACACTTGGGTAGCTGAGTCACTTCTATTTTTGGCCTAAGATGAAGGCAGATGTACAAAGGTACATGAATAAGTGCTGGGTATGTCAGCATGCGAAAGGGAGGAGTCAGAATGCTGGACTGTACATGCCTTTACCCATTCCCAACAAACCTTGGGATTTGGTGAGTATGGAATTTGTTATGGGTTTAGCAAGAACTAAACAAAGTAATGATTCAATCCTTGTAGTTGTGGACATATTCACTAAGATGGATCATTTCATTCTGTGTTCCAAAATTATTGATTCTACCCATGTGGCAAATTTGGTTTTGGATGAGATTTCTCGGTTGCACTTTTTTCCAAAGAGTATAGTCTCTAATAAGGACACAATATTCATAGGACATTTCTAGAGGAACTTGTGGAAGAAACTTGGCACTAAGCTAAATTTTAGCTCATCCTATCATCCACATTTTGATGTGAAAATAGAGGTTGTGAATAGGAGTTTGGGTAACTTATTGAGGAGTTTAGTAGGTGACCGACCCAAGCAATTGGATGATGTGATAGCCCAGGTTGATTTTACCTATAATGTCTCACCAAATAGGAGAACATGAAAGAGTCCATTTCAAATCTTGTACGACATGCATCAGAGGGGAATTTATGAGCTACGAGACTTGGGGAATCTTGAGCATAGAAGTGTTGATGGAGAGGATTTTGCAACAACCATGAGTGAGTTTCACAAGAAAGTAAAACAAAGATTACAAGACAAAAGCCAAAGCTACAAGCAATAAGCATATTTACACAAGAAAGAGGTAAAGTTTAAAGTGGGAGATGTGGCCCTCGCCTACCTAAGAAAGGAGAGGTTTCCAAGGGGATAATATAACAAATTGAAAACAAAGAAGATAGGACCTTGTAAGATCCACCACAAGTTTTAAGTGAATTATTATGAGCTGGAGTTACCTCTAGGCATTGGAATTTCACCCATTTTTAATGTACCAAATTTTTATTCCTACACAAGTGGTGATGAAAATCAGACTTTTGGGAATCTTGACCATGATGAAGGAAAGGAAAAATAGTGGTTGAAACAAATGCATGTGGCAAATAGTTTAGAGGCTGAAATTTTTTTGGATACACATGTTACCAAGAAGACCTAAAGGAAAGAATACTTGCAGTATCTCGTGAAGTGCAAAGACCATCTGATGGAGGATTCTACTTGGGTGGATGACAAATCACTACAGAAAGCAGGTCATTCTATAGAAGATATTATGAGCATGAGCTCATAAATTTTTCTTTCTTGGGGAGTCTCATGTAGGTGAATTAGGTCGTGAATATAAACATGATAAGTTATTGAAGTCAGACCAAGAGACTAACAATGTGATAGGTTGATCAAATGCCAAGGCTAGAACATTTTAAAGGTTATTTATGAAAAGTTTTTTGATATTTAGTTAAGAGTAGTTAGGAGCATCTAGTTAAAAGAAATTTTAAATAGTTAATGATAGGATTTTGATAGCTCGTAAGGAGTTAGAGATAATTAGATTAAAATATATGTCGTTTCTTGATTTTTTGGAGTGAGGAAATTGGTTCACATCGGTGAACTCATTTCTTGGCCAATTTTTTTAGTTTTGGGGAAAATTAACATTTTCTTGAAGCTTTTGTGTGGGAGAATGGTATGTTATTTTTGTTCTTTGTGTGAGATTGGAGTTAATTGATAGAAATTAATACATCCGTGAGATAAAACAGTGGGAATTAATCGTCAGTCTGTGTGAACTGGATGTTGCATATGGAGTTAATAGGTAACATAACAAAACCCTTGGACAAGTGTTTATTAATCAACAAGTTGAATTTGTAAGTGTGTGAGAGATAGTTAATTGTATGTGGATTTGTGAAGTTTCTTAACATTCATATTAATATCTAGAGATTGAAATTGATTTGGTATTTATTCTTTAATATATTTCCAAGAGAATTTACTATATTGAATGATGAATTTGTGCACTGTATTCTCTTTGTTCTTTACATTTGAATGAGACTAAATTATAGACCTCGAGAATCATATTACTGTTAATATTTTAATAACAATGATTTTGCATCAAATCTTGTGTATTGGCAAGAGTAATTTATGTTATAGGCTTGAGAATATAGAGCACTCTGTATCAAACCAAGAGAAGAAGGGAATTTCATAGGAGGAAAACCATCATCCAAATTACGAATCAATTTCTAGGATAGGGAAGATGGAAATTCAAAATTCTAAGATCTGGGTTTTGTTTAGAGCATGGTCTATTTGGTGACGCGTGAGCGATTTTATAAGAAAAGCCTTGATTGAGGAATTTTGAGTTTATTTCCAAACTGTGTTTTTTCTGAGTACGTGAGTGGTGAAAATGATTTGGTGTTGAAATCCATACCTTTAACCAGTGCCTGGGTGCAAGTCCATTTAGGTCTTTATCTTTTAGCCTATTAAAGCCATAAGAAGATATGCAAAAAAAAAATTGTAAAATATAATAACCATAGTCACAACTATTATAGGTTTATAAGCATTGACCACTTGTGGCAAATGAAATCCTACAAAGAGAAGTGGTCAAGGTTAGATAATCCTATATACCCAGTAAATGTTTGATATGTATACGTAATCTCAAGGGAGAAAAAAACTAGGAATGAATAGGTGCAAACTTGTACTAGACAAGAAAACTATGTCAATAGGGCTCTAAATATAAGCATGAAATTTATGCTCATTTAGAAAGAAAGACTGTAACATGGTGGATGAATAAATACATGATCTTACCACTCACATTTTTGTTGAACCCTAACCTGTGCATAAATATTACTCAAGGATAAGAGTTGAATGAACTATATTTTTAAGGTCAATGAAAGAAGTTAGTTTACACTTTTGGGCTAAATCTAGTGATCAAATTTGAAAATTTCTCTTTTATTGAATTCAATCCCTCAAAATTCATATAAGCCTTGTGAGTTTCCATTTGGACTAAGACAGTTAGTGAAGAATTATGTTGTTTTCCTAATGATCCTTTTTCAAAAAATATTAATGTCATATAATATGTCAAATTTCCATTAAATTAAATGCTTGTTCTTGCAATTTTTCTTACATCTTAACATGTATATGTGTGGTTGAGCGAAATAACTTAGTCATATGTATATATATGTATATATATGTATATATAAGCATGATCTACATAGAGAGCATTAAACTATACATATTATAACTTTATTTTTTTATGTAAAATTATATTTTTTTATTATTTTTCAAAGATAAAAAATTAATATTTGAATTTCATTTTTCAAACAAGTGTTTTTGCATATTTTGTTTATACTATTTACATAAATAAAAAACCAAGAGTACCTTTTTGAAAAGGACTTGTAAATGAAAAGAATGCAATTTTTTTTTTCATTTTCTATATTTTGTGTTAATGATTTTTCATTCAGCCCCATCAAAACTGTCCAAAAGATTTCAAGCATGAGGTTTAAAAGAAATTAGATTAAAAATATCACATCAATTCAAAAAATTCAAATTCATATGCCATTGGATATGTAATATTTGTTGGGAAAAACACTGAAGGGGGGGGGACCGTGAATCAGTATTTTAAAAATTGACAATAATAAATTTATTTTCTAAAATGTATATGCGACTTTACTGAACCCAACTTGCATATGTATGTGACTGTTGTATAAGAAACTAGCATATGCTTAGTAAAATTGTAAACCATCTAATTACTTCTTTGTTAAGCTTGAACCAGAATGTAAGAGATTTATCACGCATGTGATAAGCAGTAAATAATTGTAGTAAGCATAGAATATACTATCACACATAAGAAACACAAATGAACACAAACATTTAAGGTGAAAACCCAATGTGGGAGTAAAACACTACGGTTGTCATCTCAGTCTTCAAACTTATTAATATAAAAAACTTCTTACATTCCTGTATTGGTGCAGACCCATACCAGTATGCAGGCGCCCACCTACTAAAGGCTACAACCTTCACTCGTTCTCCAGCTTCTACTCGAAGGGAGCTCCAACTCCCTGATTTGATTACCATGGACTACTCGCATGAAGCTTCAACTCCCTCACTGAAGGCTCCAACCCTCAGCAAATTCCGTGGACCACGTTTCATAAATTTTCACATTGGATCCACCTACTTTAATACATCATAACTTGTAGATCAATTGAATCAAACACCATCTTAATTCAAATAGAACAATGAGATCATTGTAACTAGAACACATAAATAAACCGAGAATACTGCATCACACATCAACTATAACCCTGATCATTCATATGCCAACATACATATGCTACTTCACTTAAGGCAACTCGTATGTATATGCACTTTTTTGTAGAGAAACCTGCATACATATCTCAATATACTAAAAACTTTTAATTATGAATCAGACATAGAATTGACTAGAGGTATTCTGAAATATTTTGTTAGCTTACAGAACCTTCATACAGTTAGCAGCATCAATAATATTTTCAACCAATCAACATATAACCAAATTCAACTTCATCATTTAATCAATCTTACTTCAGACATTATCACTCAACCCAGATCAACACGAGGACATCATTGACAGACAACAGAGAAATAATAACATTGATCAGGTTGATGAGTCATTTATGAACATAAACCCTTCCTTTATATATGCAACTTTGAAGAAGTGAATCTGTGTTTATACATGACCTACCCGAGACCAACGTGTGTACAGATCTGCAGATTTTGTGGAAACCCTTTCTTTATATATGCAACTTTGAAGAAGTGAACCCATGTGTATACGTGACTTCACCGAGACCAACCTGTGTACAGATCTCCAAATTTTGACCTAAAATTGTGCAGCTCTTTAGAACTTTAGAAAGACCCAGATCATAATATTCAGAGAGAAAAACATGTGTCAATACTTAGATCTAGTCAATCCATGAGTAGATCATACAATGGAAAGTGATTCAACGTCTCATGGTTCTGATCCATCATTGCATTTATCGCTTCATAATCATTTCAGATCTATGTGTCAATATGACACTTGCAATGAAAATATACTTCATATTGAAGTATTCATAAAAACATTTTCACATGCATACCTAGCACTTTGATCTTCACCTCCTTATATAGTTAGAGGCTTAGCCAATACCATGGGTCAAAACTACACTAGTGCCAGTAGTATTCTTTGAGGGGATCAATATTCATTGTCACATTCATTTTTATTTTCCAATAGCATGGTAAAGACCCATGGTATTTAGAATACCATGATGCTAAAACTATACGTGATTTTGCTTCTTTAAACTCGCGTGTATATGCGACTTGGCCTTGACGAACCCACATATAGATGTTTAAATATTCACCCGTATCAAATTTCTGATTCTGATTTGTAAACCTTTGTCCCATCATTCTTTTATTCTATTCCATAACTCTACCACCTCTGAACTGACCTATGGATTCATCTAGTTACCATATACTTGTTTTCTTACAAGTGAGTTGCCATCAAGGAAAACACATGAATCATAATGCCAAAATTCTCCCCCTTTGGACTTGATGGAAACCATGTTGGTGTTGATCACCTCAACATGTAGAAACATGTTAGATACATCGAATAACTATTATTCAAACACAAAGATACTCTCCCCCATTGACATCAAAGGAAAAGGGTGGACCAAAGCTCCCTCTTTTGATCCGATTTGCACTATACTGTCCATGCTCCCCCTGAGCACATGTTGAATATTCAAAAATATTTTCAAATGAAGAACATGACTTTATAACTCAACTGAGTATGACCTTTCTATCACCAAGGAATCATACATACATCAATCAGCCAACCATGTGGGGATACATATTTGACTCAACTATCCAGCTAAGTGGTATTACATTATTTTGACGCTACCACCCAACCAAGTGGGATTACATATCTGACATGACCTTAAAAGTCCATGCATGACTAAATATGACAATTATTACAGCATAGGTCTCCACATGACCTTTATGTCAAATGATAGATATGACATTAATAACTGAGACCAAAATATCTTAATAGTAGAATAATTGAACAACCATAATGCCAACAATGAATTATATGATGGAAGGCTAGTGCTCCCCCTGAACCTATGCTACCTGTTCATTGTCAATAATTCATTCATTAGAGAATTTTCATTAATCAGAGAATTATCAATGAGAAAAAAATAACTCAATACCGTATCAGCAGAGTGTACCCATCAACACTAGACCAAGAAAAATCAAATCGTAGTTGTTAGTAGCATGTCATAGGTTGATCGTGAGTCTGTCCCACTATTTTTCTATCAGAGAAAAACATACATGACTATATTGAATGAAACTCGTGTATATACGCGACTATACTTCATGAAACCCACGTACAAAAATCAACCTTCTAAATTTTCACATGTAGACTGAGCAGACTAGATTAACAACAAAATGAGGTAGAGACAACTCCCAGTTTATGTGTGAGATATTCAAATGCTTCTCTGTGAAGAGGTTTAGTAAATATATCAACAACTCATTCTTTTGAGGCAACATCCTTGAATTTAACCTTTTTCTCAAGCACTTTTTCTTGTAGAAAGTGATACTTAATAGGAATATGTTTGGTCTTAGAGTGCATAACATGATTTTTCGAAATACTAATAGCACTTGAATTATCACATATGATGGAGATGGGTAGATAACATTTGATTTGTATATCTTGTAATATTTGAATCATCGAGAGAAGTTGTGTGCAACAAGATGAAATAGCCACATATTCTGCTTCCGCTATAGATAAGGCAATGGAACTTTGTTTCTTGCTTAACCAAGATACCAATGAGGGCCCCATGTAAAATTCACCTCCACTACTGCTTTTCCAGTCATGAACCATTCTGTTGGAAATAGTGAGGGGAGTGGGTGAATCAATATTCCTTTAAATTAGTATTATTATTAATCTTTCAAAGAATTAGTTAATCCTCAATTATTATCAGTGTTTGTACAATGATAGCAGTAAACAAAGGGAACACAAATGCACATAGTTTTTAAGGTGGAAACCCCCTCCAGGAAAAAAACCATCTGAACACTTTCCCAATGATTCTTTAATCTTCAACTCCAATTGAAAAGAAAGCTTCAACATCCTAGAATCTAGAAAAGCATTCTTCTCCATCTCCCACTGGATGGATGCTCTAATGCCCGAGATTCTTCAGTAGTCAACTGAACGGATGCCCCAACACCCAATGAGTTACAACTCACCCTAGCACCACCCTACCACCCTATAGAAGAATAAAAGAAGAATGTACTCCCGTACTAGGGAAAATGGTCCACTTTACAATGATATAGAATGATGTAGAAGAATAAGGCACACGAGACCATAACCCCAACTATGACACAACCACCTAATGATGATCCTAGACCTCCCGACACTGCCTCTTCAACTCTTGGAAAATAGACACTTGTACAAATTTTGCAATTATGCTTTTACAGTGAATCTATATAATGATACTTTTACAGTGATTGTATGCAGTGCTGCCTAATTGAAGACTTCATGCGGTGAACTTCTTGTTACTGTTATGCACCTTGATTGCTTCTCTTGTCATGCTACCCTTTCTCACTCTTCAAAACATTAGATTATGGAATGAGTATTCACTTTGATGAATATATAATACCTACAAAAAAATCTTTAAGGAAATACTCATGACATGATAATAGCAAAACTTACCTCATCCTCCAGAGCATAGGTTAGTGCTAAGCAAAAACAACAAATTATAATACAAAGAACCTAATGCAAATAAGAGATGAAAATTCATATACAAAGTATACTTACCTGGAGCTTACCTATGCTATGTCATTTTTCTTCGCCTTGCTCTTTGTTGCCCTAGATAGTCTGGTCCTTTGCAACTGTTCATAGCACTTGATTTAGTTTTGTTTTCTTGCCTTCTAGGAGCACCATATTGAATCTGATGTATCTCTGTGATTTCAGATCCCCAATATGTGAGCTTTGGTCCTGTAGTATACTTTAAGTCTTCTTTCCAATGGCATAGGTTTGACCCAATTTGGATTCTTCAATCAAAAGTTATGCCTAATCTCTCACAATGACCTAATTATGGACTAGTTCAGTAGAGCGAACTTGTATGACATGCCATGTCTCACTATTTCCTCTTGTGGCTCTTAAATTTCTACGAAACAAACTACAGTCTGTGCCCTATCTAACACTTTTTGCAGAATTCCAATCCACTTCTTAGAGAGAGAGTTATGATGATTTTCCCAAGGTCACCTCTTTGAGATGAAATTCGGGAGCCTACAAAAACCCTAAATTTCATAGATCATATCTCCAAAAATATAGTGAGCCAAGCTTTGAATATGGTCACGATGTTGATCAGGATTTCAGCTCAAATGGGTTTTAATTTTAGCATCTAAGACTTCACATAAATAAAGTTATAGTGAAAATTCCATGATCACTACTTTTGGAGGATATATGAGATTTCTTTTGATAGAGTTGAGAGGGGTTTCTATAGAGAATGTTGGAGCGATTTTAGGAGATTAAAAAACTATTAATTATTGACTATTCGATGGCCAAAATCAATGATAAATTCCATGCCACAACCCTATGGTGTTTTATCCCACTAATTTGGGTTACTAACTTCAATCTTGAATAACTTACAAACTGTGAGGAATTATGAGGAGAGCTATATACCGATCGAAATATATTTTTGAGTAGAGTATTCCTATAAATGTTATAAGATAAAAAAATATGAATGATGATGCTCAATGTGCCATGGAAGTTTAGGTTCATCCTTGGTGTTGCTTTTGTTAACATCAATGACAATCTTAGATCATCTTTAGATCAACAATCTCTCCCTTTGGAATTGATGGCAACACAAGTACTCCCCCTGCGATGAGGGCACCATTTCCTACTGTCTTCTCTCCCAATTTGAAATCAATGGCAAAGGGTAACTCCACCTGACACACGACCATCCTGTGGATCTGTATACACTTCCACTCCCCCTTTATTTTCTGAATAAGGAAAATATAATGAGAACTTGGGATGATCCGAATCGGATCCACAAGAGACTGTCAAGAACCTTGATTGTATCGAGTTGAACAAATCCTTGAAAATTCCAAAATAGCGATCAAAAACACCTTGAACCAGTGGCAATGTCTACCAACGTAGAACAACAAGGACCTCGGTCAAAGCGCGCTGACCGAGGCCCATTGAGACTACGCAGGAGGTCAAAGTAACCCCTGGGAGCACCGGATCATGAAAAGTAGGTGATTTAAACAGGGCTAAAGTGGAAAAGCCTTAATCACTCTGTCACATTGGGAGCCGAAGAACTACGGTCGGAGAAACAAATAGCGCTAAAGGATTAAGGTGGGACCCGCGCTCTGGAAAACTGGCGGTATTGATCGGGGTGCCCTTGAACGGTAAGGGGTTTTGGAAGAGAGCAGAGCGATCCCACTCAGCAATCGATGCATGGCAGTGGAGGTGAGAGAAAAATTGCCGTGATCGCACGCTATCGGTCGAGCAAGTCAACCATGCTCGACGTGCGTATGATGTTGGATTTGGAGGAGCCCAGATCGGACGGTTGAGATTGCGCCCGATGGAGGAAGCGGAATTGACGGGGGATTACGCTGTGTTCTAAAGGGATTTGGAGTCTGTTTTACCACCACGGTGGAAAAAGAATGCATACCCAGCATAATGGAAGAAACGAACTGACGAAGCATGCTGGCACCAGTTAGATGGAGACACATGGCCACTTCCTGAGCATTCATGCTGACGCGGAACAGGGAACTCCAAGTGCAGTTGCAGAAGGTGAATCGACGCAGGCGAGAGAGGAATCGAACATGCATGGGGATTGAATGGCTGAAGCCATGAACAGAGATAGTCAGAAAAAATGGGAGAGACAGAGAGAAGAGAAGAGTTAATTTGGAAACTCAAATTGAGAGGAGTCCAAGCAACTAAGAGAGACAGTGAACATAAAGAGTAGTAAATCCAAGCAGAGGAGACAGAGGGCCGAGCTAACCACAAGCAACATCGAGCACCAGAGAGCTTGAAGATTCAAGCCTTCCCATAGAGGAATTTGTTCGGATCGAGCATCAGAGTTGGCTCTTTCCACTGTAGACCAACGGTCACAGAGCTGGTAGGAAGAACAAGAGTCTATGTACTGCGAGTGGCTTGGGGAATCTAAGAACCACCCTACCAAGCAAACCTGTTTCAGGAGAACTCACATTGAGTCCCTGTATTTGTAATTCTCTACTTAAAGACACAATAAAACAAGGCAACCACTGAAGCTGGACTAGAGATGTAGCCCTGGAGAATAGGGTGAACTCCTTATTAAAATTGTTTGTGTCTTTGTGTTGCTTACTGTATTTCTTAGCTGTCTTTCCACTTATTCTCCGTGTATTGGCAATCTGATCGATTCGTTGCTTAAACAACACAGAACACACACTAGCACATGAGTCTGTAATACCTTTTGTTTTAATGAATCTTTAAATGATGACACTCATAGAGTGATTATCAGATCAAGTGGTATCAGAGCTCTAGGCTGTAAGGATAGACAAGTTTGTGTTGGTTTAGCTGTGAATTCTCACTAGATCAAAGCTCAAATTAGGAGAAGGAGAGTTGGTGGAAACTAATCCTGAAATTGGGAGAGTCTATTCTCAGAAAACAATGTCAGAGGAAGGTTCTATAGGGCCAGACCCTCAATTCATAGAAAGTTTCCTAGCTATAAAGTCTATGGTAGAGGAAATGTATAGAGACTTTAGAAAGCATACGGATGAAAATTCATCAGGTTATAAACAAGATAAAGAGGAAGATGAGTCTCATTCCCATGACCACCCGAAAGGAAAGGGGAAAGAGAAAATCTTTCTCACACGTCCTAATATCCCTGTGCATAATAAGAAAGCATCTTTGATTAAGTTAGATGTTAAATTTGATTTGCCTATATATGATGGAGAGCTAAATGCTAAAAAGTTAGACAATTGGATTAGACAAATTGATGTGTATTGCAGAGTATAGAACATAGACTCAGATAATTGTAAGATTCAGTTGTCAAGCCTACACCTAGGAGGCGCTGCCTTGGTTTAGTGGGAAGGCAGAACCCAAGCTGATATGAAGAAGCATGGTAAGACCATCTCTGTCTGGAGTGAATTTGTTGCTGCAATCAAAAAGAAGTTCTATCCATTGGCCTACATGCAACAAGCCATCATGAGTTGGGAAACTCTTCGGTAGTTGAAAGGGAAAAGTGTACAAGGGTATAATCAGGAGTTCAGAAAAAGAGCATTGATGTTGGGTATCTCATTAGACTCACCAGAGACTCTTTTGAAGTACATTGGTGCTCCACACAGCTACATGAGGCATACCATCCTCATGTTTAATCCCACTAGTATAGATGAGGTATCTGTACAAGCTACTCATCTAGAAGCCAAAGGAAAGAATGGAAATCCAGAAGTTGGGGGACCATCCCAACCCACTGTAAGCCAGAGCAAGGAGAAAACGAAGTAGAAGTGGAAAGCAAGGAAGGCTAACACTGCACAAAAAGGTAAAGCTTCATGCACTCACTATAAAAAGGATGGGCATGATGATGAGCACTGTTGGATTCTGCATCCAGAGCTGAGACCTAAGAAGTCCAAGGGTAAGAAGAAGAAGATTGCTGCAGCTATTCAGAAAAATTTGGGGTCAAACTCCGGAGATGAAACAATCATTGCAGCCACAAGTATAAAAGGTAAGAATTCTAGAGCATCTACTAGTAATTCTGCTCAATCTGTTATTGATGAAGAACATGAGAGAAAAAGACATGAGCTTTTCCATATTCGAGTTGTTTCCAAAAATCAAAATATTGATACTTTGTTTGATAGTGGCTCACAAGTAAATCTGATTTCTGAAGCAATTGTAAAGAAATTGGGATTAACAACTACACCTCATAAGAAGCCATACCCATTAGGATGGTTGAATGATAAAGCACAACTACAAGTGACTAGACAGTGCAAACTCAAGTTTTATTTTGAGTCAGCATTTGTAGATGAGGTTGAGTTAGATGTAATTCCTTTAGATATATGTGGAATTGTTTTAGGAAGTCCCTAGTTGTACGATAGAAAAGCTATTTTCTATAGAGCTGAGAATAAGTATCTACTTGCTAAAGATGGAATCGAATACTTTGTAAGGGTTCATAAGCTCAAGAATAATTATACTCTCATAAACTCAGGACAGATGAAAAGAATGATAAATTCATGCAAACAGTTCTTACTAATGGTTGTAAAGGAAAATAAATATGATAAAACCAATGTATCTGGGGGCTGTAATGCTGATCAGCATGCTGATATAAAAAAGATTGTTTCAGAGTATGATGTCTTATTTCAAGAACCACAAGGTCTGCCACCCAAAAAGGGAATAGTACATGATATTATTTGGCAGCAAGATGTTCCTTTGCCTAACATTGGGATGTACAGGTTGTCTGCTTTAGAGAATGTTGAAATCAAGAATCAGGTTCAGGAGTTGCTCGAGAAAGGGTTCATCAGGCCTAGCACATCACCATGTGGGTCACCCATCGTTTTGGTGAGAAAGAAAGATGGCTACTGGAGAATGTGCATTGACTACCGAGCACTAAATAAGATAACAATAAAAAATCGTTACCCCCTTCCTCGGATAGATGATATTTTAGATCAATTGAAGGAAGTCGTTTATTTCACCAAGCTCGATTTTCACAATGGATACCATTAGGTCAGAGTTGCAGAGCAAGATGCATGAAAGACTTCTTTCAAAACAAAGCAGGGATTGTATGAATGGCTGGTTATGCCTTTTGGCCTAACTAATGCTCCTGCTAATTTCATGAGATTAATGAATGATGTACTCAGACCTTTTCTTGATGATTTTTTTATTGTGTATTTGGATGACATTTTGATTTTTAGTAAAACACGGGAAGAACATTTAAAGCATGTTTAGCAGACCTTAGATGTTTTGAGAAGAGAAAAACTTAATGTTAAACTCTCCAAATGTGAATTTGGCGAAACCTCTCTAAATTATTTGGATCACATAGTAGGGGGAGGTGAATTGAAAATAGATCCCTCTAAAGTGGCAGTCATTGTAAAATGGCCTAAACCCCAGTCTGCTACAGAAGTGAGAAGCTTCTTAGGAGCAACACAATATTGGAGGAAGTTGATTTCAAATTTTTGCTCAATTGCAGCTCCCTTACATGCTTTGATAGGATTGAACAAGGTGTTCCAGTGGGGAGGCAAACAGTAGAAAGCCTTCGACACCTTGAAAGAAAATATTAGTACATCACATGTACTAGCACTGCCAAATCTACAAAGACCATTTGAGATCCAAACTGATGCCAGTGACTATGCCATGGGAACAATGTTGACACAACACGGTAAACCCATATGTTATCAATCCTGCAGTAGTTAACTATCCTACCTATGATAAAGAATTGTATGCATTAGTTCAGAGTGTGAAATAGTGGAAACATTACTTAATGGGCAAAGAAACAGTAATACATACCGATCATCAACCACTTCAATATCTACACTCCCAAACTAAGTTGCAGCAATCAAGACATTACAGATGAATGGGTTTTCTACAACAGTTTCATTTATTCATTAGATATAAAAAAGGCATACATAACAAGGTTGCAGATATGTTATCAAGACCCATTATAAATGCATCTACCATACTTAAGCATAATTTTGTGCTACATGAAAGCTACATAGAACAATATGCTTAGGACATGGACTTTCAAGATGTATATGCAACTTTGAGTCAAGGAAAAATAGTAGAAGAATTGGACTATCATGTGAAGGACCGACTCTTATATCATTGTGGGAAACTCTACATTCCACAAACTGATAGGGTAAAGATAATTAGGGAAGCACACACTTCTTTGATATCAGGTCACTTTGGGGTAAGTAAAACAGTTGCACAGTTGCAAAGGTTCTGCTATTGGCCAAAAATGAATGAGACAGTTTCTAGGTATGTAAAGGGATGTGCTATGTGTGCTAAAAGCAAGCCCAATAACAGAAAACTAGGCTTATACACTCCATTACCAGTGCCTTCTCACCCTTGGGAAATCATTTCCATGGATTTTGTTGGAGGACTGCCTAAATATAGGAAAGGTCATGATTATCTGTATGTTGTTGTGGATAGATTCAACAAAATTTGTATTTTGATACCCTGTAGTAAACAGATTACAACTGAACAAACTGCAAAATTATTCTTTGAAAATGTATGGGTTCATTTTGGATTACCCGCTTCTATTGTATCTGATTGAGACACCCGATTTGTGGGGAAGTTTTGGTCATGTCTGTGGGAACTAATGGACACCAAGTTAAAGAAAAGCACAGCTTTTCATCCAAAAACAGATGGCCAAACAGAAGTAGTTAATAGGACGGTGATCCAGTTACTGAGAGGATATTGCAGCAAACACCCTAAGCTTTGGGATGAACACTTGTGTTATGTACGACATGCTTACAATAGAGCCAAACACTCTTCTACACAGAGATCTCCTTTTGAGACCTGCTTTGGTTTCATACCAAGGTCTCCTTTAGATTTTTTCTTTCGTAAAGATACCATGGTTGATAGACACAATGATGTGGACAAGGCAACTAGGTTCATTGAATAGATCCAGGAGATCCATCAGGCAGTACAGGAATAGCTGGAAAAGAGCTAGGCCAAGTACAAGGCTAGGCATGATAAGCATCGTATGGAGCATAGTTTTCAAGTTGGAGACCAAGTCTGGCTGTATATCGGCAAGGACAGGATGCAAGGTGAAGGTAAAAAGCTAAAACCTATCAGGTGTGGACCCTTCAGGATACTTGAGAAGATTGGTGAAAATGCCTTCTGCCTTGAGCTACCAGCTTACATGCACATCTACTCAATCATAAACGCAGACTGTTTGAGGTTGTTTGAACCTTCAATGATTGAGGACCTTAAAGAGCATAGTTAATTACCTTCTGTTGACGACCTGCTACCTGAATATCTTAATGAGTTGCAGGAAGATACAATGCTGGATAGGAAGGTAAGGACGATGCACAGTGGACAAGTGGAATACCTCAGGATTCGGCTTAAGGGTTCAAAGCCGAGCAGTGCGAAGTGGATTGAGATTGGACAAGTGAGACAACAGTTGCCTCACTTAGTCGATGCTTGAAGAAAACCAACTTTTGGTGGTCCAAAAGCTTTTTCAGTATGGAGGCCATGATCCGAATTGGATCCAGAAGAGACTGTCAAGAACCTTGACTGTATCAAGTTGAACAAATCCTTGAAAATTCCATAACATCGATCAAAAACACCTTGAATCAGTGGCAATGGGTGCCAACGTAGAACAACGAGGACCTCGGTCAAAGTGCGCTGACCGAGGCCCATGGAAATTGTGCAGGAGGTCAAAACAACCCTTGGGAGCCCCAGATCAAGAAAAGGAGGCGATTTAAATAAGGCTAAAGTGGAAAAGCCTTAAGCACTCGTTCGCATTGGGAGCTGGAGAACCGCAGGCAGAGAAACAAAAAGCGCTAAAGGACAAAGGCGAGACCCGCGCTCTAGAAAACTAGCGGTATTGATCGGGGCACCCTTGAACGGTAAGGGGTTTTGGAAGAGAGCAGAGTGATCCCACTCAGAGATTGACGCATGGAAGCGAAGGTGAGAGAAAAACCGTCGTGATCGCGTGCTATCGGTGGAGTAAGCCAACCGCATTCGATGTGCGTATGACGTTGGATCTGGAGGAGCCCAGATTAGACGACTGAGATTGTGCCCGATGGAGGAAGTGGAATTGACGGGGATTAAGCCACGTTCTAAAGTGATTTGGAGTCCATTTGACTGCCACGGTGGAGAAATAATGCATACCCGGCGTAACAGAAGAAATGAACTGACGAAGCATGCTGGCACCAGTTAGATGGAGACACGTGGCCACTTCCCGAGCATTCATGCTGACGCCGAACAGGGAACTCCAAGCATAGCTGCAGAAGGTGAATCGACGCAGGCGGGAGAGGAACCGAACAGGCATGGGGATCGAATGGCTAAAGCCATGAACAAAGACAGTCGAAAAAAAAGGGGAGAGATAGAGAGAAGAGAAGAGTTAATTTGGAAACTCGAATTGAGAGGAGTCCAGACAACTAAGAGAGACAGTGAACACAGAGAGCTGTAAGCCAAGCAGAGGAGACAGAGGGCCGCGCTGACCACAGGCAGCATTGAACACCAGAGAACTTGAAGATTCAAGCCTTCCCATAGAGGAATCTGTCCAGAGTGAGCATTAGAGTTGGCTCTTTCCACTGTAGACCAAAGGTCACAGAGCTAGTAGGAAGAACAAGAGTCTGTGTACTCCGAGTGGCTTGGGGAATCCAAGAACCACCCTGCCAAGCAAACTTGTTTCAGGAGAACTCGCATTGTGTCCTTGTATTTGTAATTCTCTGCTTAAAGACACAATAAAACAAGGCCACCACTAAAGCTGTACCAGAGACGTTGCCCTAGAGAATAGGGTGAACTCCTTATTAAAACTGTTTGTGTCTTTGTGTTGCTTACTATATTTCTCTGCTGTCTTTCCACTTATTTTATGTGTATTAGCAATCTGATCGATTCATTGCTTAAACAACACAGAACACACACCAGCACATGAGTTTGTAATACTTTTTTTTTAATAAATCTTTAACTGATGGCACTCATAGAGTGATTATCAGATCATGGGAGAATCCCAAACTTCTAGCGAAGATTTTCAAATGGTTCACAAGGTAAAGGTTTAGTGAAGATATCAACAATTTGTTCTTTTGTAGCAACATATTCAAGTTTGATATTCTTTTTAGTGACTTTTTCTCTAACAAAATGATATTTGATCAGAATTTTTTTTGTTTTTTAATGCATGGCAGTATTCTTGGAGATGATGATGGCACTGGCATTATCACATAAGATGGGTATAGGTTCACTGAATTGTACTTGAATATCTTGCAAAGTTTGTTTCATCCAAAGAATTTGAGTACAACAGGCCGCTGCTGCAATGTATTCTTCTTCCGTTGTAGATAACGAGATTGAGGTTTTCTTTTTGCTCATCCATGATACGAGACAACCACCTAGATAGAGTGTTGCTCCACTAGTACTCTTATGACCATCAATGCTTACAACCCAATATTCATCTATAAAGGCTTGAATAATGAGATTGTAGCCCTTGGGATACCACAAGCCATATTCATTTGTGCCCTTTAGATATCAAAGAATTCTTTTGATGGTAATAATATGTGATTCTTTTGGTGCTGCTTGGAATTTTGCTACTTGTCGAACTGCTTGTATAACATCTGGTCAGGAGGCTATCACATATAGGATACTACCAATCATGGATATATACATCCTTTGGTCCACATCCTTTGACGAATCTTCTAAAATTAACTTGCGACCTATTATCATGGGGGTAAGGACTGGCTTATAATATTCCACCTAGAATTTTTGAGCATTTCCTTGATGTACTTGGTTTGATATATGAATATTTATTTATCGTGCTGAGAAATATAAAGCCCTAAAAAGTATGTTAGTTCGCCAATCATGGACATTTCAAAATCACTTTTCATTTTTTTCATTTTGGCAAAGTCTTTACTTAATCTGTCATCACTGCTTCCAAAGATTATATCATCCACATATACTTCGATAACTGTTAGGTTATCTAGATCAACTTTGAAATAAATATTATTGTTACCACTTCCTTTCCTAAATCTTTGTTGATGTAGGTATCTGTCAAGACGAGCATACCAAGCCCTAGGAGCTTTCTTGAGAAGATATAGAACCTTCTTTGATCTGCATACATAGTCTTCTTTGTCATAGAGTAGAAAACCTTCATGTTTTTGAATGTAAACTTCTTCCTTGAATTTACCATTTAGAAAAGTTGACTTAACATCCATTTGGTAGACCTTGATTTTTCTCGAGCAAGCATAAGCGAGAAAAATTCTAATCGCTTCCATTCTGGCAACGAGATTTTTTTTTCTTAAAAATAAATTCCTTCAACCTGTTCATATCCTTTGTAGACTAATCTTGCCTTGTTCCTGGTAAGCTGTAATCCTTCAACTGTTTTTCTCCCCTGAACCTATAATGAAGTTGCCATCTCATTCAAACTACCTTCTTGTCAATCGTAGACTTGTGCCATATACTGCTGCATAGACTCCTCCTCTACAAACATTAAGGAGTCAACAAGCTAGATTGTTCAAAATAGTGAGTCACCTAAAGAGCCATCTTGACTTGAGTCATTATCTAAAGAAACTGCTAATTCCTCATGACCTTTTGCTTCTACAAATCCTAAAATCATAACTGCTGAAACCTTGTCATTTGCTTTATCTTCCTGTACCTGTATCCTTTTCTAGACCTTCTTATTCCTCCAATCTCGATCCATGTGCCCATAGTTATGACACTTGAAGCATTCAATGTTTTCCATAGGTGATTCCATTTGATATTTGCAACCGCAAGCGCTATGGCCATAGTTATGGCATTTGAAACATTTAATGTTTGGCCCATCTAGTACATATTATCTTATGACAAGATCATCATGGAACATATCTCGTGATCCTGCAAACTTGCTTCTAGGGTTCTACAGATAATGGTTGTACCTATCAAAAACTTCACAATCCCTAACCATATGTCCATAGTTAGCACATAAAAATCAATAACCATTAAATAAATGTGCATACTTGAATGGTTTATTTGGATGCGATGGTCCTTGATAGTTGTACCTCTCAATAAATTTACAATCCTTGGCCATATGTCCATAGTTAGCGCATGAAAAACAATAGCCATTAGATAAACGAACATATCTAGAATATTTTTCATTGTTCTTTGGAGGCGGTGTTGTAGTTTGTTGTGGTCCTTTGTTCTTGATTTCTTTCGTCTTGTTCTCTGGAGTTGCAACATTCTTCTTTGACTTTTCACTTTGATCAACTTCCTTCTTAGAATCATCCTGCAAAGATGTGGAGCTTGTACCTTCATCAACTAGAGCTTTACCATCTTTAACTTCCTTCATTTTTGCTTCTTCATCTTTGTAACTAAGGCCAGTTCCATCGTTGTAAGATCATTGATTGTTGATGAGTTGTTCCAACACCCTTGAGTTGTTGGCATAGTTTTGGATAGTGTTTCCCTTCTTCACTTCCTTACGTAACAAGACTACTCCTGCTTCTAATGCTTCCCTTTCTCGGTTGCTTTCTTCCAACTTCTTTTGAAGTGACTCTTCAATACATTTATGGTCTTCAACTTCAATTTTGAGACCTTGAACTTGTTCTTCAAAATTATTGGAACAAATCTTCTTAGCCTTGAGCTCTTTTATAAGCTTGATTGCCTCCTTATAGAATTCTTCTATGGTCAACCCTTCTTCTTCGTTGTTTGATACCTATTGCTTATTGTGCTTGGCCATAAACAATACTCTCTCATTGGCTTCTTCTTCACTGTCACTATCTTCATCGGATGATGAGCTATCTCCTTTACAGAGAAATTTCCCTTTTAATCCTTTCTTATTGCCAGTTTTTAGTTTTCTCATAAAGTAGGCATATTCTCCATCTGAGAAACCTTCTTCATCATGTTCCTTTTCTTCACACTTGGAGGTGTAGGTCTTTGCCTTTGAATGTTGTTTGTCCTTATTGTTTTTCTTAGATGCAGCGAACACAATTTCTAGATGCGAATTACCCTCTTCTTCATCAAGTCCCATTTCATATGTTATGAGAACTCCATGTAATTCATATTTGTTGCATTTGGCAATATTTTCACTGTATTATAAGACCGATACCTTTGGGTTGAATCTTCCTGGTAACATTCTAAGAATCTTTCATATAATAGTCTTCTCGTCAACAGGCTCTCCCAATCCTTCCGGAGTGTTGGTTATTTCATCAACTTGTTGGAATAATGCAACAATGTTATCATCTTCTTTCATTCTAAGTTGCTCAAATTTTTCTCTGTATATTTTAAGCTTTGGTTCTTTGACATTTGAGTTGCCTGCATATATATTCTCAAGCTTGTCTCATACATTTTTGGCAGTTTTACAACCCTACACCTTATGATAAGTAGATTTAATAAGTCCACTGATAATAATAATATTTTCTTTTGCATCATTTACCAAACTCTTCTTACATTGTTCATCCAAGGTTAGCGTAAATCCATATTGAGTAGTGTCCCATTTTTCGTAACCTTGTGCCAAGAAATAGACCTCCATTCTTCCTTTCCAGAGTGCATATCTATTTTCATTGAACATACGTACACCATTCTTGGTATGCTCCATGATCTCCTTCCAATTGTTAAACTATCATTGAAATAAACCAAGCTCTGATAGCAATTGTTGGAAATAATGGGTGGGGGAGGGGTGAATCAGTATTCCTTTCAATTAGTATTATTATTAATCTTTCAGAGAATTAGTTAATCTTCAATTATTATCAGTGTTTGTAAAATGGTAGTAGTAAACAAAAGGAACACAAATGCACAGTTTTTAAGATGGAAACCCCCTCCTGGACAAAAACCACCTAAACACTTTTCTAATAATTCTTTAATCTTCAACTCCAATTGAAAAGAATGCTCCAACTTCCTAGGATATATAAAATAATTCTTCTCCATCTCTCACTAGATGGATGCTCCAATGCCCGAGATTCTTCAGTAGTCAATTGGACGTATGACCCAACACCCAATGAGCTACAAATCACCCTAGCACCACCCTACCACCCTGAATTTTTCACAGGATTGAACCTATTGGTGACTTTATGCACTAGCCTAGCACCACCCTACCACCCTATATAAGAATAAAAGAAGAATTGTCTCCCGTACTAGGGAAAATGGTCCACTTTACAATGATATAGAATGATGTAGAAGAAGAAGACACACTAGACCATAACCCCATCTATGACACAACCACCTAATGATTATCCTAGACCTCCCAACACTACCTCTTCAACTCTTGGCAGATAGACACTTGTACAACTTTTACGATGATTCTTTTACAATGACTCTATACAATGATACTTTTACAATGACTGTATGTAACGCTGCCCACTTTAATACTTCATGTGGTGAACTTATTTTTGTTGTTCTACACCTTGATTGCTGCTCTTGTCATTCTACCCTTTCCCACTCTTCAAAACATTGGATTATGCATTGAGTCTTCTCTTTGATGAATATATAATACTTGCAAAAAGTCTTCAAGGAAATACCCATGAAATGATAATAGAAAAACTTACCTCATCCAGCAGAGCATATGTCAATGCTAAACAAAAACAGAAAAATAGAATACAAAGAACCTAATGCAATTAAGATATGAACATGCATATACAAAATATACTTACCTGGAGCTTACCTCTTCTGCATCATTTTGCTGCACCTTGCTCTTTGCTTCCCTAGACAGTCTGGTCCTTTGCAGCCCTTGACAACACTTGATCTAGTTTTTTTTTGTTTTTCTCCTTCTAGGGTCATGATATTGAATCTGATGTATCTCTCTGATTTCATATCCCCAATATGTGATATTCAGTCTCTGATAGCCCTCGGAGTATTCTTTCCAATGCCACAGGTTTCACCTGGTTTGAATTCTTCAAGGAAAAGTTTAGCCCAATCGGTCACAATGACCTAATTATGGACTAATTCAATAGAGCTAACTTGTACGGCATGTCACGTGTCATTGTTTCCTCCTTCGGATCTGAAATTTCTACAATGAACACTATAGTCCGTGCACTATCTTCCACTTTTTATAGAATTCCAATCTCCTTCTCAGAGAGAGAGTTATGACGATTTTCCCTAGGTCACCTCTTTGAGATGAAATTGAGGAGCCCAAGAAAACCATAAATTCCATAGATCATATATCCGAAACTATAGAGAACAAAGATCTAAAGTTCGGTCACGATGTTCATTAGGATTTTCTCTCAAATGGGTTCTAATTTCAACATCAAATACTGCGCCGAAATAAAGTTATAGTGAAAATTCCACGATCACTACTTTTGGAGGATATATGAGATTTCTTTTTATAGAGTTGAGAGGGGCTTCTATAGAGAATGTTGGAGAGATTTTAGGAGCTTAAAAAATGATTAATTATTGACTACTAAATGACCAAAATCAATGATAAATTCCATGCCACAACCCCGTGGGCTTTTAGCCCACTAGTTGGGGTTACTAACTTCAATCTTGAATAACTTACAAACCGTGAGGAATTACAAGGAGAGCTATATATCGATAAAACGATATTTTTGGGTAGAGTATTCCTATAATGGTTATAAGATGAGAAACAACGAATGATGATTCCAAATTTTCCATGGAAGTTCAGGGTGATGCTTGGTGTTTCTTGGGTTGACATCAATGACAACCTCAGATCATCTTTAGGTCAACACATTTCCAACCCAATCTGCATCTGTGTATGCATGAAGGGTAAGATCTGCATCTTTAAGATACCATAGACCAAAGACTTGGGTTCCTTGTAGATATTTGAATATTCTATCTATTGCATAAAGATGTGACTCCTTTGGATTGTCTTGGAAACGTCCAACAATCCCAATTGCATGCATGATATCTGGTCTAGTACGTGTTAGATAAAGCAGACTTCCAATCATAGAATTGTACTCTGGTTGGTTTACTATGGGAGAATCATCATTATAACTGAGGCTACATCCTGTCATCCTGAGAGTACATACATGTTCGCAATATTCCATCCCATACTTCTTTAGAATTTACTTGAGATATTTTGTTTGTGAGAGAAATATGCCATCTTTTTCTTGTTTCACTTGTAGACCAAGAAAATAAGCTAGTTCCCCAACTAAAGACATTTCAAATTCTTATTACATAACAGAAGAAAACTTTTGACTCATAGGTTCTTCATTACTTCCAAATATGATATCATCAACATAAATAACAATAATTAATAGTTTATCACATTCAGTTTTTGTGTACCAGTTGTTATTTGCAAATACTTTTGTGAAACCTTGTTGTTGAAGATATTTGTCAAGACGATAATACCATGCCCAGAGAGCTTGTTTTAGCCCATATAAATCCTTTTTGAGTTTTCATACAAGGTTTTCATGAATCCCCAAAATGAATCCCTATGGTTGTTCAATATATACTTTTTCTTCGAGATCTCATTAAGGAAAGCAGATTTTACATCCATTTGATAAAATTTGAAATTTCGAATGCTAGAAAATGAAAGAAACATTCTTATAGCTTCAAGTATGGCTACTGGTGCAAATGTTTCTTCAAAGTCTATACCTTCTTTTTGAGCATCTAACCTTTACAAACAAGTCTAGCCTTCTTCCTAATGACCTCTCCATTTTTCGTTCAACGTATTTTTGAATATCCATTTTTTTCAATAATATTTTTATCATGAGGCCTTGGAACCAATTCCCAAGTATCATTATTTTCAATTTGATCAAATTCTTCATTCATGTCCTTAACCCAACATTTATCTTTACTAGCTTAATTTACATCATTTGGTTTAATGGTGGATAATCAAGCTAGATAACTAGAAGATCCTACAAGGGTTCTTCTTGTTTGAACCCCAGATTCCTTTTCTCCTAGAATTTGAGTTACTGGATTATTCTTTTGAACATACATGGATGGAGCCTTTTCTTTGCCTGATGTGTCTTCTTTTGCTTCTTCATTAGTTTCCTCTTCTATATCATTGTGATTTGATGTGGGAAAGAATTCATCATCATCATCATCTTTTGTTGATGTTACATTTTTGGGATCTGTGCATGCTTCATCAATCACAACATCAATGCATTCAACAATTTTCCAAACTCTCTTATTATAACATTTGTATCCTTTTCTTCTAGATGAGTAACCAATAAGTATTCCTTCATCTTCTCTAGCTTCAAACTTACCAAGTTTTTCGTCATTATTTTTTATGAAACATTTTCTTCCAAAAACTATAAAATGCTTTATAGTGGGAGGCCTACCATTCCAAAGATCATACAAAGTTTTATCACAATTCACATCAACATGATCCTTGTCTAGAATACTTATTGTGGTATGTCCAGCTTCACCCGAGAAGGTGTTAAGAGTTCCAGAATCATCAAGAATAACAAGAGAAATTTTTTGAATAGATCTATTCATTCTTTCTGCCACGCCATGTTGTTGAGGAGTATTAGCTACAAAAAATTGTATTTTATCCCATGTTGTTCATAGAAATCAAATAATTCATCTGATATATATTCTCCTCCTTGGTCAGATCTAAGATATTTTATTTTTAGATCTAATTTATTTTCAACTAATTCCTTAAAGACTTTAAATTTATCAAATGCTTCATTTTTGTGTTTCAATAAATCGATCTGGTACATTCTAGAAAAGTCATCAATGAATAAGATATAGTATTATTCTCCACGAGGTGACTTTTTCCTTACTGGTCCACAAAAATATGTACAAGTTCAAGAAGCTTACTTGCTGATCCTTCTTTGGAATTGAAGTGGACTCTGGTTTGATTACTAAATTGACATGACTTACATATGATACTTTCTGGTATGGTGATGTTGGGTAGATCACAAACAGCTTTGAGCTTGCTTGATTTTCTTATTTGAGAGAAGTTTGGATGTCCCAACCTTTTGTTCCATAACTAGTTTTCCTATTAATTGCCTAGGTAACATTGTTATTGTCCACCCTTCAATATATAGAAATTTCACAGGGTTCTTGTTCCTTTTATTATGGTCTTTCCTGTGTCAAGTTCATGAACCACCAATTCTTTTGTTCAGAATACCACCTCATTTCCTTGGTTACATATTTGGCTAACACTTAACAAATTATGCTTTAATCCATCAACATACATAACATTACCATCTTTAACCTTTTCTTTTACGAAAATAGAACCTTTACCCTTAATGATAGCAGGTGAGTCATTTCCAAAGGTGACATTCTTTTATTTCTCTAAAGCATTGTGTGAAATAAGTTTATCTTCATCACTTGTTAGTGTTGCATTCAGCCATCAGTGATAAAAAAATCCTCTTTTCATTGCGTATTAGGGTCTCATTCAAAAATTTTGTCATTCCACTAGGTTGGATTCCAAAATTCTTTCATTGATGGTAGTCCTAAAATAAAAAAATCATCACTCTCCCTCAAATTTGATTACTTGCTGGCACACTTCCATACCTTGTGGAGTATCCATTATCCATAAAGTTAATGACATCATGCCATCACATCAGTCATGTCATCCAAGGTCAATCCAGTCAAGGTTTTCATTAGGTCATTAGGGTTTTCATGGTTCAATAAAATTCCACTCCATTGCATAAAGTCAACAAGTGTAAAAAATATCAGTACTCCCTTCACCATGTGAAGATGATTTGTAAAGAGAAATGCTTATTTCATCATGTAATTTTGATTTTAAATGTAATATTTTTTATTTTTCACTATGTAATTTTATGTCTTTCAAATGTAATAAGCACATGATTTCCACGTTGCTAATTTAGATTTCCAAAAAGACAAAGGACCAAAAAGTAAAAGGCCAAAGTGTTCTCAATTTATATCAAGTGATCAATTTGTCAAAGAAAAAGTGAAGTGTAAAGGTATGGTTGCCAAGAGTAAGGTGAATGACAAAAGGAAGAAAGTGGGTCTCAACACCAATTTTGAAGATTTAAACAAAGTATAAAGGCCATAAAATACCGAGGAAATGCTCATTTTCACTCTTATCCATCAATATCTCACTCACCTACACTCCATCTACCTACCTTGAGCTTTTCCCATGCCCATTCCTCTCATTTCCCTCTGCTAGGGTTTTGAGGGCATTTCTCTTGGTTTCATGACCTTGATGGTTAAATCATCAACAAAAATTGTATCCTGATTCTATTACACCTTCCATTATCCTTAATATAACTTTCTAGACACTTCACATCTCTCATATCCCTCAAAATCATCATTTTTCTACAAACCCTAGCATATTACTACGCTTTTGACACTTTTCTAGACTATGCGTGTGTTTTGCCCTTTTGGACCCCTTCCCCTCACTCAATCCTTTAAATTCCAATTTTCCCTACTTCCTAACATCCCTCACTACCTCCAAAAATTTTCCTAAGAATTTAGAAGCTCCCTATCCCATTTATTTCCGTCCATTCCTATAAATTTCCCAAATCCCATATCTTGCCTACATTAAACACTAATTTCCTCTCCCATTGAGCTAGGGTTTTCTATGGAATCAGAGACATCTGAGTAGAGGAGGCATAAGGGAGGTCATATCGTCAATTATGAGGCCAATCCAACTCATAAACATCATGTCTCCATAATTTTTCAAAGAGTCATTCCAAGGGACAAAATCATTTTCCACACAGGGCTAGTTTTGCTTCAAAGTATGTTTCCAACCGAACCGAGATCAATTTTACAAACATGAGAGAGGTTTTTGTCCATTATAGGCCAAGAAAACAAAACCTCCTTCATTTTTTACACATGTGTTATGGTTTTGGAGAAATGTAAAACATACAGGTGCAACAAGAGGTTTTCTACACTTCTAGAGTGACCTTCGGAAAATCAATTATTCTCCTAGCTGGAGTGTCCACATGACTTTATTGATACATCAAATGATAAAAAAACAGAGAGGGTTTTCTAATGAGCTATCATGAGAGAAATTTGGAGTTGAGTAATACCTCCAAAAGTTTCATGCAAGAGCAAACTTCATTTTTGTACCCTCATTCTACACTTCTTGACTAGTCTTGGTAGAATTGGTCTTTGAGGGGATATACTTGATGATTTTGAGTGCTTGATAAGTCCATTGTGTAGCCAAGAGAGCTATAATTCCAATGAGCTATCATGAGATCAATTTCTATGCTAGGAAGGCACTTAAAATTTGGCTTCAACATGGATGGTGCGCTTGGAAAAGAGATGGTGCGCGGGGCACAAAAATTGCACGGTTGACAATTCTCCGATATTTTTTAGTTTTCATTGCAAAATTTGATATTCATCTTGTGAAATGATGATTTTACTTATGTAATTTATTATTTAAATGTAATTATGGTGTTTTTACTGTTACCTAGGGTAAATACATTAGGTAAATGGACTTAGTTAGGTGTAATGAATCAATTTCATTGTAATTAGGGATGAGTCAGTTTGACCACCCTATACTCTAGCTATCAGTTCAGATTTCGGTGGAACTGCTCCTATTCTCATGGATTCGACCCCTAAGGCTGGGAGAAGTTTTTTCTGAGGCCTATATCATATATTTTGTAGTCTTTTCAAAGGTTGGAATCAGTTGAACATTTGGCTTTTGATCAAGAGACACTATTGTATCAGAATTTGGCCAATTTTAATAGATGAGTTACAACTATTTCCTTGGGATAATTGTGGTATGAACATTTAACATTGTTTCTTATATTTTCTCATACTTTTGAATGTGTTTTTTATTCCAGCAATCATTTCATGTCTATTTTGTGATAGTTTTCAAGTTGATGAACATAATTCATGATTTTTCATGCTCTGTTTTGGGGAAACTTTCACAGTCTGTAATCATTTCTTCAGTTTAGAAAAAATTCATGTGTTTCATGATTTTCCTAGATCCTCATCAGTCTAATTCATTCCACACAAATACCCTTAAGTGTTAGGTTTTATTCCTACCTTGCCCCTCTGAATGTCTGCAATCATACCCTTATTTTCCCTGACCTATTCTCTTTGACCTAATTCTCATCTAGCAACCCAATATCAAACAATAAAACCCTAATTCATCCAGCCCACTTGGCTTTCATTTTGTGGAGGGAGCCCTTTCTCGCTTGGTAGGGATAGATATCAACTCAAAATGTTGGTCTGTGGTTACCTCAACTTGACTCTTCCTCAGTCTTGGAGATTCGGAGGAGTGATAACATCACCTATCATGTGTTTTTATCATATGCTCTCAATGTACCATTTATTTTCTTCTCCTTTTGCAAACAATGCTATGACACAAATTTCAGACTCTAACTCCTTCCTTTTCCATACCTTAGAATTTATTGATATTTTCTGTTTTTGAGATGTTGGCTATAATTGGCTCCTGCATGTACATTCTTCATGTCCAAAGTTATTGCAAAATGAACATTCATTTTCATATATAAGAGGTGAGAAGTTATTATAAGTGTTATTCTTGACTCCTGACTCATTCGTTCGTTTTCTTGCTTCTCTAGTGATGATGGTTTCATCTGCATCACATTGAGCAGACTTATGACCAAAATTATGACATGAGAAACATTATCCATTAAAGAAAAAATTTATGTGAACATACCTCAATGGAGCCTTTTCTTTTTCTGATGTGTCTTCTTCTGTTGCTTCATTAGTTTCTTCTTCTATATCATTGTGATTTAATGTGGGAAAGCATTCACCATCATCCTTTTTTGTTCACGTTACCCTTTTGGGATTTGTGCATGCTCCATCAATCACAACATCAATGCATTCAACAATTTTCCAAAGTCTCTTATTGTAACATCTGTATCCTTTACTTCTAGATGAGTAGCCATGAGGTATTCCTTCATATTCCCTAGCTTCAAACTTACCAAGTTTTTCATCATTATTTTTTATAAAACGTTTTCTTCCAAAAACTCTAAAATTCTTTACAGTGGGAGGCTTACCATGCCAAATTTCATACAAAGTTTTATCACAATTCACATTAACATGAGCCTTGTTGAGAATACTTACTATGTTATGTCCAGTTTCACCCGAGAAGGTGTCAAGAGTTCTAGACTCATCAAGAATAACACGAGCCATTTGTTGAATGGATATATTCATTCTTTCTGCCACACCATGTTGTTGAGGAGTATTAGCTACAAAATATTGTCTATTTATCATAGAAATCAAACAATTCATTTGATATGTATTCTCCTCCTTGGTCAGATCTAAGACATTTTATTTTTAGATCTAATTCATTTTCAATTAATGCCTTGAAGACTTTAAATTTATCAAATGCTTAATCTTTGTGTTTCAATAAACTGATCCAACACATTCTAGAAAAGTCATCGATGTATAAGATATAGTATTGTTCTCCACGAGGTGACTTTTTCCTTACTAGTCCACAAAAATGAATAGGTATAAGTTCAAGAGGCTTACTTGTTGATCCTTCTTTGGCATTGAAGTGAACTCTGGTTTGATTACCGAATTGACATGACTTACATATGGTACTTTCTAGTATGGTGATGTTGGGTATATCATGAAAATATTTGAGCCTGCTTGATTTGCTTATTTAAGAGAAGCTTAGATGTCCCAACCTTCTGTACCATAACCAATTTTCCTCTTCCTTTACTAGGCAACATTGTTCTTGGCAACCCTTCAATATATGAAAATTTCATGGGGTTCTTGTTCCTTTTATTACATGGTATTTCCCATGTCAAGTTCATGAACCACCCATTCTTTTGATCAGAATAACACCGCATTTCCTTGGTCACACATTTGGCTAACACTTAACAAATTATGCTTTAATCTATAAACATACATAACATTACCATCTTCAGCCTTTTCTTTTAGAAAAATAGAACCATTATCGTTAATGATAACAGGTGAGTCATTTCCAAAGGTGACATTCTTTTCTTTGTCTAATGCATTGTATGAAATAAATTTATCTTTATCACCTATCATGTATTTTTAGCATATTCTATCAATGTACCATTTATTTTCTTTGGCTTCTGCAAACAATGCTATGCCACACCTTTCAGATCGTAACTCCATTTTCCATAGCTTAGAATTTGTTCATATTTTCTCTTTTTGAGATGTTTCCTATAATTGGCTTGTGCGTCCAGATTCTTCATGTCTAGATTTATTGCAAAATGAACATTCAATGTCATCTATAAGAGGTGGGAAGTTATTATAAGTGTTCTTCTTGACTCCTGACTCATTCCCCTGTTTTCTTTATTCTCTAGTCGTGATGGTTTTGTATGCAACACATTGAGAATACTTATAACCAAAATTATGACATGAGAAACAATGTCCATTAAAGAAGAAATTTATGTGAACATAACTAGATGAAGACGTTTCTTTGTCTGATGCTTCTTCTTTTGTTGCTTCATTAGTTTCTTCTTCTATATCACTGTGATTTAATGTGGGAAAGCATTCATCATCATCCTCTTTCGTTGATGTTACCTTTTTGGGATCCATGCAATATCAATGCATTCAACAATTTTTTGAAGTCCCTTATTGTAACATTTGTATCCTTTACTTCTAGAAGAGTAACCACAAATTATTCCTTCATCTTCTATAGCTTCAAACTTACCAAGTTTTTCATCATTATTTTTTATGAAACGTTTTCTTCCAAAAACACTAAAATTATTTACAGTGGGAGGCTTACCATACCAAAGTTCATACAAATTTTTATTACAATTCACATGAACATGAGCCTTGTTGAGAATACTTACTGTGGTATGTCCAACTTCACCCGAGAAGGTTTCAAGGGTTTTAGACTCATCAAGAATAACAGAAGACATTTGTTGAATAGATCTATTCATTATTTCTACCACGCCATGTTGTTGAGGAGTATTAGCTACAAAAATTTGTCTTTTTATCCCATGTTGTTCACAAAAATCAAATAATTCATCTGATATGTATTCTCATCCTTCGTCAGATCTAAGACATTTGATTTTTAGATCTAATTCATTTTCAACTAATTCCTTAAAGACTTTAAATTTATCAAATACTTCATCTTTGAGTTTCAATAAACCGATCGAGCACATTCTAGAAAAGTCATCAATGAATAAGATATAGTATTGTTCTCCACAAGGTGACTTTTTCCTTAGTCATCCACACAAATCAATATGTATAAGATCGAGAGGCTTATTTGTTGATCCTTCTTTGGCACTGAATTGAACTCTAGTTTGATTACCAAAATGACATGAGTTACATATGGTACTTTTTTGTATGCTGACGTTGGGTAGATCATGAACAACTTTGAGCCTGCTTGATTTGCTTATTTGAGAGAAGATTAGATGTCCCTGTGCCATAACTAGTTTTACTTTGCCTTGCCTAGGTAACATTGTTCTTGGCCACCCTTCAATATATACAAATTTTATGGCGTCATTTCCATAGGTGACATTATTTTCATTCTCTAAAGCATTGTATGAAATAAGTTTATCTTTATCACCTATCATGTGTTTTTATCATCTGATATCAATGTACCATTTATTTTCTTCCCCTTCTGCAAAAAATGCTATGCCACAGCTTTCATAATGTAACTCCTCCCTTTTCCATACCTTAGATTTTGTTGATATTTTCTCTTTTTGAGATGTTGGCTATAATTGGCTCCTGCATTCATATTCTTCATGTCTAAAGTTATTGCAATATGAACATTCAATTTCATCTATAAGAGGTGAGAAGTTATTATAAGTGTTCTTCTTGAATCTTGACTCATTCCTTTGTTTTCTTGCTTCTCTAGTCATGATGGTTTCGTATGGAACACATTGAGAAAAGTTATGACCAAAATTATGAAATGAGAAACATTGTCCATTAAAGAAGAAATTTATGTGAACATAGAATCGTATGGTGTTGTTTACATTTTCACTGGTACTTCTATTGTTGTTAATCCTTGGATTAGAGTGAACATGATATACCTGTCAAGTGCCTTTATTCTTTTGTTGAGGACTGAAGCTTTGCTGATTGGCTTTTGCTGCATTTAGATAGCTTCCGGTGGTGGCTGAAGAATTTTCTATTTGAGATGTTTCTCTAGTGTATCCAAGACCTGTCTGCATAGTAGGTGAGCATTGTACATTGATAATTTCATCTAAGGTTTCATATCCTTTAGCAAATCTAAGATTCAAAGTTTTTATTTTCTAAAGTTCCTTTCCTAGACTTACTACTTCACATTCTAACTTCTAATTATGCTTTTCATTTTCTGTGAGTTGATGCTTCAATGTATCTATGGCTACTTTAATTCCTTCCAAGAAAATTTTTGAGTTGAGTAATTTATTCAAAGAAATATTTTTCCTCTAAAGCATCCATAAATTTATCATTAGACTCATTAGTATATTTCTCAAAATCCATGAGTAATTAAAGATCTTGATCAAATTCTCCTTTTATTTGACAAGGCATCACTATCTTCACGAGTATAATAAATTCTTCTATTATCAAACCGTCTCCTATTTCATTTTACAGTATCATTCCCTTTACCATAGTTGTCTTTATGAGGATATTTAGCAACATAATGATCAACTCTACCACAACCAAAACATTTGAAGGGAAGTGTACCTCTGAACCTTCTAGTGCCTAGTTGAAGTTTCTTTACAAAGTTCACCTCATCTTCATCTAATATATATATTGATTCCTTTTGTTCTTCCTTTTATTTTCCTCTTGGATATGCTTTAAATGTAGCTTTTCGGACTTCTTAGGGACCTCCTTTTCTCATTTCAAAAGTAGTCAGGATCCCGTGAAGTTGAACAATAGTAAGAGTTCACAGATCCTGCTTCTCTTCAATGGCAGACACTTTTGACTTGAATTTAGGAGTTAGAGATCTAAATATTTTCTCTACTAAAGTAGTGTCTTTTGTTTCTAAACCCATATTTTTCATGTGATTTACAGTCTCATCTATACGTAGAAGGAAATTAGTAATACTTTATCATTATGCTTTCTGAGAGTTTCAAATTAAATTATGAGAATTTGGAGCTTAACACTTTGTACCTTGGTATCACCTTCATAGCTTTGAATTATTCTGTCGCATATTTATTTTGTTGTGTTTAACTGCATAAGTTTGACAAATTATGATTCTGTCAAAATTTCCAATAATGCATTGAAAACATTGGCATTGGTTTCATATGTCATATTTTCTGCTGCACTGTGGGAACTACGGTTGGATATTGGTAATTTCCTTCCACATTACCCAAACATATGCTCTAAGGGACTGAAGATAGGATTTGGTTTTGTTCTTCCAATATATAAAATTATTTATGTTGAAGAGTGGTGTTCTGATAGATGATGTTTGGTCTTGATTGATCATCTTGGGAGATCTTCCTTCAAGCAATCAAGTTTCTTTTGAAGTACCTTCTCTCATACCTATTGATGGGAAAAATATTGAGGGTTTCGGGGGGTTTAATCAGTATTTTAAAAACTCACAACAATAACTTTCTTTTCTGAAATGTATACACGACTTTACTGAACCCAACTCATGTATGTATGTGATTGTTGTAAAAGAAACTAGCGTATTCTTAGTAAACTTGTAAAACAACTAATTCTTTATTTGTTAAACTTGAACCATAATGTAAGAGATTTATCATGCATTTGATAAGCATTAAACAGGTGCTGTAAGAATAGAACAAAGTATCAAACGTATGCAACACACATGAACACCTGGATTTAAGGTGGAAAACTATGTGGGAGAAAACCACCGCTGTCATCGTCTCAGTCTTCAAACTTATTAATATAAAAAACCTCTTACATTAATGTGTTGGTGCATACTCATACTGATACACAGGCACCCACCCGATGAAGGCTAAAACCTTCAATTGTTCTCCAACTCCTACTAGAAGGGAACTCCAACCCCCTGATCTGATTATCAGCTACTATTGGAAGGAAGCTTCATCTTCCTCACTAAAATCTCAAATCCTCAGAAACATCCATGGACTACGTTTCATAAATTTTCACACTGGATCCACCTACTTTAATACATCACAACTTGTAGATATCAACTGAAGCAAATACCAACTTAATTCAAACGTAATAGTGAGATCGTTGTAACCAGAACACAGAACTAAATTTAGAATACTACATCACACATAGAATCAACTCCAACCCTCATCAATCATATGCCAACATGCATATGCTAATTCACTTAAGGAAACCCATGTGTATACATGCTTCTCTTTAGAGAAACTTGTGTGCATATCTCAATATACTAAAAACATTTAATTCTGAATCAGACACATGTTGGGTGTGGAGTGTGATTATTTAGAGGTCTTTGTTTCAGCCGGATGTATACCCCAGGAAGTTTGTACACCACTCCACGTGGGGGGATGCGAGTGGGACTTGTCCCCCCGCGGGGGTTCGGGGGGGCCCATCCCCCTCGGTTGGGGGGTTCGAGGGCCAGCGGTCCACTAGTGGGGGTTTTGCGGGCAGTGCCCCGAAGCTAAAAACAAATGTAAAATTTCCTTGTAAAAGTATAGTAATTTCTAGTTAATCTGGGTCATTCATTAGGCAAATGATTTGATGGTAGAACTTATGTTTAGTTTAGGGTTTTTTTCCCTAGAAGGAAACCCCTCTCTTTGTATGAGGGCATTGTACTGAGGCTGTGTAATAGATGTGTATTCTCCGAAAGAGAAACAGAGGGGTGAGACTGTGAGAGAAAATAGAGGATATTATAGCGGATTTGCTGTAGGTTGTGTCTCTTCATTTTGCTGGATAATAGAAAGGAAGGACTGGTTGTTTAGGGTGGACGTAGCCCAAACTGGGTGAACCATGTATATCTGTGTCTCTCTGGTTTTATGCATTTTCTGTGTTTATATTTATGCGATAGTCTATGTGTTCCATTGCTCTGTAATATATAATTTTCTAACAACATAGAATTGACCAGAGGTATTCTGAAATATTCTGTTAGCTTACAAAACCCTCATACAATTAGCAACATCAATAATATTTTCAACCAATCATGTTGTAACCAAATTCAACTTCACCATTGAATTAGTTCTACTTCAGACATTATCACTCAACCTACATCAACATGAGGATGTCATTGACAGATGCCATAGAAACAACAACACTAATTAGGCTGATCATTCAATTATGAATAGAAACCCTTCCTTTGTATACGTGACTTTCAAAAAGTGAATATGTGTGTATACATGACTTACCCAAGACCGACCTGCGTACAAATCTACAAATTTTGTAGAGACCCTCTCTTTATATATGCGCCTTTGAAGAAGTGAACCCACTTGTATACGTGAATTCATCGAGACCAACCTGCATACATATCTACAAATTTTGACCTAAAATTGCGTAGCTCCTCAAAACTTCAGAAAGACCCAGATCATAATATTCAAAGATAAAATCATGCTTCAATACTTAGATCTAGTCAATCCATGAGTAGATCATATAATGGAAAGTCATTTCAGGTCCAATGATCTTGATCCATCATTGTATTCATCGGTGCATAATTATTTCATATCTATGTGTCAACTATGGCCCTTACAATGCAAACATACTTCAGATTGAAGTAATCATCAAAAACCATTTCACATGCACACCTAACACTTTTATCTTCACCTCCTTATATAGCTAGAGCCTTAGCCAATACCATTGGTCAAAACTACACTAGGGCTAGTACTGGTTCAGAGTCCCTTCCTTGAAACTATGTGTGGGAGGACAAGGAGAAAGAAAGATGTAACTAAACTCCTGGGGGGCAGGGAAAGCTACCCAAGTAGTAGGGAAACTGGATCAAGCTCACGCTGTAGAACTCGAGGGTGTAGTATTCTTTGACGGGATCAATATCCGTTGGCATGCTCATTACTATGGGTTAATACCATGGTAAAGACCCCCAATATTTAGAATACCATGGTGCAAAAACTATACGTGCCTTTTCTTCTTTAAACTCGGGTGTATACGTGACTTGGCATTGAAGAACCCGTGTATAGATATTCAAATATTCACCTGTATCAAACTTATGATTCTGATTTGTAAACCTTTGTCCCATCATTTTGTTATTCTGTTCCATGACTCTGTCACCTATGAATTGACCTGTGGATTCATTTAGTTACTATATACTTATTTTGTTACAAGTGACTTGCCACCAAGGACAACACATGCATCATAATGGCAACAATATCCCTATCCCTAAAACCTGGCATTATAGAAATAATGAGTTGGAAAATATTTTTGATGCACTTTGATTGAAACAAGAAGTAGTTACAAAATGGTTCTTTATTTTTTCTGATGTTACTGAGATGGTATGTAGTTGACTTATAAGGAACAATCCCAAACCAATGGTGGAATATATTAAGTTGTTGAGATGTTTTTGAGATAGAAAGAGTGAGATACTGCAATAGGGAACTCAATGTTCTTCTTAAGACTATGCATGAGCCATAGTGATATAAGCTAACGGTATCAAATGAATCACGAAGAAGGATATAATTTGATCATATTTCAGGATAAAAATGAAGATTAAATGGATAACCCATGTTTGGTAAGGGTCACAAAGATCCATCTCTTAAAGGATAGCAACGATGTTGTTTCCCTCAAGAAAGAGGAGGATATTTAGTAATGTGCTTCAATGGAGGGATTGATATTGCTCATAAGTACACCATGTAAATGGAATATGACCAAGAACAAGGTGGAAGCGAAGGGTACAAACATGATTTAACTATGTTAATTCTATGAAATGATTACATGGTTCAATTTTTGTGCACACAAAGATAGGTTAACTATGTTAATTTATTTGAAAATATTGCATATTTCTTTTGCATAGAAAGATAAGTTAACTCTTATTTTTGTTGAAAATATTTTAGAGATAAGTTAAGTATTTTTTTGTGCGTAAAGAGATAGTTATCCATGATAATATTCATGCATTTTATCTAATGCATATTGGAATTTTATATATTTATCTAATGAATATGATTATATGCCATTATTAATATGAAATCAAATTAAGAAGTCGTAAAAATTCTTTCACCTTTATAAACCATCGCGACAAGGTTTTTACTTCTAACGTTGTAGAATAGTGTGTAACTAGCTAGTTCCATATGTATTTCCCACAACAATAATTTCAGGTAAATGACAAAGAAAACAAGCCAAAGATTTCTTTATTAATGATTAAATATTATAAGTGTCTCTATGATATTGTGGTAAATTTATAAACTTTAAGAAAATAGATGTATCTACTTGTATATTACAATTACCAACACCATCATAAGATGCATCTATTTTCCATGATATCCTCTTAAAGGAGACCAAGAACATTTCTATATTTTTTCATAGATTGCCAACACTTGTGTATGTTTAAGAGTTGGGTAGTTAGCACAAAAACTATTTAGTTTCATGATAATGCATTACAAAAAATACCATTAAGTAATGTATTGAGTTGAAATGCATTGTGGACAATGGATGATTATGGTGGATGTAAATCTCGTCTTGGCATTTATGGTCTGCATTAATGCCTCTTGGAATTTTATGGTACACTCATTTTAAACCTTGGCAAGGAGAATTATATGGTTTGCACACTTTGGATTGGAGGTTGATAATATAAATGTGGATTACATATGGAAATACATTGCATTAGGGAAATACAACAGTGATGTTGTGATCATTTTTTCATTCATAAATAAAAGTTGATCCCTGAAAATGCATTCACCATTTTATAATTGTATTGCATTTCTTAATGCATTTGAAAAATGGATAGCATGGAATTCTTTTATATTGTATTCATTCACGTGAACTATGAATGAAAAGGATTTATTTTATAATCTTTAAGAATCTATTTAATCCATGGTCAATAGAACATGAATAGGCATGCTTTTCTAATCCTTATGCATGTGAAATGTGGATAAAAAAATACAGTTCTATAATGTAGTGCATTTATTTAATGCATTCGAAATATGGGAAAAATAATTGTGCACCTATAACTGTGTGCATTTGCATTATAATTGGGAGTAAAGACAACAAGACTAATAGTATTTTATACTGTTAACATATTTTATTGCATTGATCATTACAAGATTGGTTTTGTAGTAAAAGAAACAAGTTGAATGTTATCCATGGTTTTGCAACAAGAAGAACAAGTGGAAAACAATACCATGGTTGTGAAAATATATTCTCATAGTTTTGTAATTGGATTAAATGCATTAAAAGTATGGTTTTGCATATAATAGTTAAGGTATTGTAAGTGTTAAATAGTTATGGTTATGCATGTAAAATTAAAATATTAGTTATGGAGATGATTTTTACTTTTATGTATGCATGTGCAAGAAAGTGTTTTCTTGAAAAGAGGTATAATGCTAGAAGATTATTAATGATTTTAAGAGGATAACCAATAGAAGTTAAATATTGGAGATTAGGAAATTTCGACTTCCACATTATATTTCATGAAAAAGGTCATAATATTTTCAATGTTGATTATATTAATATTAGAGTTTATTGATGATAGTGGTTGCAAGAAAGAATCATGACTTTTACAAATATTAGAGTGATAGTTTCTAAACTAACCTCTTTTTCAGTATTCGAAAGATGGATTATAACTAACACTATTGTGGGAAACTAATTCATTATGTATGATTATTGTCACATGTAGAATGAAATATCGTCTAACACAGTTTACTATGGTTAACTTATGCTGGTAAATAAATGTGCCATGAAGACATTATACTTTAAGAACAGTAGGGTAAAGTGTTCGAAAAGAATGACATGATCTGTAATGTAATGAAATCTAGTTAATTATGCTTGAATTAAATATTATGTTTCTTTTATAGAATTTCAACAATTCATAAGGGATGGACTCCCTTGTTGCCATTGAGTGAGGGGTGAACTCCCTCATGAAAAATTTAATAAAATAAATGTTTGTTGGTATTTTCCTTTGGTGTTTCTAGGGTAATATCAATGTCCATTTGTGTGATTTCCTATTTTTTTATCTTGATGATGTCCTTGCATGACATTGGAAATTACAAGATTTAGTGTGTCATTAATACTTTCTCATTAATTGAACAATGTTAATGATGCAAAGTTGCAACATATTGTATTATAATAACTAGTTGCAGTATTGGTTATTCCTTTACACAATAACTAATCCATTTCTATGGTCACTTCACATTATTATGGTGATTTCATCTGATGATCAGTTAACTATTTGATAAGCCTTTAGTGGAATGTCACATGTTCATAAAAATTGATTAAAAAATTAATTAACCTTGTGTATTTTTTATGAGGTCTATTGAGGGATGTCAAAGGATAGAGGATGCCTTCATGAATCCAACATGATCAACTCTACCACCTAATGAAAAATATTGCCTTAATTTTTCCATGCTATAAGATGTTGTTATAGGGAAATCTATAGAAGGGGAGCTAAAACCTTTTTTTTTAGGCCATCGACGACTCAATCAAAAACTCACAAATCTCAATCAAGAACTTTACATTAAATTTGAAATAGATTGATCTCATGTTTAACAAACCATTGATTGAGTTACTAGCAAGGTTAAAGAAGAATCTTGATCGAGAAAACTATCAATCAAGATATTATTTTCTTCAGTACCAAATCACGAGTCCTGGAGTCTCAATCAAGTTATAACTTAATCAAGCTCTTCTATTCATTAACTCTCAGTAACACCAGAAACCAAATATTAATATAATGTTTAATATTAATTGACATTATTGTCGAGTCATAAAAAGGTCTTTTTCACCTCTATTTACCTCACATTAACTTATCAATCCAGGAAGAGTTTGTTATCTCAAAGAGTGTACTCAGTTTGAGGTGGTAATTTGTCAGAGTAATGCTAGTAGTATAGTGCTCAAGAAAATACAAGAGCAAACAGATGCTTAAAATAAGATCTACTTACAACAAAGCACTTTAAGAATTAAATCATGCATTCAGAAGACTAAGTAAATTATCAGTCAAGGGTAGAGTAACAATAACTCATCCCTCTGTAAACTGATGTAACTGAGGACAATCAAGGAATAGATCATCAACCTGGGAACTAGACAGTGAATGCCACTGCTCACTACATTTTCAGATCGTTCAACGCAATGGCAATGCAAATAACAGGAAATGGAACAACAACTATAATTGAAACAACAACTAGGAAATGGAATAGCAACTAGTCTTGATAAACAGTGAAACCTTACTCTAATGAAATAAAGGCAGTAATCATATCCTACAGAAATTAGATAGCAATCCGTACTCTAAGAATAAATCAGACAGCAAATGGAAATAGAACGAAAACTGATTAGTAACAAAATATAAAATAGCACTTGGAGCGGATTGTGAATGTATAGTAAACCGAAATCAATAACACACACAGCACACCTTGATATTGAGAGAAACAGTAATCTGACTCTGATACCACAAATATTAACCTCAGTTATAAATGATAACGATCGTAATTCGTAATGGAACAGGAATGTTAATTGAACAACAATCGTAATTAAGTATAAACCATAGATGAATACAGTAATACCAACTTAAGAATGTTACAGCCTGGTTACTTTGTAATTGAACAACAATAGCATTCTATAAAGAACAGTAATGTTACATCAATGATTAAAGGAACAACAATGCATTATTAAGTCAGAATGAACAATACAACATTACTGTTATAGAGAACAATATTGTAAATATAACAGAGCTGTGATATAAAATAACAAAACACAACAGATTACCGAACAAAGTTGATAATGAAAACCATGCACGAATTAAAGATAATGGTACAAGAGCAAGTGTTCCACCAGGGTCGGGCCGTTAGCCTCTAGGGATACACCACTTGAGATTATTCCAGGATCAAAGATGGAACAACAACCAGCTTTATATTAAAGCATCCAAACAAAGGTACAGTGGATCACTTCTCAACGAGAGTCGATGATCAAAGTTTTTAAATACAAAGAGAAATTACATAAGAGTAACAACAATCGTTCCCCCTAGGCTAGCAGTGCTGCCCCTTTTTATAACAGTTGACCGAAGATATCAATGATGAAAAAGTTAAGATTGCGATCCCTTAGGATCAAAGGATCCTGAGGGATTTCCCGAACTGTTAATTCCAGTTATCCCTTTGTTCTCTTGCACCGTTTCGATATCTCCTTTTCCTTTCCTTGCCTGATATACTTCAGTTTGGATCGCCTTGTCTGCATATGGTTTCCTACCATAGGGACAACAGTTAACTCTACCCTGTCTTTTCCCTTAGGATGGTTATCTTTCATTTTTCCATTTTTCTGCATAAGAAAATGGCGATTATTAATTGTTTTACGTTACATACAAATCTCATAGATTTTGCCATAATTTCTTATTATTTACCTAGTTCATGATGTAAAGAGATTATGAGTTTTTAAAGAAAAGATGACAAAATAATCAATAAAACATACCTTCTTCAGTACTCCACACACCCCCCTGCTTACTCTTTTTCATGCCCTCATGAAAACAATGTAGTTGACATGTAAGGCAGTGAGAGAGTAAGCTGGAGACAGGATCTCATGTGGTGGTCTACAGCCATGATGCCTAACTAGGTATTCAAAAAGATGGCCTATCTGGTCCTCAGGCATCTCATACAGGGCTTGGTACCGAGGTGTAGGGTGCCAAATAATTGAACTCTTGAACCTATATCCTAAACAAGATGGCCTTGCCCTCAAGATAAGTTCACCATAAAGACTCAAGCGATCAGCGGTTAACTTACAATTTTCATAATTAAATGGTTCCCTGAGTTGGATATTCAGATTAGCGGTCTGATATCGAAATTTAGCAGCTGCAATGGCAAGTTCCTTGACGATAAGGAAGTATTCTATCCCTTGTCGATTGATTGTTGTATGAATGGGTCCTAATGCTTCAATCACGCCTGGAGTCCTCATGAGACTCCTGTGTTTATTCCATAACTGTAATGGATCTCTAGACTCAGCTCTTACCCATAAGTCTAATCCGTTTTCTTGTCTTTGGAAGGCATTATAGGCTTTAAGCCATTTGATTTGATTAAATCCAAATGAAACAAATGCCTCCAGTTGGATATCCCCAATGAAAGGGCTGGGGTTCTGCCCTATCTCTTGATATAACATGAGGTTATGCAGATAGAATTCACACAGTAGTCTTTGAAATTTTACTCCATAGTGCTTACAACAATTTATAAAATCATCAATAGTATTAATTTATATACGGGCTCCTCCTTTGACAGCCTTAATTTTCAATTGCAAATATCGTTCCATTAAAAACAAGGCATAATTCTTAGCGGGGGCTCTACATAGTAGGACGTCAGTGTACAAAGAGCATAAGGTATCCATCTTCTTGATAACTACATCTAACCTATGAGTTACCTTTGCGACTTTCTCTTCTTCCTTTTGACATCCTTCAAAAGCCTGGCTTTCAGATAGATTAACATTCCCTAGCTGTTGTTGTAATTCTTCATACTTTTCTTGAGAAATCGTTTTTTCTGGGAGTTTTTCTACTGATTGCTAAGCTTTCATCAAACCCTCTCGTAGGGTTACTTTCCTCAGATCACTGTCCCACATAGTAGTGGCAAGTGCAAGATTTACCTGAATCTTCTTATTACGTCGCCTCATGTTTATAGTCTACATTCCTTCAGAGGATTGTGCCTCTGTTTGAACTTCTTTGTCACAGGCCGATATATCATTTGTTTGCACTTCAACATGGGCAACAGTTGGATGTTGTTCCTTTTGTTTTTGAACGACAGTCCACACTTCAACAAGGTTTTGAACGACAGACTGTTCTTCAACAGTGTTTTGAACAGAAGACTGTTCTTCAACACGGTTTTTAACAACAGGCTGGACATGGGTCCTCCGAACCTTTTTCTTGGGGGGTCTCACTAGAGTGGTTGCATGTCTTACCCCCGAAGTCCTTTTTGCTCTCTTTCTCATTTTCAAAACCATGATTTGTTGTCGAAGTCGTGCTATCACATTCAACAATCTTTGCTGTTCTTTTCGTAGTCTTCTAATTTCTTCTGTTTTCTTAAAAAGAACAATTGTCTATTTAGTCAGGCCTGGGCTATCACCTTGGCCAATTCCCTGGTTTTCTTCTTGGGGTGCTCCTTCGCTGTTTTGTTCAGGTTGCTCAGGAGTAAAAACCCTAGCTGGCTCTGTTATTTCCTAGGTGACTTATTTTTCCACCCCTTCTTCTTCCTAGAATTCTTCCGGTGTAGTTTGGCTGGGAACAGATTGTTCCTCCTCTATATCACTTTTCTCTCCTGTCATACTTTCATCATGAACAGGATGATTCTCTTCTTCTACTTCCTTGTCGCGTAATTCTTCGGGTCCATTTTTGTCCTGAGCAGAATGCTCTTTTGGTTCTTCTTCAATATGGAGGCCTAGTGGGCTAAGAGGTTGGGCATATCCACCCATATTGGCCAAAATTTTGGCCAATTCATCCTCTTGCAATGGATTTTGGAATGGGCTATCTCCGCGTTGCTCTATTTCTTCCTCCTCCTGCCCAGGCTACTCGGCCTCTTCCTCCATTTCTCCTTCCTCATTTCCTTCCAATCCTTTCTCATTCTCTTCTCCTTCCAATTGCAAGGGTTGCTCATCCCCTGAATTGTTTATCTCCACTGGTTGGCTAGTATCCCCTTGGGAATTTTCCAGCCTCCCTTTAGCCAATCTGATTGAGTTCCTCCTGAGTTCCTCCCTTTAGCATGCTTACGTTTCAAGGCCGACATAGTCAGTCCCCCTTCTATCATGGCAATTAGGTTTTCTCAGCTGCTCTGTTGCTGAGCAAGAATGTGGCTAACTATTGGCCGTATCAACCCATGGTGACTTACTACCATTCTACATGTTCTGATTTCTTCATACTTCAGGCGACATCATGAAGTAATGAATTTAAAAATGCAGGTAAGTTTACAGAGCATTTATGTTTTAATACAGCTAAGAGTTTAAGGTGTCGTTGTCTTACCACATCTTTCCTGCCTTTACAGGTGATGTAGCTCTGGATGATCTTCGCCAATTCTGTCCACGGCTCATCCAATGCTGCTAGTAGGACTCCCTTTACTCTGACTGTTAGGTTCTGGCCTTCATCTTGGAAGATCTTCATGATCTTTTGCAGTCTCTCCTTCTTTAGAGTCCACACAGGTCCAGTGGCTGGCAGTCTCGAGACCTCTGCAATTATGTCATTGGTGACTGCTATGTGTCTCCCCCTTACTGTGGAGTGATATTCTTGCAAGTTCTGCAAGAATTCTATTGCTACGGTCTCGTTGAATTCCTGTAAACAATTAAGATAAACTAGCCATCCTGCCCTTGCCAGGATTTCTCGTGCAGCATCAGAAATTGTCAATACCTATGGTTCTCTTTGAATTGATCTTCCTCCCATGCTTTAGCTCACTGTAAAAATGTAGAGACAACAATGGAACAACAAGTTATTCAAACTGTTAGAAATGTAGAGAAAATAATGAAACAACAGGGATCATTCAAATCCCAGGTTACTTACTAATTGCTACAGAGCATAATACGGAAATGGCTTAGGAACAACAAGTCATGCAAATTGAAAAACAGTATATCATTGAGCCTTGCTATTTCCAGGTAAACAGTTTTCCGAATAATAGTCTGACACGTATACCAGTAAATTATGAGGTCACCTGCCTCCCCCCTGCAATGTGATAGGCCACCCTCGGCCGTCAAATGAGGGAGCGGCGTGCCGACTTGCCATAGTATAGAGTCATAAAGGAACAACGTATTATGAAATTCCATGTTTTACAAAAGGAGCAGATTGCCGAAATTGAGGTGTATAGTAGGATCGCTTAACGAATAAGGGAATGGTATGATATGATGCGAGGCTGGGAGGATAGGACAACTGATGTGCACAAAAAGTTCGATGCGGTCATTATCAACTTTTTCCGTCATGATTGGCTGTAATAGATTTTCATGTGTTTAATGGTTCGGGGAAATGATATACATAATCTTATGTGACATATTACAAAGGTATAAGACAAAGAAGGGTGTTAATGATTACTATTGGTGTATAAGGAATGTGACTTCAATACCATTAACAGAGCTTTGCTGCTGACAGGTGTCCATAACCTTGACAGAGTTGTTTGTTTCACCCATGGAACCATGATCCTTTGTGTATGCTTAGAAATTGCTGTACAATGTCAAAATGGAGGCCATTATGCTAGCTTGGTAACCAGTTAAACCATAATTCCATTCACCAGGAAGGAGTGAAAGGTAGGCAGGCCGGCTTGTGATGAGACCTCCTGTTCCAAGGACTCTTTAGTTTTTCTGATGTGCCTCTTGGATCATATCCCTGGTGTGGTGGCCATAGTGGGAATGCCACTTCACTTTCTTCCTTATGATCATGGTAGGTTGGCTCTTGATGAGACCCCCTATCCTGCATTTGACAACCCATAAGTTATATAAACATTTTTCTCTTTTTTCTTTTATAAATTACTTTCCTATGTATAAACAAAGGGTGATTAAGCACTCCTTAAGAGTAGGAATGGTGGAAGAAGTCTTAACATCTCAATAGAAAAATATTCCCTTTGTTCTTATTCCTTAATAATGATGAAAGAAGATTATGGGAATTTAAAAAAAAAACAACCACCATGATAAAGATAAGAAATCATATAAGTATTAGTAGGATAATGACAGTAAAAGTGATGGATAATTGTGTCCTTTCCTCTTTCCTCTTATCAATTCAAAGCAATTTCTTGTAAAAATAGTGATTTCATATAATTTACTAATTTCAATATGCTCTTGTTTTGTATCCATTGCATAAGTGTATAGCTATGCTCCAAAAAGACTCAAAATTATTATATATTGAGAAGAACGACAATTGTCCTTTAATTGGAACAACAAGGAGAACAAGCATCAATAAAAGGAATATAAGAATGTTGTTATTTCAAAAAGGAAGAGAAAAAAGTACAAGTGTTGTTCCTTTGGAAAAGGAACAACAGAAAACGCAATTGCTGTTCCTTTGGAGAAGGAACAACAAACCCCAAAAGTGTTGTTCCTTTGGAAAAGGAACAACAAAAAATGCAAGTGTCGTTCCTTTGGAAAAGGAATAGCAAAAACCAAAAGTGTTGTTCCTTTGGAAAAGGAACAACAAAAAAACTCAAGTGTCGTTCCTTTGGAAAAGGAACAAAAACAACCAAAAGTGTTGTTGCTTTGGAAAGGGAACAAAAAAAAACAAAAATGTTGTTCCTTTGGAAAAGGAACAACAAAAAACAAAAGTGTTGTTCCTTTGGAAAGGGAACAACAAAAAATGCAAGTGTCGTTCCTTTGCAAAAGGAACAACAAGAAAAAACGAAAGTGTTGTTCCTTTGGAAAAGGAATAGCAAGAACCAAAAGTGTTGTTCCTTTGGAAAAGGAATAGCAAAAAACGAAAGTGTTGTTCCTTTGGAAAAGGAACAACAAAAAAATGCAGGTGTTGTTCCTTTGGAAAAGGAACATCAAAAAACGAAAGTGTTGTTCCTTTGGAAAAGGAATAGCAGAAAAACAAAACTGCACACAAATGTTGTTCCTTCATAAAAGGAACAACAAAAATAACAGTGATGTCCCTTTTGAAAAAGGAACAGCAAAAAGAATGCAAGTATACATTTTGAAAGAAAGGAATCAGCAAGATAGTGAAGGTGTTGTTCCTTCTAAAAGGAACAGCAAAAATAATAGAATTGTTGATTCTTCGAAAAGGAACAACAAAGTGCAAAAAATATGTACAGAGAATAATTTATGCTAACAAAGCAAAAGAGTTATGTACAAAATGTAAAAATAGTTAAATCACATTAATGAACCAGAGGCGAGGAAGATTTCTCTCCCTGCACCAAAATTTGCATGTCGGAGTCTTTGCAGAGTTGCTGGTAGAAGGATTCCCGAGTAAGTGGTTTGTGGTATAGTCGAACTCGGTGGCCATTTGCCTTGACGGTATGTCCAGATTTGTCAATGGTGATTAGGGTAAGGGTGCCATTATCATGTACCTTTTGGATTTCGTATGGCCCCAGCCAATGAGTCTGAAGCTTCCGGGGAAGATCCTGAAACCTGGAAGCGTATAAGAGCGCCCAATCTCCTTCGTGGAAGACTTTCTTTTTAATGAGAGCATCATGCCATTTAGCTCCCTGCTGTTGGATTAATGTAGTGTGTTGAAGGGCATAGAGCCTGATCTCATCTAGCTCATTGATACGCTGTAATCTATTAATTTGTGCCTCGTTTAGATCTAGATCAACTTCTTGTGTTGTTTGCAATGTTTGGATTTCGAATTCTATGGGAAAAATGGGTTCCTTTCCGATTGCCGATTGGTATGTTGAATAGCTAGTAGTGCTTCTCCATGTTGTTCTGTAAGCCCAGAAGGCTTCTGGTAATCTTGTAGCCCAATCTCATCTATGTGACACAATGGTTTTTGTCAATATTTCTTCAATTATTTTATTGCTACTTTCTACTTGACCGTTTGCCTGTGGGTGGTATGGAGTAGTAATTTTATGCTGGATATGATAGTTTTTTAGTGTTGCGGAAATCTTGTTACCCGCAAACTGTGGTCCACCATCTATAATTATGTCTCTTGGAAGCCCATATCACACAAATATATGGAACAGGAACTGTATGACAAAATCCTCTGCTTCAACCCATTTGGTGACATATTCTGTTGCCACCAGAATATATGTTTTCTAGTTCGAGGATGGGTTAATTAGACCAACAAAATCGAGTGCCCATCGCTTGAATGATTCAATAACCAGCTGTGGATTCAGGGTCATTTCGTCAGACTCACAAGGGCATCCTATTCTTTGGAAACTATCACAAGCTTGAATGAACTTCTTTGCATCTTTGAAGATCATGGGCCAATAATACCCTGTTTGCAGCACCTTATGTCCAGTTCTCCGATCGCAAAAGTGTCCGCCATATGGTCCGTCTTGACAAGCTTTCAAAATGTCAAAAATTTCATCCTCCTGGGTGCATCTCCTGATGTGCATATCTGCTCCTGTATGGAACAGGTAGCCCCCAATCCAAGAAAATCGAGCACTTCGCTGGGGAATCTGTTTTCGTTCATTGGGGGTCATATGTTTCTGTAATTTGCCTACTGCTAAGTAATTCACAACATCAATATACTAGGGTGTTTTAACAGTGACAGCAAGCAGATGCTCCTCTGGACATTGATCTTCAACTGCTGCTGCATACACAGCTTTGGGCATCCACAAGAGAAAGTCAGCTACAGGATTTTATTTTCCAGGGAAGTCCTTGATTGTGATATCAAATTCCTGCAATAAAATCAGCCATTTGGTTATTCTATAATTTGTGATTGGTTTATTTGCTAAATAATTTATGGCAGAGTGATCTGGATACAAGATAACAGGATATCCAGTAATGTAATGCCTAAACTTATTGACAGCATGTATTATAGCTAGAAATTCCTTTTCAGTAACGGTATAATTCAATTCAGCAGGGGATAAATTCTTGCTAATATAATAAATTGCATATTGTTTTTTATCTTCTTCCTACCCAAGGACTGCTCCAATCATTGTATCTGAGGCATCTGATGAAATTTGAAATGGCAAGTCCCAATTTGGTCCTCTAAGGACTAGGGCCATTGACACAAGCCTCTTCAGATCCTAGAAAGCATGGTCACATTTTTCTGTCCAAAGAAAGTTAACATTACTTGTCAATGCATATAGAGGTGCAGCAATATGCAAAAAATATTTTATAAATCTTCTATAGTAACCAGAAAATCCAAGAAAACTACGTACCTCTGTTTGAGTGGTGGGAGTGGGAATTAGTAAAATTATTTAAATTTTTGCTTGGTCTACCTGTATGCCAACTGTTGAGATATAATGGCCTAGAATAAGTCCTTCAATCATCATCATATAACATTTTTCATGGCTCAAACAGAGCCTAGTGGCAATGCAACACTGGAGAAATTTTTCCAGTGTGTCCAATGCTGTGTCAAAATCATCTCCGTATGGTGTAAAATCATCCATGTATACTTCAAGTCCTTCATTTATTAAGTCTGAAAAGATGCTGATGATAGCCCTTTGAAATTTGGTAGGAGCATTACATAAGCCAAAAGGTAGAACTCTGTAGGCAAATGTTCCCCAAGGACAAGTAAAAGTGTTTTTGTCTTGGTATTCAGGGGCAATCTGAATCTGATTATATCCACTAAAGCCATCTAAGAAGGAAAATAATTTCTTTCCTTCCAGAGTGTCTAATACTTGGTCAATGAATGGAAGGGGAAAGTGGTCTTTTTGTGTTTCTTTATTTAGTTCTCTATAATCTACACAAATCCTCCACTTCCCATTCTTCTTTGGTACCACAACAAGTGGAGAGACCCATTTACTATCGGAGATAGGGTAGATGAAGTTCACATCTAAAAATTTTTGAGGTTCAACTTTTACAATGTCTTTTAAGTGAGGATTAAGTCTCCTTTGTGGTTGGCGAACAGGTCTCACATCTTTTTCTATGTAAATGTGGTGTGCACATAACTAGGGATCAATTCCTTTCATATCAGGATAGTCCCATGCAAATGCTTCTTTGTATTTCCTCAGTAGTTGGATGAGCTTCTCTTCTTGTTCGGAATTCAGGTTGGCATTATTGTTTAAAGTCTTTCCTGGGTCAATTTCTACAATTTTACTATTTGAGACAAAGGTAGTAGGTATTGTTTGATCATGTGTTTCTTTAAGAGGATCTTCTTCTAATTCATTATCAAATGCTGCTTCTATCATGTGAGATTGTATGCGGGATCTGATTTCAATTTGGCTAATAAAATTGTTAATGGCATCATCTTCTGTTTGGTCTTTGAAATCGAGGGCATCTTCTATGGTTAATGGAGATCTAATATTTTCGGTGAGGTATGATACAGGATGCTTGTTAGTTTTTATTAGTGTGACACTTAGTTGCGCTAGGGGATATAAAGCTAGATTCTTGATATTTGACCCCCTAGCTATGGTCATACTACCTTGTAGGTAGCCAATATAAGCATCGACAGTTGCAATCCAAGGTCTACCTAAAATCAATGGATGTCCATCAAGTCGGTTTTTGGGGTTTATTATCAGAAAATTGGCTGGATACTCCCGGGAGTCAACGGGTACCATGACATCATGTAGTGTGCCTTCTGGTTGAACCACAGATCGGTCAGCTTGTTCTAACAAAGTAGAGGTCGATTCTACTGATGTAATGCCCAGTTTTTGGCAAGTGGTGGTTGTTAAGATATTAATTGTAGCTCCTAGATCAACTAAGGCATTTTGGAAGGTTTGTCCATTGATTTGTATGATTACTATTGGATTTCCTGGGTCTTCGTATTTAACGAGTGTTTCTTTCCATGATAATAAATCAGATAGAGTGCCAACTACTTGGACTTTTGGGTTGTTTGTTATTTTCCTCCTTGGTTTCTTTATACATAGCTCTTTGATAGTCATTGCATATATCAAAATGTCTTGAATGGCTTGGAGGAGTGGGACTTTTATGTACAAGTTTTGTAGTTCTCCCAGAATGTCAAAATCAGAGTATTGTATAGGTCGAGGTATAATTAGGTGTTTTGGGAATGGAGGAGAGGATGTGGTTGCTAGATCATGAATTTGTTGTCTGGTCACTTCCTCTTCTTATGGCAGTTGTGCCATAGGTAATTGATTTTCAACTTGAGGTGTTTTACCTCCCTCTGTTTCGATGATGCACCCATATCTTAATTGAAGATCATTACACTCCCTTAGATCAGTTCGTACCTTTTGTGTCTCAATTATTTGAATGGATTGGACCAGTCTATTATTTGGATTGGGGTTGGGTTGGGCTGGGTGTTGCGGTCTTAAGTTAGGCTAGGGGTTTTGTTGTATTGCTGACAGTGTAGGTTGAGGGAGTGGGATGGTTCCTACTGGCTGATTCATCAGTCTTTGCCAGTTTGTCTGCCAGGCTTGACTCTGTGAAGTAGGAGGAGTCCATTGTGCTAGATATGCATTGTTTTGCCAATATGGTGGGGTATATGGAAAATTTGGCCAATTGGGTTGGCTTGCTTGATTCGACCATGGAGATGATGAAGGAAATGATCGCTATGACCAATTCGCGAAGGAAGGTTGATTTTGCCACATTGTATTATATTGTTGAGCATGATATTGTGGAGGTTGAAAAGAAGAAGCTAGGTCTGAAAACATACCTGATTCTCATGGCTGCCATTGATGGCGTTGATTAAGTAGATACACCGATTCTAGCTATTATTCTGCTTCCTTGTATACTACTTTCAATCTAGGGAGTGAGGGGCATCTCTCTGTGGAGTGGTCTTTTGTAAAAATGGCACAAACTTGGACTGCATCTAATGGACACTCCTTATGGCTGTGTTTCTTCCTGCATCTGTGATAGAAGATTGCCAAATTCTGTTCTGCTTCTGCTTGCTTTTGTTTGGCCTGCATAATATCAAGTTGTGTTGTCAATGTCCCCAATATGTCAATTTTAAAATTTTCTAATAAATTTCCAATTTCTGCACGAGTTACTCCTTCTGCCGAAGTTCTCTTATCTCTTGTAAACTGATCACGTTCTACTGGTTTTAGTCTTGTGCTGCCTCTCGAGCTCCTGATACATAGATTAATAATGTCAGCAAAATTTTCCTGATAAATATCTCCTTTTCCCATAATATTTAGTGTTTCAATCCATTTTTCCTTCATTCCCCTAATTAATGTTGTTTTTAATACATTATCAGGTAAGGGTAATGATGCATAAGGAGATCTTTGAAGATTGTACTGGAAACTCTCTATATATTCTTCTAATGTTTCATTTGGTCTAGCTACCATCTGAAATATTTCACCTTCTAACTCTCTAGACTTGCAATAGTCCTAATATTTTTTTAGAGAAAGCTCTTTCATTTGGTCCCAGTTATTTATAATACCACCACCTAATCCCATAAACCATCTTAGAGCAACCCCTTTTAATGTGGAGGGAAATAATTTCAGTTTCTAGGGGTTGGTGGTATAGTCATATCCTCTACACAGCACGTCAAATTCAAATAAAAATGCATCTGGATCTTTTGATGTAAGGCCATGGAATGTAGGAATATGTTGGAGAGGAATTGCTTTCGTAGGTGCATTAGCTGCAGCATCCACAATGGGGTATTGCAGTGTAGAGGTTTGGGTGTTTGGCTGGTTCTGGGCCATTTGGTCAAATATATTCCAATAACCTTTTAGGATGTCTAGGAGGGTATTCCTAGGTTGTCGAGGGGGAATGGCTCTAACGGGAATGGCCTTAACAACACTTCCTTTATCTGGGATGATGAGAGTGTCTAATGTTTGGGAGGGTTCAGGTTCTTGAATTTCTTCAACTTCGTTATAAATTATTTTTGCAGTACTTCCCTTATCTTGGCTACTTAATGGCTATATTACCCCAAGAGGAGATTTTGGTTCTTCAGTTTTTCCTGCTTCTCCTCTTCCTTCACAAAGATTGCTAAGGTTCCCTTCTTGCAATGATTTTGGGCTAGAATTTTCAATTTCTTGAAAACCTTGCTCTTCGGTTTGACTATGCACCTCAACAAAGGCGACAAATGGTGATCCTGTGGCTTGAAGGGAACTAGTAGGCTATCTAGAAGCAACTTTTCTAGGTCCTACTGAAGGCTGAGATTCTGCTTTTTTAAGGATTTCGTCTATAAAGGTTGATCGGCCAAGGGTCAACGACCCCTTAGCTTTATCGAGCTTGGGTAGAGGTTTGGGATTCTTTTCAAGCCTTTTCTTCTTAGTCATGCACTCAAATAAACTGCTAAGTTCTACCCAAACAAAATAGAAACAAATCTGCAGGAAAGCAGGCAGGGGAGCAGGGCTATTACATACTCCACACGCAGGTCCTTACCTTTCATTTTTAAAACCTAGTTCTTTCCTAACAGGTTCTTACACTACTTTGGAAAAGAAAAAAATGGCTACACTCTTCCCCGACAATGGTGCCAAAATTTCGAGTCGTAAAAAGGATCTTTTTCACCTCTATTTAACTCACATTAACTTATCAATCTAGGAACGATTTGTTATCTCAAAGAGTGTACTCAGTTTGAGGCAGTCATTTATCAGAGTAATGCTAGTAGTATAGTGCTCAAGGAAATTCAAGACTAAACAGATGCTTAAAATAAGATCTACTTACATCAAAGCACTTTAAGACTTAAATCATGCATTCAGAAGAATAAGTAAATTATTAGTCAAGGATACAGTAACAATAAATAATCCCTCTGTAAACTGATGTAACTAAAGATAATCAAGGAACAAATCATCAACATAGGAACTAGACAACGAATGTCAATGCTCACTACAGTTTCAGATCATTCAACGCAATGGCAATGTAAATAACAGGAAATGGAATAGCAACTATAATTGAAACAGCAACTAGGAAATGGAACAACAACTAGTCTTGATAAACAGCGAAACCTTACTCTAAGGAAATAAAGGCAGAAATCATATCCTACAGAAATCAGATATCAATCTGTACTCTAAGAATAAATCAGACAGCGAATGGAAATAGAACGAAAACTGATTAGTAACAAAATATAGTATAGCACTTTGAGCGAATTGTGAATGTACAGTAAACCGAAATCATTAACATACATAACACACCTTGATATTGAGAGAAATAGTAATCTGACTCTGATACCACAAATATTAACCTCAATCATATAGGATAACGATCACAATTCGTAATGGAATAGCAATGTCAATTGAACAACAATCATAATTAAGTATAAACCATAGATGAACACAGTAATACCAACTTAAGAATGTTACAACCTGGTTACTCTATAATTGAACAACAATAGCATTCTGTAAAGAACAATAATGCTACATCAATGATTAAAGGAACAACAATGTGTTATAAAGTCAGAATGAACAATACGACATTCCTGTTATAGAGAACGATATTTTAAATATAACAGAGCTGTGATATAAAATAACAAAACACATCAGATTACCGAAAAAAGTTGATAATGAAAACCATGCACGAATTAAAGATAATGGTACAAGAGCAAGTGTTCCACTAGGGCCAGGCCCTTAGCCTCTAGGGATACACCACTTGAGATTATTCCAGGATCAAAGATGGAACAACAACCAGATTTATATTAAAGCATGCAAACAAAGTTACAGTGGATCACTTCTCAACGAGAGTCGATGATCAAATTTTTTAAATACAAAGAGAAATTACATAAGTGTAACAACAACTGGTCCCGCTGGTCTAGCAGTGATTCCCCTTTTTATAATAGCCAATTAGAGATATCAATGATGCAAAAATAGTTAAGATTGCGATCCCTCAGGATTAAAGGATCCTGAGGGATTCGCCAAACTATTAATTCCAGTTATCCCTTTGTTCTCTTGTGCTGATTCAATATCTCCTTTTCCTTTCCTTGGCTGATACGCTTTAGTTTGGATCGCCTTGTCTGCATATGGTTTCCTACCATAGGGACAGCAGTTAACTCTACCCTGTCTTTTTCCTTGGGACAACAATCTTTCGTTTTTCCCTTTTTCTACATAAGAAAATGGCGATTATTAGTTGTTTTGCGTTACATACAAATCTCATAGATTTTTCCATAATTTCTTATTATTACCTAGTTCATGATGCAAATATATTATGAGTTTTTAAAGAAAAGATGACAAAATAATCAATAAAACATACCTTCTTTAGTACTCCACAATTATTACGGAGCTAGGATCTCGATCGAGTGTTTCTGGTCATAAAGTTATAGAAACCAAGTATTCATTTACACACATAATGAGGAACTTGATCAATTTATTGCTCAATCAATCTCCTTCGAGCCAAAAAAAGATAAAACAAAAAATAACACAGAACATGGAAATTACACAAAGATTAAATAATAGAGAACAAGAAAATTACACATAGATTAACAACAAACATGGGAAATTGGGGGATCCATTCTCAAAAAGGCACTTGGGTGCCAAACCAAAAATAAACCTAGGAAATTTCTAGAGAAAATATGAGGCAAAGGCAAGCAATTTTTAGAGAACAATAATAAGAAGATGATTATGCAATTCAACGAATTGGTGTAAATATTGGTAATTCTTTGTCTCACTTTTTATATTAAAATTGTAAATTGCATTCATTATTTAATATAAAATAAACAAAATCATATTATATATCCAAATTCCAATGATATTATGTACAAATTATAGAATATAGAAGCAGACAATGAAATAAACTAAAAGAGGATGAAAAATGAATGGTACATATAAACCTAGGCATGAACAAAATATTGAGTTAATATTGGTAATCGAAGAAATATGATTCAAAAAGTAAACAAAGGAGAATGAAACAATAGAACCACAATAAAATAAGCAGTGAAAGTAATACCAGGTATTTGAAAAACTTAGATGAAACAACAACTAAAGAATCCATAAAACAAAATGAAATTTCATGAAATCCATAAGAAAATTAATGATATCCTTGTTATTGGTTCTCAATGATAGACCCATTTTTAAAATGGCTTATATTATTTTTAGATTAACACACATAAGGAATTTATTTTTGTATGTACATTAGTCAAATTGCATCAATTTAATGGTTTTTAGCCATGAGGAGGAAACTATATCCCCATAACTGCAATGATGATGGTTCATGGTAAACCAATAATCACTAACGTCATCATAAATTAAGATTTATGGTCAATGAAAAATAACTTGGTGTGATTAACGGTTCATTGCAAATCAGAAACCCCTTGAGAAATGATATCAATATTCAATTGTAAATTGTGTACCACCTAAGAATTGTAGTGGTCGAGGGTAACCCACAAAAACTAAGGATGTGATTTGACCAAAGAAATTGCTACATTTAAGTATTATTTGCATGAGTTACAATTCATGGAAATATTTACAAGAGGGATTAGAAAAATGGGTTGTCACATAAGTGCTCCAAAGCCTAGAAACATTAGATTGATTAAACCACAATATCCTTGTAGTAGGTAAAAGAGAGAAAATGTGTCAAGATTTAGAAGTAGCAAGAGTATCCCTTCTTCCAATGTGTATGCTGAGAATACATTCTTTGTTAAACATATAACAAAATAAGATACTATTTACACCCATAAGAATAAAATAATGGTTCCTTGAATCCTAAATTATGATAACTACATTGTGAACAACTCACAAGTTTCTTTTTGGAATCCTCATGAAGGTTATGAAAATTTGTTCAATTATGTTCAAAAGACATACAAAGTGTAGTGTAGATTCTTGCTTGCACAAAAAGGAGTCTATTATTGCATATCACACAATTCTCCACGGAAGTTTCATGTCTAATTAATATTATTCATATATTATAAATGTAAAAGAAATACTAGCATGCATCTATTCATGATATGTTATAATGTTTACAATGTTAATCTTGTTAGACTATGGCAATCTAATGTTGATTTTCAGTGAGTTCTTTCTCAACATGTAGTTGTGAAATATATTTCAAAGTATGCTTCAAAAGTAGAAAATATTTCATAATTTTTTTAATATATGATGAAAATAATTGAAAACATAAAAAAAATTAGATATCCTTATTTGTGTCCCTACAAAAGGTTCCTTGTAGAAACATTTTTGTACCATGACATTACAACATAAGAAATCTACCTCATTTTTTATGTAATTCAAATTATTTTTCTCTTGAATGTTTGAAAACAATTACTAATGAAACTATTAATGGATTCTCATCAATTATCATGCCAAAATAGTGTTTCTCAACTATATAAAACTCTTCATAATATTATAGAAAATTCTCTATAACAGAAACATATATTTATATAGATTATGTTTCATGCCTAGTGTAAGAAAGAGCCATGGAAACCTAGATGTTTCCATTCTATTGAAATCAATTTTAGTCATTCTTCTATTCTATTCCCAATAAGGGTTCAGAAGAACTCAAGACTTTTTTGGAAGAAGTTGCTTTTGTACAAACCATTCTGTATCATTGCTTTAGATATAGATTTTTTAAGTGAAATAGTGATTAAAAATTTGTGGAATTTTAGGTATCACAAATGGCATGTTGTTTAGGTCATCGTGTCATCTAAAAATGCTAAAGAAGATCATGAATCCCTCAAACAAAAAGTTTATGTTAAATAATATTCTAAAGAATCACGATGCACCTCCAATGTTTTTTGAAGTGACCGTTTGACAATTATTTTAATTGGGAACAAACTATGTTCTTAGATGGTGTTGCAAATAAATTTTATATTTTTATAAGAAATTCTAATCCGAAGGTGTTGTTTCAAGTAATTTAGATGCGAATTTTTTTTTGTCAACATCTTCATTGTTAGAAAAGAATTTACTTGCTTTTGAGGTGATTTTAAGCCATCTGATAAAATATGAAATTTACAATCTTGTTAAAGTGATTATTCAACGAATATTTGGCACTCAAAAGTCTCACTTATCCATTATATTTATCAAGCTCTTTCAAATTTGTTAGTTATTGGTATTAGGATTTTTCTTTTTCTCACTTCAATTGGTATTGTTTTGTTTAAAATACATGCAAAAAAAATACACTATGCTCTGAAGATTCCACTTAAATATATGAAACAAATGAATATCCATTCTCCAAAAGAAGACTAAGAAGAAATTCAATACATATTTGACATATCTTCTTTGAAAAAATGAGCTTTATAGGTCCAATGTTATTCAAAAATATATATTCTCATCTACAAATCTAATCCTTTTGGTGGTATAATCATCATTATTGTGGGTGGCATTCATAAGTTACCTCATGTAAGAGATAAACCTTTACATGCAAGTAAAATAGCAGGGAATGTGTTTTGAAAAAAGTTTAACATTTTTTTCTCTTTTGATACAATATTCCACTAGCAAGGAAATGATCTAAAACAATCTTCTTTATGAAAAATGTTAACTAAAGTGACAAATGAAAATCATTTATTGATGATAAGGGTATTCCCATGTTACATATTGTTATGAGATTGTCTCTACATAAAAGAGTTTATTTCATTCAACAATGCACTTGCTTCCAACAAATAATTTGGTTACCTTACATAACATGATGATGCTAAAATAATTGAATTCTCTAATTGTAAGACATGTTGTAGAGCATAAAAATAGTTTATTAATTTTAGGAATTATTTATGATAAACTAGAATATGAAATCCTATTATGTCTTTTCCATCATTGGGGAGATCAAAAAATCCATCATCACTAGGCAAAAAATAATTTCTGGGAGAAGTGTCGTCATGTCACGAGGAGATAAAAATCAAGGTATGTTTTTTACAGTGCTCACTTAGTGGCTACCCACCACTTTGGACCTGATTCAATCACATATCTTTCTAGAGCTAATTAATTCTCCCCCATCTAGCAGAGGTATCATACTAACCAATCCTAGGTAAATTCTCTTACCCTATTAGTGACCATTATGGAAAGAAACTTTAATTTAATCAGGTTTCAGTGGCCACTAATACCCTCCCTATTCTCCGTCATTATAGCTATTTTTCACCACGTACATGAGTATCGTCCATTTGATGAGCTTGTGACCACCATCGGTGGTAGCTTGAAGAAGGGTTCTAGCAACTTTCATTGAGTGGACAAGACACATAGGTGTATAGGAATGTTTTCTTTTCCTCTTGCATGAATGCATGGATTTCAAGGTACCTAAAACTTGTTTATAACATCTTTATTGAATTTTTTTCATAATTTTTTCTTATCATCTTAAATAAACATGTTTATTTAATTGGGAAAACAAATTGCATCTACCTAAAATCTCCCCACACACAATTTAGTAGCTATCATTACAACCCTTGGCCTAAAACACTAGTCTTTAAGACTTCAAAGTGTTATTCCCATTTAGGGGGATTTTATCCCCTTAGAATTCACAAAAGGGTAGGCACACACACACACACACACACACACACTTCAACATTGTTAGCTAGATCTTCTTTACTTGCATCATCGTTGCTTTCATCCATTCAAGGGAATCCCCTTAGTCACCTTCTACTATTAAATACTTATAAATGATTCACTCACTTTTATATTTTGTATTCGACTGTGCAAGGATCGAAATTTATCAATAACACGAGGAACAAGATGTTCCCTATCAAGTTGATCGACCACTATAGGAACAAGATGTGACCTATTAAGTTGATCAACCAAAAAAGGAACAGGTTATTCTCTTTAAAGTTGATGGGATAACTTGGAGCTGCAATGATTTGGAAAGGGGTGAATGGTTTGTAGAAAATTTGGATGAAATCATAAGAGAGACATTGCTATTGTTGAACCAAGAACATCAAGATAAAAAATCTTGGCAATGATGTCAAAATTTCTTTGTGTCTTGAGACAAGCATTGCACAAGGATACAAAATTTAGGGTTTGAGTAAATGAAAATGATGAAGCTGATTGTTGGGATCTTATCACCAGGTAATCATACCAACATAAGCTTACAACAAGAATAAAATCACTTGTGGTAGAGTTTTGAGAGATTCATTCTCATGCTACCCCAGATACAAAGTCTGTCATGTGACATCTACTATCTAAAAGTGACTATGTAGATCATGCTAAGAACATTGTAGAAATGATAGAAGCTGTGTTGTTTAAGAAATTTCAAGAAAGGAATCTTCGTGTCAAGATATCCACAAGGGTAATTCAGAAATTGAATCCATGGTTTATTATACCTTATAAAAATGGTGATTGTGTTGTCTCTGACATTACTTTGAATTCTAACTTCATTACGACACACTCGAGGAATTTTTCAAGAAGAACTGGCACAATGACCTTCCTCCAACCATAGTTTGCAATTTTGCTTAACCAATATTGTGTAGAAGGGAGCCAAGAGTTTTTTTACAATAAATGATTTATAGGTGGGAGAAGATGCAATGAATGTGGTGATTTTTCATTGTCCCATGAGAACTTTCCTATTGATCCCAACTAATCTGAGATGTCATATGTCATGGTCACGTGGAATAAATATGATTGTTCCATGGTAAAACAAGTATCTTCTTCAACTCTTGCACCTAGGAGTATCAAATATGTTGATGATAAGATTCTTATTTCAAAACTCGTGGGGAAGTTTAAGAACAAAATCTATAAATATGAAAAATACTCACACAGGTCCAAGTGGCAAGCTTTTGACATTAAGTATTATAGCAAGGTATTCCAACCAGGAACAATCTTATCAGTGCTAGACTTACCAAGAATTACACATTTTCTCCTCAAATAGAGAAACTTAGTGAGTACTATCACTCGAACCCAGTCTCATTCACACATGTTCTATACAGACATGCACAATCAAATGTTGATGTAACGAGTCATGTGATGTGATTAAGAAGTATCACTTATACATCAGTGATGATTGTGAGCATGACACATTATTTGTGTAACATTTGTTTGGCTTGATTTATGAATCATTAAAAAAGAGTGACATATCATTCAGAAGGCATTAGATTTGGTTAGATGGTTGTGCAAGGAAATTCAAGTTAGCATGTAGTTTTTAGTAGTTGAGTCCACAGAGGATCCACTCAATGAACCTCTAACATATCATGTGTATTAGTGGAATACTAAAAAATAACCTTAATTTGACTACATATAGGAAAATATATCTAAAAACATTTTTAACTCCATACCAATACAAACCCAACACACCTTCCCAATTTAAAAGATTCCTACTTTCACTAGATATTGTAGGTATCCATTTTTCCATTAACATTTTTTATACCCTTTTATATTTTTTCATAAACTTAAAGCTCCATTTTTTATACATGCCAATATAAAAATACTTTACCCCCTATTATATGTAGGTGAAGGAATGAAGATGGGTTACACTTTTGGGTCAAATGTGGCAATGAAATTTCAAGTTTTTTCTCTTTTATCGAATTGCACCTGTCAAAATTCATATAAGGATTATTAATTTTGATTCAGAGTAAAGATAAAATATATGGAGAATTATGTTATTGTCGTAATGCTATTTTTTACGAAAAAAGTAATGACGTATAATCTCTCAATTTTCCATTAAATGCAATATATGTCCTTGCAAATTTTTGAAAAACTGAAGAGGTATGTGTGTGTTCATGTAGCGTAAAGTAGTCTAAAATGTGTAATTTTAAAAAATATATATATAATCATGATCTATGGGGAGATAAATAAGTTTTTTCATATTAAAACATTATTTTTAATGCAAAATCGTAATTTTTAGTATTTTTCAAAGTTGACGAAGTAATATTTCAATTGCATTTTGGAAACACATGTGTTCACGTAATATTTTTTCAACACTTTAAACAAATTGAAAAACCAAGAGTACCCTTTTGAAGAGGAATCATAAAATAAGGCAGTGATATTTTTTGAAATTTTTTCGTTGTGTATATTTTATGTTATTGATTTTTCATTCAACCTCTTTTAAACTATCCAAAAATATTTAATGGTTATGTTTAAAAGAAACTAGATGAAAAATATCATATGAATTCGAAATAGTCAAATTCATATGCCATTAGATAGAGGATTCTTTCATGAATCCAAAGTGATCAACTCAGCCACCTAACACTAGACAAAATGGCTAATTAGTTACTAAAAAAATGACTAAAATTTGCATATAAATGAGTAGTTTTCAGTCGGTGACCAATAGTAGCTAATTTACAGTATGTTATAACGCAACCAATGTTTAGTCATTTTTAACTTAGTCATTAATTGGTTGTCTCAATTTTATTATTCAGTAGTATATTTAGTCATTAATTTGGTCATTAATGTAGTCATTGATTTAGTGATTAATTGCCACAATTAATGACCAAATATAAAACAAAATATATTAATAAATGATCACCCCAGAAAAACGATTAATGACCAAAGAAATATGACTAAATTTTGGTCATGTCATAAGATACTGTAAATTAACTACTAATAGTCGTATATATGAAAAATTTAGTCGTCATTTGTAATCACAAATTTATTTTGCAGTAGTCTTTTACTGTTTTTTGCTAGTTTCATATTCATTATATAAATGACTACTTTAGTAGTTTATAGCCATTTCATTTACTTTCATTAACAACAATTACAATCAACTAATTTAATTGTATATTCATTTTGTTTGTGTTCATTATTAGTCAACATAAACTACTAATTTAGTAGTTTTAGATTTATTTTATGCGTTCATTATTAATCAACATAAATTAATTAGTATGATTTTGCAACTAAATTAAAAAAAAAATGTCATACAATGTACATGTTCATCTACTATGAAAATGCAAAGTTACAAACATTAATTATAATACTAAATAATATCAAGTGCAACTATAAATAATTTCAACCACGAAAATTATATTATATAAAATCTCAAGTATTATAATATGAATTTTCAACTTAATATTGGTTGGAGTAAAATTTACACATGAAATATTGGTTCATCACTTCAAAACATTATCATTCTGTTGCCAAGGCATTACAGGTGAATTCACCAACTCTGAGGACTTGACCATCAGAATTTGTGTATGTCTTATACGGGATATTAGTTGTACAAGTACCACTAGACCAATTCTCTTCTCTCTACATTCAATTTTCATTTTGTCACTCCAGTGTTATTGTCCTCCTCTTTCTTCAATTCCTGCTTCTTACCATCAATACTGATTTCCTTTTGTGAAAAAGAAAGATGATACAATGCAAAGTATAAGACATGAAAGACGATGAACATTCAAATATAAAATAAAGTAGACTATAAAGGATTTATATGACATATACCTTCACATCAACAATATTGTCAATGCCATTTTTCCCCATAAAAGCAATAAAATCGAACAATTTTTCTTCAGTTGGGCAATAGTGGCCATTATGTCGCCAAATGACCTGTATCAACAAAGAATATAAAAGATCACCATATAAAATAACACCTTAGTAAAATTAGTATTCAACCTTCAAGGAACGCTCGGCACAATCATGCTAACTAAGTTACATGCTAAAAAACTCAACGTGTAGATTACTTATATAGTGTGGGAGTGCGATCAAAACTCCTAGAAAAAACCAAAGCTAACTCTAGAATAAAATGAAATGAAGTAAAAGGGATACAATAATAGGATAGCCTTGTATACATGTATATAACTAGATAATGTAGAAGTCTAAGTGAATATGTCCAAGGCTGGAGGTCGACTATGTCAAGAATGCCCAAGTCTGATAAGCATTTCTTCATATAAGAACTACTATTTGGCTCCATTATCACATATGAATAAGCCAACTAGTCAATATCAAATTATTAATGTTTTTCTTATATTTATGGATCATGTTATCACTTAAGAAACAATTTCTAAATTGTTCACATCAATTCGATTGTAAAGGTTAGGTGTTAGTCCGGGTTTAATTTTTCCATGTTTGCTTTAGTGTCTAAGTCCTAGGAGTCTTGTTGGTATGTTTAAATAAAGGTCAACACTCCATTTTCATCCATCACTGGTCTAACATCACACCTAAGCTCCATATGTCAATCCTATTTCAAAGTTCTTATGCGCTACGAAATCGGGGATTCGTGCTGATCCATAGAAAATCTCATCCAGCTATCAAATTTATCAAAATCCGTTATCTTTCTACATCATCATTTATCAGCCCATACACTTTTCCTATCAATTCAACCTCTTATCCTCATCATTAGGTAATTAGGTGTCTTGGTAGGCACAGGTTGCAAGTTTTGAAAAGGAGCCGAGTGTTCACAATCATGATGATGTTTGGGTTCATACATGGGAAGCAAATTAATAGGCTTTCAATTTAAATTCTTTGAAGATCAAGCGAGGAAGCTTTCCTCATCCATTGCAAGTGAGGGAGTGATCAAGTTTCAGACGGTGCAGACTTCTTTAATATTCACGCTGTAGGAATTCCACGGAGGGGTCAGAAGTATGAAGAGGCAAATCGAAGATCACACAGCAAGATCAAGTCCTTAAATTTTGATGAATTACCGTTTTGAAGTTTTCCTTGAAGAATGATGTCTCAGAATTTAGTTTTGAACAACTTTAGGGCAGAGGAAAAGGAAATTCCAAGATAAAGAAGCTCAAGACAGTCGAATTTTGGATTTTAAACTGTGGTTTTGTGATTACACAGCAGTTTCGTAGCGCGCTACGAAACTGCTGAAGATAATGCCTAATGCACAACAGTTTTGTAGCGCGCTACGAAACTGCTGTAGCTACATATTTTGATGAAGTTGACCAATTTTGAGGGACAAAAGGGAAACCTTTTCGAAAAGGAGTTTCTAAAGAAGGATCACTTACACAAGACCAACATTCAGCAAGGGCAAAATGAGCAAAGGAAAAGTATATATAAATCATAACCCATTTGTTACAAAAGTGATCACAGCCAAGTATTATTCATCATACTTCAGGCAGAATTAAACAGGTGTTATCCTCATACACGTGCATGGGCAAAGTCTACAGTACATGAAAAACATGATAGTCCAAAAACATTTTTGTGTAATCAAAGAAGAACAACAAGGATAATCGATTTCGAATATCCTTGTGGAGACCAAAAGCAGAAAAACAGGGGCAGTTTCCTACTTTCCAGGAGCAGTTGAGAGATGAGACATTAAGGGCCAGTAAGCAGTTTCAAACATCTACCAAAGCTAAACTAAAGAAGGACATCTATCAAAGAACGAATTTGGGTTGTATTTAGTGCTACTACCAACATGATGAAGAGTTAGAATCCTAATTGTCCTAGGTCTCTAAAACTACTAGTTAGCAGTCAGTTGTATTTATTAGTTAGTTTTAAATGTTAATAGGTGTCATCATAGGAAGAATTCGAGTTCCCCTCATGCTGGAGGAGGAATCTCAGTTATGTAAAAAGCTCTATATATAGCAGAAGAGCTGATGTACAAAGGGTTGGAAAATTATTGAGAAAAGCTCTCATATTGTGCTTTGTGTAAAGACTCTGTTTTCTAGTAATACAGTATTGGCCTTGCTTCTCAGGAATCAAAAGTAATTCGATGTTCTGAATGCCTTGTGTTGTATTTTTCCTGTTATCTACAGTGTTATGAATGTCTTATTACTTAGAAATCACTAACAGTGCTCTAATTTCCTTCATACATTTGTAAATTGTGTTGGTCCTCTATGTGTTTGGTGTGTTTACATATGTTGGATTTTGGATGCCCTGACATCTATGCAGAGCTAACTTTATTGTCAATACTGAAGCATATCTTACTCCATAAGCCCAATGGATACTTTTTAATTGTGTTTCAACCTCTTATATTTGTTCATTTTGTTTCATAGAGTTAGCCATCTTATTCATTATCCAAATCTTTAATCTTGTGAGAGAGCCCTCTCAGGTTAGGGAGGCTAAGCATCAGCCTAAAGTAGGTTTGAAATAGTTACTCAAAGTCTTCCTGATCAGCAGCCTATTAGGGGTGGATTTCTGAGATAACATTTTGGTGCATCTGCTGGGAGCCTGAAGATTAATCATTCCCGAAATCAAGAAGCTGAACTTCTAAAGGTAGCAGGAGCTCAGAAATCTTTCGAGGTTGCAAAACTACCTTGGTGACTCCATTGTTGAAGAATTCAAAATTCATAGATTCATGGTGATTCCACTGGAGTTATGAAGAACTCAGATGCTATCATTCTTATTTCAAGGTATGCATGCATAACTTTTTCAGGAATTCATGGTTTCCCAAATCATTTTCCCAAGGATACATATTTTCTAGGGAATGGTCCAAAATTCAATGGAGAAGCTTTGAGTTTAGCTTTGAAGCATATATCAGATTTTTGTGATTTTACCGAGCTTCTTAGAGTCAAACATGAGGATGTTTGCATTATGTTGTTCTATGATTCATTTCAAGGGAAATGTAAATAGTGGATTGAAAGCTTTCCTGCTAAATCTATTAAGTCATTTGAAGACTTTTGGTTTATGTTTTTGGAGGAATGGATAGATAGATCAGATTTGGTGGCAAACTCTCCTTCAATTCAAGGTTTCAAACAATGGAATGATGATCATATTAATGAAGAAATAGATGAAAATTTTTCTTTGTCCTTGTCTTCTTATCTAAAATCATTCGAGTGCAAGATAGAAGATAAGATGAAATTTTTGGATGAAGTTGCTAAGGACATTGAGAAAGACATTGAAGGTTTACAAGGTCAAATTCAGTCATATAGTCTTCGTGGTCATGATCGTTCTTTTCAAAATATTTCTATGGTAGAACACAAGGAGAGGGTGTTGCTTCCTTTCTCTTTCGTGATTGAGGAAGAATGAACTGTTATTGAAAATCACTTTGCACAGCCAGAAAGTTACGAGAATCATCAAGCTGATCACGTATTCTGGGATCCTATAGCTAAATACATGGAAGAGTTTTACTCTCTAGTGTTTCAGTTTTTCTATGAAGATCAGAGGCAATTTCAGTGGCAGTGGTTATCACAATATCATATTTTCTCTAAACTCCGATGCATTCAAAAAACTCAAATATCAGATAAGACAAATGATTGGATACATTGGAAATTTCACATTGATTGAGCTGAAAGAAGTTTGAAATTGATAGGGTAGGTAGGTAGGAAAATGTAAATAAGCTCAATGTTCACTAAGCATTTTTTAGTAGATATAGATTTCCTTCTCCTACAGTGATCATCAAGCTTAAGCCCAAGGTGAAGGCCCAAGAAGCTTAAAGGCAACACTTGTCAAGCAAATTTTCGTTTGTCATAAAGGGATAAAGCATTGGACCTGCGAGTTCTTAGTGTACTACAGGAGCACACTATCCCAAGTGGAGCCACTGTTATCACTTAAGAAACAATTTCTAAATTGTTCACATCAGTTCAATTGTAAAGGTTAGGTGTTAGTCCGGGTTTAATTTTTCCATGTTTGCTTTAGTGTCTAAGTCCTAGGAGTCTTGTTGGTATGTTTAAATAAACGTCAATACTCTGTTTTCATCCATCACTAGTCTAACATCACACCTAAGCTCCATATGTCAATCCTATTTCAAAGTTCTTATGTGCTATGAAATCGGGGATTCGTGCTGATCCATAGCAAATCTCATCCAGCTGTCAAATTTATCAAAATCTGTTATCTTTCTACATCATCAGTTATCAGCCCATACACTTTGCCTATCAATTCAACCGCTTATCCTCATCATTAGGTCATTAGGTGTCTTGGTATGCACAGGTTGCAAGTTTCGAAAAGGAGCCGAGTGTTCACAATCATGATGATGTTTGGGTTCATACATGGGAAGCAAATTAATAGGCTTTCAATTTAAATTCTTTGAAGATCAAGCGAGGCAGCTTTCCTCATCCATTGCAAGCGAGGCAGTGATCGAGTTTGAGACGGTGCAGACTTCTTTAATATTCATGTTGCAGGAATTCCATGGAGGGGTCAGAAGTATGAAGAGGCAAATCGAAGATCACACAGCAAGACCAAGTCCTCAAATTTTGATGAATTACCCTTTTGAAGTTTTCCTTGAGGAATGATGTCTCGACATTTAGTTTTGAACAACTTTAGGGCAGAGGAAAAGGAAATTCCAAGATAAAGAAGCTCAAGACAGTCGAATTTTGGCATTTAAGTTGTGTTTTTGTGATTACGCAGTAGTTTCGTAGCGCACTACGAAACTGCTGTAGCTACATATTTTGATGAAGTTGACCAATTTTTAGGGACAAAAGGGAAACCTTTTTGAAAAGGAGTTTCTAAAGAAGGATCACTTACACAAGACCAGCATTCAGCAAGGGCAAAACGAGCAAAGGAAAAGTATATATAAATCATAACCCATTTGTTACAAAAGTGATCACAACCAAGTATTATTCATCATACTTCAGGCAGAATTAAACAGGTGTTATCCTCATACACGTGCATGGGCAAAGTCTACAGTACATGAAAAACATGATAGTCCAAAAAAAATTTTGTGTAATCAAAGAAGAACAACAAGGATAATCGATTTCGAATATCCTTGTGGAGACCAAAAGCAGAAAAACAGGGGCAGTTTCCTACTTTCCAGGAGCAGTTGAGAGATGAGACATTAAGGGCTAGCAAGCAGTTTCAAACATCTACCAAAGCTAAACTAAAGAAGGCCATTTGTCAAAGAACGAATTTGGATTGTATTTAATGCTACTACCAACATGATGAAGAGTTAGAATCCTAATTATCCTAGGTCTCTAAAACTGCTAGTTAGCAGTCAGTTGTATTTATTAGTTAGTTTTAAATGTTAATAGGTGTCATCATAGGAAGAATTCGAGTTCCCATAATGCTGGAGGAGGAATCTTAGTTATTTAAAAAGCTCTCTATATAGCAAAAGCACTAATGTACAAAGGGTTGGAAAATTATTGAGAAAAGCTCTCATATTGTGCTTTGCTTAAAGACTCTGTTTTCTAGTAATACAGTATTGGCCTTGCTTCTCAGGAATCAAAAGGAATTCGATGTTTTGAATGTCTTGTGTTGTCTTTTTCCTATTATCTACAGTGTTATGAATGTCTGATTACTTAGAAATCACTAACAGTGCTCTAATTTCCTTCATACATTTGCAAATTGTGTTGGTCCTCTATGTGTTTGGTGTGTTTACATATGTTGGATTCTGAATGCCCTAACTTCTATGAAAATCTAACCTTACTGTCAATATTGAAGCATATCTAACTCCATAATCCCAATGGATACTTTTTAATTGTGTTTCAACCTCTTATACTTGTTCATTTTGTTTCATAGAGAGCCATCTTATTCATTATCCAAATCTTTAATCTTGTGAGATAGCCCTCTTAGGTTGGGGAGGCTAAGCCTCAGCCTAAAGTAGGTTTGAAATAGTTACTCAAAGTCTTCCTGATCAGCAGCCTATTAGGGGTGGATTTTTGAGATAATAGATCACAACAATATAAGTGGATAAATTGCAAAGACAATTCCCTTCCCATTGTGATCCTGACCTGTGGTACAATATATTAGATGTGATTTGGAGCAAATTTCTAACATCAAAAATATGTAGAAATCACTACTAGTAATCCCCCAAATAGGTTTATTTTGGAATGTAACTTTCAGATTCCAGTTGCTATATGATTCTTGAATGGAAAATCTACACTGAATTCCAACACCAAACTTCCAATTTGAGGGAACACCTATGGTCATCCTCAATCACTCAGACTCAAAACATTGGTGATCATTATAATGGAAAGGTAAAATAATTTTTTTGATCTGTTTTACATATTTACATGAAAAGCACCAATAGTTTTCCCATATTTACCATACTTGTAATTTCCAAGATATAAAACATCGATTGATATTTTATAGCAAATAATTGATTCAATACAAACGAAAATTCAACATATTACAGAAATACCATCAATGTTTGATCCTCAATTAGTTCAAACTAGTTAGCACAAAAGCTTTAAGAAAGAGAAACAAGTAGAAATAACAAATCCATCAATTAATAATCAATTAAAAAGGATAACCTTTTTGTTGAAGCCTGATAAACAACTATAAATTATATTGATAATCCACTGTAACTAGTGGTGTTATTCAAACAGGAATACTACATGGGGAACTCATCTTCCAAATTATTTTCTTTATCCATGAAGCTTTATGTTATCCTTAAAATATTATTAGCATTAAATATTTTAGGTTTCTGAAGCTTCCCAAAGGCCTTGCTAAATGAAGATGTGAATTTCATTGATTTTCATAAAATGCTTCTCCTACTAAGAAAATATAGTTTGATCATGTGATAGATAATTCAAGAAAGTAAAAAAAAATTCTACAATATTTCTTAGAAGTATTCATGTTTAAAGGAAAACTTGCATATTTCGGATGGAAAAAGAAGCTTAATAGAGATGGTCAATATTACAAAACAATAGAGTGGATCTAAAACTATGGGTAGAACTAACAAAATCCTAATTGTAATACAATTGATTGATTGTTCTAAGTGAAGCCAACTAGATACATACAATTTTTCATTTTCAAATTTCTTTCCCGTATCTTTGTTGGACATGGAAGCTAACTTGCATGCATCTCACAAGGTTGTTGATGAGCCTTAGTATTGCAACAATAATGATGCAACTCCCAAGGCTACAAACTTTAATTATCAACCCGGGGTTCGTTAAAACTTAAGAGGTATCAGCACTATATGTGCAGCATACAATGTTTCCTTCCTTTGCTTTCATGATGTAATGGAGTAAATGTAATCAAATCCTAAACTAATTGCAGAAATGTAAATGTTTGAAATAGAAACCTTAACCTATTGCAGGAAATAAAATACCAAGAAAGAAAACCTATTCTAATTGCATAAATTAAATATCATGAAATAAAGATAAATCATTACATTTAGAATAGTTTATATACATTGACATAGTTCATTGGATATGGCAATAAAAAAAATCACTATTTTATTAGCCAATTCATAAATTTGTCCATTAACCCAAATTATTAAGATGTTTTGCAGTAGTAGAAAGACAAGTCCTAAGTGGTGTTTATTCCTCATCAACCATTGATTTATATCCTATGGGTTATGATTCAACCATAAGAGACACAAACCAATCTTTTTGAGCAAATATGGGTAAGTATACACATGTTGGAAGAGTGCTACAAGAAGTTACATATTTGCTACAAGAAGATATAATTCACCAAATGACTAAGTAAATCAAATCCATATTTGATGGGACAATTTTTTTTATTGAGAAGTATGTCTTAGGTCTCCACTCCGAGTGGAATCACTCAAAATAACCTCTATTAACACATGCTAAAAAATAGCAAAAAATTACTATTCTAAAATTTTGAAATTCGAGAACTAGTGAGCTAGTTAATCTATCAAATTCCTAACTTAATCAAGTGCAAATGAAATGAGATATTTTTTTTATTAACTTCATGTTTTTATGATATAATTCAAGTGGAATCAAATCAATTTAAACTCATTATAATGTTCTAAAAATAGCGGAAAAATACTACTATTTGCCACAAGTGACTTCCAGAAATTTAGATTTGGAAATAAACAAACTAATCCAAGTATCTAAATTATTATTGTGACCTTCAAAATATGTTCGAAGGATGAAATCATGATTTTGATCTTACAAAATAACTTAATTCAACCATTTAACCCAATCCTAAAACAAGAAATCATCAATACTAAATGCAGAAATAGAAAAACAACAAGAACAAGAGATGCATGTGAATAAGAAGTAAAAAGAAGAAAAGTAAATTATAAAAAATGGCTCTGAGGCTTCTGGGATGGCCAAGCCCAAGGAAAATTAGAGTCTTATGAAGGAGACCAAGATTTAGAAGTTGAAAATTGTACCAAACTTCATTATTTCCATCAATGCAATTACATCCCTACAAGAAATGGAAGTGGAGTTGCAAAAATACAAGTTTTCTCCACAGAAGACTAAGAAAAACCCACGCCTAGAGGAAAATTCAAATTGTTTCTTATACAAGATGATGAGGAAGAATTCTCCTTGAAAGGAGTAATCTTTCCCTCTAAAATTATGCAAATAGTGTATCTGGTTCCCAACATTAAGAATTTGCATTAAATGATAGGGAACAGATTCCTAGATTTTCTCAATCATTGGTGCTCGAGATTTTATTCAATAATTTCATAATATCTTGTTTATTTATTATCCAATATTGATTCTCTTGTAATAGGGAGAAAGTCCCTAAATTTTTTCTTCCTCCAAACCGTCATAATCTACACAATATTCTCACAATATTCCACAAAAATAAATAATATTAGGCACGAATATGCAATTAGCGATAAAAATTCCTAATGAATATATTAAAGTTAAAAATAAATTATCTACTGCAAAAATAAACATTTAGTGTGCTAAAGGATGGTTATATGGGCCTTAATTTATGTCTAATTTAAAGGTCCATAATATCCCTTGTTAAAAGTGTTGCTCATCCTCTGAGAAACTTAGTGACCTCATTATGACTCATTCATGGCCCTGATGGCCTCTCTCTTGTACATTCATCGGTCCTTTCTTTTAAGAAGCTTGGTCGTAGGTTCTGCAAGGACAAGCACAAAATCTAGTTTTTGTTTTCATGATTATTTAATAGTCCTTCAAGTACAAAAACATAACTTTCCTCTTTGCAAGTGAAGTTTGTTGGTTTGTAGATCCATGTCATTCACATCCTCTCCCTGGAAACCTTCATTCCAATTTCACTCAATTTTTCAACTGTTTGTACATAGAAAAATAATACTGTTTCTAGAGACCATTATCTTGCCTTTTTCCCCTTGAAGATTTTTTGGTTTGGCAAGGTCTTCCACATCCTTTTCCAATCTCCTACTTCCTTTTTCCACCATTTAGACACCTCTGAAACCCTCAAAATGCCATATGATGTGATCTTGTAGCAACAAAGAGAATCCTGTATCGAACCTATAATAGACCACAAAATCTATCAAATCTTGACCAAAATTGTACCTCATGCTTAACTTTTTCCTCTTACCTTTCTATAATATCTTCTAGGACTTGGAAAAAAACTAGAAAAAGATTAAAGACCTCTTGGAAATCCTCTTTCCATCACTGTGGTTTGAATTCTATTTTGATGGTGAATACCTTGCCTTTTCTTTCCTTCTTCTTCTACTTTTTTTCCTATATGATTGCCTAATGGGATTTCAATTTCTCTATTTTGATTAGGTCTCTATTAGGGACTGTTATTTTGGTTTTTAGCACATTTTGTTCATTTCTTCCTTCTTCCCCCTTGATTTTTTATTTTTTCTAATTTCCATCTTATCTATATTCTTCTGCTTCTTCATTACCTTCTTCTTCTCCTTCTTCTTGGTTGTGGGTTTTGCATGGTTAGATCCACCCCCCATAGCCTTCAATACAACTCTTCAAAGCTGGAAAGGAAATTGTCTATTTCTTCTAAAAGCTTTTGATAATCCCTATGTAATCAACATTTTATGACAAAGGAAAAAAGAAAAACTTTCTCATATTTCCTAGAGGAAGGCCAATTTCATGCTCACTAAAAAATAATTGTAATTCCCCTTTTTATCATGCTCAATTCAAAAGAAACATCCGTATTTCATTTTTTTTTATTTTGTAAACATTTATCAAAAGTTTTCCAAAGGCTCTACTACTGAAAAAATGAAACTTTTTGCAGGCTTCTTGTTCACATATGGCAAGGAGAAATATGTCTTTACCCTTGCTTTGGGTATTGTCCTCTGAATCTTGGGGTTTGGGAGTGAAATTCCTCAAAATCAGGGTCTTTTGCAACAACTTTTTCCTTCTTGTAACATCTCTATTTTTCCTATAGCACACAATCTATCTTTCCTGTAGCAACCATGTTTCTCCTATAGCAGCTCTGTTTTCTCTTGTAGTAGTGGAGAATCCTCTTGTAGCTGGTTAGTATTGGCTCCCCAAGTGTTTTTATTTCTCTATGAGGCTTGTTACACAAAAATATCGTCACCATGATTATTTGCAGTCAGTATGGGTCTATCATCACTTGTACTGTCCTCCTAAGCAAAGTCTCAGACCTCAGCTCTTCAAGTCAAGATTTAAAAATGGGAGAAAGACATTGAAAATCAATGAAACTCTGGTTCCGCACTTTCTCTCACTGTTACCTGCGGTCCCGCACCTTCTGTTTACAAAAAATGCGGACCTGCCTGCTCTGTCCCTAAAGGTGTGTGTGCGGACCCCTGTGAAAGTCAAAAGGCGCAAGTTTTATCTTAAAAAAACTCATTTTGGGTTAATTCTAGAGGATTCTAGAAGGAATTTTGATGTGGATTGTTCGCTCTAAGGTGGTTCATGCATCCCAAAAGAGAAGGAGCTAATCCCTTGATGAGAGGAGCTATCCCTTTGAAGGAGGGCTTTATCCCTTTGAAGGAGGACCTAGTAACCTCCCTCCATTGCACTATAAATTCAGGCATTGGGCTGGTTGCCGGAGAGGTTAGAAGCTGAACATTTTTTAGGGTAAATGCTGGTGAAATTAAGACTTCCTAGTTGAGCTTAAGAGGAGAGATCACATACCTTTTTGGCTTCATTGGGGAGTGAGTGAAACTTGTCATAGTAGAGGAGACTTCTTTCTAGACACTGGGAGGAGCTTGTACAGCGTCAAGGCACAGGTTGTAAAGTTCTTCTTCTTTTGAATTAATACAATCAAACTCATTTTTCTCAACAATTATCTCATGTTATTTGTTTCATGGACTCCTTGACTTTCATGTTAAATATGTTTTATGATATTGGTTTTTCAGGTGCTATTTAATTTGTTTGCCTTGTTTGTGTTTGCAGATTCGCGACAAAGGAGCTCATTTGGATCGAAGGAGCGAGGGCATCCACAAACTTGCGTTGGACCTAAGGTAGGCCCTAAAAACATTGGTTTTCCATTGTTTATTAAAGCATATTTAGAGAAAGATAATGTCTGGTTGGTTTGCTTGTCATTAGGTCTTCTTTAGATTCTAGGAAGGTCTATCTTGTCTGCAATATCGACTTATTCCGTGTAACAAAATGGCGACTCCACTGGGGACTTGATTGTTTTCCTTGTTTTTACTTTGACCTGAGAAACTATGTTTTTGTTTCTGTTTTTGGCTTGTTGTGTGTAAAATTGGGTAGAGTTTGTAGATCCAGGGTTATTTTTTGTTTTTCATAGATTTGGGAGAGGACCGCACCCTAGCCGTTTGACAGAGTGCGTACCTATCCGCATCTTGGCTTTTAGCACAGAGCGAGACCGCACCTGTGTCAACTGTGGGCCTACGGACCCTATCAAAATTTTGAAAAACCTAAGATTTCCTTTGTTAGTCGGCTTAGTTTTTGTTTAGAAATTGTTATCCACTGCCAAGACCTACATATAACCTGTCAGAAGCTTTCCTTAGGTTGATTTCATTAGTGTTAGGGTTTTAGGTGAAATTCCTAGGAGTTTTTCTTGTTGGGCTTGTTTTTCATTTTGGTTGTGTAGTGGCTCTGAGCTTAGAAGCTGTAGGGACTTCAGATCACCTTGGTGTCTACCAGCCTTCTTATGAGTCTGACCATTTATGAAATCTCCCCTTGTTGAGGAATCCGCTTTGAGTTTTCTCTTTACAAAAATTCGAAAAGATTGTGTTTAAAAGTTTGGATTTTCATTTTAAAAAAGAAAACGAAATTGGTTGTTCTTGACTGATTTGTGATTCTGCATAAATTGGTCCTTAGCTTACATCTAGCTAAGTAAAACATCCTTAAAAAAGACATCTAGTAGGCTTTGACATCAAAGAGGTTGTTATAATTTATATATCTCAAAGTTAGTCATTTCCATAGTTTTGAGTGTTTTATAAAAAATATAAAAAATCTCTTTTGAAAAAGTTTGTTTTTTGTAGTGGTTGAGTGCTTTGAAACGAAAAAGCGAAATTTTTGTGAAATAACTAGTTGTCTCGTTTTGAATGCATTGGAAAGGACAAAAGCTCTTCTTTTAATTTGTTTCTTAAGAAGGATTTGTGTTTACAAAGTATTTGCATTCTCAAACTCTTTCTTAGTTTAGAAGTTCATTGAAGAGAAAAAGATTGTTTAAATCATCTTAGGTGCAGTTTTAGTGATTTTGAGTCGAGTCTTCATACCACGAGTTTCATCTCCGCACCTTTTGACTTAAACAAAAAACCAATAAAAAATAACGCTTAAAGTAAAATTCATCTAGTAACATTTTTATTTCTAAGGCTCTGATACACCAACTTAGCTTAGGCTAGTGTCTTAGAGTAGGAGAGTAATTAACTCTCCAAGACGGCAAAAACAAACAAGTAGCTGTATCTTGTGGTAGGGAAGAAATATAATGGTTGCATTTATGCTCTGGGAAAGCTCCTCTTAAAGGAGAAGCACGAGATCGTGTCTGAACCAGTGTGGGAATCAATCCTTCCTCATTGGGAACGACGCTTGATATTCACATATTAAAAACAGCAAACCTCGGATTAACCATTGTCGAGGAGCCTGAGGTCACTTGTTGGTAAACCTTGGATTATGTCAAGGAGCCTTCAAGGGGATTGAGCTTGCTACTCTGCCCTTGCGTGCGTATCGGATCATAGACTGTTCCCCCAGGTATATTTGTTTCATTTGGTAACCTTAGTGGCCATATTCTTTAGGATTCTTCCTAAGCTGACAGTGGTGGGAAGATCCCACTGTACCTGGAGCAGACATCGGCTAGACTCACTTGGATTTGCTGGGGGGTTCTCTTCACTCAAGACGGTTAAGTGGAGGAACTTGTGCCAGTCTATTCATTAAGCAGGTTGCCGGGGTAACTGTTCCAACCGCCATTTCTGTATTGAACTCTGCGACGTTGGATTTCATCACCAACTAGTGTTTTCAGTACGGAATGTTACTATTTGTTTGTGTTTGATCTCCTAGATTCTTTAGGTGTGTGATTCAAATTTGTTTGGTTCTTTAGAGACTTTAGGTGGTTTTCATTGAGATTTTACTTTGTTTGCGTGTGAAGTAGTTAAAAGTTTTTAACTATGGCTGAATTACCAAGGCAGTCCCACAGACTTCGGGGCCAACCTCCTGAGTTTTTAAACGTGGCTGAATTACTGAGGAAGTCTCGTAGACTTCGGGGCCAACCTCCTGAGGAAGTATCGAGCTAGCTTGAAGGCTTGAAAGTCCTCGTAACTCCTAGAGACAATAGAGTTGGGTCACCTGAAGAAGGAGAATCTTCTTTGATAGTACATCCTGATTTCCAAACGTTAGCGGCAGATTATAATCCACAGTCTATGTCTGTTTCCGAAGTTACTGGTAGCTTGTCATCTACTAGTGATATAGGTGAGGAACCTAAAATATCCGAGCCTAAAAGTGAATTTGCTGCTACTCCGACATCGGGGTTTGGTTCTCCAGCTTCTAGTGGTCCTGGTTCACCTAGGGTAGAAAGAATAATCACCCAAGATCTTCCTTCTGGACTTATTGCTATTGAAGAAATTGCTATTTCGGAAGAAGAAGTAGGCATCCCTATCCCTGAAAATCAACCAGTTATTGAGCTAAGGGAGCGTGAATCAACTTTTTACAGTCCACCTAGGAGCAGCACTTGGTATCTTTCTTTGACTAATTTCTTAGAAAACCTAGGGTTAAGTTTTCCACCACCTCGCGCTCCTTATCACCCAACACCTAGAGGTTATTATCCTCCATTAAATATGTCAGGACAGTCGTCCATGTTTACTCAATCGCCTGAATCCTTTTTGTACGGCGGTCCCTCTGTTCCATCTGGGTATCAGTTCCCTTCTGGTACTTTTTCGGGAGCATCTCCTCAACCCATTGAGCAAGGGTTATTAACTGGAAGCAATGGTACTAAGCCGTTGAGCGTAGAAGACATTCTCATGATGTCAGGTTCTATTCCCAATCCTCAACCTCAAGGTGGCCAGTTACCGCCTGGGGGGCAGCCTCAATTATCACCCGGGGGGCAACCTCAGGGTACCCAATTTGCATATGGGGGCAACCTCAAGGACAGTACATACCTTCAAGATAGTACGTTCCTCAAGGTCAACCCCAGACTCAATATGTACCCCAAGGTCAACCCCAGTATCAATTTATACCTCAAGGCCAACCCCAGTATCAGTACATGCCTCAAGGGTATCTACCCCAAGGTCAGTACTCGAACCAAGGTTTCCAACCACCCTCCGGTCAAACGTATGTTCAAGGAACAGGAAATGTACCTTTCAATTATCAATCCTACCCTTAACCCGGTTATGGTCCTCAATATTCTCAACCTGTTATGGGTCAGTACCCCGGAATGAATATAGTGTGGGATCCATCGCAAACTCAACAGGTGTTGCCGCCAAATGTACAATTGTCATCTCAAACTAGACAACCCTTAGTTTCTGGTACACCCCAGCAACCAGTCCAGTCTAACATTCAAACTTCTGTACCTTCGGTAGTTTCTCAGCCCGGGCCTAGTACGCCTCGTACTCCACCTCAAACAACTGCTACAACTACCGCAACATCTGTTCAATCTACCCCACCTACTTCTGGAGTATCGATAGCTCCGGTTTCTACTATTCTTGTATCTACTCCTCAGACATCTTTACCACCGTCTGGATCTATGATTCAAACTTCGGTTCAGATGCCTGTAAGACAACCTGGTTCAAGTACGGTTGTCACAAGTCAACCACAATTTATTTATCAAGCGTACCAGGGATAGTACCAATTCGGTCCTACTGTGCAGTAGCCAGTCTATCAGTATCAACCGTACCCTGGGTACACTTATCAACAACCTCAACAACCCCAGTAGAGTCCGGTTAATCCTGGTTTTCTGGGAGGATACAATATCCCAAACGTAATTCATATTCCTAGTTATCCTGGATATCCTCCTCCTGGGGCTGGTCTCATGACCCAGAGTTTTAGGGATCCTAATCGGAAGTTACCATTTATCGCAACTTTGGACTTGCCTGACTTGTCGCACCTAACAAACAATCCCATTAATTATCTTCCGTTTTGGCCGCCAATGCCGAATAAGTTTCCCAGTGACATTCCTAAGTTCGAAGGTAAATCAGGAGAGGACCCGTCAAACCATGTGATGAATTACCACCTCTGGTGTGCGTCTAACTCTATTTCAGATGATTCAATCCATCTTAGACTTTTCCAGCGCACTCTGATTGGTCTCGCAGCCAAGTGGTACATTGAGTTACCGCGAGGAACTTTTTATAATTTTAGTCAGTTAGCTACCTCGTTTTTAACTCATTTTCAGTTGCCAGTCCGATATGACAATGGCACGGAATTGTTAACTTTGTTAAAAAAATCGACATCCACTTAAATTTCAGATCATATTCATGAGTGGAGACGTTGACGGCGTTTAGTGAAGGTTTTTATTCTAGATCATATCTTGGCCGAGTGGTTTGTAAAATCTTTGTTGCCAAAGATCACTGAAGATGTAGCTAAAGCCGGAGTTGTTACTGAGGAGCAAGTGATTGCTCAAGCACAGTACCTTGACTTGGTCTATACTTAGTCAGGTACGTTACATGAGAAAATCCCCGATCTTCCCAACCAAAATCAAATCGCTGCAGCTCCTTCGGGATCTCATGCCGCCGATGGTATGATCGGTACGGTTAACACTAAAAGTAAGAAGAAGTCTTCCAAGAATTCTTCTCATATCATAACCTTGCCTGACTCCCCAATAGGAGATTCTTCTGCAGAGATTTCCATCGATATTCACGTTGTAGAATCATCTACAGCCAAATCAAAATCCGGTGGGAAGAAGAAAGGAAAGAAGAAGAATAAAACGGACAAAAATTCAAAGGAGAAACCTGAAAAATCGGAATCCAATGATGAAAAGCGCAAACCTCGTTATCCTTGTCTCATTTGTGACGATGAACATTTTACAAGAGACTGCCCTCATCGTGCAGAGGTTGCGAAGATTGTCAAAGGTTCCCAAACTCCTGCTGTTTTGAAGGATCCTTTTCCAGCTCAAGACAACAAGATGATAGGTTCGTCCTCGAGTGCCAATGAAGAACCCATACTGATGATGTCCCATGTTAGGATTTCGACTCGATCACAAGATTATGGTAGTAAAAGTCCTGTTGATGGTAAAGAAGCAGAATCTTCTCATTCTAATCCATCAACCTCAGCTCCCGGTTCCGATCCACTACAGATCGAGAAACCTAATCCAGACTTGGTAATCAAACTTCCCGCCAAGGGTATACTTCGAAAGTCAGCTTTCAATCCACATGCGAGAGCGGCTCAAAATTATAACATTGTTGAGGATTTAGCTGTTTCACCCTCAGCAATGTCGGCTTTGGAAGTGCTGCAATCATGTCCAGCACAACGTAAATTACTTTTGTCGGCTATAGGAGCTGTTGACGTTCAGGACTCGAACCTAATAATTTTCGATCTAGAAAATAGTACACCACGTTTTCCTCATCAAATTCCTTTCTAGATTCCAGCGATAGTAAAAAACAGGCCTATTCATCGGACTGTAATTGATGAGGGAGCCTCAACGTGTATTATGTCGATACAGTGTTGGAAATCGCTCGGTTCTCCTTCGCTAAATCAATCCCCGATGATTCTAAAGGCCTGTGATGGCCGTGGGTTTCATTCTTTTGGCATTCTACAGGATTTGCCTATAGGGGTTGAAGGAAAAACCGTTAGTCTAGATGTGGAGGTGGTTGATGCCCCTCTAGATTACAACCTTCTCTTGGGTCGAAGTTGGTCTTACGCTATGACAGCGGTCGTTTCATTGGTCTTTCGCGTAATAAAGTTTCCACATAATGGGAAGATTGTAACAATAGACCAGCTGGCTTACTTTTCATCCGACCCAACCTCTTCTGAAGGTATTCAGCATGTCGGTAAAACGACTATCCCATATAAAGACGTTGGAGTAGGACTAGTTAAAGATGTCGGTTTACTGGGAACTTTTCCTTTTCCTCTGATCAATGCATCGTCTTCATTTGCAACCATTCATATGATTACATCAGACACCATTGTTTATGATGATCCTTGGATCATTCCTTTTGAATCTGAGATAGGCTCATTTGGTGATGTCATGCCTTTGAGTCCATATGAAATTGCGTATGAGGCCGTGCAATCGTTTACCGACCCATCTTCAACCCAAATTGACTTCATGAATGTGGTCCGTGAGGAATCACTTTTCACATCAAACTTAGATTTAATCACGTTTTCTAAACTTGTTCGCTCTGATGAGAAAATTCATGAAATCCTATGTGTAGATGATTTACCATGGGAAGATCTCCATCACAGATCTTCGTTTTTACCCGAGAATGATCGTTTTGAAAATGATTTCTCATCAATTTTTACGACTGAATATGTCAAGGAATCTCAGAATCCAATGAAACATCCTGATTCAGAGTTAAATTTGGGAAACATCTCTCGAACTATTCCTATTGACATTTCGGTTAAGCCCGGAATTGTTGAGAACATTCATATAGGTGCCTCGTGTACAGATGATGAAATTCAACTATATAAGGCCCTATTTCAAGAATTTTGTGACGTGTTTGCCTGGTACTATAAGGAAATGCCAGGCATTGACCCCGCAATTATTGTTCATGAGATCAAGACTTACCTGGACGCTAAACCCATCCGGCAACGTTTGTGTCAGATTCACCCAAGAAAAGTTGTTGCAATTAAAGTAGAAGTTGAAAAATTACTCAAAACAGGTTTCATTTATCCGATCCCGTTAACGGATTGGGTATCGAATATTGTTCCGGTTAACAAAAAGCAGGGAACAATAAGAATATGCATCGATTATAGGGACATTAATCGAGCCTGTCCAAAGGATAATTACCCAACTCCCTATATCGATCAAATTATTGATGATTGTGCCGGTAGCGATGTATTCTCCTTCATGGACAGTTTTTCCGGATACAATCAAATCAATATTCTACCTGCCGATCAACCAAAAACGGCTTTCATTTGTCCATTGGGGACATTTGCTTATTGCAAGTTACCTTTTGGGCTCAAGAATGCCAGAGCAACTTTTCAAAGGGCCATGTCTTATGCGTTTCATGACATCAAGCACATTGTGCAACCGTATCTCGATGACTTGCATGCTCATTCATTACATCGAGCTGATCACCTCGTTCATTTACGAGCAATCTTTATGAGGTGTAGGCATTATCATATTCGGTTGAACCCACACAAATGTGTTTTCTATATAGAAACGGGTCGATTACTGGGGTTTGTAGTTTCGAAAGCCGACATTCGCGTCGATCCCTCGAAGGTGGAAGCTATCGTCAAATTGCCTCCTCCTTCGAGTCTTCGCCAACTCCAAAGGTTGCAAGGGAAAGCAAACTTTTTATGACGATTCATTCCTAACTATGCCGAGGTTACAAAGGGTTTTACCCGGTTGTTGAAACAGAATACTCCATTCTATTGGGATGAGATAGCTCAGAAATCTTTTGATGCACTTAAACAAGCATTGACCCATGCACCGTTATTGCATCCTCCCAACTACAACCAGGATTACTTCTTGTATCTCGCCGCCTCTCATTCCACCATTGGAATGGTCTTAGTTCAGGAAGATGAATTCGGAACTGAACATGTGATATATTACCTTAGTCAAACTTTAAATCCAACTGAGCTAAAATACTCACATGTGGAGAAATTGGCATTGGCAGCCGTTCAAGCTGTCCAACATTTTCGTCACTACATTTTACTATGTAAAACTACAGTAATTTTGGATTGCAACCCTATGATCTACATTTTGACCAAGAAATTGCTAGGGGGCAAGTACTCTAAATGGATTGTTATCCTGCAGTAGTTTGACTTGGAATTTGAGAAATCTAAGTCTAAGAAATCTTTAGTTTTTGCGGAGTTAATGTGTGACTTCCCGCGTGCTGACACAGAAACTGTGGCGAAGGAGCCCATTGTGGACGAATCCTTGTTTCTAATCAGCACTTTAGATCCGTGGTATGGGGATATCATCATTTATCTCCAGACCCAATCCTTTCGGCCAGAAATTTCAAGGTCAGAACGTCGAAAAATTTGATTCCAGTCCCAACAATTCAGGATTATTGGAGATACTCTTTATCGCCATGGGGCAGACTCTGTGTTTCGACGTTGCTTAACTCACGAGGAAGCTGAAAGGGTTCTAAATGACTGTCAATCTGGAGCGTGTGGCGATCATATGTCTGGGTATGCCATAGCCCAAAAGATATTGCGCGCTGGCTACTTCTGGCCGTCTTTATTTAAAGATTGTATTACGGCGGTCTGAAAATGCCACAATTGCCAAATTTTTGATCGAAAGATGTGCGCTCCACCTGCTCCTCTCCACCCTATAATTGCCGTTGGTCCTTTTTCCAAATGGGGTATCGATTTTATTACATGTAACCCTCACTCGGCCGGGGGGCATGCGTATATCATCCTTGCGGTAGATTATTTTACCAAGTGGGCCGAGGCAATGCCTACATTTGAGGCAGATGGCAAGACAGCTGCAATTTTCATGTTCAATCATATAATTGCTAGGTTTGGTGTCTTGCAAGCGATAATCACTGATCATGGGCATCATTTTCGAAATGTTATGATGACCGAACTTACAGGCCAGCTTGGTTTACGTCACGATAGTTCAACCCCTTATTATCCACAAGCTAATGGTCTGGTTGAATCCATCAACAAAGTTTTAGTGATCATGATCCGACGAATCATTGGGATTCATCGGTTGAATTGGCATAACATGCTATTTTCAGTGATTTGGGCGTACCAAACTTCAGTAAAAACATCAACAGGGTTCACTCCTTTCCAACTAGTCTATGGTTTGGAAGCTGTGTTACCCATTGAATGTGAAATCCCGTCACTGCAAATGGCCATCGAGTTACTTCCAGCCACTTCCGAAGAGGAAAAGCATTTGTTATACTTGGCTCAATTAGATGAGAATCGACGTGATGCTGCATTGGCAATCGAGACTCACGCAAAACGCATGAAAGCTCAGTATGATCGAAATGTGACCCCTCGAAATTTTTCAGAAGGAGATCTAGTCTTAGTTTACGATCAAGCTAATGATAAACTAGGTGTTGGAAAATTCGTTCCTATGTGGCATGGTCCATATGTTGTCAAGCAAAAGCTAGCAAAAGGGGCCTATGAATTGGTAGACTTTGACGGGGACTCTTTATGTAAACCCAGAAATGGTATTTACTTGAAGAGGTATTATGCTTAAAGAATGGGTATGGAGATTTTTAGTTAGGATAGTTTTTCTTTCTAGCTGGTGTGTTTTAGTTTAAACAGCGTGCTTAGCTTAGAGAGTGTTTTTTCGTCATTATTCCTGCTTATCGCTGGTGAAGTTAGGGTGAGAGAGCCAGACATTTTCAAACCTAAAAGGTTTGTTCGTCGGTATACCCATGAAAGTAGCTTCAAGCTAGACAGGACAGTGGTCCGAGCCTGTAAAGGGGAGGATTGAAGTTGACATGTCAAGGCCTTTGAGAAAGAGGTCCTCTGAGATTATGAATATATCAATTTTAGAGGCGACTTGAAAATCCCGTCCGCTCTTATTATTCCAAGTAAAAGTTCCATTTATTGTTTCGGTGTCTATTAGCCCCATGTCATTCATGAAGTTCTGTAAGGCAATGGAATCTCTGCCTAGTTTTCTAGTACTGCCTTTTTTCTCTGTGAGAGTTCTGATCATATTGAAATCCCCCACCAGAATCTAAGGCATATTAGGATATATCTCTCTTAGCTTCTCAAGGGAGGTGAGAAGCTTAAGTTTGTCTTCTAGTTTTTGAGGGACATAGACATTAGTGATCATGTAGATCTCCTTATCACCCAAAGCTTGAATCACCAGCGATAGATAGTTCCTAGAAGCTTCAGCATCTAGGATTCCAAGTTTTTGAGGATCCCATAGAGTAAGAATCCCCCCCACCGAGTTATCCTCTTTCACCTCTAGATACTCATAATTGATTAACCATTTGCTATGTATCTCTCTGATCTTGTCCATCAAACATTTTGTTTCCTAAATAAAAACCATATCTGGTTTTTCTTCTTTTATTCTACTGCTAAGAGTTCTTTGTTTCCTTTTACTTCATAGACCCCTAATGTTCCAAGTTGTAAGCTTCATTAAGAAAGATTTGTAAAGAAGTAATTGATAAGATCCCTCATCTTACCTGAGTTAACCATAAGTTTCACACATTCAGTCAACAACTCATTCTATTTTTTTCTTCCTCTTTTCCTACCCGAGTTCTTGGAAGAACGCATCGGTGTATCCCCAATCGTTTTCACTCCCCTATTCTCCTAGATATCATGGTTTCTTTTGACTCCAGAACACTTCTTTTGTGATCTCCATAGGAAGAGTTGTTGAACCCTGTCAAACTCATATTTTGGTAGAGAGTCTAACCCTTTGGTCATTCCCTGCTCCAGAAACCTTTCTAGGTCTAAATTCTCCCTCTCTAGAATTTCCTGTAGTTCATGGTCTTCCGTTCCAACCTCACTTGGGGTCATCTCGTGGTCCCTACTGAGCTCCATAATGCTCAACATGTCATCCTTTTGTTGGTTGTTTTCTGGTATATCCTCCATATTAGCATCCCTTTCCTTCTCAGTGGGAATATTCTCTGATTCCTGGTTTGTTCCGTTGTTTTCAACTTCTTCTTCTAAGATCTTGAAACTATTGTGGCTCAGTTGTCTGTCTTCACTAATTTTCTTTTGGTACTGCTTGCCTCCTTTTCTTTTACCCCGAGCCTTAGTAAAACCTTCGGGATCCTTGCCTATAGTGGCTTTCGTATTACTCTCTAGTTTGTTCAATGGATAGTCCCTGTATAGGTGTCCGTGTTCATGGCACTTACATCACCTAAATGGTACGTGTTCATAGTCCACCACCTGCACCCATTCCTCATCATATAGTTCTAAAATGATTGCATCTGGAAGTGCCCTAGATAAGTCCAGTTCCACACATATTCGGGTGAAGGAAGTGTATTTGCCTCTTAGAGTAGCATCTGAGATCTTTATAAAATTCCCTAGCTTGTTGCTGATAGCCTTTAGAGACTTTGACAGCCAATAATCTAAAGGAAGGGAGTAGAGTCTTATCCATACCAGCACCGATGTGAAAGTTTCTCATTCTGGGACAGAGTTAATTACCCATGGTCTCATATAAAGGCCTGCAAAAGTGTAAAAATAGGGTCCTCCCTCAAACACTCTGTCTTTATCCTCTAACCTTGCGAACACCACAGTGAAGAAGCACTTGGACACAAGGTGAAGGTCAATTTTCCCCTATGGTTTCCACTGTTTCCTTATCCATGCTTGCAAAGCCTTCTCTGTCGGCCAAATCCCCATAAATTTACAGATAACAACATAATCCTTCATGTGTTCTCTATGCACCTGCAGCGCTGGGTCACTTCAAATGACTCAAGGAGTAGTGGTTGACTTGGGTTTACATAACCCTGATGTAGTCATAGGAGAAACTTTTTGATTGCTAACCTCTATCCTCTTCTCCTTACTAGCTTCCTCATGATTCTCCTCCTATCCTTGAGGTCTGAGGGTTTCTAATTTATCTTTATTAATGGCCTCTGTCACCACCTCTCTTGGTTTCTTAAAGCAATATGATCCAACTCCCTTGCTTCTGTCTGCAACCACTTGACTATAGGCGGGAGCAGAACTCCCTCCTCCATGTCCCACCATGGTGACCAGCGTCAAAACCCTAAAGAAAAACCCTAGTTCAGGTTGCAGAGCCACAACCTTCGGAAATTGCCTCAGACCACTACCTATTATCCTTCTACTCATATTTAGATTTCACTGTGTTGGTTGTGAACTTCTATGTTATAACAATTAGTTTTCATAAAATGTCTAAATGATTTTATTACAAGCGAATGAGAAGTGAATGAGCATTTTCAAGAGGTGTTATCATTATCTAAGGTGTGTGTCAGTGTGAATTACAAACTGATCCGTCGTGCGTGCAATAATTGATTGTTAGACTTTGTCACTTATACATGTCATGGAACCATTATAATGACAGACCCCCACCAAATATGTTGCAAGCTCATATAACTGAGGTCAATGTGAAACCACTATATACTGAGCATAATTTTGATTCTGAAGAGGATAGAGAAAATAAAAACATATAAAATTTGTTAATTTCATACACATAATTGGAAGTTTGAGGTGCCTGAAAAATTAGGGAAGAAAGTAAATAGGGAACACTCATATATTCACCTTGATGTATTCTGCAACTAGTCATGCATTCTTTGTATCTAGGGAAGCATCAAACTCATCAAAAAGGTAGAAGGGTGATGGAAACATTGCTTGTAAACTGAATGGCAAGGCTAAAGAGGCTAGAGCTTGTTCCTCCCCTAACAAAGAATTAAAATTACACCATTTATGACGATATGGATGCACTTGTTATCCAAATTCAAATGTAAGTATTTAGTAGATGAAAATTGCCAAGGTGAACAAATTTAGAGTATATTGTCTGGGGAAAAATCAGTAGATGAATTTATAATTACCCTATAAATTTACTCCATCAGAAAACAGAAAGCTCTTTTCCTCTGTGAAAGAGAGAAATGCATCTCCATGTTGTGTAATATTTTTATAATTTTTTGACAGTACACCATTTACCTAAAATCTTGAAAACATTAGTCTGAAACATAAAAAGCGGACCTCTAATTGCTTTGAAAATAAATCAGATCAACTAGAGAAAAATTACCTTCTTGACAGATTTTGTAAAGATATTAAACCTCTCATTTTCTATCTTCTCATTGTAATTTCTTTGTGACTCTATCATTTCATTAAGATTACCAATTTCTATTAAAAAGGAGGATTCATTCTTTCTGTAATTTATGTCCTCTTATAAAGAATCAATAGAAATGTTCATGTAGAAAATAAACACATTTCAAAAATAATGAATCAACGAAAGAAAACCACAAAGTATATTATAGTTAGTCATTGCCCGAGTCCAAGTGAATTTTTTTTAATGAATGTATTCTTTCCTTCTCAATTCATTCAGAGACATCTCCTCACTACAAGAAAAAGGGACATTAATGAGGGTCAAAAATTGTCACCATAAGCTCATTGGTGATGGTCAAAAGAGGCTCTGTCAACAAAAATTGAACGTCACCAAAGGTGGCATCACCAAAAGTATATGTGTTGTGGTGACATTCAAGGTCCATCACTAATAACAATTTATAATGATTGATAGTGACCGTCACCATTTCATATGAGCAATGGTGACATACCTCAGCTTCTGTCACAAAATAATTGAACGTCACCAAAGGTGGCATCACCAAAAGTGTAGGTATTGTGGTGACATTCAAGGTTCATCATGAACACTAATTATAATGACGAATAGTTACCGTCACCATTTCATATTAAGAAGAACGATTTATTGTGATGGAACTTTCATGACCATCACTATTGATGCATATATATGGTGGCATTCATTGACCATTGCCATTTCATATTTTGGTGAGGGTCGAAAAATGTCACCATAAGCTCATTGGAAATGGTCAAAATAGCCTCTATCACCAAAAACTGAACATCACTGAAGGCCACATCAACAAAAGTATATGTGTTGTGGTGACATTTCGAGTGAATCACAAATAATTATTATTATGACAGATAGTGATCGTCACCATTTCATATCAACAACAATGATTTATGGTGATGCACTTTTCATGGCCATCATTATTGATGCATATATATATATATATATATATATATATACATATATATATATATATATATATATATATACATATATATATATATATATATATATATATATATATATATATATATATATATATATATATATATATATATATATATATATATATATATATATATATATATATATATATATATATATATATATATATATATATATATATATATATATATATATATATACATGGTGGCATTTTTTTACCATCACCATTTCATATTTTGGTGAGGTTCGAAAAATGTCACCATAAGCTCATTGGTGATGATCAAAAGAGAACCCATCACCAAAAACTGATCATCGACATTCCATCTGAATATTAGGGCACGATGGAATCGAACCACCAACCTCCTACTTGTAAGGCAGGTTTTCTTCCATTGAGCTAGCACCCTTTAAAGAATTAGACTTCAACAAATTAGACCTTGAAACTTCATATATTGTAAAATCTACAACTTTCAATAAATTATAAAACTTTCTAAAGTCTTGGAAAATCTTTTATTAAACAAGAAAAATAACATCGAAGTTGTAGGTCCTTACCTAGTGGTTATGGAAGTTATGAAATGTGAGTGGAGGGAAAAATAATTATGTATAAGACAATCAATATTTTCGGTTGAATACTCAATTAGAAGTCAAACTTTGAAGACATTTATAGCCTATAAATAACTTATAATTATGAAACCTAAAATTCGCAATTACACCAAAAATTAATTTCTCACCTTGTGAATCATGTAAATATGTTGTGGCAACATACAAATTTGCCTCTAAAACACTGATTTGCATGCCAAAAAGTAAGAAACTGTGAGGATATATGATGTAATTATGAATAATGAGCTACACACTTCAACCGACGGGCTATGGGATCTCGAAAACTAATTGGCAATGCTTCTCTTTACTAATTAATTCAATATGTTAAAATACAATGATCAATAATGATCCTGAAATTAAACCACTAAACATATGTTAAAATTGTAAGCACAAAATTTGGCTAATATTTTTGACACCAACAAAATATCCAAGGGGCATTCAAACACTTCAAAATCCACACCAAGCATGAGTATCCAAAAATGCAATTGCATGGATACAAGGAAAGCACTCTCTACCTCTCAATGATAACTATGTCTTCCCACAAGTACTTCAATTGGAAAAGGGGTGTGAGGAAAAGAACCTCAAAGAAAAAAGAAGTATACAGTACAAAAATACACTTCATCCCCCCTCTACTTTTATTGAATAGATGTAGGGGAATAACAAAAATATCCATAGAGAATAGGAATAGAAATTTCCCCTAAAGGTGCAAAGATACACTGAAGCAATAGAATATTTATGTCTTCCGAGCACAAGAATGGAAAGAGATACATTTTATGTAATTACACTAATTTGTCTCCATGTAGCTAAAAAAAGGTTAAATTCTCTTGAAAAAAATTGCAAAGTTTTCCATTGACACGCTTCCATTCTTTGCTAACAAGAGGATATGCTATAGATCAGGAAGTTCATGCTTCCCAAAATATTTTGGATGCTCTAATAGTTCCACTAAAAACATGTAAAGATCCTATCCATAATGCTAAAGGTAAAGTTTGTCCTGATTTGTTTGTTGTCCAAAAACAAAATTCAAGTTCAACCCAAGTTGCATACTAACCAAAAACAAGTCACACATCAGTTGACGAGGTAAATCAATTATTTTGACAACTAAACCATTCATGATCTCTTAGAACTATTAGTGATCATTTTGTGATCTATTTTGGTTATTGTATAAGGTTAATGACTGCACCATCTTGTTTTCTGTATTGATTTCTTGTTAAAGACATGTCTCAATCTCATCATGAAAGATAAGAGGATATATGATGTTCAACAATTTGTATACTCTCCCCAAACTATAAGAGTTTTTTTCTCTTACAATAACCATAGTTCAAATAACAACAAAAAAATTAGTAGACTGGATTGACTATTTAGTGGAAGCTTATGGTTGGGCTCTACATTTTACATGTTCCTGTCACTTTATAAGGGCTAGAAAGTCCATGGTAGAATGAAATGTTACATCACTGCAATGTAGCTGAATAAAAATAGTTAAAATGAAAAATGGTAACCACATCAGAGTAATAAATTCACACACACACACACACACACACATATAATCTTGATTATGGAACCAAATGGAAATAAATCTTAGCTTTTTGTTTCTTGGTTGAAGGAGAAGCTCCCTTCTCATACTAATTAAAATGTACAATTGTAAACTAGGTCATATAATTAAAGGAAATTCTAGTAGGTTGTATCAAGAAACAATACCTCCTTATGGTTATTCCTTGTAGGTAAATAGAGTGGTGTGTTTCCATTTCTAACAGGTAGCATAAATATTGTTGGGTCAACCTGAAGTAGTTCCTTCACCACATCCAAGTAGTTGGCTCCATTGAATGCCATGTGCATTATTGTGTGGCCCTTTATGTCCTTAATTTGAGTCATTTGTGGATCTTTTACTATTAAATCTCTCATAATATCTATGTAAGCACTTCTTGCAGCCAGATGCAGGGCAATATTTCCAATGCTTCTAGAAATCCCTATCAACTCACTATCTCTAGCAAGAATCTCATTAACCACCTCAACATGAAACTTAGTTGCAGTAGAAATAAGACGTGTAGCATTTGATAAATCCAAACTTTTTCTCATATCAGGGTTGTGGTTCAAGAACAGCTTGACAACACATGTGTACAATTTATTAGCAAACTTCTTATGAATGTAGTACATTGCATATATGTATATCAACATTCATTATATTTGATCCCATAAACTAATTCAACCTCAATAGATCAAAAAATGAATATAATTATATAGTATTCAACAAATCACATGTATCAAAAGATAAAATGGCATAGATATTTCTCACATGGCATGTCAGTTAAAAAATCAGGCACAGAACATAAGATAAGAATTTGATTTCGTATGCATTATTGTTTTGAAATTTGACCTAAGAGTTTTTTTGAGTGGGTTGTGAAGATAGAGTATTGAGTATCATTTATTTTTTTGTGTCTCTCCAATGATACCCAATAGCACATAAGAATCATGGAAGCTTCCTAGTCCAAATGGTGATGCTAAATCACCTTGGACTTGAGGTGGCCGTAGTGCATTGTTTTTTTGGTAGAGGGGAAGTATTTTGATTGAAGGGAAGTTCTCTGTCTTTTATTTCATTTGTTGGATGTATGATGACCATTGCTTTGCCTTTCACTTTTGTCTATCATTGTTGAATCGTGTTCCCAATACTAAGAGTGGTGAATTGAAGTATGTTCCCTATTGTGGAATTCATTGATTATGATTGTATACACAGTTCTCTAAACGTCTTTACCTAATGAAAGCCTTTTGTGATGAGAATTCACTACAACCAAAATGGAAATAGCCTCAGATGTTTAGATAGCAAAAGCATAGCATGAATATTACTCATAATTATTTTCTCCAAGTACACCTTACCTAGAGAGGCTTCAATTGGTTAAACTCAGTATTAGGATTTGTCTCTATCAAAAGTGTATTGTGTGGTTTTTAAAGGCTTGTGGCTTGTGGTTGGCCCTATGCATGCACTTGGCATGATGATATGATATTGTATCAAGCATGGGAAAATAACTTATTGAATGTTGGCTCCATTTCGCTATTTAAATATATTAGTAATTTTTGAATTAGTAACTCAGCAGTGGGAATGCATAGGTGCTACCAAGAACTCTTCCACACCTAAAATTCTTACATTGAATAAGCTACTTCTATTGATTCTGTCAATGTCCAAAATGGGACATTGGAAAATATTAATACAAGAATATAGCATGAGTCAACAATTTTGTAAAGGACTTTTGTGTTACACATAATAATAAGTGATAGGACTTTGTGGTGTATTAATTATTTTTGGTCAGTCATGTAAAAATTTATGCTATTTTCTTCCAATAGTACTGGAACATGATTTTAGTTCCTACCTATAGTGTTTAAGTGAACTTGGAAGAAGTCTTCTCGGAAAAAAATGGGCTACACATCTATAACAACCATTAGCAAGTATTTTGCTAGAGTTATTATGCTTTTCTGTGTTTACTCAAAGGGTCAAAATGTGAAACAAGGTTAAGAAAAATTATCTGACAGGAAAGAGACCAGCCAATTCCTAAGAGTTGTTTAAAAAAACTTGAAATTTATCATTAGTTGTGTCAACAACATATGTACGAAGACTTTGATCCTAACAATATGATAATGCAGAAGGAAATAAAAATTTATATTCATAGTTGATGATAAAAGTCAAAATATAGCTTGGTACATAATAACTAAGAACAACACAAGTTAATGCATAAGGACCATAACACGTTCATATATGCCTTTAGTGGCGAATCATAATAAGTTTAAACACATCTAGTTGTTGCCACAACAACACAACTAGTTGATGCAAGAGCATCTCATGTTTAATTTTTATGTAATTATTTAATTAAAGAATCTAGGATTTTCTATAATTAGTGAGTCATTCTAGAATTCATTAGGAGATAGGGAAGTTAGGATAGAATCCTAAAGTTGAGAGGATATCTCTCAACTGCGTCCAAATATCTAGGAGGAATTTTCTCTAGAAAAGATACGAGAGACTTCTGTCCTCTAAATAAATGGCCATGTAATTGTTTGTAATGCTCATGTTTGCAATTGCTTTGATTCTTAATAAAGTATATGGTGTTTTTAATTATTCGTGCTATGCACCGCTAGTGCATATATTTTTTCACCTCTTGAGCCTGCAAAAAGCAATAACAACCCACTCCACTTGGCACAAAATGATGAGAAGCGTTGAAACTTTTTCCAGCTAATTATTTGTGGTGAAAACTAAAAAAGGTGTGGATGAGATTATTCAAGTGCATGTGATATGTAGAGATGGAACAGAAGCTAGCAGGGAGGAAAAGAAAAATATTTAGTAGACAAGGAGAGCTATAAAGAATTCAAAAAGATAATGTTGATAAGGAAACCTATAGAAAAATATATCCCAATAAGGACACCTATAGAAAAATATATCCTAATAAGGACACCCTCTTAGTATGTGTACTCATGTGTAGTGTGGGTATCAAATTCCACAATCATATTTATGATTTTTCTTACAAAATAATAGAAATAAGCTCGAATATCAACGTTGCTAAAAGCGAAGTGGAAGGATGAAGGCAAAGAAATGTCCAAGGGGAATGAATAATGCCCCAAAAAAAGAAGACGAAGAGGATGCAACTACTAGAGTTTAAGAAAATAGGAGAGTAGGAAAGGAGTTAGCAGGAGGGATTTCAAGAGGAGGTAGGGACCATGATGACCTAGGTGATTTTGAAACTAGGAAAAATACTTTTACTTTTCAAAAGATGTTCAAGATAAATCTTGAAAAATTCTCTTAGGAATTAGGCGAGAAGTTTTCAAAATCTAACAGGACTGTGATCAATCTATGGAGTATAGTGAAGCTCGGAGCTGATCTACGAGGCATGGAAAAAAAACCACAACATCGGATAGAAAATAAAATTAAAAAACAAAAATAGGTTGATGAACAAACATGCAATTGGACAAGGTACTAGAAAAGTTCTATTACACATGAACAAAATGAGTGCATTGATTTACAATGTCAAGGGAGTGAAAGAAAATATAGACAGGGAATGAGGAAAAAATCCTTAAGCTGCTGGAGAAACACCATAGACTTGACCCAAAGGGTATATCCCTTAGAGAATTTTGGGTTTAAGCCATGAGGTTATAGCTGTAATTTTCAAACTTTGGGGTTGTAGTTATCCTTACTTCTTGTTTAGGATTTCTATATAAATAAATAAAATTCTTTATTTTATCATTTAAAAAGAAAATTTGTGCCAAGATATGCTACTCTACTTGGATCCTTTTGCAAAAATACCATGGATGAATAATATTTTAAACCAATCACATTAGGAACTTGTAATTAAATCATGGTGTTGACTCCTGGCATCTAAGATCTAATAGAGAAAAGATAATCATAATGAACTGATTTGTTCACCATGAGAGAAGATATGTGCAAGTCCCAATGATGGAAAATATCTATCCTCAAAGGGGATTTCTCATACACCAAAGGTGAGAGAGCCCAAAGTTTGAATTCCATTTTTATCGATACATATCTCATGACTGTTACAATAGGTTCATTTACAATTATATTGTTTTCATATCTCTTCATCAAATTGTCACTTTTTTGTCTCTCTATTAATAGCTATTAAATAATGTTGTTATTATTTATTCAATTGTTATTTTCCTATTCATAATTACCAATATGGTACATAATATCCTGACACAATGTTTTTCCTTATGCTTCTATTTTTTCTCAGCAAAGAAACTATAAAATTTGTAGTCATATGCCACCATACACTACTCATAGCTTCCCATAATGGACTTCACATTTATATTGTCCCTTGTCATACATGTGAGAAATATCCATGGTATAGGACATCAAAATAACCTATAAATTATGTATATCCTAAAATTAAACGTGTCTAACTAATTATTATACTCAAAATTATCTGGAAGCCCCATTGCACAGTCATCAAAATAACCTTAAGTGACACCCTAATGACAAATAATTCCCTAACTCATCTCTGTAATAATAATAAATACCATCTTACCAACAAGAGACCATTATCCTATGATTGATGCCTAACTAATATTTAGAAGAAAGATAGGGAAGTGTATTATCAGTTCCAATTTCCATATCATTGCATGATTAGTTTACAAAAAACATCTTCTCAAAAGGGGCATGTTAAAGGGAGTTTGTATATATGTTAAGTACAACACTTAAGACATATCAAACTAAAAGGACAAGAAAATGGATAGGAAAAAAATTGGTATAGAAAAAATTGTGAATGAAAATCGTGTGCTACCAATGTTCTAGTTGTGTAAGGTGACATCTAGCATGTAGCCCATGTAGGGAAGACTGACAACTTATAAGTTTTTTCAAATTTATAAAGTTCAAATCTTACATTTCAAATCCTAGTAGATGGTTATTGATGCGCACCAGTATTGCAGCAAGGATGCTGCAGCTCCTGGGTTACCAACTTTACTTATCAACCCAAGATTCGTACAAACTTGGAGGTGACAATGCTATATGCACAAGTAAAAAAGAAGGTTCTGCATGTTTTCATTGTTCGTTTGGCAAGGAACCCTAGGGGTTCCAAGCCAGACTTTTATAGAGTCGGAAGAACCTTGATTCTTTGATGGAAGAAGAGAAAATCTACTCTAAGAAAGCTACTCTACTGCAATAATGAAGAAAACAACATGTAATGCTAAATCACACCATATCTTAATTAAGCATTTAAACAGTTATGCTAAGAAGAATTGCTAAATCAAAACTAAACAAATGTTATTATCTAAGATTCAGAAGTAAATAACATCAAACCATACTAGTGTGTAAGCAAAAAACTAAACTAAATATGTTTTCACTTTTTTGTTTTTTAGGCAAAATCAAGTATGCAAATTAATTGTTCTTGTCGATGTGGCAGGTGAATGAAAGGTGATGGAGGATGGCTGGAAGGTTTATGGAGTGGCTAAATGGTGTGGAAGGGTCCTAGGAGGATTTGCGTGACTTCCTATAGGTTTCCCATCAATTTGGCCTCAAAACAGGCCATTTCAGGAAAACCTATAGGATGTACTAGAAACCTACACGATGATCTTGTAGGAATTACAGGAAACATACATGATACAATTGAGAGCTAATTGTGAGGTGTTGGAGGTGTTGGGAAGCTTGGGAAAGGTGTATGATGAGTGGAATTGAGTGTTAGAAGGTCTAGGAGCACGCAGGAGTCAATATTTGAGATAAGAGATGGATAGATTCGCTCAATGTATCTACGGGAACTTCAACGAAAAATGATAAAAAAAACTAGTGAGGGTGATGGTGGAACAAGAGATGGCTAAGGTAGATGAAGTGGAAGGTTTTTGTTGGTGATGAAGTCTGGGTTTCCTCCTAAAGTACCTCCTTTTCTTCAAACATGTGTTTCTTCCAATAACTACGCAACAAGATACATTTTCATAAACTATAATAGCATGAATCAATTGCCTATATTTTGTATGAAGAAAGTTGCTGAAGGGAATGAAAGCATGAGTGACATCTTATTGCAGAAATGGAAATGGAAAAAGATGAGAATGAGATCTGCCTTGCAACATGAACCAAATACTTAATCAAAGACAACAAACTCCAAAGGTCATGCAAGAAATAGAAATTTGTGTTTTTGGGGGTGTTGAAGGGTCCCTTCCTCAAGTCATGGTCCTAGAGGGAGGAAGTGAGGCCGAGACACCTGCTGAAAACCTTATGGTGATCCTTGTTCTCCTTGCTAACCTGTTACTTGAAAGAAGGTACAAATGGAAGAAAACTATCACACAACCAATCTAATCTACATTACTATAACGGAAATGCATCTACTAAGAAACTATGAATATATACTAGCATACATGTACAATAAAGAGGAGCCTTGGATGCTAGGGTTGGGACTTAACCCAAGAGCTTTAGCCCTTTGATTTAACTCAGTGTTGGCTCAAAAAAAAACTCATTCTTATTACCAAAACAATGGATTACATAAAAAACTGTCACAAGTCTTGCAACTCGGAAATAGAGTAGAGTTTTACAATCAAAATTTTGAATCCTACTGAGGTCCTAGGCCTCTCTACTTATACATTTGAATTCTCCAATGACTTCCTTAAAATTAGGGAGGCTCAGTTCCCATACTCGAGATAAACTGGTGCTTTGTCTTTCACTTGCTCGATTGCCTTCTAGTCCTCATGATTTGGTTGCTTTCACTCCGAGCTGATGGAGGGATATTTGAATGGAGGGGTAGTAAATGAGGAGGATTTACCTCCTATAATCCCTCTCCCTTGTCCCGTTTGAGTTTTTACCATGATCTTTACCAAAATTCCTTTCTTTTATCCTTTAATCCTGCACTAAATGCACATTAGACCACAAAGAAAAATATCCAACTCTAACTCATCTCATAAACAAAATATAATCAAAAGTATGAAATAAGTTATGAGAATAGTTGGTTTGACTAAGCTAGGAGGTGAATTAAGGCCCATATAATTACCTTATGATGAGGCTCATCATCACCCAGTACTAAAAGTGTTTCTCATCCTCTAAGAAACTTAGTCAATATCCATATCCTTCGTGGCTCTGGTGGCCTCTCTAACATCCAATGCCTCTGATGTGGTCTCTTCTTCTTGTTCATAGAACCCTACTTTCTTTTCTAATTCATCCCATTGCCTCTTTTCTTCTTATTCTTTTCTCCCTACTAGCATCCCTAAGAGTATTGGTGGACTTAGTTTTACGCCTCTCGAATTGACCTTCAACCTTTGCATAGATTCCTTATATATAGGTGTCATATTGAGTGCCTCTCTTAACCTTTGAGGGGAGTGATATTCTCTTATCTTCAAGATCTGTAGCAGTGTGTTCCATCTCCTTAGGCAGGCATGTATACTATTATCTCCTAGCAGCCTAAACATGTCCTCAAAGTGTGAAATTTCTTTCTCTTGGGTGGCAAGATATCTAGGTGCCAGCTAAGGATCATTTTCAATCAAATTATGGGTATTGATGAGGGCCATGGGATTTGATTGTTCAACCCAGATCAAAAGAGGTTCAATCTACTCTCTGACCAATATTATTTTCATCTCTAAATCTCTTGACTCCTCATGGTTCATCCATGAAGCCAAATCCATTAATTGTAGGTCCCATAGATTGGCATTAGGGTCCCAAACATTCATGTCTATGAGGGCCATGTTGTGCAAATAAAACTCAACCATTTTGGCCCTATCCTCTAGTGTACTTTGATCACAAAGATAAATAAACTTCCTATAGTCCTAAAATGGCATGGTTCCCCTCTATGCTAGTGTCTTAATGTGAAATTGTAGCCATTTTTCTTTGAGGAAAGTAGCATAGGATTCAACTGGCATCCTACACTGGATTTCCTCCAAGGAGAGGTTGGCCATACATGCTAGTTGGTTCTCTATTTCCTACAACTGTCCCCTCAGCCATGCATTTTCTTTCTCAAGTTGACTTCTCATTATAGCTTCTTTGTCCCTTAATCCACTTAGCTCTTTGCCCATTTCTTTGAGTTTCTCTTCCATGTGCCTAATGTCTTCCACCCCATTTGATTTGGTGATCTACATCCATCGCTGGGTTCTGGCCCTCTTCTTCTCAAGCTTGAAGAACAATGGGATAAAAAATTATTGAGGTATTACCCTGCCTCCTTCAATAAACTGGTAATAGGAGTCCAGATTAGGTTGGGGGCTGGGTTCCTTTGTCTCTGGGTCTTCCTCTTTAGCTTCTTCCTGCTCCCCTACCTTGCTTTCCAATTTATGTGCCTCCTGTAGTTTCAACAGAGTATTTTGCAAGACTTTTTTTTACTTCCTATAGGCTTTGTTGTGGATCCTGTAGGATTGCCTTACCCTTTGAGGAAGTTGATCTACTAGTAGGCCTCCTTACATAGGTGATAGGTGAGTTAGGCGAAGGCATTTTGTCTTTTTTTGTAGGAGAATCTTCAATCTCAATAGAAATTTTTGTTTATGTTTGTGGCTTCACTTGTTTTATTCTTGTGCTCTTTCTTATTGTGAAATATAGTGGGTTTTGCCTCCTTCTTTTTCCTTTTTGCTTGACTGGGGTGCTGATAGAAGTGAGGGAAGATGTTGCCTCTCTCTCAGTGGCCTCTGGAGCCACCCTAGGTGACTCCTCCTTGTGTTATTTCCATTCTATTTTATTGCTTTCTTCTTCTCTGTTTTTCATGTCTTCTTCCTCTTGTGGATCTTCATCATCTCTATCATTTTCCTCCTTAATTTCCTCCTCTGTTTCTTCATCCTCCTCCTCCTCTTCTCCCTATTCTTCTTCAGCTTCATCATGTTCCTCTGTGTCAATTTCTTCTTCATCCATCTCATCCTTATCTTGCTCTATATCCTCCTTTTCATGTTTTTCTACAGCTTCACTAATAGTAGGATTGACATCATAAGTTAGGGCTTTAATGTCATCCCCTGCTGGCAAGTCTCTAAAGACTGACCATGTTATACGGATTTTGAGGTTTTGGAGGGCATCTTCAATGAGGATCCTAATCAACCCATGGTGAGCCAATTTTTGGGAATTCCCTTCCTTCACTTTGTTTCTGGAGTCTATGAGTGATTACAACAAGAAATAGGGTATGTTAAGTCTTTGGTGTGGTGGTGTTTCTATCCCAAATCTTAATTCTTCAAGGATCCTGACATGATAGCCATAAACAACACTATATCTACCCTCACATGAGATGTATTTGATGAATTGGTAACCTACCTCACTCCATGGGTATGGTAGAATATCCCTCCTCACTCCATTTTTGTCCTCAGTGGATTCTTCACCTTCTAAACAGAATTTCCTTTTTGCCACTTGGTTGTCTCCTTTGTCTTCTTTTCTCCATGGAATTCCTAGGGGAAGTGTGGTGACCCTGTTGATGAGCTTTGGGGTGAGATCTATAGCGAGGCCCCTCACTACAACAATGGCATGGATTTTGTTGTGTGGAGTGAGGGAGTGGGCAAATTCTTGAGCCACCTCATCATCATACCCTGTGAATTTTTCGAAAAACCCCATCCAATTTTGTCTTGTAAATATTTCAAGCACCTGGGGGTGTTGTTGTATTCTCACAGTGTTTTTGGGCTCTCCCCTATTGAACCCTCTTGTCATCTTGCTGGTGAAGCTTGAGGAGAAAATGAGAGGGTTGACAGTATTTTTCAAATGCAGGAGCAAAACAGAGTTGACTGTGTATGTAATTTACTTCTCATAGTTGGTAAATTCACTAGATTTTAGAGTGTCCTTGGTGTATTTTCTTGCAAAGGAGGTTGAAATTTTAGAGCTGACCTCTTTAGACTGGTTGCAAGGCCAATTCCCGTGGTATCCCCTCTTGAAATATTCTCTTCTTATCCTCTAGACTGTCTCTGTGTATCCTGTAGATTGTATCCTGTAGACTATATCATGTAGACTGTATCCTGTAGAAATTCCTGTGCATGCTCCTCTAGGAATTGCTGTGCAGAACGATGGATATTTGGGTTCACAAAACTCTATAACAGGTCATTCCTCATCTATAAAACGATGGATATTTGCTTCTGGTGGGCGGCCTAGGTTATGAGGGTGACTTGTGTGAGGGAGTTTCAAGGAGGTGAAATGAATGAGTGCATGGGAACGATGTTTTATTTCCCTTTATGGTGTTTCGGGGTGAGGTGGTGTGCTGGTAGCAAAGTTACGTTTCCATTTTTCGACCATTGGTCCCCACTACCACCTCATCATTTCCCACTCCTCGTAATTAGCTCCCACCTTGTAGATCCGTAGTTTAACAACTTTTTGTCCTACTCCTTCTCTGTCTTTGAGTGGACTGTAGCCACGTGTGAGGGGACACCCGGTTCTGCATGTGCTAACTGAATGAAGGTGGCCAAGTTAATTGGCCACCTTTTCACTTATAAACCAACTATCTCGTAACCTTTACAACTTTTGACTACATGATGCATATGAGTGAGCTAGCAAGATACTTACCTGTGTTTTCGATGCCATGCTACTGTTGTCGAAGACCAGAGGTGCTGTGTTGTTTATTTATTGCATTCCATTCTTCCTCCTCCTCTTGTAGTCAGCTAATGGTTTCTTTTCTTTTGCAGGTATCTATGGCTAAAGAACTAATTCTCCTACTGCTATGGAGCTCCTAGGTCATCCTAGTGAAGAATTGTTGCTAGTGTGATTGGAATTCTGTGGGATAGGCTACTACAGGATTTCCTACATGATGTCATGTAGCTGCTTCTCCCTCACAATTCTTTAATCATGTTGCTGGCTAGGGTTATGAGGATGGTGTAATGAATGGAAATAAGGAGTAGAAGTTTGTAGAGAAAAGGATACTCAGGTAATGCACTTACTCCTCTCTGTTTTCCTTTTTTTTTCTTTTTTCAAAAGACTGGCAGAAACTGTTGAAACTGATTTTTTTTGTTTTGAATGGTGAGTGCAGGGATGATGATTGTGGATGAGGTGGGGCGTTAGATCATGCATAGGGTAAATATTAGGGACCTAAAAAACCTATCATGTTCCCTTGGATTGCTTCCTATAGGTTTTCTGGGTCACTGTAATTCCTACAGGATCATCTTGTAGGTTTTTAGGGGATCCTATAGGAATACAGGGGATCATGTAGAAAACACAATCTTTGTATAAATCGAAGAAATGGAGTGGAAAAATGATAGAAATCATGGAGGGATGCATGGTAAGGAGTGGAGGAGATGAATATGTGTGAGCCAAGGTTCCCTTTGGATCCTCTTTTGCTCCTTGTTTGCCTTTCTTGCTCACCTACAAATGACAATTATATATTTTTATTTCTTTTTTTTTCTGTTTTTTTTTTAAACAACTAGACTGCCTCAGAGGGGTTTTCACCCTAGCTATTTTCCCTAGGTGCCTCAATGGAGGTTTTTACCCAGGGATATTCTTTCTTTTGCTCCACCATCATCACTATTTTATTGATATTATCAACGAACTCTTGTTTTGATAAATTTCTCTTGTACATTTTCAATCGGTGCCCATTAACAAGCAATGGAATGGCTTCTTCATCTATAGTTCTGATTTGCAATGAACCATTACCATGGCATCTTTCCACAACATAAGTTCTAAGCTATCTTGTCCTTAACATGCAATTGGAGTATTTATACCTAGAATCATATAACAATGCCCAATCACCCTCCTAAAATTGCTTCTCCTTAATATGTTTATCATGCCAGATATTCCTATGAAGTTGAAATATCTCTATATGTAGGAGGGCCTGCATTCTAAATTCATCCAAGCCATTCAATTGGAACAATATCTCCTTCTATGCATTGTTGACATCCAAATCTGTTTGGGCTGCCATCCTTAATGTGTTATGTCTAAACTCAATGGACAACAAGGCTTTTTTCCCATAGACCAGCTCATAGGGTGTAAATCTAGTGGTGTCCTTCCATGTGGTATTATAGGCCTAGGTGGCCTCAACTAATCTTTCTACCCTATCCTTACTACTGCTGGTCACTACCTTGGTTAAGATGCCCTCAAGTGCTTTGTTGGTCACCTCCACTTGCTCATTAGCTTGTGGGTCATAGGGAGTGGAGGTCCTATGCTTGATTTTTTGATGGCTGAGTAGGTCTTCAATCATGTTGGAGGTAAATTGGCTTCCTTGGTCTGTGAATAGCTCTCTAGGGTACGCAAATTTGTAGAATACATTGTCCCTTAGGAACTCAACCACATTCTCTTTTGTTGTTGCCTTAATTGCCTTGGTTTTAGCCCACTTAGTTAAATAATCAGTGCACACAATAGTGTACTATTTTTTCTTTGAAGGATGGTTGATAGGGCCAATGAACTCCATGCCCCACTTGTCAAATGGCTCAAAAGTCACTTGAGGCTACAGGGGCATTTCATCTCTTGGTGTAGGCCTTCCCATCCTTTGGCATTGATCACACTGATTAGTGTACTTTTTTACATCTTGATGAAGAGTGGGCCAATAGTAGCCCACTTGTAGCACTTTAAATGTTGTACTCTTTGCTACAAAGTGACCTCCACAAGGCCCATCATGATAGGTCAAAAGGATGTCAAATACTTCCTCTTCCTTGACACACCTTCTCAAGATTTGATTTGGGAAAAATTTGAAACAATTGCCCCCAATCCAAGTGAAGGGGGTGCTTTTCCTGACTATCTTTCTCCTTTCTTTAGAGGGCAAGTTTGGTGGGAACTTTTCTGATACCAAATAGTTTGCTATATCACCAAACCATGGAGAGAGAACTGAAATAGAAAATAAATTCTCATCTGGTAATTGGTCATCCACCATTCCTTCTTCACCTGTAGGCACATTTAACCTAGATAAAAAGTCTGCAAAAACATTTTCCTTACCAGGCTTATCAACAATGGTTAGATCAAACTATTGTAATAAAAGCAACCATCTTATAATTCGAGCATTCACATTTGGTTTGTTCATTAGATATTTGATTACAACATGGTCAGTATGCACAAATGTTTGATAGCCTATAAATCTAATGCCTGAATTTGTTTATGTAAGGACTCTGGACACCAAATATCTCCACAATGGTATGATATTGTCCACTTTAGGTGTAAGCCCTCATGGATTTTCTTTTGGACTTACCCCCAAAAGGCCTCATACCAATGGAGATATTTGTCCATCCTTATATACCCATGATCCTCCCCACTCCTAGTCAATGTGGGACTTTGGTCGTATACCCAACAATCCTCCCCTCGAACAAAGGACCATCGAGCCTCCCCTCAAACGATTATCCATCCATCCACTCTCTACCAACTAGGATTCTCCACTCCAATGCGTTGGAAGCACACGCCTTACATGGAGCACCACCTGCCTCGAGAGCTTGCTCTATCCCAGGTCAACTCCTCTTCACCGTGTTGGGACCAGGACACATCCTTGAAGAATCCGGAGCACACCGCCTGTCTAACCGAGCTCATCCACGGATCCCATTGTGATATTACTGGGGCTCACCACCTTCGTTCGGCATTTTGAGGATTCATCCACTTGGCTAACTTCGGGCCGGGGCCCACCACCTTCGTTCGGCATTCCGAGGATTCATCCACTTGGCTAACTTCGGGGCATGGCTTTGATACCACTTGTAAGGACTCTAGACACCACATATCTCCAAAATGGTATGATATTTTCCACTTTGGGCCTAAGCCCTCATGGATTTTCTTTTGGACTTACCCCTAAAAGGCCTCATACCAATGGAGATATTTGTCCATCCTTATATACCCATGATCCTCCCCACTTCTAGTCAATGTGGGAATTTGGTCATATACCCAACAGTTTAATGAATGCACAACAGCCAAGAGTTCCTTTTTGGTCACTGTATAATTTAGCTCAGCCCTTGACAAGTTATTACTAATAAAATAGATTGCATAAGGCAGTTTTTCCTCTACCTAACCTAGGGCTGCTCCTATGGCTTTTTTTTAGGCATCAACATGAATATGAAAGGGAGGGGCCCAGTTTGGGCCTTAGAGAATTGGTGCAATGGTTAACTTACCCTTTAGAATGTCTAACGCATCTTGACAACATTTTGACCATATAAACTTAGAATCTTTGGCCAACAACCCAAATAAAGGAGAGGCCAATTTTCTAAAGTCCTTTATGAACCATTAGCAGTATCCAGCTATACCCAAGAAAATTTTGACCTCTCTACTTTTGAGGAGGTGGGACCCTTTGCATGATGGATATTTTGTTCGGGTCCACTTGCAATCATTGCTGAGATATTGAATGACCTAGCACGGTCCCTTCAGTCATTAAGAATTTACATTTTTCAGGACTGAGAGACATGTTCCTTTCAATGCATTTGTTCAGTACTTTGCCTAGGTTAGTTAGGGCTTCTTGAAAATCACAGCCATAAGGTGTAAAATCATCCATATAAATTTCCACCTCATCATGGACTAATTCAGTGAAAATACTCAAGACTGCTCTCTACAAAGTGGTAGGAGCATTGCATAGGGCAAAAGGAAGGACCCTATAGCTAAAAGTACCCCAAGGATAGATGAATGTGGTCTTATCATGGTCTTTTGGGCAGACTTGGATTTGGTTGTACCCACTGAATCCATCTAGGAGAGAGAAAAACTTTTTCCCTGCCAGGCCATCTAGCACTTAGTCAATGAAGGGTAGAGGAAAATGATCCTTCTTTGTGTCTTTGTTCAACTCCATATAATTGACAAAAATCCTCCACTTACCATTTTTCTTGGGAACTAACACTAAAGGGGAGACCCACTCACTGTCGGAGATAAGGTAAATGAATCCTGCATCTAGCAGTTTTTACAGTTCTTCTTTGATTATATTTTTAAGAGCTGCATTCATCCTCCTTTGTGGCTGCTGGACCAACTTGCAAATTCCTTTGATGTATATGTGGTGAGTACACACTGAGGGGTGTACTCCCTTCATTTCCTTGTAGCTCCAAGCGAAGGCTTCTAGGTTTTCCTTTAACATGTTGCATAGCTTCTCCTTTTCGAGAGCAGAAAGAGATGGATTAATTTTCAAGGTTTTCTCTGGGCCGAATTGTATGGTTTTGGCATGGAGTGGGTTGGAATCGGCCAAGCATAAGTCAATTGTATGATTGTTCTGGGTTTCTCTTACTTCTTCTTCTAATGTTAATGAACCAGTAGTTGGACTTTGGAGCGAGTGTTCAATCAAGTGATTGTCATATTGTTGTCCTCCTCCCATGGTCACTTCCAAAGCATAAAGTTGGGCAGAAAAAACCTCATCTTCTTCCTCCTCCTCCAACCATAAAGGTAAATCATGCTCTAGAGACGGTTGAGCAGGAGGGTATAGGATTAACTACTTGTACATATGCTTGTTCTTGATGGTCATATTCCCAGCTCTGCAGCTGATGTAAGCATTAGTTGTGGCCAACCATGGCCTCCCAAGGATGAGAGGATAACCAATAAGCTTATCCTTGGGTTGGAGAACTGCAAAATATGCAAGGTACTCCTAGGAATCAATGGAGACCATCACATCCTCCATAATTACCTCAGGGGTTACTACGGAATGATCTAGAAGTTGCAGAATTATTGTGGTCTTCCTCAATGACCCTTAGAGGTTGAGCTTGAGCATGGTGTCCTTGGTCATCACATTAATGACATCCTAAATATTGATCAGAGTGTGTGGGACAATGGTGCCATTGATGTGCACATCTACTATAGGGCTTCCACGGTCTAAATATTTTGGACATATTACCTGCCCAAGCATTCAGTTGGATAGCTACCCAGTGACATTAATGGTAAGGGAATCCCTTTCTCACCTCCCTGGATGCTTGAAGCATTTATCCTTAATTGTCTTATTGTAAATGGGAACATCTTTTATTGCCTCGAGAAGGGGGATCTTTACACATAGGTTTTTCAATTCTCCCGGGAGTTCAGTTTGTTCTGGGGTAGGCTGGAGTGGTTGGGCTAATCTCTCAGGAAAGGGTGGATTTACTTTAAGGTTTCTGTCCTCTCTTTCTTCCTCAACCTCCCTAGGTAGAGGGGGAGGTTGGTTGTCTGGGAGAACTCTCTGAGATCTCAGGTTAATCTCCTAGATTTCCACAGCATAAGCTGGATATGATGTCTCTCCACTATATACTTGTTGAGCCCGCCTATTGTTTAGGTTCAGTTTTGGTTGGGTAGGCATCTGGGGTTGCTTGGGTGGAGTAGAGTGTTGGAGTTGTGGTTGGGCAAGTGGTGGAGGAAATAGAGCTGGAGCATTGTTGTTTTGGGGCCTCCAACCCTGGAGTGGTGTATTCCACTGAGGTTGTGGCAGAGCGTAAGGTTGAAATGAATGGTTGGCTGGCTGGGACTGATACTGAGATGCATAGGACCAAGGAAGGATGAGTAGGGGGTCCCCAGGAAGGTATACCTATGGTTTGGTTGGGGTTGTAATATACATGGGATGACCCTTGAATGCCATGCTAGTATGGTCTAGGCCCAGGATTTCTCCTTTGGTTAATGTAGCAAAGTTACTTAGTGATCCCTTCAGCTCATTGATATATGGCTTTGAGTCCAGGTACAGAAGGGCACTTGTCTGTGGAGTGGTTTTCTTCATAGACCTTGCAAATTTCAATACAGTTCAATGGATATTCGTTCCTAGGATGCCTCCTGGTGCATCTAGGTCAACAGATGGCCAAGGCTATCTCTTCTTCCTCTATCTTCCTTTTAATGTTAATGTTGTCCATTTGCAAGGCAAGGGTTTGCAGCATCTCACTTTTGAAATTTTCCAGTATATTTCCAATTTCACCCTTGATGGATGAGTTTTAAGACGATGTACTGGCCATAGTTTGACTACCCCTACCCTTTTTCTTGGCTGCCCTAGAATGGTTTCTAAAGACAGTCTATATATCCTCATAGGGTGATTGGTAGATATCTCCTCCTACTAATAAGTCTAAGGTATCCAGAAGGTCTTCTCTTACTCCCATGAGCAGGACCAACTTTAGTGACTCAGGGTCAAGTGTGCACCTGGCCCTTTTGTAACTGAGCTGGAATCTTTCTTTGTAGTCTTCTAAGGATTCATCTCGGCCTATGGTCATTTTGAAAATTTCTTCATTAGTATCCTTTGACCTACAGTAGTGTCGATATTTGTTGTTAAAGGCCTGTTGCATTTGAGCCCAAGTTGTGATGTTATCTCCAGGTAAGCCCATGAACTAGTGCAATGCTGCATCCTTGAGGGTAGATGGAAATAGTTTTAGCTTTTTCTCGTCATCTATATAGTCATAGGTTCAGCATATAACATCAAACTCAAATAGGAAAGTTTCGGGGTCGTCTATGGTGAGGCCATGGAAATTAGGTAGGGCAGAGGGGCTTATATTTTTCATGTTAGTGTCCTCATTGGTTTCCTTGATGGGGAAGGCACCCTCAACTCTCTCTTTATTCCCTACGTCATTTCATTTTTCATCCATTGGTTCAGTAGGAATGGGTTCCTCTTCTTCTTCTTCCCCTGTAGGCTATTCAAATATGTCAGGTTGCTCACCTAAAGGTTCCTCCAGCTCACAGCCACTGAAGAAGATAGAAGGTTGGTTGTTGGATGCAGTGGGGGTATTTGGCAAAAATTTCCCTAAGTTGTCCCTATTCCTATGAGGCATGAAAGGAAATGTTTTTGGTTTGGTTTGTAAAAAGTAAAAAATAAACTGGAAATTACTTTGCAGAAATGAAATTGCTATTTGGATGAAAATCACTGACAGAATCAAAAAGCTACTCGCTGAATTGAAATCCTACTTGTAGACTGGAAAGGAAAGCAGATAATGAAAAATAAAAGAAAGGAAGCAACTAGATTACTTGTGCAGAAATAAAATAACAACAGAATATTGAAGACAAGAAAGAGAGGAAAAGAACGCAGTAATCACATTCTACTTAGACACCTCCTCGATAGCGGCACTAAAAATTGATGAGCGCTAGTATTGCAACAAGGATGCTGCAACTCCTGGGCTACCATCTTTACTTATCAACCTGGGGTTTGTACAAACTTGGAGGTGATAGTGCTATATGCAGAAGTAAAAGTGAAGGTCCTGCCTGTTGTCATTGTTCGTCCGGCGAGAAACCCTAGGGATTCCAAGCTATTCATCTATAGAGTGAGAAGAAGCTTGATTCTTTGATGGAAGAAGAGAAAATCTACTCTAAGAGAGCTACTCTATTGTAGTAATGAAGAAAACAACATGTAATGCTAAATCACACCATATCTTAATTAACCATTTAAATAGCTATGCTAAGAAGAATTTCTAAATCAACACTAAACAAATGATACTATCTTAGCCGCAGAAGTAAAGAGCATCAAACCATACTAGTGTGTAAGCAAAAACCTAAACTAAATCTCTTTTCACCTTTTTTTTTAAAGGCAAAATCAAGTTTGCAAATTAATTGTTCTTATGGATGTGACGGGTGAATGATAGGTGATGGAGGATGTCTAGAAGGTTTATGGAGTGGTTGGATGGTGTGGAATGGTCCTAGGAGTCTTTGTGTGACTTCCTAGAGGTTTCCCATCAATTCGGCCTCAAAACATGTTATTTCCGGAAAACCTACACGATGTACTAGAAACCTACAGGATGATTCTGTAGGAATTATAGGAAACCTATCGGATACAACCGAGAGATAATTGTGAGGTGTTGGGAAGCTTGGGGAAGGTGTGTGATGAGTGGAATAGGGTGTTAGAAGGTCTAGGGGCACTCAGGAGTCAATATCCGAGATAAGAGATGGCTAGATTCGCTCAATGTAACTAGGGGAATTTCAATGAAAAATGATAAAAAAAAGCTAGTGAGGGTGATGGTGGAATAAGAGATGGCTAAGGTGGATGAAGTGGAAGGCGACTGCTAGTGATGAAGTCTAGGTCTCCTCCTTAAGTGCCTACTTTTCTTATTCCATGTGTGTCTTCCAAGAAACATGCATCAAGATACATTTTCATAAACTAGAAAAGCATGAATCAATTGCCTATATTATGCATGAAGAAATTTGTTGAAGGGAATGAAAGCATGAGTGAGATCTTATGGTAGAAATTGAGATGGAAAAAGATGACAATGAAATCAGCCTTGCAACATGAACCAAATCCTGAATCAAAGACAACAAACTCCAAAGGTCATGCATGAACTAGAAATCTGTGTTTTTGGGGTTGTTGAAGGGTCCCTTCCTCAAGTCATGGTCCCAGAGGGAGAAAGTGAGGCTGAGACACCTGCTGACAACCTTATGGTGATCATTTTTCTCCTTGCTAACCTGCTACTTGAAAGAAGGCACAAATGGAATCAAACTATCACACAACCAATCTAATCTACACTATTGTAATGGAAATACATCTAATAAGCAAAGGAATAATTAAACTATGAATCTATACTAGCAGACATGTACAATAAAGAGGAGCCTTTGCTGCTAGGGTTGGGCCCTAACCCAAGAGCTTCAACCTTCTGAGTTAACTCAGTGCTGACTCAAAACAAAACTCATTCTTGTTACCAAAACAATGGATTACATCAAAAACTGTCACAAGTCTTGCAGCTCGGAAATAGAGCAAAGTTTTACAATAAAAAATATGAAGCCTGCTGAGTTCCTAGGCCTCCCTACTTATACATCTGAAGTCTCCAATGACTTCCTTAAAATTAGGGAGGCTTAGCTCCCGAACTCGAGATAAACTGGTGCTTTGTCTTTCACTTTCTTGGCTGCCTTCTAGTCCTCATGATTTGGCTGTTTGCACTCTAAGCTGATGATGGAATATTCGAATGGAGGGGTAGTAAATGAGGAGGATTTACCTCCTATAATCCCTCTCCCTTGTCCCATTCTAGTTTTGACCATCGTCTTTGCCAAGATTACTTGTTTTTATCCTTTAATCTTGCATTAAATTTACATTAGACCAGAAAGCAAAATTTCCAACTCTAACTCATCTCATAAACCAAATATAATCAAAATTATGCAATAAGTTATGAGAATAGTTGGTTTTACTAAGCTAGGAGGTGAATTATGTAGGAATTTACAAGGTAAGTTTGTTGGGTCCCTATAATACTAGTGATTATCCCATTACTATTGTAGTTGTACCCCTTATTAATATTGTTGTGCCCCAATTGCCCCCATATTGTTATTATTTTGCCCCATAGAATCCCTCTACTGTTATTTTTGTGGCTTTATATTATTATTGTTAGGTCGGCGGGGTTATATTGTGACTCCTTAGACTCCTATATATAGAAAGGAGGTTTTGTCATTTGAATCATCCAAGAATTGTTCATTTATGTAATGTAAAGGAGGTTTTCCCCTCCAAGAGGCTGAATTCTAAGGCGTTGATCTATCTTTTCTATCTTTTCTTGAGTTGGTTTCATAACATTTGGTATCAGAGCTTTGGATTCTAGGGTTTCGCTGCTCCAAACAGGTCATCGTGGAATTTTCGCTATAACTTTGTTTCTGTGACATTTCAGAAGTTTAAAAAAAAACCCATTTGAGTAGAGATCATGTTGAACCTTCGGTCTGAATTTCAGAGCTTTTCTCACTATATTTCCGGAGATATGATCTGAGGAAGTTGGTCTTTTTGCAGACTCCTGAATTACATTCCAAATATGTGACCTAAGGAAAATTGTCATAAATTTCTCTTTGGGGATCAGATTGAAATTTAGTAAGAAGGTATAGAAAGAGGATGGACTGTTGTTTCTTGTATGCATTTTTCAGATCCAAAGGTCGAAACAGTGACTCATGGCACGTCGTACAACTTCGCTCTACTGAACTAGTCTATAATCAAGTCACTGCGGGAGATTTCACATAACTATTGCTTGGAGAATCCAATTTGTGTCAGACTTGTGGCATTAGAAAGAGGACATAGATGGTTACTGCAGGTCACAAACTTAGAACTAGATGATTGGAAAGTACAAAGATACATCAAAGGCAATATCGAGCTCCTACAAAGTGAAAAAAAAGTGTGTAGATTTTCTTAAATTTTTGCTTAAGCTTGGTTTGAAAATTTATTTTGAAGGAATTCAAAGGGCATAGTAGATAATTATTATCGGTAACTGATGCCCCAAGGAAAGAAAATGCAAACACCTAGTAAGGAACCTGAAAGCTCTAGCATGACTCATGAAGAAGAGGAAGAAATGCTATATGATATATCAAAATTACAAGAACAAGTGCAACAAGTGTCACTTGCACAAAAAGCAACAGAATCTAAGATGGATGGTTTAAGGAAAGATGTAGAAGCTAATATGGATTGTTTAAAGAAAGGTGTAGAAGCTAAGATGGATTGTTTAAAGAAATGCGTAGAAGCTAAGATGGATGGCATGGAAGCTAAGATGAATGGCATGGACGCTAAAATTGATGACATGGATGATAAGATGGAAGAATTGAAGATAAATATGAATAAGTTGCTACAAGAAATGGTCACTAATGGTGAAAGGGTACTAAAGGAAACTCATGATGAGAACAAAAGAAATGTTAATCATGATTCCATAGACTCTAATGTTGGATCGAAGACCCACCATATTCCAAAAATCGATATGAGGAAGTTTGTTGGCAAGGGTCCCGCAACATGGATATTACAGATGGAGCAATTTTGCTATCTCAATAATGTGCAAAACACACAAAAGGTATGTATGGCAACTTTATATTTGGAACCAAATCAATTTGTATGGTATCAATGGCTTTGCTCTCATAAACAATTTATCACTTGGGCAATTTTTACGGAAGAATTGATAGCACATTATGAGGATACAAAAGCAACACTTTTTTTAACCAATTGATAAGTCTCAAACAAAAGGGTTCAATAATGGAGCACATTGAGGATTTCCAAAAATTGACCATAAGGGTAAAAGATATTCCAGAGGAGCATAGGATTGATGTGTTCATAGGGTCTTTAAAGGATAATATCCAACATGATGTTCGCCTTTGGGAACTTGATTCATTACAGAAGGCATTTAGGTTAGCAAGAAAAATTGAAAGCAAAATTATGGCAACCAAGAAGCATACCACTCCCAACTATAAAGACAGAAGTGTTGTTGCCCCTAGTCTTCCACAACCTATAAGGTTGACACCACAACAATTGGAAGAAAAAATAGCAAAAGGGCTTTGTTACAGTTGTGATAGCAAATACACTAAAGGTCATAAGTGTGCTGAGAAGAAATTATTCTACATAGATTGTGAAGAGGAAGAAGAAAAGGAGCAAGAAAGGTCAAAAGAAGAGGATATACCCTACGAGGAAAACCTAGATGAAGAACAAATGAATTCGACCATATCTTCTAATTCATTGGCGGGAATTACCACTCCTCAAACCATCACGATAGAAGGACAAATCAAGAAGAAAAAGGTAATAGTGTTGATTGATTCAGGAAGCACCCACAATTTTATTCATTTTAAGGTAGCAAAAAAATTGAATTTCTTCCTATATCTAGCACCAGAGTGTCAAGTGATGATTGCAAATGGAGGAACAATAAATTGCTTTGGAAAGTGCCATAATATCAAGCTATCCATGGGAGAATATGTATTGACTAACCCAATGCTTTCCATTCCAATGGGAGGTGCTGATGTTGTACTAGGAGTCCAATGGCTACAATCCTTGGGTACAATAGCTTTTAATTTTCAAGAACTTTTCATCGAATTTTCTATGGAAGGAAAGGAAGTTGAATTAAGGGGTATTGTAGGGAAACCAGGAAAGATAATTAGCTCTAATGGTATGACAAAGCTTCTAAAAAAGGAACAAAGAGGTGTAATTGCACAATTATGTTCGCTAGATGTTTCCACATTGGAGCCATCTATTTATCCAGATCTCCAAAAAGTCCTGGACAATCATTCCAAGGTATTTGAGACTCCCAAAGGTCTCCCACCTATGTGTGATCATGATCATGCTATTCATCTGATTCCAGGAAGTGTTCCTCCAAACATCAGGCCATACAGATATCCCGATGTCCAAAAGAGTGAAATTGAACGTATGGTTGCAGAAATGATAGAGGCTGGTATAATTCAACCAAGTCAAAGTTCTTTCTCTTCTCCAGTAGTATTGGTGCACAATAAGGATGGATCATGGTGCATGTGTTCGGATTATAGGGAGCTCAACAAGCTCACTATTAAAGATAAGTTTCCCATTCCTGTCATTGATCAATTACTGGATGAATTGCATGGATCAATTTACTTCACCAAGTTGAATCTTCATTCAGGATATCATCAAATCAAAATGAAGACTGAAGACATTCTAAAAACAACATTTAGAACTCATGAGGGTCATTATGAATTTTTGGTCATGCCTTTTGGCCTTACAAATGCACCTTCAACATTTCAAGGTTTGATGAACTCAATTTTCAAACCATTCCTTACAAAATTTGTGTTAGTATTTTTTGATGATATATTAATCTATAGCAAGTCTTGGAAGGATCATGTTGAACATGTTGACAGGGTGTTACAACTATTGGAGGAGAAACACTTATATGCGAAAAGATCCAAATGTTTCTTTGGAGTCCAGGAGGTGGAATATCTGGGTCATATTGTATCTCATGAAGGAGTTAAGGTAGACCCTAGCAAAATTAAAGTCATTAAGGAATGGAAAATCCCCACATCGATAAAGCATCTGTGAGGATTTCTCGGGTTGACAGGGTATTATCGCAAGTTTGTCAAGAATTATGGGAGAATAGCAGCACCTCTAACAACATTATTGAAGAAAGATGCATTTTCATGGACTCCGGAAGCAACAAAGGCCTTTGAACATCTTAAAGAGGAAATGTGCCAAGCACCGGTCTTAGCTGCACCGGACTTCACAAAAACCTTTATTGTGGAATGTGATGGTTCAGGAAATGGAATTGGTGCTGTTCTAATGCAAGATGAAAGACCCATTGCTTTTGAAAGTCGTCCAATCAAGGGAAAGTTTTTACACAAAGCTATTTATGAGAAGGAAATGTTGGCAATACTCCATGCACTTAAGAAATGGCGACCCTACCTAATGGGAAGACACTTCAAGGTAAAAATGGATCATGATAGCCTTAAATACTTTTTGGAACAAAGATTATCCTCTGAAGAGCAACAAAAGTGGGTCACAAAGATGTTGGGTTATGACTTTGAAATCATCTACAAAAAAGGGAAGCAAAATGTGGTAGCAGATGCACTCTCAAGAAAGGATGAGGATGTGGAAGCATTGTTGTGCACCATTTCTATTATCCAGCCAGATTGGATAAATGAAGCAAGGGAGGAATGGAAAAATGACGAAGAAGTGTGGGAACTTATTTGAAAGTTACAACAAGATTCCAGTACGTCTGATACATTTAGCTGGAAAAATGATTCATTATGGTACAAAGATCGCTTATACCTCTATAAGAATTCCCAGCTAAAACAAAAGATTCTTATGGAATTGCACACTTATCCCTTAGGAGGGCACTCAGGATTTTTAAAAACATACCATAGGGTTAAGAAGGAATTTTTTTGGGATGGCCTTAAATCAGATATTCAAAATTTTGTGGCGGAATGTTTAGTTTGCCAACAAAATAAAGTTGAAATAATTAAGACACTGGGTCTATTACAACCTTTATCCATTCCAAGCCAACGTTGGGAGGAGGTTTCAATGGATTTTATCACAGGTTTACCCAAGTCTGAGGGAAAGAGTGTCATCATGGTGGTAGTTGACAGACTTACCAAGTATGCACACTTTCGTGCATTATCACATCCATTTAAAGCCAGTACAGTTTCTACTGCATTTATGGAAACAATTCAAAAGCTACATGGAAACCCAAAGATTATTGTAATTGACAAAGATCCCATTTTCATTGGAAATTTTTGGATAGAATTATTTTCTTGTCTTAGTACTCAGTTAGCTCATAGCTCATATTATCATCCTCAATCTGATGGCCAAACTAAGATAGTAAACAAATGTTTGGAAGGATATCTTCGTTGCTTTGTATCTAATAAACAGACACAATGGGTCAAATGGTTGCCTCTGGCTGAATGGTGGTATAACACTTCCTTCCATACAGCAACAAAAATGACCCCATTTATGGCACTTTATGGGTATCAACCACCATCCATCACATCATATTTAAGAGAAAATTCTAAGGTTTGGGCAGTGGAACATCACATCGAACATCAACAACAAGTCCTCCAACTCTTAAAGGATAACCTCGTGTTGGCACATAATAGAATGAAACAACAGGCAAATCAACATCACAGCGAAAGAATTTTTGATGATGGTGATTGGGTATTCCTACGGCTACAACGATATAAGCAAATGTCCCTCAAGCAAGCTAAGAAGGATAATAAATTATCACCAAAGTATTATGGTCCGTACAAGGTGTTGCAAAAGATTGGTACTATGGCATACAAATTGGAGCTTCCTGCAACTTCTCGATTGCACCCAGTTTTCCATGTTTCATGTTTAAAGAAGGTTATAGGCGACAAGCTCCCAGTTCAAACAATATTGCTAGAACTTGACGAGGAAGGAAAAATTATATTGGAACCGGAAGCAGTCACAGAAACAAGAACTCGACATCTATGAAATCGATCAATTTCGGAGTATCTTATCAAGTGGAAGAACTTATCCGCTGAGGATTCCACATGGGAGGATGAGAATTTTATACAGAAGTATTCAGAACTACTCAAGCGTTGAGGAAAACACTTTTTTGAAGGAGAGGGGCATGTTGGGTCCCTATAATACTAGTGATTACCCCATTGCTACTGTAGTTGTACCCCTTATTAATATTTTTGTGCCCCTATTGCCCCCATATTGTTATTATTGTGCCCCATAGAATCCCTCTATTGTCATTTTTGTGGCTTTATATTATTATTGTTAGGTCGGCTGGGTTATATTGTGACTCCTTAGACTCCTATATATAGAAAGGAGGTTTTGTCATTTGAATCATCCAAGAATTGTTCATTTATGTAATGTAAAGGAGGTTGCCCCCTCGAAGAGGCTGAATTCTAAGGCGTTGATCCATCTTTTCTTTCTTTTCTTGAGCTGGTTTCATAACAAAGTTCCTCAGACAGAACACCAAAGGACACCACTCACAAACAGATCACAGATCAATACACCAGTGTTTTTGACGTGGTTAAAACACTCAAAGAGGGAAATAGTCCACGGTCGGAGCCAACGTGGCCACTTCAAGCAATTTATTAATAAAAGAATGAAAATTTACATAAGCTTCTCTCATGGACGGTTACACTACAAATGACCCTCCATGCTCTTTAAATAGAGATCATGGACCAATCAAGTGTTAAACCACGGATCAAGTGTCGGTAATACCAAGGAGAGAATGAACCGTTGGATCACTACATATCGTGACTGTCGGATTGCAAGTTACAAAAAGTACATAGTAAAGAAACACACTTTACCTAACTCTATACTAGACCAAGTTATACTTAACTACTTCCTATGTGTCGGAATATCCTAACATCCCCCCTTAAGAAAAACTTGGGATAGGATTGAAGGATGTACAAATATGACACAATAGGAGAAGGAAGGAGGCACTAGAGCCTATCCCCCCTTAGTGACAACTTCCTGAACTCCAACCATAAATCAAATTTTAGTAAACTTCGCCTCTGTGAGAGCCTTTGTAAAGATGTCTGCAACTTGATCATCTGTTGAACAATATTGCACTTCACGAACATGGTCATGAATGAGATTTCTGATGAAGTGCATGTGCAGTTCAATGTGTTTGCTGCACTGATGTTGGACTGGATCTTTGCATAGTTGAATGGCACTTTGATTATCACACCAAAGTGTAGTCGGATGATGTTGCTAAAAGCCAAACTCTGACAGGATCTAATGAAGCCACAAGGCTTCCTTACTAGCTTCTATGGCACCACGATACTCTGCTTCTGCTGAAGAAAGAGAAATGGCACATTGTTTCTTGAAAGCCCATGTAATAGGTCCTGAACCAAGAGTAAACACATAACCTGCAGTAGACTTCCGATCATCAGGGTCACCAGCCCAATTGGAATCATTGAAACCAACTAATAGAGGAGCTGCTTCGGCACTGTAATGAATCCCAAACTGAACTGTACCTCTAACATAATGAAGTATTCTTTTAGCTGCTTTCCAATGACTTTCATGTGGGTTTTGCATAAACTGAGCAGCAAGGCCAACAACAAAGGAAAGGTTAGGACGAGTATGGGTTATATACAAAAGTTTTCCTATAAGTTTATGGTATAAGGTAGCATCAACTTCACGGGAAGTACAAGCGACTGAAAGTTTGACTCCATACTGAAAGGAAGAAGGGGCTGGCTTATAGTCTTCCATGTGAAAATGGCGTAGAAGATCACAAGAATACTTGGACTGGGAAAGGGAAATACCTTCCTTGGATTGCAAAACTTGAAGACCAAGAAAATAATGCAAGTGTCCTAAGTCTGTCATTTCAAACTTCTTTTTAAGGCTGGACTTCACATGGTTTATAAGGTTGGGATCACTACCAGTGAGGATAAGGTCATCAACATAAAGAACAAGAATGATAAGAGATTTGCCCACTTTCTTGGTGTAGAAAGTATTGTTAGAATGACACCTAGAAAATCCAGATTCTAAAAGAAAGCTATCCGTTTTGGCATACCAAGCCTGAGGAGCTTACTTGAGACCATAAAGGGATTTCTTAAGCCAACATACAAGGCTGGAGTCTCTTTGTATAAAGCCAATAGGTTGTTCCATATAGATTTCTTCATGCAAGTCCCCATGCAAGAAGGTAGATTTAACATCCATCTGATGGACTTCCCATTTGAAAGAGGTAGCAAGGGAAAGAACAAGACGGATACAGTTCATTTTAGCAATAGGGGAGAAGGTTTCGGTATAGTCAATGCCTTCAACTTGTGAAAAACCCTTAGCAAAAAGACGAGCTTTATGTTTATCAACGTTCCCATCCGGTCCATACTTGGTTCTATAAACCCATTTACATCTAACAAGTTTTTGTCCATTTGGTAGAGGAACAAGATCCCATGTATCATTTGCCAATAATGAACGATATTCTTCATTCATAGTTGCGTCCCAATCTGGATGACCTGAAGCTTCTGCAAAGTGTCAGGATCATAATTCGCTGAAGCTTGAGCCAGTAAAGAATAGGCTCTATCGAACTGATAATGTGTACGTCGTTGATTTGTAGGATCACCGGCAAGATCACCTGCTGCATCCCGACTAGCACAGACCCATTTTGGTAGCTGAGGAGCTGAAGGAGGATCTTGAGAAGCTGGGGGAGGATTGCCATCCTCGCTTTCATCATCTGAAGAGGAAATATTTTCAAAAGTATAAGAGATAGGGAGAGGTGGCAGATCTGCTGAACTAGGCTCGTAGGCCGATATATTTTCAATAAACTTTACATCTCTTCTAATGATAAGATTTTTGGACTTATGTGGAATAAGTCTATATCCTTTGAGATCTTCAGAATATCCAACAAAAATACATTTTTCACTCTTAGGTTCTAAAGCTTTATGTTTCTCATCTGGAATATGGGCCCATGCTTCACTTCCAAAAACACGAAAGTGACTTACACCTGGTTTAATTGAGCTCCATGCTTCTTCTGGAGTGATATTCTTTAAAACCTTAGTAGGAATGCAATTTATTATGTAATTTGCACAGTTAATTACTTCTACCCAAAAATTAAGACCAAGTCCTTTAGATTGAAGCATACAATTAGCCATTTCCTTTAAGGTGCGATTCTTCCTTTCAGCTACACCATTTTGTTGTGGAGTATATGGAATATTATGTTGCATTTGAATTCCATTCTCAATGCAAAAGTTGATGAATTTGTTGTTAACATATTCTCCACCATTATCAGATCTTAGCTTAATAATTTGATGTCCAAATTGTTTTTCAACAAAGGCCTTAAAGGCCAAGAACATGTTAAATACTTCACTCTTGAGTTTTAAGAAGTATACCCAAGTGCGTCTGGAGAAATCAGCAATGAAAGTTAAGAAATACTTGTAGCCAGAGAATGAAACAACTGGAAGTGGACCACATAAATCACTATGCACAAGCTATAAAGGGGCTGAGGCGTGCCAAGAGGCATGTTTTTCAAAACTATCCCGATGATGTTTTCCAAGTATACATCTAGAACAAACACCATCTCTGCAAGATACCATTGGAAGACCTGTCACCAAATTTTCTTTACATAGATTCTGAAGGGAGCAATAGTTTAAGTGACCAAATCGCTCATGCCAAAGTTTTCTCACTTCATCGTTATGAGCAACAAATACCGAGGGAAGATTCGATGACCCAACGTTGTTAAACTTATAAAACCTTGTAGAGTCATCAGCAATTCCAGTAGCTAAAATTTGTCGAGGATCTCTTAGGTCCTTAATTACAACATCGTGAGGTGAAAATTCAATGATTTTACCTTCACCTGAATGAGTTATCTGATATACAGATAGAAGGTTGCAGGATAAGGTTGGAACACATAATACATCATTAAATTGACCATTATCTATATGAACAGTTCCAGTCCCTACAACACTAAGAGATCTATCATCACCAACATATATATTTTTGGTGTTACAATCATTTAAAGAAGAAAACATGGCTTCGTTTTTGGCCATGTAATAAGAAGCTCCAGAATCAATGAGCCACTCATGAGAATGAGAAGAAGAAGATACATTTAGTGCATAGCCAGACCGAGATGCTTGAAAACCACATGCAGAAAGTGTTATTCCTAAAGATGAAGTTGAAGTTGAAGAGTGCTCCAAATGGATGTTATGCTTCTTCATTGATTCTTCCAAGGCTTCCATCTTCTTAAAGCATTTGGATTCTAAGTGGCCATCTCGATTACAAAAGTGGAAATGTCGATCAATCTTCTTCCCTTTGTTTTTATTTGTCTTATCATTTTGTTGAAATGATTTTTCATTTTGAGGCTAAAATTTCTTAGGACCCTTGTTTGGTTTAGGACCATTCCTTTTAGGATACAACTTCTTAGGATTCTTTGAATTTGGTTGCTTCTGGGTGGCTAATGCTTTCTTAGAAGAGTTTCCAAGATTAAGAAGACAAAGGTGTAAGAGTTTTTCTTGTTCTCTTATTAAAGAATCACAAAAGGAATCAAAGGAAGGGGACTTGTAGGCTTTTCCTTGAGAAATGAAGGCTTCTCTTGTAGAATGGAAGGTGGAAACAAACATAGAGTAGGCTGGTCCCAACTTAGTAAGAATGGAATAGATAAGGTTACTATCTTCTTTCTTAACCTTAACACCTTCCAAGAGAAGTCTAAGGGTTTTGAATTTGGACAAAAAATATTCAATGCAAGAAAAATTATTGGGGTCCAATGTAAGCAACTCATTTTCGTGTTGATGGGATTTAAGTTCATTTTTAATTCCAAAAACTTTAGTAATCTGTTTCATTGCTTCATCAGGAGTATCAAGTTCTGCAATATGGAATCTAAGATCTGGAGAAATAGACATCCCTATCAACCCTCGTGCTTGATCTTTCCTATTTTCCAATTTAACTGCCTTGTCTTCATCTTTCGGTTTGGTTTCTTGGCTTGAGACTATTATGTAGAGACCTTTACTTCTAAGAAAATCCACAATGTAGGACCACCATTGGAAGTAGTTGATGCTGTCAAGAATAACTTGGCATGGACTTTCCATTTTAACAGAAACTAAATCTATAGATGTTGAAACTAAGTGTTCCAATGGAAAGATCTCGAAAAATTAGGCTGGTTCAAAAAAAGGCTCTGAAAACGGCTTCCAGATGAAGAAGTTATGGCTTTTTGAAGAAAATTTGATGAAGATGCCGACGAAGTGCGGGAATGTGTGGAAATGAATGATAATGTTATATTTAAAAAAAAATCCGCCACCTTTCCAAACTTAATCTAATTAGCTCAACAAAAAGAAGACTTGAACTCAAGACCTCTACTCTCATAAAGTAGCTTTGGACCAAGTGAGCTAAACTAAAAGTTTAGTAATTTTTGGAAAAGATGAAAGGTTTTTTTTTTTTTTTTTGTCGCTGAAGCTTTGGGCTGTGTGCTTACTTGAGAAAAATCTTTTCCCCTACAAAATAGAGAACACAAAACCCAACACGGACATACAAAAAAAAACAAACCTCACGGCTTGAAGTTAGCTTTACCCGGAAACTAAATATTTTCCTCAATGTTTTTGATTTTCCGAGATCACACTAAGGCGCGGCGGAAAAGAGCATACGCATGAGAAAAACCCTTCCTCTCTATTTCTGATTTTCCCAGATCGCACAGAGTCGCGGGGCAAATAGCATACACAGAAATGAAAGGTATAGATCCGGTAATAAAAAAGGAGCTAATTAAACCAAAATAATAAACAGAGAGAAAACTAGAAACTGCAAAAAAAACATTGTATACCTCATGATCTTAAAAATGACGTAGCTAGGGCTACCAGACACCTTTTCGCGTGAAACGAAAGGGGTCCCTCACTGGAACATATTCTCCTACCACAACAGAGTAGTCTTCTCGGCCCGAAAGCAGTCACAAACAATAGATCTAGGAAACGGTAGTCGGATGCAGTTCTACCGGCTTCAGATTTGGATCACCAACGAACGCGGCCCTCAAATAGCTCTGATACCATGTAGGAATTTACAGGATAAGTTCCTCAGACAAAACACCAAAGGACACCACTCAGAAACAGATCACAGATCAATACACCAGTATTTTTGATGTGGTTAAAATCCTCAAAGAGGGAAATGGTCCACGCCCTGAGCCAATGCGGCCACTTCAGGCAATTTATTAATAAAAGAATGAAAAATTACATAAGCTTCTCTCATGGACGGTTACACTACAAATGACCCTCCATGCTCTTTAAATAAAGATCATGGACCAATCGGGTGCTAAGCCATGAATCAAGTGTCAGTAATACTAAGGAGAGAATGAACCATCGGATCACTACATATCGGGACCGTCAAACTGTAAGTTACAAAAAGTACATAGTAAAGAAACACACTTTACCTAACTCTATACTAGACCAAGTTATACTTAACTACTTCCTATGTGTCGGAATATCCTAAAAAATTAAGGCCCATATAATTACCCAATGATGAGGCTCATTAGTTATAAATCTTATCAATTGATAAAGTTCAACTTATAGGTTTCTAGGTTGCAACGTAAGATGCATACTCAGATTTCTAGTGAAATACACACGCCATTTACAAGGTTCCAATTTTTTCAACACCTAGATCCATATCATATTCTCTGAGGCAATATTGTCTAGAACATACATGAGCAAGGCATACTGATTAAGATTTTTAGAGGCACATTTGTAGTCAATAATATCAAAAAATAATTATCTATGGTTCAAACTCACTTCGTTGTAGACTTTAGGGACAAAAATTTGGGCTTTCTTCTATGGTGTTGTCATTTCCACTTGCAGTAGGAACTAAAATAAGTGGTTGTATGCTCCATACAAGGCTAACCACCCAAAGGGTTGAAATTTTCCGGCCTAAAACACTAGAAAGTACACACTGAATAAATTCTAAAGGAAACACTAAATCTAGATTCGATATAGAAGCATGAACAAAAATTAACCCTCATCCAACAAAGGGCACAATAGGCACAATTTGAAAGGAAGAAAAAGAAAAATAATCCTGAAATTCAACCATGCTAACCTAGTTGCATCCCCCATGTTCAATGTTGTATGGATCTCTACACAACAAAATTGGGGATTTAAACATCATGTACAGTATATAACTTCCCAATCCTTTCTTTTTGATTCCTCTTTTTGTCTTGCCACTTTCATTTCCAAGTGTCCTCGTTATCTTGTTTTTTGTATTCTTAGACCTACCTTGACAAGTTATATGTATTGCATATAATTGTATCTTATTCCTCTTTTACCTATAAAACAACTAATGGAAAAGTTAATGCAAGAAAGCTATAACAATGAAACGAATGTATTCCTAGTTTTACCATCACAAATCACAATAGTTAATACTCTTAAAATAAAGAATCTATTACTTTTGATAGTCTAGGAAAGTGGTTTCTACTGCAGATTCTGCTGCATAAAAATACATAATCTAAGGAGTGATATTATAAAGGAAACTTCTTTGCATTCAATTTATTTCTAATTAATATAAGGTACTTGTATCCTTTCTTTTATTTGAATATATGCTTCATCATTAGCATGTTTCATAGTAGACAGTTGCACTTTAACATAGCATCACCGAAGAAGAGGAATATTTAGGGTAATGGGATTTAGCCTTTGACACATGCTTCCTTGGGATTTTTCCAACTCGTTAGAAACATGTCGTGAGAAAAAAATTGTAGACTTGTCGTTGTGCTTTGAACAACTTTCTCTTTGACTTACTAACCGTTTTCTATACAAGGATTGAAACAAGATTTGTTTTCACACAACAACTCTTTGTATTCTTAATTTAAAGTTCAAAGACAAAAATTGTGATTTCTAAGAACTCTAAAAGTTCATAAAGAAACTTTGGTGATATAGTGATTAAAGGGAATGATAATAGTTAAGTTATTAACAACATTTTTCATCTTGAATAAGCAATTTCCAAGTGTGTACATTATATACTGTAGAATTACCACCAGAAATGACTCGAGCACCCAAGTGTAGGTTTAGGGAATAACCAAGGCTTGCCAAGAATAACAACGTTTTGAAAGTGTGTCATACGTCCCATGTTCTGTGAAGAGTTGTGAAGACTGAGTCTCTACAATTATAGGGGAGAACATTTACTAGTTGTGCAAGTTTCCTTCTCTTTCTTTAATGACTTCTTTTTCTACAATAATAAATATAAAAGTCTACTTGTAATTGAAAACTGAGATTGTTGGCATTTTGGTTATACAACAACAGATCAAAGATCAACAACGGTATTTATTTTTTATCAATTTTTAAGTTATACACACAAATGATTGTTGGCATTTTTGTTATACAACAACAAATCAAAGATCAACAATGGTGTTTATTTTTCGTCAATGTTTAATTTATACAAACAAATGATTTGTCGATTTTCTATCTCATTTTCATTCCAAATTCAGAACTTTCGGTGGACTGACTCTTAAACATGCATCATAAACATTAATCCTTCTCTATTATAAATATCAAATTTGAAAACATCCAAATGGTATAATGAAATAACAACCCTCTTTTGAACATTGATCTGAACACCTTGTTCTAGCATACCACTTTGCTTTATGATGTCCTAAACCAATCTCCTACCATTAGCCCCTCCTACCCTCCCTCTTCCTACTATATTTTTCACCTGGTGATATCAGAAGATAGGTCTGTATACTTAACTCTAGCAAAGCAGCAGGTGAGGAAGGTTTCCAAACTCAATTATTTCTACATGGTATTCATTTCCTTCTTTTTCATGTTATTTATCTTTTGAACTATGTCGTTTTTATGATTTTTCCTTCTTCATGGTATCAACATATTATCCAACCCATTCTCAAGTCATGGGATGATTCAAATCCTAATAACTATGGGAGCATCAAGATTGGTCACACCTTCTCCAAACTTTATGCCATTTTTCTTTACATATGGTTATCTGGTCGGTTGAAGGAAAGGTTTCAACCTTAAAAAGCAAAAAATCCTACTTCATTATCAGCTGATGAGATAGACAACCCAACTCCTCTCAAATTATGAGATGAAATAGAAATGGAGCTATTTTGATGATAAATTATGGTGAGCCTACCACTTATGGATAAGCACTGAACCGAGAAGAATGAATTCAATTTCTTGCCTAGCTATCCCAACCCTACTCAACTGGGGCTGTGAACTATGAAATAAAGATTTTCAGGCAGAAAATAAGTGCAAAAGTGACTGAACAAAGTCACTCCAATCGAAATAGTTTTGATGCAAATTCCCTTGATCCTAACTCTCGACCGTGGAGAAAATTTCCAAGATTCAACTACACTCGTTGGCGGATCTGGTCCATAATGAGGATTTGAAGAATTCATATCATGGATATGACCTCCATGAGAGCTCGTGGATGCAGTCATTGAAAAGGATAGGGTCATATTAGCCCAAGAAGTTTTCGAAAGCACTTGCCTAGAATGCGTAGAAGTATTCTATAAGGCTTTAGACTATATTTATAAATTTGTAAAAACAATTGGACTACAGACAGAGCAACAACATTTGTTTAAATGGATAGAAAACATTGGATAGTTGTACACTACAAGAAAAAAGGACATTGGTGGGGGGCGAAAAATGTCAGCATAAGCTCATTGATGACGGTCAAAAGAGCATTCGTCACCAAAAATTGAACGTCACCAAAGGTGGCGTCGCTAAAGGTATAGGTGTTGTAGTGACATACAAAGTCCATCACCAATAATGGTTTATAATGACAAATAGTTACTGTCACCATTTCATATGAGCAATGGTGACGGACCATAGCCTCCGTCACAAAAAACTGAACATCACCAAAAGTGGCATCGCCAAAAGCATAGGTGTTGTAGTGACATACAAATTCCATCACCAATAATGATTTATAATGATGGATAATGACCGTCACCATTTCATATGAGCAATGGTGATGTACCATAGCCTCTGTCACCAAAAACTGAATGTCACCAAAGGTGGCGTTGCCAAAAGTATAGGTTTTGTAGTGACATTCAAAGCTCATCACCAAAAATGATTTATAATGATGGATAGTGACCATGACCATTGCATATGACCAATGGTGATGGACCATAAGCCTCCATCACCGAAAAATGAACATCACCAAAGGTGTTATGGTGACATTCAAGGTCCATCACGAATATTGATTATAATGACAGATAGTGATTGTCACCATTTCATATGAACAACAATGATTTATTGTGATGGATATTTAATGGTCGTCACTATTGGTGCATATATATGGTGACGTTCATTGACTGTCACCAAAAGCCTCATTGCTAGAAGTATAGGTGTTGTGGTGACATTCAAGGTCCATGGCGAATAATGAATATACTGACGGACAATGACCATCACCATTTCATATAAACAACAATGATTTATGGTTATAGACCTTTGAGGGTCATCACTATTGATTCGTATATATGGTAGCATTCGTTGACCGTCACCATTTCATATTTTTGGTGAGGGTCAAAAAATGTCACCAAAGCTCATTGGTGATGGTCAAAAGAGTCTCCTTCAACAAAAAATGATCATCGCTATTCCATATGGATGTCAGGGCACGATGGAATCGAACCACCAACCTTCTAATTGTAAAGCAGGTGCTCTTCCATTGAGTTAGCACCCTTTAAAGAATTATACTTTTAAAAACTAGACCTTGAAACTTCATAAAATTTAAATTTTACAACTTTCAATAAATTAAAGTCTCGGTAATATTTTACTAAACAAGCAAAGCAACATCGAAGCTGTAGGGCCCTACCTAATGGTTATTAAAGTTATCAAAAGTGGGTGGAGGGAAAAATAGTTATGTATAAGAGAATGAATATGTTCATTTGAATACTCAATTAGAAGTGAAACTCTAAAGACATTTATAACCTATATTAAATGACCTTTAACTAGCAAATGCACCAAATATTGTGAAGGAAATGTTATAAGTGGATAGCATATGGAAGAAGATGAGGCAAGGACTTGCAACCCTTGTACATCTTGGCATCCCTTAGGACTTGGCACATGTTAGCTTGTTTGAAATGTCTTCGTACTATCTGGCACATGTTAGCATGCCCTAGCATTCCCTAACACACATTGGCAGTCATGACCTCACAACTAGCATTACATTTTTCCATGACTTGGGAACCTTACAATCACTAAAACACCTTGACACTCCCTAGTTGTCATGCCCTCTGTTATCCTCCACAATGTCCCAAGCTGATGAGGAGATCGACGGAGGTAACCACAGACCAAGCTTCTAGTTTGGTAGCTAACCCTACCAAACTAGAGAGAGTCTCTCTATGAAATCGTAGCTAAGAGATGACTAGAATGTGAAGGATTTTAGGCTAGATAGCTAGGCTCAGGTGAGGTTTTAGAAAATTTAGGGACTTGGAACTTTGTCCACTGGTGTCTTGTCTGGCAGGGAATTTGTTAAGGAGGTAGGGACTTGGAACTCTGTTTAGGGTAAAGCACCTAACATGCATGACAGAAGCTCCCCGGAATAGATTACCTCCTACCTACAAGAGTGTCCCTTCTTCAAAATATAGAACCCTTCTATACTGTGTACTTTTCTTAAAGATAAATCTGTGCATAAAATAGTACTAAGAAAAACACCGAAATTAAGAAAAGTGAGCATCTAAGTCAAACTACAAAAGTATACTAAATATGGCTCTATATAAGTTTGGAAAACACTAGACAAGCATGCTTACATACAAAATCCATAAGATGCCTAAAATCAATGTGCTTCTTTCATCGTTGTTATACCCTCATAGAAAAATTGGAATTTATAGCATATACCCCAAGGCTGTATGCATCTGTTGAAGGTGTAGATTGAAAGGATCTGCTGAGATGAAGTACTATTGAAGGAGAAACACCTTCAAAACAATAGATAAAGTCTACTATGAATTCAACCCATTTGCACACAGACCAAGGTTGCTACTGGGTACACTTCTCTGCTAAATGGAAACTGCAATGTATTGTAGTGTTGCTAAAGAAAAAACACCTTTAGTCCAACACAGATAAACTCTAATAGATATTGTTAGTGTGGCCTCAGTTGTAGATGATCTCATCAATATAGGTAACAACTTCGATAATTGAAAATCCAAAAGGTGAGCTGCATAAATCATTTGAAATGACATATTTGGGCATACTTTATTATTGTTTAGGAGTGTTAGTATAGAAAATGCAAGGTAGAATGTTGCGTATTTATGTCACAAGCCAAGGATGTGAATAAATACATAAAATATTAAATAGCATGGTATAATTAGATTGCAGGTTTTTTTAAACGGGATTGGAATTCTCCTTGTGCGGGTTCTAATCTAGTGGGTATAACTTTAAATTAGATATTGATAGTCATGGGGTTGGAATTATCTCACAATTGATGAAAATTCCCAAATTTTTTCACTAGAAAGAAGCAAAGCGAGTCATCAAGTTTATGGAAGGGAGCATCCTATTCGCAGGAAGATAACTTGAAATTAGTTAGGCATATTATTTCTCGTCTTCTTATATGTATGTTCTTTGAAAAGATAACCACATCCAATGACTCAATAACAACTCTGGTAATGTTTATAGATGTGAAGCACTTCAATGCACTTTATTACATTGTTCAATGAATGAATTTATTTTGAGGTTGTTGAATTCTGCAATAAGACATGGAAGTGTTCAGAGAATATGTCTAATGACAAGTTAATATTTTGATGGTTTATACTGACAAGGGAGCATGAACCACACCAATAAGAATAAACATACCAGTGACCCATCATAAACTCTTCCTTCTTTTTCTATTTCTTCTGATGCTTTCCTTTGATGCTTGAGATATGCCTTCAAAAACGGCACAAGTGGAAATTTTTCTACAAGTCCAAATGCAAAGAAAAATCGTAAATCATCCATTTGCCTTTGACTCGGAAATTTTTCCACATCATCTGCAATAAAGAAGACCAAACATGTCATGTAGGACCACAATCAACTAATTAGAAGCCCATAAAGCCTTGAAACAACTTGTATAAACCACAAATTTGTAAGCAATTTCATAATAATTTAGAGCACAAGAGTCAGCAAGTTCAAGAAACCTTTCCGTTGAAGGCATATTAAGCATAATAATCATCTATGTCTGAAGAATTAAATCATCAGCCAACTAGTAAACAAACCTTTTTGCATAGTTTGTTTTGCAACCCACACCTGCATAGTTTGTTTTGCAACCAACAATCACAGTAGAAGGCTAAGCAAATGGCATGTGCCCAAGAAATTTTTATTTTCTGGGTTCTTTTAAATGAGTAAATTTTAGGGCTTCGGTCCAATAATAATATAGAAAATTCTCATTTCAATCTTAAAAAATATAAAAATATAAAAGCTACAAAAACTTCACACATATCAAATTTTTATGTGTTCAATTTGACAATATTAATGGTGCAAGACAAAAACAATAGTCTCTATCATAGCCAGGGACTAAAAACAGATCTACTAAATAGGTCTAAAATAGTTTATAGATAAGACACAAAGGAATCTCTCTTCATAACCAAATATCAATTTTGGAGTTCTCGAAAAAAATTAGCAAAATCAATTTCTTTTATTTCTTAATATTCAACCATATCCCTTCACAATCTAAACAGACATAATCCACGTTCACGTGAACGTTGACTTCGAGATCATTGATATGTTCTTCACTTACACATTTTGTTTCTAGAAAGTCTACAACCTATGACAAATTTGCATACTCGGATTCATATGATGTATTACTTCTCAATCCTTTTGGAGGACATGCTAACACTACATACCAGTCAGTCTCAACTAGATCTTGTACATAGAATGCTTGTTTAGCTTGCGATGCTAGAATAAATGGATCATCTTGCCAATGATTTTGACTTAAGCATTTATTTATATTCACCATTGTAAAACCCAAATCATTAGTTTTGATCCCTCTCTTATTGTGTATGTCAATCCAATTACATTTGAACAATGTGTACTCCATACAAAAATAGTCCAATGTAATTATTTCTTCTACCACTCCATAAAATGTTTTCTTTTGAAGTACAGGGTTTGCATATTTGGAACTTGACCTCGTCATTGTTTGAGCTTCCATACACACGCCACTATTTTGGGTGGTTCTCTCATTCTCTATGCTTTTTGTATGGAATCTATAACCATTGATTAGGAATCCTTTATACTTATTCATGAATTTCCTGGGACAATGCGCTATCCATTTAAATGTATTAGACACCTTTCCATCTCCTTCCACCTATATTGTTTTAGATTTTTAAATGTAGTTAGAATTCATACATTCAACCTCTAAGAAAATATTTAATTTCCTACATGACAATATTCTCATATACAAATTTAAAGTACACTTATAGTATAATTAATATCGTTACCTGTTGTTTAAACCAACTAGTAAAATTATGGCTGTGGAGTTTCTGCAATAGAGCTTCATCTTTTTTCATTTGGGTAATTGGGTTGGCAATCTCCATTTTGTGCATCCTAATTCAATAATTATGGACAATAGATATGGTGGTTAATGTGTTCTGATAAAATATGAATAAAATATTTTTAAAGGTCAAATATGTTAATCTATCCATGGATCTATGTTTTGTTAAACCATAAACAAACAAACAGAAAATTACAGGCCAAATATGTCACTTACTCTATCCATGGATCAACTTCATTTGTGTGAAATAGAACCCACCTATGGGCTTGTTCCCAACTAATTTCATCTAGTTCTGAGGGAATTGGAGCAGATAATGGCTTGCCATCAAGGATAACTTCTTCAAAGTCCTCATCCCACACTTCATTTCGACCATGTGGAATTTCCAATAGCTTCCATACCTTTCAAATATCCTCCACAAAACATTATTGATTCCTCCACAGTGTAGCTTTCAGCAATGCATTTTCATATACTTTCATTTTCCTACAAAATGAAAAAAAGAAAATTAAGTAATGTCAAAAGCTTTCCAAAAACTTCATCTTGTTGTTTTTCTTGATAAAAAGTAAAGTTTCACTTACCTCTCAAAGAGGTACATCCATTTATATGCAACCGGACCACAATATCGAAGCTCACGTACCAAATGTACATTCAAATGCAACATTATATCGAGGAATGAAGGAGTAAAGTACTTTTCAAGAAAGCACAGTGTCTCCATAATATCATTTTCCAACTTGTCAAGACACTCTACTGAAACTGATTTTGCACAGATTTGCCTATAAATGTAACAAAGCTTACAAAACTCCTTTTAGAAAACAATTGGCAACACATGACGCAAAGCCACTGGGAGGAGTGTTTGCATTATAACATGGTAATCATGTGCTTTCACATCATGGAACTTAAGATCTTCCATAGATATATGATTTTTTGGATTAGAGTTGCAACCATTTGGCACCTTTAACATGAAAAGAACATGACATAGGGCCTGTTTCTCTTTCTTTGAAAGAGTGTGTGGTGCAGCTGGAAGGAATACTTTTTTTCCTTTAACTTTTGGCCATAATGATTTCCTTAAACCCATTTTTTGCAAGTCATCACGTGATTTTTTTCCATATTTGGACTTCCCTTTCATATCCAAAAGAGTTCAAAAAATTCTTTCACACACATTCTTCTCCACATGCATTACATCTAAATTGTGGTGTATTAGGAGTTTCTGCATTCCAACACATCAAGAATATCATAACAATATTTAATATGGACAAATAGATAAACAATAAATTTAACCAAGAAATCTAATCACAATGAGGTCAACTAAGCAAGTTGCGTCCAATAATTAGGCATGGTTGATGGGTCTACATACCTCCGAATATGGTAGATTGAATAGAATTGAGTGTTTCTTCCACACCACAACATCAATCTTTTCACCTATTTAATTGTTTCCTTTCCTTTTATTTGATTCAATCTTCCCCCAAATTGCTTCCTTTCCTTTTGTTTCCTTCAAAATATCTAATACTTTTACAATTGGAGGGGCATAACGATGCTCCTCCTTCCCATTAAACAATGCCTTTTATGAGCGAAACTTATGGTGTTGAGGAAGAAATCTCTTATGTCCCATAGACACACATTTCTTGCTACAACTGAGGTACTCTAATTCTATGTTCCTCCCACATATGGGACATGCATTATAGCCTTTTTTTGTGCAACCAACCATATTCCCATAAGCAGGGAAATCATGGATCACCCACATAAGAATTGCCCTCATGTTAAAGCATGTCTTACTATAAGCATCATATGTCCATACCCCTTGGTCCCATAATTCCTTTAGTTAATCTACCAAGGGTTCCAAATACACATCAATGTCATTGCCTTGTTGCTTGGGACAAGGTATTAACAATGTTAGCATACAAAAATTCCTTTTTGAGCACAACCATGGTGGAAGATTGTATGTAACTAACACTACAGGCCAAACACTGTATGTGTTGCTCAAGTCTCCAAAAGGATTAAATCCATCTACTTCCATTGCAAGTCGTACATTGTGAGGTTCGCTAGAAAAACTAGGCCATTTGTCATCAATAGTTTTCCATGATGGGCTATCAACAGGGTGGCGAATTTGACCGTCATTGCTTGCATTTTCATGATGCCACCTCATTTTCTGTGACATGTCTACAGAGCTATAATGAAAAATATTTTTATCATTGATATAATATATTATCATATAATAACACTATTACAAATGGTAATGATAATACAAGAATGGTGTTGAGCATTAGAAAAGGTATGTAATTGCCACTTATTTCTTTATCTTTTCCTTTAATTCATAACTTATTTACATTGTAAGATGGGCATATGATAAAGGATTATGATAAAGTTAAGGGGATTTGTGATTAATGTAAAATGATTGATTATTGCCTTTTTCTATGCAGAAAATGAAGAAAATGGAAGATCACCATTTCGGAGGAAAAGACAAGGCAAAACCAACTGTTGTCCTTTTGACAGGAAACCGCATCCAGATGAGGAAATCGAGATTGGATCATATGGGCTAGGAAAAGGAAGAAGAAACGCAATATCAGTGCAAGAGGACGAAAAGATAACTGAAGATTAAAGATATGGCGAATCCCTTAGGATCCTTTGATCCTAAGGGATCACTACCTTAAGGATATCTATATTTTTGGTATTTCTGCCTGGCCACTATAAAAAGGGATAGAACTGCTATCCCAGGGGGTGGATTTTTGTTGATTATTAAAATTTTTTGTTGCAATATGAACTTTGATCATCGACTCTCTTTAAAGAGCGATCATTGTAACTCTATTTTTAAGATTAATACATAAAATTTGTTGCTATTCCGTCATCTAATTCTGGAGTAACCATAGCAGTGCGTCCCTGGTGGCTAAGGGCCTGACCCTAGTGGATCACTTGCTTTTTGTATCATTAGTTTCCAATTACAGGTCATGTGTGGTTTGATTTCCTTTATTTTCTCTATTCAGTAATCTCTTGTTCCTTGACATTTCATTTACTTGTTCTGTTATATTGAATTTGTATTTGAATAGTAGGATTATTATTTGCAACTGGAAATGTTATGTTGTTCATTCTAAGATCATATCACGTTGTCTAATTCGAACATTGTTGTTCATTTACAGATTGACATTGTTGTTCATTTACAGATTTACATTACTGTTCATTTACAGAGTAACATTGTTGTGCATTTACAGATTGGTATTGTTGTTCATTTAGCTATGGTTTACCTATAATTGTGATTGTTGTTCATTCAGATTACTGTTCCATTACAACTGCAATTGTTGTTCCCTTATAACTGTGGTTAATACTTATTATGCTAAACGAAGATTACTGATTCCATCATTCTAGATTCGCTGTGTGTTTACATTTGATTAAGTTTGTTGTTCAATATTTCATAGACTTACTTAGGTTTTCCATTCCATTCTTGGATTGTTGTTCAATTCATTTACTAGTTAAAGATTGTTGTTCAATTCCTTTCGTTTAAGATTGCCGCTTAATTCATTCTTGTAGGTTAAGCTTTTTTGTTCGATCTTTTCAATAGATTAGTTGTTGTTCCTTTTTCTGTTAATTGAATTGTCATTTCAAGTATTTTCTTTGTTGTGAAAAGAACGATCTGCAACTGTAGCGAACATTGACTATTGATGTCTAGTTCCCAGATTGGAGATCTTCTCTTTGATTGATGTTCATTTACATCAATTTACAAAGGAAAGAGTTATCATTATTGCATCATTGACTAATGATCGCTGTAGTTTCTTAAGTGAATGATCTAGTTGCAAAGCATTTAAGTTTCTTGCCATTCCATTTAAATTTTGTTTCCAGCATTTGTTTGTTGGCATTATGACACAGGTTTGGCACTATGACATAGGTGTTGTCCTTGATGTCAACTCACTCAGATGGTAGATCACTTTTCGGGCTCTCAGAATGAAAGAAAAAGAGGTATATTCAGGTTTCCTTTGACGAAGTCGTGTATACACACTGGATTGGCGACCAAAAGTTGCGTATGCATATGCATGCACTTTCATGGGAAAGAATGTGCGTACGTGTGGGAAAACTTATTTTTGGTCCATGGTATTTGGACCTATGGTTTTGGACCATGTATCTCGTCTGAAGTGTTGAACCCAGGTATTTGGTCGATTCTTTATGGTTTTGGACCATGGTATTGTGTAAGGCTTAAGACTATAAAAGGGGAAGGAGATCATTAGACAAAGGCATTGACTCAAGCATTGAATATCTTATGAAGAGCTAGATCTGGAATACTGGTCATTGGGTTATGGTGCATAGCTAGATCTGAATCAAGGAGGAACTTGAGCGCAAGAAAAAGGATAAGTACTTTTGATGGGTCAGGATCTTAAGGCTTGAATAGTAGTATCTGTGTGTGTTTTTGATCTATTATTGTTGGTACATGACTTGATCTATAAATCTGATAATCTGGGTATAACTGATGTTTGAATAAGTGAAAAGGATAAATTATCTTTTATAGATCTGTACACAGGTTCAATGAAGCAAAGGGGCATATACACGCTAGCTCTCTAATTCAAAATAGCGTATACGCATGTTGGCCTTAATTCATCAATGTTTGCACGTAGGTTGTACACGTTGAAGTATCATACGTCTCTTGAAATATGTTTTAGCTACTTCTATTTATTGCTGCAGTGTTCTGGTTTCAGAATTGGTGTCTAGTTACTGTTACTGTTTTCTGGGTACAGCATTCAGAGAAGTGACTATTTGATTCAGTTTTTTTTGGTGCAAAGGAGATTCGTTGATTCAGATATACTTGATGTTTGATTGATGTTATTCATGGATCCAATCTGAAAATTTATGAAACGTGGTCCCCGAAAGGAAAGAGAAGGTTGTAGCCTTCTGTAGGTCAGCACCTACGTACTAGTACCTCAGCTAGTACAAGGGCTAAGGGGGTTGTAGCTCCCTTCCAGGAGAAGCTGAAGAATGAGAGAATGTTGTAGCCTTCTGCAGGTAGCAGCCTGTGTACTAGTATAATATTGCACCAGTATAGAATCATTGTAAAAGGAAGTTTCTAATTAAAATAAGATAGAGACGAATTGCAGTAGGTGGTTTTCACCCACTTTGGGTTTCCACTTTATATCTTGTGTTCTTATGTGTGACTGCCTATTTTGTTTTACTATTCCTGGTTACTGTTTATATAGTTTGATGCACAGATTAATGATCAACATCTGAAGAATAATTTAAATTACAAGTTTGCTGGTTATACGCTGGTTTCCTTAACTGTAGTTGCGTACATACGCAGTTTTCACTAACTGAAGTAGCGTATACAAATCTGATTGTGAAATGAAAAGTAATTGACCTGATAATACTGATTCACCCGCCCTCTCAGTATTATTTCCAACAATTGGTATCAGAGCATGTCCTTCAGAAGAGGCTTGATCGCTTGAAGGAAGATCTATCATCATGAGCAACTACAAGAAGGAGGCATCTATCAGGCCAACAATCTTTGAAGGAAGCAACTTTATCTATTGGAAGGTAAGAATCACAGCCTATCCTCAATCTCTTGGTACAGAAGTTTGGGATATCGTGGAAATAGGATACACATTTCCATCAGCAACTCCTACAGATACAGCTGATAAGAAGTAGTATGAAACAAATGAAAAGGTTGTCAATACTCTGTTAGGGAGTTTATCTCAATTAGAATTCGTCAAGGTTATGTAGCTCAAAACCGCAAAAGAAATATGGGACAAGATCGTTCTAAGATATGAAGGAGATGATCAGGTAAAACGTGCAAAACTACAAACTCTCAGAATCCAATATGAAAATCTCAGAATGCACAATGATGAAAGTGTGGTTAATTATTTCTTACGTATAGATGAGATTGTTAATTGTATGAAAAACTTGGGTGAAGAGATAAAAGAAGCTACATTGGTTGAAAAGGTTCTAAGATCTTTGTCTTCTAAGTTTGAACCAAAAGTTTTAGCCATAGAAGAAAAGCAGAATCTTCAAAGCATTACCATGTCACAGCTGCACGGAATCCTAACTGCTTTCGAAATGAGAAAAGGGGGACCATCAGACATGAGAGAATCTACATTCAAAGCCTCAGGAAAAGGAGAATACAATGAGTCAGGACATATGTCAGAAGGAGAGGAAGAATCAAACTTTTTCAAGAACCTTCAATGGGGTTCTAGAAGATTCAAAGGTAAGCTACCTTTTAAATGCTTTGCTTGTGGAAGAGTCGGTCACTATGCAGCCAAATGTCCTCATAAAGATAAGCTTGACAAAGGTAAGGAACCAGTTAGATGGAACCAAAAACAGAATGTAAGTAAGAACAACTATTATACACATGAAGACAGTGATGGATTTTCAAATAGTGATGAAGATGAACAAGGTAATGATTATAGACTTTTGATGGCTTTTGAAGATGATGATTTCTTGGATGCTATAGATGAAGAAGGTCTTTATGAAGAAATTTCTAAACTTAAAATTTGTTTAGAAGAAAACAATATGATTATAGATACTCTAACATTCCAACTTGTTGAAAGGGAAAAACACAATGAAAGTTAGAATGTGAAATTATGGGACTTAGAAAAGATATTGAGAAAACAAAATCTCTTAATCTTAGATTTGCTAAAGGATCTGAAACTTTAGATGAGATTATCAAAGTGAAATGTTCTCCTCTAATCAAGACAGGTCTTGGTTATACTGAAGAAGCATCTCAAGCACAGAAGCCATCTACCTCTAAAAGTTATCTTGAAGCAGCAAGGAGAAGTAAACAGGTTGGCAATCGACTGCAAAGCAACAATGCAGATCACCAGGCAAATCATGGACAATTTACATCAAAGATGAAAAGAGATCACCAAGTAAATCAAGTGCAATCTACTTCAAGGATGAACAGAAGCTACAACCAACCACAGGTAAATCATTCTCAATTTGCCTTAAGAATGAATGGCTATGGAAATTACAATCACTTGGATAGAAGGTTTGATAATTGCAGGAATTTCTTCAATGGCCAATGTTTCTTTTGTCATAACTTTGGACACAAAGCAGCTCAATGTGTTGCCTATAAGACCATCATGACTAGAGAAGCACGAAATCAAGTGAGTGTGACTGGAATCATAAAAAGGACCTACAATAACTTTTCTGCTCTTGAAAATGAAATAGAATGTTCTATTTGTAACAACTTTAGTCATGAAGATTCTAAATGCAGGAGTAGGTTTCAGCAAACAACTCAAAAGGAGCAAGCTTCATTGAGTCCCAAAATATGGAGAAAGAAAGAACTGCAACCTAAAATATGTGGTATAGCCTTATATGTGGAAGGACAAGAAAATCAGTGGTACATCGACAATGGATGCTCGAAACATATGATAGGTGATAAAGAAAAACTTCAGTCATATAGTGCCTTAGAAAAGGAAAAGAAGGTCTCATTTGGAAATGACACCCCTGCATTCATAAAAGGTAAAGGTTCTGTTCTTTTGAAAGAAAAGGTCAAAGTTGGAAATGTTATGTATATTGATGGATTAAAGCATAATCTATTGAGTCTCAGTCAAATGTGTGATCAAGGAAATGAGGTAATATTTTGATCAAATGGATGTATTGTTCATGAGCTTGATACAGGAGAAACAGTGATCAAAGGCATAAGAACTCCAAATAATTTATCAATACTCAAGGAAGGACAACAACAATGCTATCTAAGCAAGAATGATGAACACTGGCTATGGCACAGAATATTGGGGCATCTAAGCTTCTCTTAGATAAGGAAAGCATGAAAATATCAGGCGGTTCGTGATCTCCCTGACATCAGAATTCCAGACAATACAATATGCAAATCATGTCAGTTTGGTAAGCAAACTAGAACTAATTTCCTTTAGAAGTAAGGATCAGCTAGTAGGCCACTTGAACTTGTCCATACTGATGTATGTGGTCCAACTAGGAAAAGGTCACCTCAAGGAGAAGAATAATTCATATCGTTCATTGACGACTTTTCCAGTATGTGGTTGGATAGGACTTCTAAAGCATAAAGACAAAGCTTTCGAAAAGTTCAGAGCATTCAAAGCCTTGGTTGAAAATGAATCAGATTGCAGAATCAAATTCCTCAGGTCTGACTGAGGAGGGGAATTTACCTTGGATGACTTTTTTGATTTTTTTGAAGAACATGGAATAAGAAGGGAATTCTCTACTGCAAGGACTCCTCAGCAAAATGGAGTAGTGGAAAGGATGAACAAAATGGTTCAACAAATGGCCCATGCTATGCTTGATGAGTCTGGAACTCCCGCAACCTTCTAGGGTGAAGCTGCATTTGCTGCAGTTACTATTCTCAACAAGACAAACGTCTGGGTGAATAGCACTCAAACTCCTCATGAACTTTGGTATGGTAAGAAACCCACGGTTAAATACTTCAAAATTTTTGGAAGCAAATTTTACATCAAAACGACTGATGAAAACCTTGGCAAGTTTGAACTTGGAGTAGATGAAGGTATTCTCCTTGGTTATTCTCCCCACAACAAAGGATATAAGTGTTACAATAGAATACTTGGAAAAATTGTTGAAAGTATTGATGTAGTGATTGATGAAGAAGGAAATATTCCTAAGAAGGTAAAATACAAAGATTTTGAAGATGATGAGGACTATCCTTCAACATCAAATCAGACTTATGATGAAGAAGAAACCCATGAGGCACTAGAAGAATAGATAAGGGTAGAAGAAAAGACTCCATCCAGGTACATTCACAAGAATCATCCAGAAACTCAAATTTTGGGGCAAAAAGTGGCGGGTGTACAAACAATAAGAACTATTTCAGAAGCTTCAAGCTATCTAGCATTGCATTCCTCCACTGAACCACGAAATGTAAGTGAAGCATGTAAATATGAATGCTGGGTCAAGGCCATGAATTAAGAACTTGAGCAGATTGAAAAGAATAATACTTGGGAGTTGGTTCCTAGACCAAATGATAAGAATGTCATAGGGACAAAATGGATATTCAAAAACAAGCTGAATGAAAATGGAGATGTTATTAGAAATAAGGCCAGACTTGTTTGTAAAGGGTATGCTCAACAAGAAGGCATAGACTTTGAAGAAACTTTTTCACCAGTTGCTAGAATCGAGACCATAAGAATGTTCCTTGCTCTTTCTATCTCTCAGAAGTTCAAAGTATTTCAAATGGATGTGAAATCTGCCTTTTTAAATGGAGACTTAGAAGAAGAAGTGTATATTGAGCAACCAGATGGATTCATCCTTGGAAATGATCCAAAACTTGTATGCAGACTTAAGAAGGCACTCTATGGTCTTAAACAGGCTCTAAAGGCTTGGTATTATCACCTGGACAAATACCTCCATCAACAAGGTTTTTCAAAAGGATCAGCCGATAGCAATCTATATGTAAAAATTGATAATGATAAATTGCTAATACTTGTCGTGTATGTTGACGATATCATCTTTGGTAGCAATGAAGAAGTCATGAGTCAAAATTTTGCTTTGATGATGCAGAAAGAATTTGAAATGTCCTTGCTTGGTGAGCTGACATATTTTCTTGGTTTACAAGTCCAACAAAATAAAGGCGGTATCTTTTTGTCACAAACCAAGTACCTCAAGGAGATCTTGAAGAAATAATTGTATGGAAGATTTGAAACCAATATGTACCCCTATGGTAATAGGATGCAGCCTCAGTGCCAATGATGATTCAGCAGTCATACATCAACGAACCTATAGATCCATGATTGGTAGTTTGCTCTATCTGACAGGTACCCTACCAGACATCATGCATGCAGTGGGAATAGTTGGAAGATTCCAGGCAAATCTGAAAGAAACACACCTTCAGGCGGTTAAAAGAATTTTCAAATATCTTCAAGGGACAAAAAATATGGCTTATGGTATCCTAGAGATACAGATCTCACACTTCATACATATACAGATGCAGATTGGGTAGGAAGCATCGATGATAGAGAAAGCACTAGTGGTGGTGCATTCTTTATGGGTTCTAGATTAGTATCTTGGTTCAGCAAGAAACAAAGTTCAATTTCTTTATCTATAGCTGAAGCGGAATATGTGGCTGCTACATCTTGCTGCACACGACTCCTTTGGATGATGAAAATTTTGCAAAATTTTCAAATCACTTGTATTCCACCTATCTCCATTTTATGTGATAATACAAGTGCAATCAGTATTTCAAAAAATCCAGTCTTTCATTAAAAAACCAAGCACATACTTATCAAATATCATTTTCTCCGAGAACAAGTGCTTGAACAAAAGGTCAAATTGGAGTATGTTCCCTCCAAGGAACAGATTGCTGATATACTCACCAAACCATTACCTAGGGAGACATTTGAATACCTCAGACAAAAGCTGGGAGTAGTTGTTGCATCATCTTGCTGTTGAAACTTGTCTGTTTCAGAGAAAAGTGGTTGGACGTGAATTTAAAGAGGAGAATCCACATACATACGCCGATTTATGTGGATACAGTTGCGTATATGTTTGTTTGAAGACAAATAGTGGGCAAGGCTCAAGATGAAAGGAGTCTGATATGGGTCTGACAGAGACCATCTAGCACAGGTTCAGGGGGAGCATACATATTATTCTAATAATGCATTGTTAGCATTATCCTAGAAGATCTTGGTTCAAGTTCATAGTGTTTTGGTTTCAGGGGGAACAGGTGCAGAAGGAGAACATGGTTGCTGGTCTGAATGATGATTGACAGATGCTGCTAATGATAGTTGTTGATAACTATCCTAGTCTAGTTGTAGATATTTCGTCTCTATGTCATGTATTTCTTTTCTTATCAAGGTCAAGTAACGGCCTATTTTGATTTCCCCATTATGCCTGGGATGGATAATGTAATGTTCTTGTTTTACCTTGTGTAAACTTTTGGTGTATCCCCACTTGGTTGGGTGGATGAGTCAATCCGCACTTGGTTGGGAGATGGATGTATGTATGAGTCTTTGGTGGTAGGAAGGTCATTTATGATGTATAAAGTTATGTATCTTCTTGCAGAACATCCTCTTGCAGACCTTGCCTATAGTCAGGGGGAGCATGGACAGTGTAGCAGAGTAGAGATTTCAGCATGAACTCAAGGGGAGCATAACCCTTTGCCCTTGATGTCAAAGGGGGAGATTGACTTTGAGTGACTTGGGGTTGCCATCAAGTCCAAAGCGGGTGATTATTGGCATTATGACACAGGTTTGGCACTATGACACAGGTGTTGTCCTTGATGGCAACTCACTCAGATGGCAGATCACTGTCGAGGCTCTCAGAACGAAAGAAAAAGAGGTATACGCAGGTTTCCTTTGACGAAGTCGTGTATACACGCATGATTGCCGGCCAAAAGTCACGTATACATATGCACGCACTTTCATGGGCGAAAAAGCACGTCCATGTGGGAAAAATTATTTTTGGTGCATGGTATTTAGTCCTTGGTATTTGGACCTATGGTTTTGGACCATGGTATCTCATCTGAAGTGTTGAACCCAGGTATTTGGTCCAAGGTATTGATTCTTTATCTTTTTGGACCATGGTATGGTGTGAGGCTTAATAATATAAAAGTGGAAATAGATCGTTAGACAAAGGCATTGACTCAAGCATTGAATATCTTATGAAGAGCTAGATCTGGAATACTGGTCATTGGGTTATGGTGCATAGCTGGATCTGAATCAAGGAGGAACCTGAGCGCAAGAAGAAGGATAAGTACTATTGGTGGGTCAAGAACTTAAGGCTTGAATAGTAGTATCTCTGTGTGATTTTGATCTGTTATTGTTGGCACATGACTTGATCTATAAATCTGATAATATGGGTATAACTGATGTCTGAATAAGTGAAAAGGATAAATTATGTTTTATAGATCTGTATACAGGTTCAGTGAAGCAAAGGCACGTATACACACTGGCTTTGTAATCCAAAATCGCCTATATGCATATTGGCCTTAATTCATCAGCATATGCACACAGGTTGTACACATTGAAGTAGCAAACGTCTCTTGAAATATGTTTTAGCTACTTCTATTTATTGCTGCAGTGTTCTGGGTTCAGAATTGGTGTCTGGTTACTATTAATGTTTTCTGGGTACAACATTCAGAGAATTGACTATTTGATTCAGTTTTGTTTCGTGCAAAGGAGATTGGTTGATGCAGATATACTTGATGTTATTCATGGATCCAGTCTGAAAATTTATGAAACATGGTCCTTGGAAGAAAAGAGAAGGTTGTAGCCTTCTGTAGGTCAGCACCTACGTATTAGTACCTTAGCTAGCACAAGAGCTAAGGGGGTTGTAGATCCCTTCCAAGAGAAGCTGAAGAACGAGAGAAGGTTGTAGCCTTCTGCAGGTAGCAGCTTGCATACTGGTATAAGACTATACTAATACAAAATCATTGTAAAAAGAAGTTTCTACTTAAAAGAAGATAGAGACGAATTGCAGTAGGTGGTTTTCACCCACTTTGGGTTACCACCTTATATATTGTTTTCTTATGTGTGACTGCCTATTCTGTTTTACTATTCTTGGTTACTATTTATATAGTTTGATGCACAGGTTAATGATCAACATCTGAAGAATAATTTAAATTACAAGTCTGCTGGTTATACGCTGGTTTCCTTCACTGTAGTTGTGTACATATGCGGTTTTCACTAACTGAAGTAGTGTATACAAATCTGATTGTGAAATGAAAAATAATTGACCTGATAATACTGATTCACCCCCCCCCGCCCCTCTCAGTATTATTTCCAACATTGTTTACTTGTGTAAAAGCACTATACTACTAGCATTTCTCTTGACAAGTGACTGCCTCAGACTGAGTACACTCTTGAGATAACAATCGTACCTAGATTGATAATTAATGTAGGGTAAACAGAGTTTAAAAAGGCCGAAGGAACAACAATTTCATCGCTTTGATGTTCCTTTTCGAAGGAACAACACTTTTACATTTTGCTGTTCCTTTCCGAAGGAATAACACTTTCGCCATTTTGTTGTTCCTTTTCGAAGGAACAACACTTTTACATTTTGTTGCTCCTTTCTGAAGGAACAACACTTTCACCATTTTTTTGTTCCTTTTCGAAGGAACAACACTTACATTTCGTTGTTCCCTTCCAAAGGACCAACACTTTCGTCGTTTTCCTGTTCCTTTTCGAAGGAATAACATTTTTGCATTTTGTTATTCCTTTCCGAAGGAATAACATTTTCGCCGTTTTACTGTTCCTTTCCGAAGGAACAACACTTTTGCATTTTTTTATTCCTTTCGGAAGGAATAACATTTTCACCTTTTTGTTGTTCCTTTCCAAAGGAACAACACTTTAAAATTTTGTTGTTCCTTTCTGAAGGAATAGCAAAACGTTTGAAGGAACAACAGTTTTGCCATTTTGCTATTCCTTTCCGAGGGAACAACACTTTTGCATTTCACTGTTCCTTTCTGAATGAACAACATTTCCCCCTTTTTGCTATTCCTTTCCAAAGGAACAAAACTTTCACGTTTTGTTGTTCGTTTCGGAGGAACGCACTTCCATATTTTTGTTGTTCCTTTCCGAAGGAACAACGCTTTCATTTTTTGTTGTTTCTTTCTGAAGGAACAACACTTTCGTTTTTTGTTGTTCCTTTCCGAAGGAACAAAACCTTTGTTTTTGTTGTTCCTTTTTGAAGGAACAACATTTTCGGTTTTTGTTATTCCTTTCCGAAGGAACAAGACTTTCACATTTTTACTGTTCCTTTCCGAAGGAACAACAATTTCATTTTTTGTTGTTCCTTTCTGACATTTTCGTTATTTTATTTCACGCTTGCTTTATTTGTTGTTCAGATTAAGGAACAACAGTTTCGAGTATGTTTTTTTTTTTTACTTGCCGTTCCTCTTAAAGGAACTGCATTTTTTGTGTAAAAATATACTTTTGTTGTCCCTCTAAAGAAACAATAGTTGTTCCATCTAAAGAACATCACTTTTTTAGTGCATTTTTCTTCTTTTTGTGTGTATGTGTGTTTAACCATTTAGAGGATTTTTGTGGGTGATGGTCATTTAAGGCACAACTATACATTTATGCAAGAATAGAAAAACTAGACAATACTGAAATTAGCAAACAAAAGAAAAACCATTATCTTTAAATAAATTGCTTTGAATTGATAAGAGAAAGGAGGAAAGGACACAACTATTTATATCACTTTGCTATCTTTACTTTCATTAACACCAATTTGATTGATTATTTTTATCATGATGATTCTTTCTAAATCCCCATAATTCTCTTTGATTATTCTTATTGAATAAGAATAAGGGCATATTTTCCTCTGTTGAGATGTTCAGACTTCTTCCACCATCCCTACTCTTAAGGAGTGTTGAGCCACCCTCTGTATATAAATAGGAAAGTGTTATATAAAAGAAAATAAGAAAAAGAAAAGATACATATCTATATGATTACTAACATGATTTGTCAGATGAAGGATAGGGGGTCTCATCAAGAGCCAACCTACCATGATCATAAGGAATAAAGCAAAGTGGCATTCCCACTATGGCCACCACACTAGGGATATGATACAAGAGGCACATCAGAAAAATAAAATGTCCTTGGAACAGGAGGTCTCATCACAAGCTGGTCTGCCCACCTTTCACTCCTTCTTGGTGAATGGCATTGTGATTCATCTGGTTACCAAGCTAGCACAATGGCCTCCATTCTGACATCGCACAACACTTTCCTAGGCATACACAAAGGATTATGGTTCCAAGGGTGAAATAAGCAACTCTGTCAAGGTTATGGACACCTGTGGGCAACAGAGCTCTGCTGATGGTATTGAAGTCATATTTTTCATATACCAATAGTCATTATAAACCCTTCTTCTTATATCTTTATAGTGATTTCAAATGAGATTATGTTATATAACCCTTTCAAACCTTTGATACATGAAAATAATTTGTAAATCAAACATAATGGTTAAAGTGGATAATGACCACATAAGAACTTTTACTTATGTCGGCTATCCTATGCTCTATTTTTCGCATCATATCATGACATTTCCATATTTATTAGTGATTTCCATCATAAGCTTCGATTTCAGTAATCCACTCATTTTTGTAAACATGTCATGGATCTATACATTGTTCCTTTATTCCACTGTACGATTGCAGTTCAACAAGTTTCTCCTTTATTTGACGGCTGAGGATGGCCTATCACAATTCATGGGGGTGCGGGTGATCTCCATAATTCACTAGCATACGTGTCAACTCATTATTTGTAGGTATTATGACTCCATCAAAACTCAAGAATAGCAATTCTAATGGTATTGTATTTCCTAATACGCATGGCTTGTTGTTCCAACACCATTTGTGTGTTTTGCTTTGTAAAAATTAACAGTAGGCTAAAGTTTGAATAGCTTGCTATTCCATCGTCTTCTCTATGTTTTTTTAACAGTGAGCTAAAATTTGAACAGTTAGCTGTTCCATCGACATCTCTGTGTTTTTTACAGTGTGCTAAGCTTGAACAGAATGGGAGGCAGATCAATTCGCAGCGAGCCACAGGTGTTAATGGTCTCTGATGTTGCACATGAAATCTTAGTAAGGGTAGGATGGATAGCCTACCTTAACCGTCTACCACAATCTAACAAGAGGGTGGCAACTGAATTTCTGCAGAATTTGCAGGAAGATCATTCCATGGTGAGAGGGAGACAAATAGCAGTAACAGATGAGATAATTGCTGAAGTTTCGGGACTACTAGCCATTGGACTAGTATGGACCCTAAAAAAGGTGAGACTGCAAGATGCTATAATCATCTTTCGGGATGAAGGGCAGAACCTTACTGTTAAAGGAAAAGGAGTCCTACCGGCAACCCTGGGAGAGCCTTGGGCAGAATTGGCTAGAATTATCCAAAGCTACATCACTTGTGATGGCAGAAAAGACATGGTAAGACCACACCATCTCAAACTATTAGCAGTATTAAAACAAAAATGTGTTGTGAATTTGCCTGCGTACTTAAATTTTTTATTGCATGATGTTGCCTGAAGTATAAGAAAATCTTGCCATGTAGAATCAGTAGTAAGCCATCACGGTTTAATTTGGTTGATAGTCAGTTACAGTCTTGCCCAAGAGCAGAGTAGTTGGGAAGAATTGATTTTCTCGATAGATGGGGGACTGGCTTTACCAACCCCAAAATGAAAACACATTGCTAGCACATCAATTAGACCACTGAAACGAAGACAATTTGTCAGATTGGCAAGAAGCAGAGGAATGCTGGGAAATTCCCAAGGAAACAGTAGCCAGCCTGTAGAAATACATGACTCAGAAGATGAGCAACCCCCACAACTTGAAGGAGGGGAAATGAAGAAGAATTAGAAGAAAACGAAGAAGAGGAACAGGAAGAGGAAACTGAGCAATACCATCAGGAAGAAGCGGAGGAAGCAGAGCAATGCAGTGAAAGCCCACTGAAAAACACTCTGCAAGAAGATGAATTGGCCCAAATATTGACCAATATGGGCGAGTATGCCCAACCCCATAGCCCACTCAACCCCGATACAGAAGAAGGACCGCAAGAACACTCTGCTCATGATAAGAGTGCATCTGAGGAGATGTGTGATGAGGAGGAAGAAGAAGAATGATCCCAGGAACACTGTGTTCGTGATAAGAGAATATCTGGGGTGGTGGGTGATAAGGAGGAGGAAGAAGAGCAATCTCAGGAACACTCTGCTCCCAGTCAGAGTACACCCGAAGAAATGAAGGATGAAGAAGAAGTGGAAGAAGAAGCTTCCCAGGAAATAGTAGAACAGACTAGGGTTTCTTCCCTTGAAAAACCTAATTAGCAGGATGAGAACACTAAAGAAGTGTTCCAAGCAGGAAATATGGAAATTGACCGAGGTGAGGGTACAATCCCTGAAGCACAAAGCCCAGGCCCAAGAAAAGAAACAGTTGTTCCTTCTAAGAAAACAAATGAAATTAAAAAGTTTCAAAAGGAATAGCAGAGACTACTTAATGTAATTAAACAACTTTGCCAACAAATAAGGGTCCTAAAAATGGGGAAGAATTCAAAAAGAACCCCTGGGGAAAAGCGTGCAACCACCCAGGAAAAACCCCATAAGAAGAAAACCAAGAGGACTTAGGTCAAACCCATTATTATTCAGGACCGCAGGGAACAACATTTGACTGTCACAAATGCAGAAGCACAAATAGACAACACACTAGTCTGTGATAAGGAAGTCCAGAAAGAGGCATTGTCTTCTAGCATCACGACCAACTGGACAATTCGTGAGAAGGAAACACAAACTATAAAAACCAGATGTCATAATAAGGAGATCCAGGTAGATCTCCAGCCAAAAAATGTCATGATCGATAATGACCTGAGGATAGTAAAACTGCAAAAAGATCTGGCACAGGCCCAACGGACGATAGAAAAGCTCACAGAGGAAATTGTTCCTCAAGATAAATATCAAAAGTTCTAACAACAGCTAAAGAACATCAATGCATTGGAAAGCGAGGCCTTCGATGGATGGCGATGGGTAGAGGAAAAAGCTAACAAGGTAACCGATAGACTATACATAGTTATGAATCAAATGGATACCTTATGCTCTCTGTATATTGATGTTCTAGCGTGTAGGGCACCCACCAAAAACTATGCTTTCTTTTTTATGGAAAGATATTTACAATTGAAAATTAAGGTTGTCATGGCAGGGGTGCCTATAGAGATAAAAATCATTGATGATTTCATAAACTATTGTAAGCATTATGGGATGTGTTGGGTTGTGTTATATTCTTTCCACGTAGTTAACAGGGTGTTTGAAGGGAACCTATAACCCCACTTTATTGGGTCCGAGGCAGCACCCCGAATTTTTTTTGTTTTGGACCCTATGTTAGGTTTGGCAGACCCACCTATGGTTTTGTGCATGATTTTTGCACATGTTTTTTTTGGACGTGATGGTTTTCGGTCCATGGTATTGGACGCGATGGTTTTCAATCCATGGTATTGGATGCTTCAGCATGTATAAATATGTACTTTAACATTGAAAGGAATATAATGAAAAATCAATCTAGTAGTCCCAGTTTTTGGGATCCAAGGTAAAATGTATATGTGTTTTATGTGTTATGATCTTGCATTTTTTATTTTTTGTGTTTTAGAATTCGTATGCAGGTAATTTCTGTACAAGGGTAAAACCTACATTTGGTATTAGAGTAGATTTGGCTTCAAGGGGACGTCTTTGTTGCTGATGGGTTTCATTCAGGTCTGTGGTAGACCCTATTCAGTGGGAGATTTGTGAGATCGATTCTAGTGGTGAAAGAAGATGGCAAGCAGTGGAATGATAGAGATCGAGAAATTTAATGGTCAGAGTTTTGAGTTGTGGAAACTCAATATGGAGGATCTGTTGGTGGATAAAGACTAGTGGATCGCAGTAGGTCTGGGTACTAAACCAATGGGAGTGTCCGATGAAGAATTGAAGAAATTGGATCGGAAGGCAAAGAGCACAATACGATTGTGTGTCTCAGATTCAGTATTCTTGAATGTATCAGGGGAAGCTATGGCGAAGGCTTTGTGGGACAAGTTACGGACTTTGTACCAATCTAAGTCTCTAGTAAATAAACTGTTCTTGCGGAAAAAGGTGTACAACCTGAGGATGAAAGATGGAGACTCGGTGACAGAGCATCTGAATGCATTTAATACTGTGGTAAGTCAGTTAGCATCTGTTGATATTAAAATTTTAGATGAAGAAAAGGGCATTAGTTTGTTGTGTTCTCTACCAGATTCACAGGATAGTCTGGTTATTGCAATAGGTAGAAATGCAACTTCCTTGCATTTTGATGAAATAGTCTCATCCTTACTGATGGAGGAGATGAGACGGAAAAATATGGAGAGCCAAAATGGTGATGCCTTGTCTGTAAGAGGGCGGACCCAGAATAGAAACAAAAATAAGTCATCGAGTGGGAGATCTAAATCTAAAGTGAGATCTAAATCTCCAGGAAAACCTGTAAAGGTGGTATGCTAGAAATGTGGAAAGGAAGGGAACTACAAAAGGGACTGTAAATCTAAAGCTCTTGACAAAGGAAAGGGATCTAATGAGGCTCCTTTTGCAGAGGTGAAAACCACCTTAGATGAAGGTGGGGATGTGTACTTGGCTTCTTCAAGTACACATGTGGATCATGAGGCATGGTTGATTGACTCAAGTGCATCCTTTCACTTCACTCCCCATAGAGAGTGGTTCTACAAGTATGAGAAATATGATGGTGGTGATGTCTTCTTGGGGGATGACAGGAAGGCTAGAATCGTTGGTCGTGGAAAGGTAAAGTTGAATTCGCAAGGCGGAAGGGTTAGAATGCTTCCAGGTGTTCTACATATTCCTGCGTTAGCCAGAAATTTGATTTTTGTTAGCAAGATGGATGATGCAGGTGTAAAAACAATGTTCGAGAAGGATACGTGTAAGATGGTTCGGGGAGCACTGGTATTGATTTGGGGAGTTCGGATTGGAACTTTGTACAAGTTGCAAGGTAGCATTGTTATTGATGGGTGCAATAGTTTTGTGGTTCCTGAAAGTGAAGCAGAAAATCTAGTGGTCTCTCGAGAGAAGACCATGCTGTGTCATCAAAGGCTTGGACATATTGGAGAAAAGGGCCTTCGAATACTTCATGGTAAAGGTATGGTAGAAGGTATGAGTAATAGCTCTCTGGATTTTGATTTCTATGAAAATTGTGTATATGGGAAGCAGAATCGGGTGAGTTTCCCCTCTGGTAGTAAGAGGAAAAAACATATATTAGAACTTGTGCACAATGATGTGTTTGGACCTATGAAGGTTCCATCACTGGGTAAGTCTATGTACTCTGTATCATTTATAGATGACTTATCAAGGAATACATGCATATATTTCCTTAAGAAGAAATCTGAAGTCTTTGACAGGTTTAAAGAATTTAAGGCTCTAGTGGAAAACCAGAAAGAGAAGAAGATAAAGGTGCTGATGACGGATAACGGTGGAGAGTTTTGCAGTAAGGAATTTGAAGAATTCTATAAGAAGTGTGGTATAGCACGGAAGAATACTACTCCATATACACCTCAGCAAAATAGAGTTGCAGAAAGAATGAAGAAGACATTGATGGAAAGGGCAAGAAGCATGCTCAGTAGTGTCGAGTTAGGACATGAATTCTGGGTAGAGGCGGTGGATACTGCATGTTACCTGGTCAAAAGGTCACCTTCATCAGCGTTGGAGGATAAGACTCCGCAAGAGGTATGGACTGGTAAGAAACCCTCTCTTTCACATCTGAGGGTATTTGGATGTGATGCATATGTAGATGTTCCAAAGGAGAAACGAACCAAGTTGGATAGTAAATCTGAAAAGTGCATCTTTATTGGGTATAAGGATGGTTTAAAGGGTTATAACCTTTGGAACCTAGTAACAAGGAAGGTTATGTACAATCAAGATGTGGTGTTCAGAGAGGTGAAAGATGTTTTTAAACATGAAGTCCAATCAAAGGAACCTGAGAAGAGAGAGTTTGAGTTAAAGGAGTTAGAATTAGACTCTACAGCAGAGGAGGAATTAGAAGATGAAGAGCCACAAACTCCGGCTATGAGAAGATCAGTTCGAGAAAGAAGGCAACCAGAAAGGTATAGTCCATCTACTTTCTGTTTAAATTTTGCTTTGTTTGTTACTGATGATGATCCCAAAACTGTAAAGGAAGCAGTGGATTCAGAGGATGGAAAACTCTGGAAAGAGGCCATGGTTGATGAAATGGCATCTTTGCACAAAAACGAGTCTTGGGATCTGGTGGAGTTGCAGGCTGGAAGGAAACCCATTGGCAGCAAATGGGTGTTCAAAAAGAAGACAAATGTAGAAGGAAAAGTGGAGAAATATAAATCTCGGTTGGTAGCAAAAGATTATTCCCAAGTGGCGGGCATTGATTTTGGTGATATTTTTTCTCCTGTTGCCAAGGTAACTTCTATTAGATTACTTTTATCTGTTGCTATCTTTTGATTTTGAGGTAGAACAGACGGATGTGAAGAAAATATTTCTTCACAGGGATCTAGAAGGGGAGATCTACATGAAGCAACCTGAAGGCTTTGCGGTGAAGGGTAAGAAAGAACTGGTATGTAAGTTAAAGAAGGCTCTATATGGGTTAAACAGTCACCAAGGATGTGGTATCAGAAATTTGATACATTTATACGGGGACTTGGCTTCACCAGAAGTAAAGTAGATCACTGTGTGTATTTTAAATTAATTGGTGACCATGTTATTTATCTGGTCTTGGATGTGGATGATATGTTGTTGGTTGGAAATCAAAAATAAGTTATCCAGGATTTGAAGACCCAATTGTCCTCCAAATTTGACATGAAAGATCTTGGTGTTGCAAACTATATTTTGGGCATGGAAATTAAAAGAGATCAAGAAAAGAGGAAGCTCTGGTTAAACCAGAGGAAGTATGTCGAGACAATATTGCAGAGGTTTAATACGTAGGATAGTAAACTGGGGAAGGTTCCTATTCCTATAGGTGTGAGGTTATCTGTTGAACAATGTCCCAATACATAAGAAGAGGAAGAGGACATGTCGCGTGTTCCATATGCAAGTGCCTTTGGTAGCCTGATGCATGCAATGGTCTGCACTAGGCCAGAAATTACACATGCAGTGGGAGTATTGAGCAGGTTTATGTCAAAACCAGGAAAGAAGCATTGGACGGTAGCGAAGTAGGTTTTCAGGTATTTGTGTGGCACTAGTGATTATAGCCTATGCTACTAAGGAAGACCAAGATTGGACAAAGTGTTGGATATTCGTGGCTTTGTTGATGCAGACTGGGCTAGAGATCTGCATCATAGGAGATCTACAAGTGGGTATGTGTTTAACCTATTTGGAGGTGCAGTCAGTTCAATGAGTAAGAAAAAAATCTGTATTGGAACTATCAACTACAGAGGCAGAATACATGGCAGCCACTCATACAAGCAAGGAAGAAGTTTGGTTGCAGAGATTTTGTTCAAGTATGGGGTTAGTACAGGAAGCTATAAAGATAGATTGTGACAGCCAAAGTGCAATTTTCTTGGCAAAGAACCCTGCATATCATTCAAAGACAAAGCACATTGATGTTCAGTATCACTTTGTGAGGGATATGATAGAAGACAAAAAGGTGTTGCTGGTAAAGGTGGACACTTTGAAGAATACTGCAAATGCATTGACAAAATCTGTGAGCTCTGAGAAGTTCTCTTGGTGTAGAGAGACAATGGGCATTTCAGGGCTAGGAAAATGACTAAGCTCTCTTGTGGCCCCCTGTGGAAAGAAAACAACAAGTGGGAGAATGTTGGGTTGTGTTATATTCTTTCCACGTACTTAACAGTGGGTTTGAAGGGCACCCGTAACCCCACTTTATGGGGTCTGGGGAAACGCCCCAAAAAAATTTGGTTTTGGACCCTATGTTAGGTTGGGTGGACCCACCTATGGTTTTGTGCATGATTTTTGCACATGTTTTTTTTGGACGCGATGGTTTTCGGTCCATGGTATTGGATGCTTCGGCATGTATAAATAATTATTATAACATTGAAAGAAATATAATGAAAAATCAAGCTGGTACTCCTGGTTTTTGGGATCCAGGGGAAAATCTCTGTATATATGTGTTTTATGTGTTATGATCCCACATTGTTTATTTTTTGTGTTTTAGAATTCGTATGCAGGTAATTTCTATACAGGGTTAAAACCTATAGGGTGAAAGTCCAACGATTGTTATGTGAATTTTATTTACATAATCTTGTATTGGATGGAGAAACAGAAAAGAACCCTAGCCCTTTTGTGGGTGATATCCAGCTTCAGGCATTTATCCCTTTTACTGTTAACCAGATAAAATGGCATAAAGCCTACAATACCTTCTAGAGACAGGAGAATGGGTTAGATCTGTGGGTAAGGGGTGAACCTAGAAACCCATTGCAACTATGGAATAAACATAGGAGCTTAATGAGAACGAAGGGTGTGATCTAGACATTGGGACCTATTCACACAACAGCCATTCGAGAAGGGGTAGAATACTTCCTAACCATCAAAGACCTTGCCATAGCAGCAACGAAATTCTGATACCAGACTTCTAATTGGAATATCCAAAATAGAGAGCCATTCAATTATGAGAATTTTAAGCTAGCTATTGACCGCTTGGTTATCTATGGTGACCTCATCTTGAGAGAAGGCTCGTCTTGGTTAGGCTGTAGGTTTTGAAGTCAATCATCTAGTATCCTGCATGAGGATATAGAGCCTTATATGAATTGCCTGAAGGTCAGACAGGCCAGATTTTTGAAGTCCTAGCTGGAAATCATGGTTTTAGACCACTGACTAAAAATCCTTCTCCATCCTATTCCCTAACTGCCTTGCATGTCAGTTACAATTTTTTCATGAGTGCATGAAAAAGGCTAAGCAGGGGGTGTGTTGAGCATTAGAAAAGGTATCTAATTGCCACTTATTTCTTTATCTTTTCCTTTAATTCATAACTTCTTTACATTCTAAGATGGGCGTATGATAAAGGATTATGATAAAATTAAGGGGATTTGTGATTAATGTAAAATGACTGATTATTGCCTTTTTCTATGTAGAAAAGGAAGAAAATGAAAGATCGCCATTTTGGAGGAAAAGACAAGGTAAAACCAACTGTTGTCCCTTTGACAGGAAACCACATCCAGATGAGGAAATCGAGGTTGGAGCACATGGACGAGGGAAAGGAAGAAGAAATGCAATATAAGCGCAAGAAGATATAACTGAAGATAAAAGATATGGTGAATCGCTACCTTAAGGATATCTATATTTTTGGTATTTCTGCCATGCCACTATAAAAAGGGACAGTTCTGCTAGCCCAGGGGGCAGACTATTGTTGATTTATAAAATGTGCTGTTGCAATATGAACTTTGATCATCAACTCTCTTTAAAGAGCGATCAATATAACTCTATTTTTATGATTAATACATAAACTTCATTGCTGTTCTATCATCTGATTCTGGAGTAACCGCAATAGTGCGTCCCTAGTGGCTAAGGTCCCAGCACTAGTGGATCACTTGCTTTCTATATCATTATTTTCCGATTACAGGCTGTGTCTGGTTTGATTTCCTTTACTTGCTCTATTCACTAATCTGTTGTTCCTTTACATTTCATTTACTTGTTCTGTTATATTGAATTCGTATTTGAATAGTAAGATTATTATTTGCAACTGAAAATGTTATGTTGTTCATTCTAAAATCATATCACGTTGTCTAATTCAGACATTGTTGTTCATTTACAGATTGACATTGTTGTTCATTTACAGATTTACATTATTGTTCATTTACAAAGTAACATTATTGTGCATTTACAGATTGGTATTGTTATTCATTTAGCTATGGTTTACCTATAATTGTGATTGTTGTTCATTCGGATTACTGTTCCATTACAACTGCAATTGTTGTTCCCTTATAACTATGGTTAATACTTATTATGCTAAATGAAGATTACTGATTCCATCATTCTAGATTCATTGTGTGTTTACATTTGATTAAGTTTGCTATTCAATATTTCATAGACTTACTTAGGTTTTCCGTTCCATTCTTGGATTTCTATTCAATTCATTTACTAGTTAAATATTTCTATTCAATTACTTTCGGTTATGATTGCTGCTTAATTCATTCTTGTAGGTTAAGCTTTGTTGTTCGGTCTTTTCAATAGATTAGTTGTTGTTCCTTTTTCTGTTAATTGAATAGTCATTTCAAGTATTTGCTTTGGTGTAAATAGAATGATCTGCAACTATAGCGAACATTGATTATTGTTGTCTAGTTCCCAGATTGGAGATCTTCTCCTTGATTGATTTTAATTTGCATCAGTTTACAAAGGAAAGAGTTATCATTACTGCATCCTTGACTGATGATTGTTATAGTTTCTTAAGTGAATGATCTAGTTGCAAAGCATTTAAGTTTCTTACCATTCCATTTACAGTTTGTTTCTAGCATTTGTTTACTTTTGTAAAAGCACTATACTACTAGCATTACTCTTGATAAGTGACCACCTCAGACTGAGTACACTCTTGAGATAACAAATCATACCTAGATTGATAATTAATGTAGGGTAAATAGAGGTTAAAAAGACCCTTTTTATTGCTCAACAAAGGGGAAAACTTGAATAAAATTATACTGTTCAAGATCATACCTATACATTCCTTTTAGCCTTGATGTTATGGGAAAATATCTTAACACCTTGGCTGGAACACCTTTCCGCAACTTTTGAGATTGAGCATCCACCGTCCTTTGATATTTTCCACATATTTGGCATTAATATTTACTTTCACAACTTCGTCGACATAAAATGCAACCATTTGGACATGCGTGTATCATATCATAGTTTAATCCCATTGATTTTATCAACTTTATTGCAGCATATGCAGAATCTGGAAGTGTGTTATCTTTAGGAAGTACATCTTTTTGCAATTTTAACATTTGGTCAAAAATTGTATCAGACCATCCACTCTTCACTTTCAGATTGTACAATTCTACAGTGGCTGATAGTTTTGTGAAGTCAACACAACCTGGGTACAATTGGCCTCTTGGAATCTTCAATAAGCTTCTTATATTCATGAATTTCATTTAGTACATTTGTTGATGCCAACCCCTCATTATCACAACCCTCAATGACATTTTGATTAAGACATTGATTGACATCATTCACCATTTCAAGCATTTGATCACCGACAATGGTTGCATCATCATCATCATTTAGAGGTTCACTATCGTTCTTAAACATGTTTCATGCTCATCAACCTGGTCACCATAATCATGTTCCACAACATGTTCATAGCCCTATTAATAAGAAAAATAAAATTTATGTTAATAATTTTATGGTTTTTATGAAAATTAAAATCAATAGAATTTGGTCAACCTAGTCAAATAGGGCCCTTGAGTAATATGAAATGGCTTACCAGTTGAGATTAAATATGCTCGAGAACTTCATGTGGCTCATTTTCATAATGTTGCCTATCCTTATCAATAATATATGGAATCTAAAGGAGACAAAGAAAAAAATTTGAATTTTGCACATATAAAAATAAGTGATATCTTTACTGTAAAACATATAAGGTTGAGACTAGATCAATTCAATTTTTTTCAAGATACCTGACTGGGAATGCTCTCTCCATGCAAATAACAAAAGCTATATTGTTATATTATACCATCACAAATCAAGTGCTCTCGTACTTTATCAAATGTTTGTACTTTCACTATGCCACATTTGTTACATGGACATTTTGTGGACATCTTATTCCTTGAATGCTCCTCAGCAAACTTTAAGAATTCCTCAACCCCATCTCTATATTCTTTTAGTGTCCTACACATAACCAGTTTCAAGTCATATAAATTTTATTGAGCACAAGTTACCATTGATACATTTTTTGCATATCACAATGAATAATCAAATACACAAACTATACCTGTTTTTCAATTTCATCCAATTTCTTTTGTCCATTTGATAATATGGACCAAGCTCCTTTGAAATTGCGTCTACAAAGAACTATATAAGTTAGTTGGTACTAAAGATAGATCAAAAGTAAACTAAAGATAGATGTTGCTGAAAATAAGCCTAGATTTGTAACAAAAAATTAGTAGCCACTGCAACCCTATGTAATGACACATCAGATGTAATAGAACCTTCTAATGGTGTATTTATGTTGGTACAATCCACTGTTTTGCTAGTTTACAACTGTAAGGGCCACATTTATTCTAGACCTACTCAAGGTTATAGTGTATTTTTTATCCGTCCTTTGGTACGATGCTAACCATTTATTAGAGGAACCTGAAAATCTAGAGACAATCTAGCAAATCTTGAAGTTAAATTTCTTTTGTTTCCACACAAGTGAATGGATAGCTCCTTAAATGTGTGGTTTTGAGGGCAGAGTATATAATAATTTGATTGAAGGTGAACATTAAAAAGACATTGTTGAATTGTGGTAATGGACCTGAAAGAGGAATTGACATTCACACTTAACCTTGGAAATTATGGGTTCACTTCAGGCAGCATTTTATTTCCTAAAAGGAAAGCTATAGGCATTGCTATATTTGGCATCACTGTATTATCAATGCCTCATTATACCTCTATCCACGATATCTTCAACATATTCATTCTTCTATGGTCTATGGCTCATCGAAATGGATCTATAATGGTGTGGCAATAACTCACTATGACTACATATCGCCTCTATATGCACCTTCTCAAGAAGTTTGTTCAAACCAAAATGTGATTCTTTAAGGCTTGTATTTTTCTAAGGTATGGCTTATCTAAGTCTTGTATGTATCCTCCAAACCTGCACTCTAGACTCTATTAATGGAAATTCTTGGTCGTCCTATATTAGCCATGACACAATGAATAAGGTATTAGCGATGTATATGTCATATGGACAATAACACTCAACAAAAATCATAACAGTCACTTAAATTCTGGACAATAATCTATTTTAACCTCATAAATTCTAATGTCAGTGGCTTTCCTAGATGAGGAAAGTAAGATATATGGAGACTAATGCAGTGATAAGAATATGTGCTGATATTATGAATCTTGCACTTCCTACAGTGACCTGATCAACACACACACACACACACACACACACACATATATATTCACAATTCAAACTGCTTATATCAGGTGAGTCAACCTATGGAGATGTTGATTTACAGTAGGTTCATTATCATCCCAGAAATAGAGCTCAAAAAATTTTTGGTCACAAGCAGTGGAAGCATTTCATTTTCGCAAAGACAATCCTTTCTCAGTTTGAGGAGAATTAGTCTCCGTGAAATCTTCCATACCCAGCATCAAGTAGCAGAATAGGAATTCTGCTAAATTCATCTCTCAAGAAGAAGTGGTCCTCCTAGAAGTTTGCAAGATCTGAAGCTATCATAAAAGTAAAAAAAAACAGAATCCTGAGTAGTGATCTTTCTTGGTTCCCTCATAGTTATATGTACGTGGTACTGTTCTATGTATGTCACCTCAATCTCACCACTATTTATGGTCCAACATTATGTATGACATCAGTACTACTTAGTAGCAATGGTGATACGTTACTGTACCTATAAATTGGTGACAACGTTACAATCTTGTTCGCAATTGAAGTTGTGAACAAGACAGATATGAACTGTGGAAAGCTTGATTTTTATCCTTTCAAAGGTTGTCTTCTTTAAAGAAGTTACATGGATCTCTCAGCTAATGAGTTAATAATTGGGCTAATGAGATATTGAAGCTTCTTCCTTTAGCAAAAAACATGTGATACTAAATTTAACATGGTATCAGAGCCAAGTCAAGGACAAGCCCAAGCAGGAGTGAACGTAATTATGACAAGTCTCTGTGGCCAAGTAATCATCCTAGAGATCAAGCTGTTGGCCCCGTTGAAAGACTACACTACATGTGAAGCAGCTCTATCAAGTATTCAATCTCTGCGGCCTTGTTGATATATATATTCACTAGTTCTGAAATTTCAATGCAATTCTGAAGTGGATAGGCTGAAGTGTTAATGACTGTTTTGGGTTTACTTTTTTTCTTTGGTTTGATCGGGTTTACTCGATGGACTATTTCAGACTTCTTGACACACACTTCTATGTTCTATGTGGTATGGCTCAACCCCTTATCTATGGAAGTCTATTGTGCAAAGATAACTTAATTTTGGAAGTTGTCCTGTATATAATGCTGCACTAATTTACAGACCTGTATGCTAATACTGCTACCTCCGACAATTGTTTGGCATACACACTAATTTGTAGACCTGAGTGCTAACATTCGTATTCAATCTCTGTTCCAAAACTCATATACTACTGAATGATCTCGAGCACACTAGTTCCATTCTTGTGAAGTCCTTTGTCATGACAATGTTTCGCTCAAGTGTTTTGATGCTTAGCTTCTGATCTAAATTTCTTAGGCCAACACTATCTGTTTTTTTTTTTGGAATTCGCATCTTGACAAAGTGTAGAAAAGTGTTATGTTGAAAATATATCTTGAGGATCTAGACAAAAGCTTAGATCTATGGCATCAAATGCAAGAAACAGTTCAGTCCAGTCTATGTATTGTGTACAAAACTGTGGTGCATTCCTGAATTAATACAACAGGCCGGATCCCTTATATAGAGATCTATAACATGAGTTTGGATGACCTGAGCATATAACTTGCTTCCTATGCAATACATTTCAATGTAGAACTTGGAGAACGTGTGGTAGAATGTGTTATAAATCTGGACTCCACAAATGCTACTTATTATGTGCTTCTATCCAACATCTACACAAAGGCTGGTAGGTGGGATGACATACAAAAGGTTAGGAAAATGATTAAATATAGGAACAATACAAAGATGACAGAGTGCAGCTCGATTGAGCTAAAAAGAAAGACCTATAATTTCCTCAGTGGAGACAAATCACACCCACAAACACCCAAAATATCTTCAGAGTGTGAGAAAAAAATTTCATTAAGTCTCTTGTCCAACACCATTCAGAGTAATATGTAAAGAAATTCCCTACAAAAAGGATAGTTGACAAGAGCGTTAAGAAATATCAATGGAGCTGGCAAAGGAAGCCATGTAATAGATGAAAAGGATGGAAGCAATTGTTGTGAAAAGGCTTATCTAGACAACTCATTGGATTCTATAGCTAAGCAAATTAATAATATGGTTACATATGCACAGAAAGAAGATTCCTATCATATGCATGAGCATCATCAAGAGGATAAAGAATTGGCAACCCTTGGTGCTAAAATAGGTGACCTGACCTTTGACAAGGAAAGGAAATACCTTGGGAACTACCCAACTAATAGACATATTGTCATAAAAAAGTTATTTTCCTATAAGAGAACCATTTACATTTGTAACAGAAAGAAGGTTGCTTTTTAAACAGATGCTTCGAATTCTATGGAAAAAATCATGTATGTAAGAGCAGGACAAAATTACAAGCTCAGAGCAGATGTTGTCCGAGTATATGCGACATTGTCATAAGATCTTTCGATATTCAATGTGGCATAGACATCTTTGGTTGTAACAAGTATGGGAATGTTCATCCTAATCCCCTCATCAAGTGGTTTGCCGACTGAGGGTATTCATAGGAATCAAGTGACTCAAACTATCAGAATGTTGTGTATGGTTGATGTGGTTTTTTTAGCAAGTTGTTTACATTTAAGAATGGTGAGAAAGGTATATTTGGAGGTAGAGATGATGATCCGGATCTTGGGAGGAGGCCCCCAAGATCTAAAATATTGAAATGGATCTTGGGAGGAGAGACCCCCAAGATCTGAAAACTTGCATTGCCAGAAGAAAAATAGGAGAATGCCCAATAAACAAAACCACAAAGAAACTTTTTTATTAAACTGATCCGGATCTTGGGAGGAGGCCCCCAAGATCTAAAAGATTGAAATGGATCTTGGGAGGAGAGACCCCCAAGATCTGAAAACTTGCATTGCCAGAAGAAAAATAGGAGAATGCCCAATAAACAAAACCACAAAGAAACTTTTTTATTAAAACCGATAATAACTGTAAAGGCTACATTGTGGCGGACCATCTGTCCTTTTACAAAATGTGACTTGTTACTTATAGTATTTTTCAGTTACAATACCACGGGTCAATTCCATGGGTGAATGAATACCATGGGTGGATTTTACAATACCACGGGAAGATGCCATTTACAATACCATGGGTAAATTCCATGGGTGAATGAATACCATGGGTGGATTTTACAATACCACGGGCAGATGTCATTTACAATACCATGGGTAAATTCCATGGGTCGATGAATAATATGGGTGGATGAGTACCATGGGTTGATGCCATTTTCCATTCGGATCAGATGAAAAGGCTAAACTGTTTTATGCTCTGGAGAAAAATGGCAATGAAAGTTTGTTGTGGCAATACTGGGATGATTTTTCTAGAATTGTATGAGAGCTACCCAGTTTCGTCAAGCCTTGAAGGAAGAGGATTCCAAGCTTTCAAAAAGACAGGTTCATCTATTTAGCATAATTATATTGTAAATTAAAGGACCATAACTTATAAGTGTTCTATGGGCAGCCAGAGAACTTTTGGATCATATGCTTAGAATGGGGTTGTCTCCAAATTGTTCCATGTACATTATATAATATATTAACTCATGGATATATGAAAGGGACTAATTGCAGCAATTTTACAAGATTCATGACACACTGTTTGATAGGGGTGAAATTTTTAATGATGCTAGAATCACTGTAGAGATGGAGTCAAAGGATTATCAAGCAATATTAAGGTATAAATGGATGTTGTTCCAGTACACATGCAAGATAGAAATAGAAAAATTATAATATCACTTAGCCTTTGGATATGGTATAAAATAACATTGCATTTTGATGGTTCTTGTCCATGGCATTCTTATCTTAAAAAATGAACTATAGGTTAGGGTGTGCCTCGAGAAATGAATTGTTCTATATTAAAAATATATATATATATATACCAAAACTTGGTTGGAAATTTCCATATGGTGGGTTGAAAATATGTTACAATATTTATGGAGGTTGAGTTGAAATCGCCAATCTATATTGTTTTAAAGCTGAAAAATGAGATGATATACAAACAATTGGTTCATAATCTAATTTATCTCACATCAACTAACCCAGGTATTTGTTATGCCATCAATTATGTCTATTGTTTCATGGCAGAGCCCAAAGCTGATCACTAAAAGCCACAAATAGAAATATTAACCTGTTCCAACTATAGCAAAGATGGTCACCTTTAAAGTTCTTATTATTATGAAACTTGGCCTACTCCAAACAAAAGATATTTACAGTGGTTGCATTAGAAAGAGTTTTTCCTCCTGCAAAATTTCGAGCTACAGCTTTGAAGGGAATTACCCTTGGGAAAATAGTAGGTACTTCTAGAGTTCATGTTCATACTAATGCAAAGACAAAAACTACACCAGAAAAACTTTGAGCAACAATTCATGGTGTTATAGTAGCCACTAAATGGTCGAGCTTGTCGGCTATGGGAATAGCCTTTTATTGCATCATTGATAAAATATATGGAAATAAACAAGAGGTACTCCTTGGGTAACCTTGGGTGGCAACATGGTTTATATAGGGCTTTTAGTTTCCGCAGATGGAGTAGAGTGTGTTGTTGAATCTGCTCATGTAATGCCTACAATATTAACTATATTTGATCACATATCATGTGCAAGAATTAACAATCATCTTGATATTCAAGATGGGTATTTGGAGAGCTTTAGATTGAGACTAACTCAATACTCTGAGAAGCAAGATCTTTCATGTTGTTAGAAAGTTACTACATGATGGTATATCCCTCCTTCTCTCCTTCTGGGGTAGTGGATACGAAACCCTTGCCATATTCCTTCGCGAAAATCAAGGATTTATATCTTATGTTCATGAGTCAAAGACAAAGCTTTGCTTTAGTATCGGGAACATAAATTAGGCATTCTTATAGTCAGATCATTGGCCTCTCCACTGCCCGCACTAATTAGGAATGCAGGATCAATATTGCAAGGGATTACTTTTCCTAGAAAAGAAAATGCAACCTCTATGAGTATTTGAGGGGAGATAAGAGTGGTTCTGCTAAGAGTCAAGAGGTCCTCTATGCATATCTTTCTAGTATTTGTACTAAGGAGGAGATCCAACCACTTTATGCTCAACTTCTACATGAGTTAGACAACTGCATTCTTAGCTACTTTGCATTTCATTGGGAGCCTTCTAAATATATTATTGACCAGGTTCTACATGGTAACTGCAATTCACAGAAGCTCTGGTCTGTCATGTTTTCTACCACTGGGTAAAATCTTTTATGAAAATATGCATTATTTCTATTAAGCTTTTATGGTCAACAAGATTTTAGAATGTTAAGCAGTGTTCCAAATAGTCAAGATTAGGGCATTATGGTTATCAAGCATTCTTAAAGCTACATTCTTGAACTAGTTCAATTTTGTTAAGGAAAACAACATTTTGAATTGGCTATAGAGACTCAACATATATATGTGATTTTCTACTCTATTGGACATAATGAAATCCATTGTGAATCATTAAAGGATTACTACTAAGATGAATGTAGCAGTGTTGGTGGATGCCCATAGTGAGAAGATTTGTGCTTCTTCTTACTAAGGGTGGAATGGGTTTTGGAAAAAGTATTATAGTCAAAGATATTCTTAAAGGCTATTTTGGTCAAGAAATGTAGTGGTAATAGAGGCAGATGCATTCAAGAAGAAATATGTTGTCTATCAAGCTTTGAATTATTAGGGGCATGATGATTTGTTGGAAACTTCTAAACTAGCGCATAAGTGTCCATTGGTGCAACAACATCTTTTTTGGTCACCACCTTAAAAAGTTCATGATGTAATACTTGATGGAACTATGTCCTGAGAACCAATTTTACTGCATAAAATTTCAATGGCCCGAGATGTTCAATGGTATGAATATCGCATGAGTCCAAGGTTTCAAGTAAAGAGATCTAACCCTAAATAGCAAGACGGTGAACTTTTTAGAACATATGTCAGCATTTTCAACAGTTGTTGGAGGATGTTTCCATGAAAGAAACTACAGAAAAGATACCAACAAAGGGGCATTCTGAAGAGGTGGTTTTCAATAGCAAAGAGGTGCTTCATTGACGAGATGAAACCAACACTAGTGCTTTTCCCAATGCCATTATGCACATTAGTTACAATAGTATGAGGACACTATATCTTGTCTAAGAATAGCAACATCTAAGGCACTGAGAACCACTATATTATGACCTCCTATGGTAGATATGACAACATCCTATTTTGAAACTTGCCCAACATTAGAACCCTGACATGATAGAAAGTGGATATATGGTGGATTATCTATTCCAGAAGGAATAATGATAGGGCACTTATACGCAGAATGTTCCTTGCTCATTAACTAAAATTTTACCTTGAGCATTACATGGTTGTTTTGCTCTTTTGAAGCATAATATGTTTGTGAGTTAATTATTCCAATAATTAATCCTATTTTATTTGATGTTTTATCAGGTACGTTGGCAATTGTGTTGGATTGCACACCCATCAATGCGGGGCATGACGAAGACCTCTGGATCTTGTTAGTGCACAAGGAATTGAGGATGCCCTGAAATAAAGACATCACTATAGGATATTAATAGTGTTCTTACAATGAACAAGATTCATCATCCTCAAGACTAGCAGTAATCAGAATCCAACAATGAGATGCATCATACTGAACATAGTTAGTTCAGTATTTGGGATGCTTTTCTGTTTTTGATGTAGTAGCAGCAACAGTTGGAGAAGGATGCAGTGGCAGGGCCTATAGCAGCACGGATGCAGAATTTCAGAGGGAGTTGTAGTACGGATGTAATGTTGGTAGTGGTAGGGTCAACAATAGTACAAATGAAGCATTTTCATAGTAGTTGGTGGACAGGATGTTAGACATCAGCAGCTCAGAAGGAGATGCTACAGAACAGGGTGATGCTCCAGTAGGGTGCATTGCTAAAGAACATTCCTCGCTAAGAGGTAGTGTTGGTTTCTAGTAGCATCGGATGTGCTCTAAGTCTCAAAATTTGCAGTGATAGGCTTAGACACATGCATTCTCCAATACACAATTTTTTTTTTGGAAATTCCACCCGGAGATAGTTTTATTAAAATAATTAATTATTTTTAATGGGTCCCTAAGTATAAACTTAAGAAATTAAAATGATTAATGGGTATTAATCCAAACTATGGGTGAGGCTTTTAGAAGAAGGCGGAGATCAAGTCAATATGATCCTAGCCATTGATTAGAATCTAATTTGGGTTTTTGATTGATCAATGAGAGGATTATAAGAGGAGGCTTGATGGGCACTTAGAGAACACATCGAGTAGAGTTCAAAAGATTGAATTTCTAAAGTGGAGCATTTGCCGAAGAGAAATTCGAAGTGAGCTTTTTGCAGTGAGGGGAAGGTATATTATTCAAATGGAAATCTTTCCTGGTCGAATAATACTCAGTAGAGAAGGCAGAGAAAGATACAGCAGAGGTAATGTAGAGCCAGTGAGGCTGATGCAGGGCCAAGCAGGACCACACAGAGGCAATGCAAAAGCCTAGAGGGAATCCATAAATTTGTTGGAGAGTTCGATTTTAGAAACTGGAAGTCGAGGTGTGAGTCTAGGAGAGCAAAATTTTGAATCTTAGAGGAAAATCAATTAGCCGAGGAGAGTGACACAGTCCCTAGATAGTGTGACGTTGGGCTAATGCAGAGGCAACCAGGGTTTGTTCATTCAAGGGCTGAATCAGCTGGGATTTCCAATATAGTGTGAGGTAATCTCACAATTCTCTCTCTCAGTGATATTCTCTATAACTGGATTGTCGGGAAGGCATCCAGAGATTGTATTCAAAAATTACTACTACTTGATAATAAAAACCTTCAATGTTGCTGCACCGATTTTCCTGCATTGGGTTTTTCCAGGGACATTTGTCCAAAAATAATGATGTCATTGTGTTGTATTTTCTTTCTTGCTTAGTGTCTTGTTTCCGCATATAATTTAATTAAGGGAAGGCTGCAGTGTATTAGTTTTGATATTTGTTGTAGGAAGTAGTGAATAATTTGTTCAGTAATTAACAAATAGGAGAAGCTTAATCAGTTGTTGTAGTAGGGATTCTGAGTTTAGGAATTTTCACATTGCACCCATCATTGTTTGGGCCAAAACCATGGACACATTTCGACATGTGATGGATGAGGATGATAGTACTCATTGAGACGAATTTGATGCATCAAAAAACATTTGATTTTGAGTTGTAGAAATGGAGTTATGAATTTTTGAAAGTTATGTGTGGGCATGGTGGCACAAGGTCAAGGTCAACTTGATGTTAATAAGCCTTATGATAGCTTGTCAAGCCCTATGATGAAGTTTTGTTGGAGCCCTCATATTGGATATAAATATTAGGTGATTAGAGTGTCATTTCACTCATCCAAAGTGAGCAACACAACACAAGAAGAGCTCATTGAAGGAAGGAGACCTATTCTGTATTGGCCATAGGAAAAGGAGGGAAACCAGTGAGGATTTGAGGGCCTATTAGGGTTGTTTTGGTGACCGAATTGCAATCCAGGAGTGCCGAGGAGTAGGTGTCAAGGTCTGGAGTGATTTGGGCTTGTTTATGGGTGGACTTTCCTCAAACAAGGTTGTCGCAGGCCTGTGGAGCCATTCTAAAAGGGTGTAGGGAATGTTACCCTTCAATTAAATCAGGGGAACACAATTCATTTACACAAAGTTCTATATGTACCTGATCTCAAGAAGAACCTGGTGTCCATTTCGGTAATGGAAGACAAAGGTTACAAGGTGGCATTCATCGATGGAAAGGTACGTGTTTGGAAAAGGAATTTTAAAAATGCTTTTACTCTTGGGTTCAGGGTTGGAACTTTGTATCAAGTTGCAGTAAGTCCATTGGGGACCATGTCGTGTGCCACATCTCTTCAATGTCACCAGAGGTCTGCCCATCTTGATTGTAAGGCCCTACCCGATATGAGATAGATAGTAATAGAGATGCTTGAATTCAAAGTAGAGCATGAAGGTACATGTCCGAGATGTACTGAAGGAAATCTTACAAGGGGACCATTCCCCTCATGTAATAGAAAGACCATGGATGTGGAACAACCCGAGGGGTTCGAGATTCATGATTGGGAATCTTGTGTATGCAGGTTGAAGAAAACTCTCTATAGTTTGAAGCAAGCACCCTGGGCTTGGAATGAGAGGATTGATAGCTATCTGATGAAGCTGAGATTCACTAGGAGTGAAGCCGATCCAAACTATTGCTTTAAGGTTGTGGATGATAGATCTCTCATTCTAGTACTTTATGTGGAGTACCTCTTTCTGATAGGTACAGGCCCTCTCATTTACAAAAGTAAGAGGGAGTTGGATTTCGAATTTCAAATGGTGGACTGCAAGCCTATGACTACCCCGATGGAGCCTAACTTTAAGAAGTTATGTGGTAGTGTTGCCAGACCTGATTTGGGAAATGCCTCTAAGTTTCATCAACTCATAGTAGCATTGATGTTCTTGGTGAACTCCTGTCCGGATATATGTTTTGCAGTTAGCATGTTGAGCCAACATATGGCTGAGCCTCATCACTTCCATTGGATTGGTGCCAAGAATCTTCTGAGATATCTTCGAGGCACAATCACTCATGGACTAAGATACACTGCTAGAGCTGCATTGTTATTCTGATGTTGATTGGGCAAGCAGTGTGGAGGATCGCAAAAGCACTTCTGAGTGTTGTTTCTCTTTGGGTTCTGCTTCGATATCCTAGATGAGAAGGAAGCAGAAGTTGGTTGTTTTGAGCACCGTTGAGGCCAGATTTTGTTAACTTTTGGGTATGTTCTATGCTTAGATAAATTTATTTCAATTTTCACAGTTAGCTCAATATATTTTCAAAATTAGCAATCACATAAGCATAATAGTAAATTGAAGATAGAACATAAACATAACTTGTAGAAGACAAGCCAAGACAAGAGGACACAAGATGTGGCACTAACTAGGAACAAACGCCAATGTGGGCAAACCCTTGATCAATTCTTCTTATATGTTCTTCAATAGTTCAGTAGAAAGAGAGAGAGATAGTACATATACAACAGAAGTCAACATTTTGACTTATCTAAATAAGAGCATAGATCATCTCTAAGAAGATGATACATGAGGTAGTTGAACTCGGTTGAAGACATGCTGCTTCAACTAATTCTCCAAGGTGACTCCATCACCTATCATTGTGCTACACCTCATCATCATGTTGCACCTAACTATGTTGCACCATGATGCACCCATCATCACTATGCTACATCTCATCATGCTTCATTAATCATGATTGTACCCATCACTATACTGTTGCACTATGTTGAGCTCTTCGTTGCACTATGTTGCACCCAAATGCATGTTACAATACATCATCATCCTTTTATTACAAAACCTCATCATCCAAGTGCTACAATACATTCTTGTTGCTGCTATATGTCCATCATTACCATGTTGTCCCATTGTTGCACCAATGTCCAGCAATACTAATCTACACCATGCTGCACTATCACTACTATTGTGTGCACTATGCTACATTGTACATCATGCTATGTATTGTTCCTCCTATGTGCACTATGTTGCATTGTACAACATGTACTCATTGTTTCCTCCATTGTTGTACCAATGCTGCACCAAGTACAATTGCTACTCCTATGTGCCATTACTGCACCAATGTACCACTATTGCACCAAGTACCATTGCTGTTATGACTGTGTTTTGGTTAGAGCACCACTGTGGCCCAAGTCAGCCCTAAAACATACCCACACAGCCCCTTGAACAATTGCAGATTCCTCCACAAGTATCCTCTGCCTCCACGCTATTGATTTGAGAACTCTAATACCCTTGGATGGTCCTACGCATGCCTTGATTTGGTGTTAAGGCCTGCGACCTACCCAAGGAGAAGTGGTGGCTCCCTTCATTGTTGTTTTGGGCATAGACAGCCCTTAATACACCCTATGTTGCCCTCCGAACAGCTCATAGGGCTTGTGGCCTACCCACAACAACCTACACTACCCTTCACCAATGACTTTAGCACCAAAAAACACCTCTACGTAGGTTGAAACAACCTTCCCTTATCTCAGCCCTTTAGGGAGCTACCTCAACCTCCCTTACAACAAACTCAGCCCTCTAAAAGACCCATGAAATAGACCTCTATTACCACGTTGTTTAGTTCTCCTTTGTTGTGGCTAAGACAAAGCTTCCCTTGCCTCCAATGAGTTCCTTTCCTTCTTGTGCGTTGCCTGCTAGGGCATCTTCTAGGACTGCGTTTAGACTTCAACCTTAGGCTCCTTCCCTACTATGTCTAGGGCTTCCTCCTCTTAGACTTCTCTTCCACTAAAACCCAAAACAAGTGGATAGAAATCAAGAGTGAATTGTGTTCTAATGACTATCAAGTCACCTCATTTTATATTAAAACGTTGAGCACACGTGGGGGTTATTTGGTTGTTGGCCGACCTTCATGAATTGTCCCATAACACAAATAAATTCATATCTTCATTAATACTTATCAGAATCGGATGATCTTTAGATCAATCCTACACCTCTCTTGAGAGGGATCCAATAAAAATATCAACTGCCATAGATAAGATGACCCACTTGGAGTTTGGCCCTAGTTTCCAATTTTAACAAATTCAGAGTTGCGAGTATGGTATCAGGTGAAGCTATCTAGTTAGGGAAGCTCTTCAGTGAGCTATTTGGACACGTCCTAGATACCACTGTGATCCTCTATGACAACCAAAGTGGGATCTGATTATCCGAGAATCCCGTGTTTCATGATCGCTCCCAGTACATAGACATCAAGTACCACTTTATCTGGGATATGGTACAACGAGAAGAAATAAGGCTCCATCATATTGGGACTGATGTGTAGCTCACTAATATTCAGATGAAGCCCCTGGGAAAGGTCATATTCTTGAATTTTAGAGAATGACTAGGAGTCGTGGAGGGACCCTCTCCTAAGGGTCCTGTATGATATGGATATTGAGCTTTGGGAGCTCCAGGGAGCTTGGGGTACTTCTTGGAGTGATTATAAACCATAGGTGAGTGGTTCAACCTTCCCCAATGGTTTCCTATGTAGTCAAGATGAGTGGTTCATCCTTCTCCTGCTGAGACACAATCATAGGTTCAGTGGTTCAACCTTCCCCTAGTGATTTTTTGTGTATAGGGTGAGTGGTTCAACCTTCCCCTAGGATACCCCTAGCGACATGTATGTAGGATGAGTGGTTCAACCTTCCCCTGGGATATCGCTGGCAACATGTAGGTAGGATGAGTGGCTCATCCTTCTCCTACTGGGACATCCTACCCATGCACTTTGGGACTCGTGTGAAGTACCTCTCATCTAGCCAATGAGTAGGGAAATGACTATAGGGATCATAGTACTACCGATGGGCGCATCGTGTACTACCACACTCCCTATGCTAGGATGATATTGATCTGGTATCAATTGGAACTAGTTTTGGATTAGTAAGAGTGGTATGAGACACTCTTTTATGGGACTGACTTTGGGCTAGTAGAGAATGGTATGATACATTCTCAATCACTTCTTCTTCTTCATAGTTCAGCAGAGCATAGCAGTGTAGGGCACTGTATTAAGGGCGGAGATTACTGACTAATAGATGGATTAGCAGATGTAGTTCTCCCTAGTTGAGAGGGAGTGTTAAAATTGGCAACTAGGGCCAAACTCCATGTGAGTCTTCTTATCTATGGTAGTTGATAGTTTTTCTTGGATTCCTCTTGTCGAGAAGTGTAGGATTGATCTAAAGATCATCTAATTCCGACATGTATTCATGGAGATATGAATTTATTTATGTTATTTGACAATTTGTCAAGGTCGGCGAGCAACCAAATTACCCCAACTTATCCTCAACTATTTATTATAAATAGAAGAGGACTTCAAGTCATTTTGTACACACACTTCTCCTAAGATCTCTCTCCACTTGTTTGGGTTTGGTGGCTAGAGAGATCAAGAGGGAGAATCCCTAGATGCAGTGAAGAAAGGGTCTTCTAAGAGAGCCCTAGACGCAAAACTAAAGAGCCCTAGCCACACTGTTATGAGGAGATCTTTTTGCAGGTAGGAAGAGACCAATACGTTGTCAAGAGGGAGTTATATTTGTAGCTCAAGGAGGAAGTATAGTCATTGTAATAAGATGGCCTAGCAATAGTCCAAACAAGAAGTTCAAGTTGTTGTTCAGTTGTGCCGTAATCTGCTGTCAAGGAAGGACTAATGCTTCCCTAGCCGCAGTCCTAAAGGAGGTGATCTTAGCCATAGTTGAAGAGGCCCTAACCAGCAGCATGTGAAGGCGTAAATCTGTAGTTAGAGGAGTCCTTATCACAACATGAAATAGACCCTTAGACGTAGGAAGAAAAGTGAAACTAGGTGCAGCAAAAAGGAAATATCTCATCAGCGTGAAGGGTAACATTGTTGTAGGTCACAACATGGATTGTTTTCGGCATGATAAAGTTGTTCTTGAACTCGGCACGTTGGGCAAGAGAATCCACAAAAAGGAGGAGCTAGGGGCTATTGTGTAAGAACTGTTTGAATCACTTGTTTGAAGGGAGCTAAGCTTCAGTCCACTGTTGGGCTAGGTCGCAGGCCATAACCAATAGTTGGAGGTCTTTAAGTGTCCCGTTCAGAAAGATAACAACCTTATAAGGTATCATGTGGTTGGATGGATTGTATGAAAGCTAGCCATAGTCAATAACTGGACTGTGGGGTGTGTTTAGGGTGTTGTAGCACACTGAGTTTGTGCCCTAACCAGTGACCAGGTCTGCCATGAAATACATCAGTCCTTGTTGCATATGAAAGGTGCCAGATTAGTAGCCTTGTCATGACTAGTGAAGAAACGAAGGAAGGAGAATCTTATCGAAGGAAAGCCTTAGTATTTTTGGGTAATTGGTTCAGTTTTTCTAAGCCTATCATCTACTGCATATCTTCAGTCCTTGGTATCAGATTTGCAACCTCATTGTGTCATCGTTATGGAGAAGATCTTTGATCTCATATTTAGCAAGTCAAGTATTGACTTCAAATCATTGTACTCTATCTCTCTCTCTATTGAACTATTGAAGAATATAAGAAGAATTGATCAAGGGTTTCCCCACATTGGGGTTTGTCCCTGGCTGGTGCCACATCTTCTGTCCTCTTGTCTTGGCTTGTCTTCTACTGTTTATGTATATGTTCTATCAGCACTTTACTGTCATGCTGATGTGATTGCTAATCTGAATATTGTCATTGAGCTAATATGAAAAATCGAAGTAAATTTCTCTAAGCATAGAACATACCTAAATTTAACACAGGCTAAGTCTGTCATCTAAGCAAAGGATCAAAGTTTGTTCTAAGACAATGGTAGCTACAATTAAGGGCTATATCATGCATTGAATGGTGATAGAAGAAGACCAAAGACAGAGAGGCTATCTTGGACCGAAAGAAGAGATCAATGAAGGTCGAGGACTGTGTCTAGGGTTGCAAAAGAAAAAAAAGGAGACCAAGACTCTCCTAGTGACAGTGTAATAACAGTGCGAAGAAGGACTAAAGTGATACAGTGCAAAGGAGGAAGACTGTGAAGGTCGAAGAGTGCAAGAGATAGTGACAAGTGTCTTGAAGAAGAATTGAGTCAAGTATTTTGTCAAGGGTCTTGGTATTCATCAATAAAAGAATCTATAAGAAGAGATTAAAGGGTTTTCCTCTCAAGAGGAGAGGTTTTGGCCCTAGCAGAAAACCAACATCGTGTGTTCTTGTCTCTTTGTTTTGGTAGCTATTTGATGAAGTAAGAAATACACACACTAACGATATCAAGAAAATATTGTGCTAATAAGCTAAAGATAAAATACCTCACAAATAGTTATCATGCTAAGAAGAATCACATAAACTACATTTTCCCTAGATTCTTCAACAGCCCTAACTAGGCCAAAGTTGACAGCAGAGAAACAGACACTTAAATAGTCAGCAAAGGTATGTACTTTGGTATGTTCTTATAGGTGTTGGATCCTTGTTATTGGATCAGTTTTGGATTAGTTTGACTAGAACCCTGTGGGATCCATTTGGAGGACTTTTCTTGATGGTTGAAAGTCCTTCCTAGGAGCAGATCTTGCAGTTATTGGATTGGTTGCCATTGGACTAATGGAGGGTAGTTTGTTGGCTACCCAAAGTAGTCCATGACTAGCAGTCATAAAAAGAGTTTGACCACTGAAGTTTGGGGAGCCTATGTGTAGCTCTTTGATGGAAAAAAGAGGCTACTAGAAGGCAGATTGGAGCTCAGGGATTGGCCAACCTAGAAGAGCAGATTGGATCAGCCCATGTTCATTGAAGTAGAAGTGACTTGCAGCAGTGATAGGTGTCAGCCCTCATGGAGATTCTAAGATTCTATCCTAGACCCAAGATCATGGAAACTCAATAGTATTCCTAGTTAAATAGGAGCAACCTATGTGCATGGATTGAGGGAAGTAGATGAAGTCTCTTGTAGGTGTTTCAAGCTTAGGAAAAGCAAAGAAAACTAGATTGGTTTCTAGTGAAACAAAGTTGTATAATAAGAAATCCATTGCTCATTCTCTATCAATAAAATTCTCAATCAAGGAGAGGGTTTTCCTAGTTGAGTTCTCTAGAAAAATTGTGTTTTGTGATTGTGTGACTATTATTTAATTATGTTTTATTCTGTTGCAATTAGAAATTATGTGTCTTGGTGTTACAATTTAGTTTCAGAATTGTTCACTACAACAGTGCAGCATTTTCAAATATTTTTTAAATGGTAGCAGAGCAAGGAACATAGTAAAGACCAGCATAAGTAGATCCATATATCACAAGAAGCAACACAATCATAAGAGAACTTCTGAAGCAACTATAGCCTCTTGATCAATCCACATCACCATTGAATTTCACAAAACGTTTTAATATCATAATTCCACAGGAGTGCCTGGTCTTGCTAATCATGAAAAAAATATTATTGAATTTATAAACACTTGCCGATCCTAACCTTGCCTTCTTCTCCACAAGTTTAAATCCTTTGAAATTTTAACAATAAAAATAATAGAAATGAGATCAGAAAAATACCTTTCAAAGGTATCCATACACCTCGGGGTTCTCAAATTTATCTTCATATGCGGACGACATGCTTTCTGCTCCGATTTGCAGCGAAACCTCTAAATCCAAATCAGCAACCCAGTTCCCATATAATAAATACGCTTTAAAATTGTAGTCTACTCTATGGTAGTGAATAATTGAATATCATAGCAGGGTATCTGCTGCGAAATCATAAAGATTATGAGTAGAGAAAGAGCGAACTCAGTCCCAAACCTGGCAAAGAAGAATAGCTGTGTCTCAAACCTAGCAAAAGAGAATAGCAGCAGGAAAATAAATTTTAATAGGTCCATTTAGATTTCAGATTAGCGGCCAAATTAAATTTTAATTGGTTTTAAAATCTTCTAAAGCAATTGCTACGGTCCCTTAGTTTTTCATTAAGTTTTATTTTTATTTGAGCAAAAGGAGGTAAGGAGGTCATCTCACGTAGAAGTTTGAAGATAAGTGATAATGTTAGTTTAATAAAGGCATCAATAAAAATTATATGAGGCTTAGAAATAAAAATTATATGAGGAATAAGTATGTTTAAATAAGGAGGGAAAATGGACTAGTTTTATACATAAGGGAAATATTTATCAATTTTTAAAGAGGTGAAAAATATGTTTAAATTTGTAAATAATGTTATTAATAAAATTAAATAGCTATAGATAGATCATTATTTTTGAGGAAGTTTACTTAGAGTTTAAAAATACCTTATTAGAAGTTAGCTATAGCTTAGAAGGCCTTCACATGTGTTGTGAAGAGATACATAGGATAAATTTTGACTAAAGGAAATAAGGGGTACAATAAGATCAATGTATAGCACCTACTCAAATCACCAAGAATATACCCAAACCATCAAGATGACACACTTCTATGAGAAAAATTATGAAACACCATGGAAAAACTCATATTAAAACTTATAGCCAAAGCATCAAGATTTAGAACAAAGTTTTTAAGTGAACACAATAAAAATAGTACACATTGGACATAATATCATATACACATGGATCATACATATCCAGCTAAATGTGGTAGCTAAAGGAACCTCTTCCTACACCTAGTGTCATAGATGGTTAAGGCAAGATGTGATCAAACCAATGATACATACATGAATTACATATAGATTTGTATACCTTAGATGGAAAATGATCAATGTGACAAGAATCGTAGGGGTTGTGATGACAATCTATTAATTTTAGTTAACAATGGTATGTTTTATGCTTAACACAATTACTCCAATGTTCCTTAAGCAGCCTAATAACAATTTCAATTTAGATTTTTAGTAGCAATCACATTAACCATTAATCACATTAACAGTAAAAATAGATAGAACATAAAAAAATATGCAGAAGACAAGCCAAGACAAGAGGACACCAGATTTGGCAGATGCCAGGGAAAAATTACAATGTTGGGAAAACCCTTTGATCAATTCTTCTTATTATTATATCAAAAGTTCAGTAGAGAGAGAGTACAAAAATCAAATTGACTTGCCCAATTCAAAGTCAAAACAACCCTATCAATTTATGCAGCCAAACTTCAGCCCTTACCAAAAAGTCAATGTTGGTCAAATCAGAAATAAATCATCCTCAAAATAGCTCGGTCTTCACCAGTCAAACTCGGTGAAAGGAGAGAGAAAAATTGTTATAAGTTTTTGCAGTCAAATTGCAGTCAACCATGATAACGACCCATCCAAATGTTGATAAAGGCAATAGAACATCCCTTGAATCTCATAATAAATGGGGGCATCTACACATGAGGTGATCCTTTAATTTTATCTTGTGTATATGGAAAAGCTATCAAATGTTTTTTTCCCGTAAGAAAAGTCGTAATTTTATTAATGAAAACAAAATTACATTTTGTATATGCTGAGTCACATTTCATCTACAATTCAAATGACCTCAAATCAGAGGTTCGATAAAAAGTTTAATGTACATATGGGGAGAAAATCATTTTTTCCTCCCCTTTTTCTTCTCGACCTTGTGCCACTCCCCTTGAGACGACATCGTGGATACGAGTTCAAGTGGATTTTCAGCACCTGGTCAACGATTTTCCTTGTCAGAATCAGAGGTAAATGATGTGTGTAGTATTTTGGTTACATTGTTTTCCATTGTATTTGACATATTTTTTTGGTTGTGATTCCATAGGTCCTTGTGGAGATGTCTCCTAGATTTCTGCTTCTTTGTCTGTTTGATTGTTCTCATTTGGTATGGGCTCTTCCACATCAAACTCCTCCTCCTCTTCAGGATCTGGTGGGGGAAATTTCCAACCCTTGTGTTGTTTCCTTGTTTTCTTCTTTCTTCGGATGTCCTTTTTGTCTTCAAGACATGTATTTTGTAGATGTCCTGTTTGCTGGCATATTCTGCACCTAAATGCTGTGTTTTCATATTCTAGTGTCTATGTCCAGCTTCGTTGTTTATGCTTCAATTGTATGCGGTCCGGCAAGCCTTTACTGAGATCTACTTCCACACAAATGCGTGTGAATGTAAAAATTCTTTCCTCCACTCTTTGTGTGTCCATTTTAATATATCTACCAATGGTGTTTCATATACCAGCAAGGACCTGATGGTCCCAGAGGTGCAATGGGAGGTTGTACAGACGGACCCAAACTAGAATCCTAGAAACAACCATAGTATTGGCATCAAATTCCAGAAACCATGGTGTGATGAAGAGGCCCAGATATCCCCAAAACCATGGTCCCTCCTATAGCACAATGTCTCTTATCTCTGTTGAATGGAATTTGAGAATGAAAAACCCCTTGGAACAAAGGTGGATCTCACAGTGTAGAGTCTAGTTTGTGAATATCCAATGGAAAAGTTCAAAAGGTTTTGGCCAGAAATAGTTGAGTCAACAAATTATGGCGTGTGATTCAAAATTATAGCATGACTCATTAGTTTCTGGTATATCTATATTTAGTTATGGGATATAATTCAACTTCTCCATAATGTATGGACTGGGTTCTGTTCCAGCTTGCTTTGGGACCACTGTAGGAGTTTTTCCCCCTTATAAGATGTTCTTGAAGGATATTCCTCCATTTTTGTGCTTCTATTGTGGATCTGTGTTGTTTTTTGTTTTTGTGCTTGTCCCACTGCCTCCTTCTGTTTGTTTTGTTGAACTGAAAGTTGTTTCACCACCTCATAGCCTTAGGTTGAGTGTTATAGTAGATTCTGACATAATGTTGTAATCCAAAATGGATCAGAGATCCTGTAGGGTTCTGCCCCCATACAATAGATGTTGTAGTCCAACCGGGTAGACAATTTGTTTGGCGAAGATATTCTTCAAGTTCATAACATAGTCTGTTGGAAGGACCCAAACCAAGGAATACTTCCCTGAAGGGGTTTTAATAAAAATTTGAAAGCGATTAGAAGTTACCAAAGAAGGGGGTCCTATTGTCCTCTAGGTTATGAAAGACCGTGCAACTTCAATGTCTCCATTAAACATTGTGGCCTGTGGGAACTCCTCTAGCGTCTTGACGGACTTAACTGATTTTCCAAGAGTTTTGGTCGACCCTCGCGAGGAGGTGAATACATCTTCAATTGCAGCAAATTGAAGAACCTTCTTAGGCATGCAGGCAGCTGCGATCCTGACATGTCTGGGTTTGGACACCATTCTGACTATTCTGGAGCCACATTTACCTGTGACCTTGATAGGTACGATGTGGGGTTTCTCGATCTTGTTACCCCAATAACCCCTCCTCATGGGATTAACTGAATACTTTACCAAAAAAAAGGCTCCACGGCTGGTCATGGCCACCTCTTTGCTGCACTTAACACCGAGATCGATGCCTCTACCACCTCCTCAGCCTCTACCACTACCTGCTCCACTATTACCCTGGACGAAGGCTCCATCAAGCCCTGTAGCATCTAGGGCCTTGGTTCTTCTGCCATTCTCATGCTTGACCGTGTCCTCGATGGCCTCTCCCTCGGCCAATGATCGAAACCCATTGGATTAAATCTAAGTCTGATGCACAAACAGGTCCTCACTGCCATCATCAGGGGTTATGAAACCATAACCCTTAGTCGAATCGAACCACTTAACCTTTCCAGATCCCTTCCCCTTAGACATGGTTTGAATCCCTCAAAGCTTCTATGAATCCAACAACAAATGAAGATATACCTCTAAAAAAAACTATCATATGTTATTAAGAAGAGGAAGGTCATTATGATTAGTTTCAACTCGATGCAAATGTAAACCCAGTTTGAATGCACCAAGGGGGATCTGAAGGACAACATCCGGTTCTCTTGTGCGTATGTGGTTAAAAAAAAATCCCCCCTTTCATTTTCATGAAGTTTTCCTGCTACAAATCCATGTTAGAGTCAAGACCCCGAAAAGATGAAGTCTAGGTACATTGAATGTATTGTCTATAAATAACCTCTCTAACAACCTGACACAAACATAAAATGATGTCATTTACATTGGAGCTTATGTAAATCACTTGAATTGTGTTACAACTTTAATCGCTCCCCCACAAAAATGTGTCATACTTCCTTGTTAATGATGCTTCAACCCTATTGGAGAAAAACCTCACAATGTAAAAGGAATTTAAAGATGATGTAACTTTAATGGTGCCCCACATTCACCCCCTAGCTCACCATTCATGGCTAATTTAAGGCTATTTCAAGCATTGATGTGGATAATATCATTTTATTTTCTCTTATGTATATTATTCTACATTAACACAATTGAGTTTAGCGGTTAAGGACTTAATATTTAGGGGATTTCAGTGTCAGTGGTTAAGGGGTTAGCAGTTAAGGTGTTTAGGTGGTGAAGGGTTAGGGGTTAAGGGTCATAGTTTAAGATGAAAAGGAGTTATGGCTTAGGAGTTAGTTCATGGATTAAAGCTTAGGGGTTACTAATGTATTAAGATTTAATGAGTCAAGGGGTTTATGGGTTATGAGTTGTGAGTGTAGGGTGTAAGGGATTATGGATTGGGTTTAAGGGGATACGGAATTTAGTGGTTATGGTTTAAGGCTTATGGTTTGTGAAAATTGGACTCCTAATCCTGTTATCACCACTTTTTGGGGTTCCCTTATCAATTTCTCTTGCTACCTTCGCTGTAGGTCCCCTAGTCCCTATGAAATTAAGTCCTAAGCCCCTTTCTCATTCTCTAATGCTAGCATTATAGATCTTAGTAAGCCATGATTTTTCCTCCGATCGACTTCTACCATCCATGATAACCTTTTGTTCCCTTGCCCCATTCAATAGACCATAACATACCCCCCCACAACCCTTTTGGTCATGCCATTTCGCTTTTCCTAATGTTATGAACCCCCAAATTTGGTCCCTGCAATGCCCCTACAACTACACCCTTGGGCACCCTTGGCTAAGGGATTAAACACATTAGGGGTTATGGGATGTGATAAGGGAGCCCCTAATCCCATTATCACAACTAGAAATAGGTTCATGAACACCATAGCCAAGAATAAGAAAATTGGCACTTGTATCACATGGTGTAAAGGAGAAGGACATAGGTGAAGAGTACACCATTTAGAAACATTAAAAAGATCGTTTATGTCCTCTTTCCAGAGAAGAGGAGATATCTTGTGACAAAAAGCCCAAATTTCCAACAAAGGAAGAATCGGGTAAGGGTTTACGTATTTCACATGTTGAGAGACATTCATGTATTCTAAGGTTTGTTTTATTGTTGAATTCACATATTTGGAAGCACAGTAGCACAAGTGAAAATATGATGGTATTAAGAAGAGGAAGGTCATTTTTTTAATTTCGACTTGACATGAATGTAAACTCACTTTGAACGCACCAAGGGGGGTCTGAAGGGAAACATCCGATGCTCTAGTTGTGTGTATGTGGTTAAACAAAAAGTCCCCCTTTCATTTTAATGAAGTGTTCCTGGTACAAATCCATGTTAGAGTCCAGACCCTACAAAGATGAAGTCTAAGTACATTGAATGTATTGTCTATAAATAACCTCTCTAACAACCTGACACAAACATACATTGATGTCATTTACATTGGAGTTGGTGTAAATCATTTGAATTGTGTTACAACTTTAATTGTTCCCCCACAAAAATGTGTCATGCTTCCTTGTGATGATGCTTCAACCCTATTGGAGAACAACCTCACAATGTAAAAGGAATTTAAACATGATGTAACTTTAATAATAACCCACATTCACCCCTGGCTCATCACTCATGACTAATTTAAGGCTATTTCAAGCATTGACGTGGATAATATCATTTTATTTTCTCTTATGTATATTTTCCTACATTGACATAAATGAGTTTAGTAGTTAAGGACTTAAGATTTAGGGGATTTAGGTGTTAGTGGTTAAGGGGTTAGCAGTTAAGGTGTTTAGGTGGTGAAGGGTTAGGGGTTAAGGGTCATAGGTTAAGAGGATAAGGAGTTATGTCTTAGGAGTTGTTTCATGGATTATAGGTTAGGGGTTAGTGTCTTAAGATTTAATGAGTCAAGGGAGTTATGGGTTATGAGTTGTGAGTGTAGGGGTTAAGGGATTATGGATTGGGGGTTAAGGGGATAGGGAATTTAGTGGTTATGGGTTAAAGGCTTATGGTTTGTGATAATTGGACTCATAATCCCCTTATCACCATTTTTGGGGTTCCCCTATCAATTGCTTTTGCTACCTTCCCTCTAGGTCCCTTAGACCCTATGAAATTAAGTCTTAAGCCCCCTTCTCATTCTCTAATGCTAGGATTATAGATCTTATTAAACCATGATTTTACCTCCAACTTCTACCCTCCATGCTACACTTGTGTCCCCTTGCCCCGTTCAATACACCATAACATACCCCCCCACAACCTTTTTGGTCATTCCATTCCACTTTTCCTAATGTTATGAACCCCCAAATTTGGTCCCGATGCCCATACACTACACCATTGGGCCCCCTTGTCTAAGTGATTAAACACATTAGGGTTATGGGATGTGATAAGGGAGCCCCTAATCCCCTTATCACAACCAGCAATAGGCTCATGAACACCATCAATATCTACTAGAGGTGTTGCGATGAAAGCAATAATGAATACAAAAGTTGTGGTCAGTAGGACAGGGATCATCAAAATGATAAACCATCCAATGTTAAGAATAAAACTCATTCCTATTCAATGAAATTAGGATTTAGATTTCCCACAAATATTTTTATGGGTTTCTTGCCATTTTGTTAGGACTATTTTGTTTAAATTGAGAATAGAACTCATTCCTATGAAATGAAATCAGGATTTAGATTTCCCACCAGTATTTTTAGGGTTTGTTGCCAAACATTTTTAGGACTATTTTGTTTAAATTGAGAATATAGCTCCTTCCTATTCAATGTCGAAATTAAGGTTTAGATCCACACCATTTTTATTAGGATGTAAATTTCCCACCAATATTTTTAAGGTTCTTACATTTTTTCTAAGCACTATTTTATCTAAATTGAGAATAGAAATACTTCCTATTCAATGAAATTTTCTTTGAAAATACTTTAGAGTGCTTTTGTTGAAGTTGTTTGAAAGCATGGTGGAGTCTCTTTGTTGGAGTTGATTTTATATAGAAAAAGTAAAGTTACTATCCATAAGAGTTGAAGTTGCTTGAAGACGTGTTGGAATCTCTTTGTTGGAGTTGCTTTTCCATCAATTAAAAATCCATGCATACAAGGAGAGGAAATCAAAAGAGGTAAATTTATATTTTATAATCCTGAATTATTTGAAGTTTTTTTTTTTGTGATTTTAGATCGGTTTTAACGTAAATATTATTAAAAAAATAAATCTATATTTGATAACAGTGAATTGTTTGTAGCTAATTTATATGATTTTAAATAGATCTCAACTTTACGTTGTTAAATTGTCAAAATTTTCCTATTTAATTAATTTGGAGAAAAACTGGATTTAAAAAATTCAAAAATTGAAGAGCCCGGTCTTTAGCGATGCTAGTTCATTTCATATATATTTGCTCTGAAACATGCATCTTTAGCCATGCAAGTTCATTTATCTGCTCTGAAATAGGTGTTCATTTATCTGCTATGAATTAACAGGAAACAGGTGGTTTAATTTCCCAATACAACAGATAATATGCCAAATCGAGTCTTCAGTTGTTCATATGATTTTTTTGTCCATAGGATATGTCCATAAGAACTCACATTTTTCAACCAAGAAGAGTTACTTGATTTGGACGTCTTTAGTAATGTCATCATAGATGCCTTACCCTTTAGAAGTATGTTGTCATAGTGAATTTGTACATTATAGGGAGATGTAACCTTTGGATGCCTTAGAGAAAGTGATTGAATTGATATTTTCCTCAAAGATACAGGGATCAGAGATCGCTTGTTTGGATGTCTTCCACAACATGTTTGGGTTTGTTATATGTTTGGATCTGTCATATACATTATTCTAACATGTAGATCTGGTTAAGGGATATGAAATTAATTGGTTGTTATATATCTCCATGGAGTTAATGGTCCTCCAAAGTTGAGTCAATTTGAAGAAATGAACCTTACAAACCCCTTAACATCATAAAATATTGTTGAAGCCATAACAACCTTCATTGGAATAAACAAATTTCTCTAATGCCAAGGACCTATTTTGAATACGCGAAGTGCCTTTAGATTTTCCTTTACATCTAGAGGCTGCTAACAACGTTCAAGATAATTACATTCTTTGTGTTTCCTATAATGTGGAAAAACATGCTCTATGTTTCCTAGCTCTAATTAGTAATACCACTGCTACAAATTTTCTCTACAATCCTGAAACACAAGCATCAAGAAGAGAAAGTGATGGTTATAGGATTATTGTGCATGCATGCTTTCTCAAGCAACAATGGGTGTGAGATGCCAAATTCTAGAATTGTTTGGATGATTGCCAATTAGAAGTTCTCATGCCCAAAGGGAAAGTTTTATGGCTAGTCACACCTCCCATGGAATCCTTTCTCCAATGGTTCATGCCACATGGGCCATTCTTCTCCAAATTGTATGAGGGAAATAACTTGCATTGAGTTCAACTCTTTGTCAGATAGATACGGGTACAAGATGTCTAACCACAATTCCTTGGAGCTCCTTACCCTAAATGGTAAGAAAATTTATAGAGATGCTAATAGGAATGACTCCTCCCTCACCCTACTTGGAAGTTCCATCCTCGAAAAAAATACTACTGTAACCAGGTGGCCAAGATACCCTTGACAAAAAAAAGTTGTACTCAATCAACAATGCAAGCAATTTTTTAACCTAATTTTCAATCCGTCTTCTTGAATTTTTTGGTATCTAAATCTGGCTCGGCCATATTGAGATTGAAACTGTATGTTACATTAGAAATATGTTTAACTATTTAGCAGAAATTGCAAAGCTATTCTAGTCATGGTTGTGTTTGATGATTCTTTGATATTGCAACCAGAAAATAAGATAAATTTACTTCTGGCTTCAAAATATAAGGATTCAGCTAACTTTTCATTCGATATCATGAGTATATTTTTTAAATGCTTGCTACCATCCACCACCATTTATCAAGAGGTGATGCATTGTTTAGGATTGTTTTATAAATACTTAATACTGAATGACCAGCATCCATCATCACCAAAAATATGGGTTGCTACCTAGCATCCATATCCCATCATCACCAAAAAGTTGGGTTGCTACCTAGCATCCATATGCCACCTAACAAAATGTAGGACTATTACCTGCAACCTTGAGACAAGTTAAGGTCCCTTGTGGGTAGGTTATGGGCTACTCTTTTTATAAGTATCAAACCCTTATGAATGTTGTAACAGAGGCTAGATCTCAGCAATCCAACTATCCTGTGGTGGTTTGCCCATCATTATTCTGCACTATAATATTCAATCTATGCCATGGAGATGAAATGAAGAATCCAGGTTGTATTTTTAATTCAGCATTTGTTGTAACATACAACGATGGGAAATTTCAGTAATTTTAGTAGTAGGTTTTTTGAATCCTCATTGTGGTACCATTCATATTGTTGTTTCATGGCTCTAATATTCTGCATGAATTGCATACTTCATGTGAAAATATTGCATACAACGATGGGAAATTTTAGTAATTTCACTGTGGTACCATTCATATTGTTGTTTCATGGCTCTAATATTCTACATGAATTACATACTTCATGTGAAAATATTGCAAAATGAGTTATTCTCCCTAGTTCTTTTGGAAGTATGTAGAATCAGATTGTAACCTAGGGGAACCTTAAAAAATTTGCTGGCTTAGGATTTATGAATCCATTTCAGCAGCAGAGTTTCACCCATAAACGTTGGATATGTAGGAGCAAGATGTTTACAGGCAACATGAATTTAGAGCAGAGTTTCACATGCCATAGGATTTAATGTTTATTGATCTTGGGACTGCCACAAATAGTGTGTAGGCAGCTGGGTCTAGAAGTAATCTAAACACCAAGAAAGGCTAGGGTAAAATTGTAATTCCATCGAGCTCACCAAACAGTAACTTACTCAATATTCTAAAGGTTATGTTATGTCTTAGGCTCTAAGTAGTGAACCCACAGTGCATCAAAAGTAAATCAAGAGCACATAACCAGGCCCCTTTGTTACTGATTTTATTCCAGAGGATGTGAATAGGAATGAATCCTCCCTCACCCTACTTGGAAGCTCCATCCTCAAAATTTTGACAACAAGAAAAATGAAATCATATCTTAGAATTGTCAAACCCTTAGCCGAGTGCCAAGCAGAACACAGTTAAAAAATTATATATAAAAGCATATAGCTATAGCCTGTCATTTCAACCGACTAGGTGTCCATGTTGCCATCATGGACCTCACTGTGATCATCATGTTCACAATTCTTTCTAAATCACTGCATCACCCCAAGGCATAATATCGCCATCGCTAATGATAATGGCAATATGCATGCAATAATCAAGGTTTATTAATGCCTAGACTAGGTTGTGGCTCCATAAGTGTGGGTCCTTACAAGTATCAACTAGCAAGCCATATTCCTTTATCCTTTTTGATTAGCTTAGACCAATGTCTTATTTGCCAATCTGTCATCTTCATAAAATTTGGGTGCCTTGGATGCCTTGGATTCCTTGAATCTGTTAGGATGCCATGTTTATGTAGATCTCCTTGGAAACATTTGTAATTCTCAAAAATATATATGGCAGAGAGTTTTCATTCCATAGTGATATAATACTTTAGATGTGTTATGAACCATAGAGAAGCATCATAGAGCCACATAGATTTCTAGAGTTGTTTGTCGTAGTGTCATAAAAATTTCCTATATCATAGTACCATAAAAGAATCAAATGCTACCATATCTTCTGTTTCTCTTAATCATGGGTTCATCTCCTCTTCTCCTTATGATATACTTATGGTTCATGCTGATTTAGGGTTTGTTGATGGTTCCATTCAATCCTTCTCAGCTCTCGTGTGATCTAAACAGGAGGGCGGCTGGTGACAAGAACACACCCCCTAGTGGCTATCTGACAATTAAAATAAACCTAATTGCAGTGCTAGCTGGTGGTACTCCACAAATTAGCTATTGGACTGATTGCTGGGTTAAATTAATTTCTTGAATGTTTTGTATCCCACATCTTACAACATCATATAAAAGTTGATACTCTGTCTGAGCATAGGAACCCTGTGCATTTGTTGGCATTCCACCTATAGCTATAGGTCTTAGTATATGCTCATTGTCATCTACTACAACAACCACATTGGCAAATTCAGATCTAAGTTAGTCATTTCAAATGTATCTTTCAATTGTGACTTTAGACTTAAATTGAATCACCATTATTTCTAGTGATAATCAAATCATCCACATGAATCACAATTAAGAGAACTACATCATTCACATGTAACCATAAATATTGTGATATATGTTAGGATGCCTCAACCAAGCTGTAGAAAAAAATTAGTAATCTTCTGATTTCATATCCTAGGTGCTTGTAATCATTGAGAGGATGCATGTCATGGGGAAACTATGCAATATAATTCCTGAGATAGTTCACCATTTGCTTGAAATATTGTAGGTCAAGGTTGATCTTTCGTGGTGGCCAAATAACAATGGTTGAAAACTTCATTGGATCAATGCTTAGTCCATCGTTGTTCACACAAAAATCCAAGATAATCAAGTTTCTTCTACCCAAATGCACACTTCTTCATGTTCACAAATAACTTGTCATGTGCTACAAACACTTGGTTTATTCATCCTAGGTCTGGCTGAAAAGTAATATGTCTAAGTACACAATTAGAGTTGAGTAAAGATGTGGTTGTAGAACTTTGTTCATCATCTCATGAATGTTGCAAGGCCATAATTGGTAACACTTAATGACATCAGTGGCCATGCAAGCAATCCTTGTCACATCTTGAAGGATGTCTTCCACATATCCTTAGGTAAAATTACTAATCAATTATAGATCTTAAGCTGCATTTCACACTTTTTGTGCCTCTTTAGACAATGTATGTGTGATAGGGAGTCAGTGAGTAAGAATGCACCAAAAAAATTGATTAGATTGCATATCTCAGCCTTTCTAAGCCACATTTCAAACATTTTGTGCCACTTTAGACAATGTGTGTGTGATAGGGAGTTAGTGAGTAAGAATGCACCAAAAAATTTGATTAGATTTCATATCTCAGCCTTTCTAGCAATATCTTGAGCATAATAAAATTCCCATCAAATGATGGTTTTCCCATTTGAAATTTCACAGTACTAACATCGTTATGTCAATTACGTGGCCATCTAAATGTCATGCGGAAAGAGTCGATAGTGTGGACACAACCGACCTCCCTAGAAGCAAAAGCTTTCTAGTGACAAACAAGACAAATAAACACTACCTTTCTCTAAACATGCATTTAGAATACAAGTAATCAGGTGATTTTAACATACCTTTAGTCCAACGCTTTGTAGTAGTCCAGCCTCGCCGATTCGGATGAGCTCCTCCTTCTCTTCGAAACCTGCATTCACTAACAAGCCAAAAGATTAAATAGCACCTGATAAACTTATAAAATAACACATATCCATCATACAGACCAAGGAGTATATGAAACAAATCATGGATAACAATCTGTTGAGAAAAATGAGTTCATTTGCATTAAGTGGAAATAAAAGGAACCATTACAACCTGAGCCTTGGTGTTGTGCAAGTCCCTCCTAGGGTCCAGCAAGAGTTTTCCTTTACTTTGATCAGCTCACCCACTCTCAAATAAGGCTAGGAAAGGATGGGAATCTCTCCTCTCAAGCTTTACAAGGGAGTCCTAATTCCAGCAGCATCTACCCTTAGGAATGTTCAGCTTTCAACCTCCCCTCCCTCTGGCCCAATGCCTGTATTTATAGTGCTCTAGAGGAAGTTATTCAGGTCCACCATCAATGGGATAAGTCCCTCTTTGGATGGGATAGCTCCCCTCTTGATGGGATAAGTTCCTCTTTGATAGGGATACATGAACCATCTGGAGGCGCTCCATACACGTCAAACAAGCTTCTAGAATGCTCTAGAAATGACCACAAGTAACTTTTTTGGAGTGAAACTTGTGCCTTTTGCCCTTTACAGGAGTACGCACCCATTGCTTTACAGACAGAGCGTACAAGTACGCAGGTATTGTGAACTTGGAGTGCGTACACGCAGGTAAGGCTAAGAGAAACTGCGTACCCAGAGATATATAGATTTTTAAAGACTTTCTCTCATTCTTGAAGTTTGACATGGAGAGCAGAGGTATGAGACTTGCCAAGGAGGATAGTATGACAGTTGATGGAGCCATACTAACTGCAAATAGTCATGGTGACAAATTTTAGTGTAACAAGGGATTCAGTGAGTAAGAATGCACCAAAAAATTTGATTAGATTGCATATCTCAGCCTTTCTAAGCCACATTTCAAACATTTTGTGCCTCTTTAGACAATGTGTGTGTGATAGGGAGTCAGTGAGTAAGAATGCACCAAAAAAATTGATTAGATTTCATATCTCAGCCTTTCTAGCAATATCTTGAGCATAATAAAATTCCCATCAAATGATGGTTTTCCCATTTGGAATTTCACAGTACTAACATCGTTATGTCTATTACGTGGCCATCTAAATGTTGTGTGCTTTATTTGGTTGGTGAATTTTTGTGTGTAAATTGTATAGTAGAATGCAATTTGTGGGTAACAAACACAGACCCATTTGCTTTTGCAAATCACCCAACTGATATCTAAATGCCAATGCCACATTCCGAATCTGCTTTTGTTTCAACACAACACTAAAATTCATTTGTCGGCTTCTTTATTGGATTTTTGCCAAGGAAGATATGCATCTGCATTGTGTTGGTGTTAGTGAGCAATTACTATGCTATTGTTAATGTGTTGGATCACTAGTTGGTGGTACTTCACAAATTAGCTATTGGATTGATTGTTGAGTTAAAGTAATTTCTTGAATTTTTTCTATCCCACATCTTCCAACATCATTTAAAAGCTAATACTTTGTCTAATCATAGGAACCCTATGCATTGGTTGGCATTCCACCTATAGCTATAGGTCTTAGTATATGCTTGTTGTCATCTATTACAACAACCACATTGGCAAATTTAGATATGCATCTACATAGCTGCCCGAGACTAGTTCCCATTATGATTTTTCACTTTAAGGGAAAGTTATATTAGGCTCTTACCTTGTTTGACCATCATAGGCTACCCAAGAGGTACTTTCAAGTACATGTAAGAAACTACTGTAATTCAGTTTGATATTGTAGAGTAACCTTTACTAATTGTAATCCTTATTTAATGATTCCTAATGACACAATAGGTCTCTTTACAATTTACTGCTATCAAAAGATAGCAGTGGTGAGGGTTATGCTACAAATATTGCGTAGAAGACTAGAAGGTAGTCACATAAAGATGAATATGGATAGATTCCAGAGAAACTAGGGTTTGTTCCTGAAAGTATGAGCCTCTATTGTTTAGTTTCCTTTTTTGGAGTCCATAGCATGATAAGCACAATGGCTTTGGGGAGTTTTATTGACATGCACGTGGCATCCATTGCTTCAATATATCATTCAAGTGTTTTGCTCAACATGATTACTATTAGATGATTTTTTTCTAAATATCTATTTTTCCATTGGATTTTTGTAACCGTTCTTTCAGCTTAGTTGTTTACATAGCAATGGTTTTAAACTTTTTTTAGCTTAGTTGTTCACATAACAATAGTGTATTGTTTATCTTTAGGCAAAATAACTCCTCAACTGTTGTTATATGTGAACCCATTCACACCACCCTGCAATTTGTTCCCTGGAAATGGTAATGTCGTTGTGGCTTTACACTAAAATTTTACAACTCATACTTCTCAATATTTGAGAACATAAATGAAAGTTTTGTAGTTTGATTCATTGGTGTGATGTTGCATGGTTTTTGGCATTTGGAGGTAACATGTTGTGGAAATGTATCTAATTGTTTTGGTTAATGATTTTAGTGTATAACTTGCACTCTGTTTTGGCACACGTGGAAATGGGTATTATTTTAAGATAACAAAAATGGACCCTTAAAAATACTAGGATATGAATTGAACTCTTATGAAATGGCGAGGATGTGCTAATAATTTTTATTTTTTTTGTTATGTAGTCTATTTGCGGATACCCATACCGAGGTAAGACATTATTTTTTATTTTGGACGTCAATACCTTTTTAACAATTATTGTGCTTTCTTTTCTACTTTAACATTTGCCTTATTAACTCTGATCAAGTGTCACAATCTATATTTGTAGGTATTCAACAGGATTGAAAGACATCGTAAGAGATCACTTTTAAGAGTGAGTAAAACCACAAAGTCAAGCCATATTATGAAAAAAATGACAACTTTTGAAGTGGCATCATCAAAACACACCCACAAAAGAGAGCACTAAGATACATTGCCCCATTGTAGCATGAATCTGGTTGCTTTAGTGTCAGCAACAATTCTAATGCACATATTTTTGAGAAAAATGTGCATGAACCATTGGAAGGCATGATCATTTCTCAAATTTGTATTTCCTATATAAATACTTCAAGATTTTCTGTTAAGAGATTCATATTGTTATTGTTTTAAGAGGTGTGATTTGTTTTCCAAGAAATTCTCAACATGAACCATCACAACAACATCATGGTTTGGAGCAAGAACCGTCACAACTAGATCATGGTGTGGAGCAAGAACAACCACACCAAGAGCATGGTTTGGAAGGGGCAGATGCAACTACTCAAGCCCATATTACAATAAATGTGTAAAGGAGAGGTAGAGGACCAACAAAATACCTCTTTGGAAACACTACAGAGGTCTCTGCATTGCCTGAAATTCAATTTAATGAGAGGGGGCAACCTATTGGTCCACAGTTAGAGAAATTCTCCTCTTTTTTAGGTGTTCTTGCGAGAGAGATTATCGGCATCAAACACATGAAATGGAAACAAGTTCCTGAAGCACTTAAGAAAGACATATGGAGTGCAATCAATGTGAGTATCAACTAAATTATTATTGGATTTTTTTTCTTCTAAATTTCATTGGTGTATGTTGAACATGTGTATGATAAGTTTAACTTCAAATAAGACTTTGTATCTAATAATGCGTTGTTTATCTATTGTAGCGTACCTACCAAATAGATTTGTCAGCGAAACAATGGTGCTATAAAGCAATATCTCAATGCTTGAGAACTTACAGATATAATTTGTATAAAAATTATTATTTGAAATACAAAACAGATGAGGAGAGGATGGAAAATGTTCCTAGAAGAGTAAATGAAACCAATTGGATTGAATTTGTTAGAATACGATCGGACCCTAAATTCAAGGTAAAAATGAAAGACAAATCTAATTGTTCCAATCAAATGGGATTTGACTTTGAACCCTTGCACACAATCAACTTCAATCTAAGCATCAATTTTTTGCAAGAGAAGGAAAAAGTAAATAAGGAAAATAGGGAATTAGAGCAAGAGACCCATACTTCTCATCCTAGAGGTTACTATAGAGTTGAACATGATCTTGTAAGTTGTAACCAAATCTATTTTTTTTTTACAATTACTAACTGCAAATATACTTAACTAGACTGTTGTATTTTTTGTGACTAGAATCAAACTTTCAATCAAAATGATATGCCTGTAACTAGGGCTGATGTGTGGATGAAATGTCATACAAAGAAGGATGACACTCCAATGTCATCATTTAGTGCAAAGAGAATAGTAAGTTCCCCACCTATTCTTGTATCTATTTTTTTTTCTTTTTTTTCTTTTTTAAATATTAATGATGTTTCTTACATGTATTTGTTGAAATGTTGTCATTGCTAGAAACAAATTGAATCAATACAAAATGTTTCAGTGTCTCCTGCATATGCAACAAAGGAAGATGCCATTGCAATAGTTTTGGGGCCTGAGAGAAGGGGTCGTGTACGTGGGGTTGGCTTTGGGGTTACTCCAACTGATTTGTTTGGAAAAGAGCGTGCTTACAAGAAGCAGTTACATAATACAGAAGAAAAATTGAGAGAAAAAGATAAGGAACTTGGAATATTGAAGGCAGCTGTTGAAGAATTAATGGAATGGAAAGCTTCCATGGAGGTGGGAAAAGAAAATGGCCGAGTTGATTCAGAACCAACCAACAATGTAAGAATTACATGTGTAGAATATTTATTTTTTATGTATGCCATCTTTGAAGATTGTGATTTTAAAAGCACAATGTCAATATGAACATGATTATATTGTTGTAGGATGCATAATTAATGAAACATTGGTTTTGAAGCTTAATCCTTCATTTTCTGATTTCATGGTATCTCATGCAAACTATTTATTTTTTAGCAGAGTTCCTTAAGTCATAGTCAAGCTTCACCAGAAAAAACTCCATTGACTTCAGGACAACATATTCATGACCCAATTGGTGACTCAATAACACAAGTAAGTTCTATACTTGTTTATTTTCTTGTTTAATATTATTTTCTTATTCTATGGAATCTCACAAGAATTTGTCTATTTGCAGGGTCAAATGCAATTACTACCTTCAAATACAGGATTGAACGAAAAAAAATGTTTACTTACATATTTTAATGGTCAAGTGAAGGTTGCAAAAGGTTACATAAAAAACACTGAACCAAATTTTGTCATGCCCAATGGAGAAGAATTAGGAGAGGGATATTATTTTGTGTGCCCACAATCAATCTTGGTTGATTCTGATTATGAAATCAAGCTTAAGCATAGAAGTAATCGATGCGAGTATTTAGTAGATGCACTTAACACTTTTATATGTTGGAAGAGTAGTGACATTGAATTGATCTATGATTGAGAGCAATGACTTGGGAAATTACTATCTCGACTATTTGAGGATGCTGAATGTAGAATGTGATAGCCTAATTTTGATTAATATCATGGCTAAGATGTTGGGTACATGATTACTCTTATCCTTTTATAAGATATATGTGCCTTTACATTAGATGTACTTCATTATTCTTGCTACTATTTGGCTATTGTTTGTATGTTGGATATATAGTCTTATCATGCTACATATATACTGTCTTATCATGTTTTGTAAATGTTGTGTGATTTTTGCTAATAGCCAGAAACCTTTTCAATTATAGCTTAAACAACTATGAAACAATGTAAATTCTCCATTATGCACTTTACTAATGATAGATATTTGCATTTGAGGACAGGGGTAAGTTGCAAATTTTGTTGAAAATGATTTAGTTAAGTTGTTTTCTTATATTTCAAAATTTCCTCTTAGTATTTTGTGTAACATACCACTATTTAACCTTTGTACTAAATGACAAACATGATTGAGGAACTAGTATATTCCTTGCTTTCAGAGTGTCCTTGCAATCCGCACACTGTAGTGTCTGCAAGGCTCCTCTAATTGTTGGAATGTTCGAGAGAACATATATTGGATGTAACCCTTTTATGAGGATAGAGAAACGACCTCAAGTCTAGTTCCTTTAAGGGTTAAAATATAACTTATTAAAGATTTTAGCAATTGTTATTGCACATTTATCAAGCATCATTTTATTTTTAAATCTGATATCGAATATTCTCTGTAAGTTCCATCTACATTTGTTGTCTATTTTATCTTGATGACCAACAATCCTTTTTTTCAAGAATTTATGAGCATGTAATCTTTAACTGTAAACCAAAAATGAACAAGGAAAGCACCAATGATGTGATCTATCCAATATAAAACATGTGACAACTATCCAATTTGTCCAATATCAAACATGTGACAGATATCAAATCTGAAAAATCCTTGTAGTAGAACTTTCTAAAATTTAGTTACCGACATCTTTATCTTTATCAAAACAAAGTTGTGGCAATGCAACAGGTAGATCCATGTGCATGCAATACTTTTCAATGTAAATGCCTTATCATGTTTTGTAAATGTTGTGTGATTTTTGCTGATAGCTACAAAACTTTTAAATTATGTCTTAAACAACTACGAAACCATGTAAATTCTCCATTCTGCACTTTACTAATGATAGATATTTACATTTGAGGACATGGGTAAGTTGCAAATTTCGTTGAAAATGATTTAGTTCAGTTGTTTTCTTATATTTCAAAATTTCCTCTTAGTATTTGGTGTAACATACCACTATTTAACCTTTGTACTAAATGATGAACATGATTGAGGAGCTGGTATATTCCTTGCTTTTAGAGTGTCCTTGCAATCCCCACACTATAGTGTCTACAAGGCTCCTCTAATTGTTGGAATTTTCGAGAGAACATATATTGGATGTAACCCTTTTATGAGGATAGAGAAATGACCTCAAGTCCAGTTCCTTTAAGGGTTAAAATATAACTTGTTAAATATTTTAGCAATTGTTATAGCACATTTATCAAGCATCAATTTGTTTTTAAATATGATATTGAATATTCTTTGTAAGTTCCATCTACATTTGTTGTTTGTTTTATCATAATGACCAACAATCCTTTTTCTCAAGAATTTATGAGCATGTACTCTTTAATTGTAAACCAAAAATGGACAAGGAAAGCTGGAATGATGTGATCTATCCAATATCAAACATGTGACAGCTATCAAATCTAAAAAATCCTTATAGTAGAAATGTCTAAAATTTAGTTGTGGACATCTTTGTCTTATGAAAACAAAGTTATGGATCAATGCAACACGTAGCTCCATGTGCATGCAATACTTTTTGCTATCATGAAACATATAAGAAGACATGTGCTTGGCCTTCACAATTGTTCATTATACCTTGTAGCTATCACATGGAAAATCAAATAAATATTCTCTATGCCAATACAAGAAGTACGAAGAAAAAATCCTAATGAAGCTAGTAAACAAACCTTCTTATAGAACTATCTACAATAGGCATGTTTCACATTTTGGATAATTTCTCAATAACTATTATCTTAACTTCTCTTATAGCTGATTATAGACTAGTACAATGGCTTAAATTTATGTATTCTAAGGCAACCAATGTTGCATGTTTATGAGAATTTGAATCATGGTCTATGTTAATGGCAGAAGTGTCCTCAGACACGTAATTTTATTAATCAGAAAAAAAACAATTACATAATTGATTTTGCAAGAGTTTACACCCGAACCACCAAACACTCTTGCAATGAGCTATTTATAAGCTCCATGTCCTAACTACCTCTAATTATGGATCACTTATTAAATAACAAGTGTCCATTTACAATAAATGCTATTCAAACCAACTCACTAACTAGTCTCCTAAAATAGAGCCTAAGATACGACACATTTGGAGAGTCATATCTAGTTACAACAATATGCTAATTCTAAAAGTCTCCATTAAATAATTAAACATTCTAGAATAATAATTATTAATTTAATATCTTAAATTAATAATTATTTTATTCTAGTTTTATAACCTATGATAAAATTGTATTTTTGGATCATCTAACATTCCCCCCTATGATCCAAAGATACATTACAACAGATACCAAGTTCATCCCTGAACTTAGTAAATTTTATTCTACCAAGCGGTTTCGTGAAAATGTCGGAGATCTGATCTTCGGAAGGACAATAAACTGGTTTGAGGACATCTTTGGCAATGAGAGACCTGATATGATGATACTTGGTGTCCACATGCTTTGTCTTTGAATGAAAAACTGGGTTCTTGGCAAGTTTGATGGCTGACTGGCTGTCAATGAACAATGATGTAGCTTCTCCCTGAGAAATGCCCAAGTCCTGCAAAATTCGGCGCAACCAAACAATTTCACATGCTGCTTCCCATGCTGAAATGTACTCTGCTTCTGCTGAAGAAGTGGCCACTGTAGCTTGTTTTTTACAACTCCAAGATACTGTTGCTGACCCCATATTCATTAAGTAACCTGATGTTGATGCTCGATCATCAATACTCCCAGCAAGGTGGGCATCAAAATATCCACCAAGTACAAAATTTTTAGTCTTTGTGTAAAGAAGACCAAAATCTTTTGTTCCTTCGATATATCGAAGAACTCTTTTGGCTGCATTCCAGTGGTTGTCTCGTGGTTCCTGCATAAAACGTGAAAGAATACTGACTGCATAAGATAGATCAGGACGAGTATTTGTCAAATAAATCAAGCTGCCAATCAACTGTCTGTAAGTTGTACTGTCCACCTTTTCCCCCCCTTCAAAGTTTGAAAGTTTCAAGTTTTTCTCCATGGGGGTGAGAACGGGCTTGCAATCTTGCATGCCAAATCGCTGAGGAACCTCTACGGCATAATTACTCTGAGAAATGAAAATATGATGTGGACGTTGGAAGACTTCAACTCCAAGATAGTAGTGAAGTAATCCCAAATCTGTCATCTTAAAACCTGCATGTAACTCCTTTTTCACCTATGCAATATGATCATCATGATTGGCAGTGATGATCAAATCATCTACATACATAACAAGAATTACCAAATATTTTCCCTGTTGTCGCACATACAAAGTATCATCAGATTCACTTCGTTGAAAACCAACTTTCTTAAGGTATTCATCCATCTTTGCATACCAAGCTCGGGGAGCTTGTTTTAACCCATATAAAGCCTTGATCAATTTGCATACTTTATGTTCGTGTCCTTCAACTTCAAAACCTGGTGATTGGGTCATATACACTTCCTCCTGTAAATCCCCGTTGAGAAAAGCACTTTTCACATCCATTTGATGAACTTTCCATCCTTTTTGAGCGACCAATGCAAGTGTTAATCGGATGGTGTTCCATTTAGCTGTTGGAGCAAAAGTTTCTTCATAATCAATGCCTTCCTGCTGTACAAAACCTTTTGCGACAAGTCGTGCTTTATACTTGTCAAGTTCACCCTTCTGATTATACTTAATTCTGTAAACCCATTTAGAGCCTATGGGTTTAACATTTGCTGGACAATCAACAAGTTTCCAAGTGTTGTTATCAAGTACTGCTTGATATTCTTCAACCATAGCGTGTTGCCATTCTTTATGTTTTACTGCCTCTTTATATGTTGAAGGTTCAGTAAAATCATTTGCTATCAAAGAAAAATTGCCTTCACTTCTATGTGCCCTTCTGGTGCCAGTTTTATTCTGTTCATTAGGCTTTACATCTTTCAAAAGTTGAATTGCCCATTTCAGAAGTTGGTGCTCACTTGTTTGTGCTTCTGTAAAGTCCCCATCATTGTAAAGAGGATTAATATAAACTGATGTTCGTCGTTCAGGTGAAGAATGTGGAGAATCACTGTCAGAAAAACTGCTGCTGCTTGGAGATGCGGATGAACTGCTAGAAGACCCAGATGATGTTGTTGATGTAGATGGACTGTATGACTCATCTTCAGAGGAAGGAAAATCAATTTCATACCAATTTGGTGAAGTTGGTTGACTTTGCATTTTTCCATTTCTTTTACTTCCTTTGGTTTCTAACTTGTGAAGAAGATTTTCAATTTCTTCAGCACTCTTACTCTCTGTTTCATAAAAAATGACATCCCTGCTCACAATGAATTTTCCATTGGTCAAAAGACGATACCCTTTCTTCTCATCAGAATAGCCAATCATTGTGCATTTTAAACTTCTTGAGTCAAGCTTAGTTCGTTTTTCTTTCGGAACTAAGGCATAACACACTGACCCAAAAACTCTAAGATGTTTAACTCGAGGTTTGAAACCAAACCAAGCTTCATAAGGTGTGATTCCGTCTAAAGAAGCAGTTGGAGATCTGTTTCTTAAGTAGACAGCTGTATGAATTGCTTTCGCCCAATATGTTGGACTTAACCTCTTGAAGGTTAACATGGATCTCGCCATTCCTAACAAAGTGCGATTCATTCTTTCAACTACTCCATTTTGTTGTGGAGTGTAAACATTAGTGAGATGTCGTTTTATGCCATTTTCACTGCAATAAGTTTTGAATTCATTTGAAGTGAATTCTCCCCCATTATCCGTCCTGAGAGTACCTATCTTTTCTTTGACTTCATTTTCAACAAGTTGGCGAAAAAGTTTAAACTTATCAAATGCTTCTGACTTGTTCTTCAAGAAGTAAACCCAAGTCATTCTGCTGAAATCATCAATGAATAGTAAGAAATATTTGCAACCACCAAATGAAGTTTGTAGTGGACCACAAACATCACTGTGAACTAGTTGTAGCCGCCTGTTTGCACGCCATGAACTTGTTGGAAAACTTTCTCGATTTTGTTTGCCATAAATGCAAGCTTCACATTTTTCATTTTCCCTTTTGAATGTGGGAAGTCCTTTAACCATTCCTTGTTTCTGCAATTGAGAAAGACTCTCAAAAGTCAAATGTCCATATCTTACATGCCATAGTCTGATAGGTGAAATACCTGTAGTCACTGCCCCTGCAAAATCAGAATGCCTTGGAATAACTGTCCCTTTCATCCGTAACAGTTTTCCATCTTCATAACCTGTCATAACTGTTTTCAAGTTCTGTTTCACTGAATTAATCTTCACTAATCCATCTTCCATAATCACCTGATGTCCTGCTTGTCGAATCGTGACTAAAGAGAGAAATTTTTTCTTGAAACTGGGTACATACCATACATTGGAAATCATTTTTTCTCCAATGTCAGGGAGAAAAACTTTTACTACTCCTTTTCCATAAGGAGTATGTTTTGTATCATCAGCAAGAAAAATGGAATTAAGTTGTCATTCTTGAAATTTCCAGAAAAATCACGTCGACAAGTCATGTGCTGAGTTGCCCCGGAATCCAAGATCCAGGCATCTTCATAGTCACTTCTAAGATGAGATGAAATTTGTGATGCTGGTGAGGAAGTAAAAACATATTCTGAGTTATCTTCATCTTGATCATTTGCAAATTGTGCTGAATGCTGCTGAAACTTGGGAATTTTATTAAGTGATGTTCGACAATATTCAGCATAATGGCCAACTTTGTTACATCTTCGACATACTATTTGACTTAAGTCTCTTCCTCTTCCTGAAGATTGTCCTCTACCTCTGCTTTGACTTCTATTTTGAGATTGTCCTCTACCTTGACTATTATATCCTTGTCCTTGAAAATTGCCTCTTCCTTGGTTGTTTCCTCTACCTTGAAAATTATTTCTTCCTCCTTTGTTAAAATTGTTGCCTCTGCTTTGGCTTCGACCTCGATTATGTGCCGCTTGATTCTGATTCCATCTGCCTCTTCCTCGAGAACTATCTGCTGATGACTTACTAGTGCTGGCTTCTGTGAGAAAAACATCTTCACCAACTTTCTTCCTCTTCCCAAAAGTTTTATCATGTTGACTTAACATTTCACAAAGTTCATCAAACTTTAGTTTTTCTAATTTCCCAGTTACTTGTAAAGTCTCTAAAAAATGCGTATAGGAAGAAGGAAGCCCAACAATTACAATTGTGACCATAAAGCTATCATCAATTGCGGGAAAACCAACATTAATAATTTCCTGCCTAATATTCTTAAGTCTGGAGAGATATTCAAGAATATCACCATCTTCAGTTAGTTTTTGTTGCAACAATTTTAACTATAGATCAACCTTCTTTGATTCAGGCTGAGTATCAAAGAGGTCTTTAAAAGTTTTCAAGGCAGTCCATGCATCTAAAGCATTTTCTATATGGACATACATTTCATCATTCACAGACGATTTAATAAGAGCTAAGGCTTTAGCATTCTTGATTTCCCATTTTTCCAGTGCATCTGCATCTGTGGGTTTATTCAGCTTAACATCTCCATCACATATTCCCTGCCATAATTAATTATAAATGAGTGTGCTTTCGATGAGTCGATGCCATGTTTTATAAGATTTGGTGCCTTCTAGTTTGTCGGAATCAGAAAACAAATTAATCAACTTAGACATTTTAGCGTTGTAGCGTCGCACCAAGAATCAGAACAGAAAGTACAAGATAGTCAACACAACACACCACACAAAAAACACGATCTATCGGGGCTTGGCGTTGACCCTCGAATAGTCGTCAAAACAGGGGAATATTGACTCAGCTTTGCACTTGGCTCTAGTCAATTTCTCAAATTTTTACAGGGCAACTTTCAAAATTTGACTTTTTACAATGGTGCTTTTGCACAATCTGGTAAAAAAAAAATTACCCCCCCTCAAAGTAAAATTACTTTGAGTTACATGTATCTCCTTCAAAAGATTACAAAAAAAAAAAAAAACACCTTATTGCTCCAAAAAATTACAATCACCTTATTGCTCCATCACAATAAATTCCCAAAATTACAAAGTGATCAGACCTCTTTAAAATACAATATGCATCAAATTACCCCACACAAAAAAAACTTTATGATCAAGCTGGCAGGTGGCAGGCTTCACTTTAGCTTTACGCTGGCAGGCTTCATTGATTGGCAAACCGATAGACCTCTTGTCCCGTCTTCACGTGTGTTTGTTTTTTTTGCAAATCAATCTTTGGCAAAGGAGTCCTCTTATAACCCAACCAATCTTATACTTTCCAATTCGTATGCGTATAGGTGCGCCGTGGGGATTTAATTTAGTAAACCAACTGATATTGGAAAGAGATCCAACACGATAGCTCTTTCACTGCTGGTGGGTATTTTGTTGTTGAAAAAACTCAATCGTGGCAGAAGACGGATTTCATGAAGAGCTTCACTGCGTTTTCGCTGCGATTCGAACTTTTGTAGGGATGCCAATTCTTAGTGAACATGAGATGCTCCTTGGGATAATTTGTGCTGTAAATACGGATCATTCGGATGGTTTTTTCATGAACTGGTTGAGTACTGTGTGAGAAAGACAAATCTGCTGTCTTTGCCACGCCTTTTCATTTCATGTAATAATGTGGCAACACAACGAGCACCCGTTGCACCAAGTGGGTGACCAAAAGCCATCGCTCCTCCATTAACATTCACTTTTTCAGAATCCAATTCTAATTTTCGGATTGTCTCTATGGAGTATTGAGGCGGCGCAACCATATAACTACACTCAGGACTCCCAAAAAACGCAACAATACTACAATCAGGACTCCCAGGCAACGGAACCAAACCAGTTTAAGGGAGATTCCGTGAGGGGAAAAAAATCAACTGCGTCCGGAGATTTAATTGCCTGCAAAGCAACTTGTCCACAATTTTTTTGAATCCGTCTATGCGGAATTCAATTGGGCCGTTCTGCTAATTATCATTCAAATTTTTAATTCTTGAGTTTGCCTGTACTGAAAAAACTCAACTGCGTCCTGAAAATCAACTGCGTCCCATACAACTAGATGCTGATTGTCAGTGTTAATGAATTTTGACCAACAACGCTTTCATTAATACATTTTCTTCAACACTTTCAATATTATACTAAAAAAAAATAATTCCATCCAACTTTGCATTAAATCCAGGCAGGGCGTATGTTCCAGCATCAAAAAATCATAATCAATTTGCAGATTAAAATCTGAAATCACAAAACTGGGAAATTTCATACCAATTATTCACTTGATCAAATCAAAAGAGTTTTCTAAAAACCTGTAGAGATGGAATCTTCTCCTCAAATCCACTGCAGCATTACTGGAGCTCCGATACCACAATAATGGCAGAAGTGTCCTCAGACACGTAATTTTATTAATCAGAAAAAAAAAAACAATTACATAATTGATTTTGCAAGAGTTTACACCCGAACCACCAAACACTCTTGCAATGAGCTATTTATAAGCTCCATGTCCTAACTACCTCTAATTATGGATCACTTATTAAATAACAAGTGTCCATTTACAATAAATGCTATTCAAACCAACTTGCTAACTAATATCCTAAAATAGAGCCTAAGATACGACACATTTGGAGAGTCATATCTAGTTACAACAATATGCTAATTCTAAAAGTCTCCATTAAATAATTAAACATTCTAGAATAATAATTATTAATTTAATATCTTAAATTAATAATTATTTTATTCTAGTTTTATAACCTATGATAAAATTGTATTTTTGGATCATCTAACATATGTTTTGACCTTCTTCCACCCTTTTTCTCACTATTTTTGAGAAATTCCACTTCTAGTATTTTCCTAACACCCATACCTATCCCCCATATTTTTTGCATAATTTTTCCTACCTCCCTTCCCTCTCGTTCCCTTCCCCTAAGAAGCTACTCTTTTGCATTGTGCTTTTACCTAGTCACCATGTTCTAACCATATCTCTTAAACCTCACATCCGTTTGCCATGAAATTGTTATATGAGATGAATGGGAATGAAATGAAAATGCCCACTCAATTTCACCTCAAAATGATGCATGGTTTTCGAGAAACGAGGCATCATCATCTACAACCATTTTCGAATTTTATCGAAATGAGTGACTCCAATTCGACTACAATTTTTTGTGGAGGTCAATTATGATGATATTAACTTTATGTAAAAATTTCAGCCCATTTGGATTTACCGTTTGGGAGATATGCTCAAAATACAATTGCTACAGGAGAGTTGTTGCGCTTTTGACTATGTTTATATCATCATTTTCAAAAGATATTTATGACCAAATGGAGATGAATTTTGGAAAAACAAAGGAGGTTTTCATTAACCATGGAACCAAGCACAATAAATTCTTTCTATTTTTGCACAAGTGTTATGGTTAAAGAGATATGAGTTTGTATTCCTTGCTGCTCTTTTCGCTGTGCTTCTGGACAATCAGTTTTGGAATCAAGTTTGAAGAGGCTAAAATGATGTTTTTCCATGGTTTAAAGGCTCCACAGTGTAGTGAAAATCTCCAAATTTCTTCACACATCTTAAGCAACACTCAAAACCCAATTCAAGTCATGAAAATTTCAAGTCAACTATTTGCTGCACTTCTGCCATGATTTGTTGCATTTCTGTGCGTCCAACTTCAAGCATGGATTCTGAACAAATGGGAAAGAATTTTTGAAAACAGGAGGAGGTTTTTGTTCATAACATACCCAAAAACAAAATTGTCTCTCATTTTTTACACAGCAGTTACTGTCTTGGAATTACAGGTGGCACTTTGAGACCCATTTTTCACAATTTTGCTAGGCCATAATTGCTGACAGGGTTCTAGAACTTTTTGAAATTTGACTTGGTGGACCTCCAACTTGGCATGGTTGACCTCAAATATATTTGGATAATGAAGTTTGAGGATTTTTCTATCATATCCCATGATTATCTCTTTAGTTATCACATTTTTAGTTAGTCAAAAACCAAACCCTAGATAGTAGGATATGGGCAAATTTTGTAAATATTTTATCCATGCATGCTAGGGAGTGTGAGGGCCAAGTGCCAAGGAAACACAAGGGATCAGCACTCATTTCAAATGCATGGAAATGAATTGTCAGCAAGTTCTAGGTGTGCTAAGGAGGGAGTGAAAATTTATACTAGCCAGTGCCAAGGTATCATAAGGGAGAACTAGGTCAAAATGCTTGGAAATGAACAAATAAGAGTGTTGCGTGCCAAGGAGTGTCAGCGAATTCCAAGTGCCCCAAGGACGAAGTGTGTTAGGATAAGTTAAGAATAGGACTTGCATGAGGTAAGCCTATGGTTGTGATAAGTTGTGTACAAAGTAGTTTCAGACAAAGTTAGAATTTGGGTTGCGCACAACATTGTTTTGTTAATGACTTGGTTGGCTTCCCAAGTCGCAAAAAAAGTAAGGCTATCTATGAGGGCATGATAGCTAGGGAGTGCCAAGGTGTTCTAGGGAATTGTAGGAAGTATTAACACATGCTAGACAGTTCCAAGGCATTTTAGGCATGCCAAGAAGTTCCAGGCGCTAGGGTGTGGCGCCAACACATGCTAGGGAGTGTTAGGGCCCAGTTCCAGCAAGACACAAGGGAGCAGTAGTTTCAAATGCATGGAAATAAATGAATAAGAGTGTGACAGATAGTGTTAGCTAGTGAGTACGAGGTGTGCTAAGTGTCAGGGAGTGCTAGGGAGTGCCAAATCATGCCAAGAAATGTGGGGGATGCTAACACGTGCTACAAAGTGCGAAGGGATTACTAGGCGTGCCATATGTTATGGCATGTCAAGATGTAAAATTTGTTGCTTAGTTGCTTAATTTTATGACCACAGTTGTATGTGAGCTTTGTCTTTGTAGCTTCTTAAGTTGGATAAGTTGAAATTATACATGATTAAACTAAGATTCATAGCTTCATTTAGGAGTAAAAGACTTCGTTTTAAGATTATACCTCCTTCATCATCCGTCAATGGCCTTTCTCCATCATTCCCCTCATCAAAATCCTTTCATTTCCTTATTTTACAAAAAACCCTAGAAATTTGTTGTGCTTTTACCCTAGGTCTGTGTTTTGACCTTCTTCCCCCCTTTTTCTCACTATTTTTGAGAAATTCCACTTCTAGTATTTTCCTAACACCCATACCTATCCCCCATATTTTTCCCATAATTTTTCCTACCTCCCTTCCCTCTCATTCCCTTCCCCTAAGTTGCTGCTCTTTTGCACTACGCTTTTACCTAGTCACCATGTTCTCGTCATATATCTTAAATCTCACATCTATTTACCATGAAATTTTACAGGAGATTAATGGGGATGAAATGAAAACACCTACTCAATTTCAGCTGAAAATGATGCACGTTTTTTGAGAAATGAGGCATCATCATCTACGGCCATTTTGGGCTTTTCTCAAAACGTGTGACTCCAATTGGACTGAAGTTTTTTGTGGAGGTGAATTATGATTCTATTAACTTTCTGTAAAATTTTCAGCCGATTTGGATTTACCATTTGGGAGATATGCTCAAAATAAAATTGCTACAGGAGAGTTGCTGCGCTTTTGACTATGTTTTTATCATCATTTTCAAAATATATTTATGACCAAATGGAGATGAATTTTGGAAAACCAAAGGAGGGTTAGGTTAAACATGGCACCAAACACAATAACCTCTTTCATTTTTTGCACAGGTGTTATGGTTAAGGAGATATGAGTTTTTCTTCCTTGTTTCTCTTTTCGCTGTGCTTCTCGACAATCCGTCTTGGAATCAAGTTTGAAGAGGATAAAATGATGTCTTTTCAAGGTTTAAAGGCTCCATGGTGTAGTGGAATTCTCCAAATTTCTTCATAGGTCTCAACAACACTCAAAACCCAATTCAAGTCATCAAAATTTAAGGTCAACTATTTGTTGTGCTTCTGTCATGATTTGTTGCATTTCTGTGCAACCGACTTCAAGCTTGGATTCGGAACAAATGGGAAAGTATTTTTGAAAAGCGGAGGAGGATTTGGTTCATAACCTACCCAAAAACAAAAGCCTCTCTCATTTTTTACACATCAGTTAATTTGTTGGAGTTACAGGTGGTAGTTTGAGACCCATTTTTCACAATTTCACTAGGCCATAATTGTTGAAAGGGTTCTAGAATTTTTTGAAATTCGAATTGGTGGACCTTGAACTTGGCATGGTTGACCTAAAATCCATTTTGACAATGAAGTTTGAGGATTTTTCTATCATATCCCATGATTATCTCTTGTTTTATCACATTTTTAGTTAGTCAGAAACAAAAGCCTAGATAGTAGGATATGGGCAAATTTTGTAAATATTTTATCCATGCATGCTAGGGAGTGTGGTGGCCAAGTGTCAGGGCAACACAAGGGTGCACTCATTTCAAATTGATGGAAATGAATTGTCAGTGAGTTCTAGGTGTGCTAAAAAGGGAGTAAAAAGGTATATTAGCCAGTGCCAAGGCATCACAAGGGAGAACTAGGTCAAAATGCTTGGAAATGAACAAATAAGAGTTTTGTGTGCCAAGGAGTGTCAACGATTTCCAGGAACCCCAAGGATGAATTGTGTTAGGATAAGTTCAGAATAGCACTTGCAAGAGGCAAGCCTATGGTTGTGATAAGGTGTGTACAAAGTAGTTTCAGACAAAGGGAGAATTTGGGTTGGGCACAACATTGTTTTGTTAATGACTTGGTTGGGTTCCCAAGTCACAAAAAAGGTAAGGCTATCTATGAGGGCATGACACCTAGGGAATGCCAAGGTGTTCCAAGGAATGCCTAAGGCTATCTATGAGGGCATGACACCTAGGGAGTGCCAAGGTGTTCCAAGGAATGCCAGGAAGTACTAACACATGCTAGACAGTTCCAAGGCATTTTAGGCATGCCAAGAAGTTCCAGGCACCAGAGTGTGGCGCCAACACATGCTAGGGAGTGTTAGGGCCAAGTTCCAGGGAAACATAAGGGAACAGTAGTTTCAAACGCATGGAAATGAATGAATAAGAGTGCGACAGAGAGTGTTAGTTGGTGAGCACGAGGTGTGCGAAGTGTCAAGGAATGCTAGGGATTGCCAAAGCATGCCAAGAAATAAGGGGGATGCTAACATGTGCTACATAGTGCCAAGGGATTATTAAGTGTGCCAGATGTTATGGAATGTCAAGATGTAAAAAATTTTCCTTAGTTGTTTAATTTTACGGCCACGGTTGGATGTGAGCCTTGTCTTTGTAACTTGTTAAGTTGGATAAATTGAAATTATACATGAGTAACCTAAGATCCATAGCTTCATTCATGAGTCAAAGGCATTATTTTTAAGCTTATACCTCCTTCATCATCCTTGACTAGCCATTCTCCATCATTCCCCTAATCAGAATCCTTTCATTTCCTTATTTTAGAAAAATCCTCAAAATCTACTGCGCATTTACCCTAGGTCTGTGTTTTGACCTTTTTACCCCATTTTTCTGACTATTTTTGGGAAAATCCACTTCTAGTATTTTCCTGACATCCATACCTATCCCCCATATTTTTCCCATAATATTCCCTACCTCCCTTCCATCTCATTCCCTTCCCCAAGTTGCTACTCGTTTTCACTGCGCTTTTACCTAGTCACCATGTTCTCATCATATCTCTTAAACCTCACACCTATTTTCCATGAAATTTTTACAAGAGATGAATGGGGATGGAATGAAAACACCCACTAAAGTTGAGCTCAAAATGATGCATGATTTTTGAGAAATGAGCCATCATCATCTATATCTATTTTGGGATTTTCTCAATATTTGTGACTCTAATTGGGCTGAATTTTGTTGTGGAGGTGAATTATGATGAAATTAAATTTCTCTAAAAATTTCAGCCCATTTGGATTTACCATTTGGGAGATATTCCCAAAATACAATTACTAAATGAGAGTTGTTGTTTTTACTATGTTTTTATCATCATTTTCAAAAGATATTTATGACCAAATGGAGATGAAGTTTGGAAAACCAAAGGAGGTTTCATTTAACCATGGAACCAAGCACAATAACCACTTTCCATTTTTGTACAGGTGTTATGGTTAAAGAGATATGAGTTTTTCTTCCTTGCTACTATTTCCGTTGCGCTTCTAGACAATCAGTTTTGGAATCAAGTTTGAAGAGGCTAGAATGATGTTTTTTCATGGTTTAAAGGCTCCACAGTGTAGTGGAAATTTCCAAGTTTATTCACGAGTATTCAGAAGCACTCAAAACTTCATTCAAGTCATGAAAATTTCAAGTCAACTATTTGTTGCGCTTCTGCGAGGATTTGTTGCATTTCTGTGTGACCAACTTCAAGTTTGGATTTTGAACAAATGGGAATGTATTTTTAAAAATGGGAGGAGGTTTTTGTTCGTAACATTCCCAAAAACAAATTAGTCTCTTAATTTTTACACAAAATTACTGTCTTGGAGTTACAGGTGGTACTTTGAGACCCATACTTTGAGACCCATCTTTCACAATTTCGCTAGGCCATAATTGCTAGCAGGGTCTAGAACTTTTTGAAATTCGACTTGGTGGACCTCCAACTTGGCATGGTTAACCTCAAATCTATTTGGATAATGAAGTTTGAGGATTTTTCTATCACATCCCATGATTATCTCTTCATTTATCACATTTTTAGTTAGTCAAAAACCAAACCCTAGATAGTAGGATATGGGAAAATTTTGTAAATATTTTATCCATGCATGCTAGAGAGTGTGAGGGCCAAGTGCTAGGGAAACACAAGGGAGCACTCATTTCAAATGCATGGAAATTAAATTTAAGTGAGTTATATGTGTTCTAAGGAGGGAGTGAAAACGTATACTAGCCAGTGCCAAGGCATCACAAGGGAGAACTAGGTCAAAATGCTTGGAAACGAACAAATAAGAGTGTTGTGTGCCAAGGAGTGTTAGCGAATTCCATGTGCCCCAAGGACGAATTGTGTTAGGATAAGTTCAAAATTGGACTTGTAGGAGGCAAGCCTATGGTTGTGATAATGTGTGTACAAAGTAATTTCAGACGAAGGGAGAATTTGTGTTGGGCACAACATTGTTTTGTCAATGACTTGGTTGGGTTCCCAAGTCGCAAAAAAAGTAAGGGTATCTATGAGGGCATGACAGCTATGGAGTGCCAAGGTGTTCCAGGGAATGTCAGGAAGTACTAACACATGTTAGACATTTCCAAGGAATTTTAGGCATGGCAAGACATGCCAAGTGCTAAGGCATGCCAAGAAGTTCCAAGCGCTAGGGTGTGGCAACAACACATGTTAGGGAGTGTTATGGCCAAGTTCCAGGGAAACACAAGGGAGAAATAGTTTCAAATGCATGGAAATTAATGAATAAGTGTGTGATAGAGAGTGTTAGCTAGTGAGTACGAGGTGTTCTAAGTGTCGTGGAGTGCTAGGGAGTGCCAAAGCATGCCAAGAAATGTGGGGGATGCTAACATGTGCTACATAGTGCCAAGGGATTATTAGGCATGCCAGATGTTATGGTATGTCAAGATGTCAAATTTGTTGCTTAGTTGTTTAATGGGTGGTTAGTTGCTTAGTTGTTTAAAAGGGTGAAGTAGATGAATGTGAGGGGTAAAAGTAAATGTAAATAATGGGTGGTTAGTCTTTGTAAGTTGTTTTGATGTAAATTTGACCTCATTTATGAGAGAGGTTGGAGTCAAAGTTAATTGTAGAAGTTGTTTTTAACTTCCCTAGACATTAGGGTTTGGTTAGAATAGCTCATGGAACAGTTCCTAGAGTCATGGATTTGACCCCTTAGAGTGGGAGATGTTGTTTTGATCTTTATGTATCAATTTCTCAATGATAGAACGGGTTGGATTTCAGAGGAGAGAACTATTGTAGCTTGTACTTGGACATTTTCTAGAAATCAGAGGACACAGTTTGCAATTCTATTATCTAGGAATTATTGTGCAGTAAGTTTGTGATGTTATTTTTTTTTGTTATAGCTTTATATGAAAGATATTCATCTTCTCTTTCCATTCATCAATTCTTCAATGGTTTTCCTTATAGTTTATAAACAAAATTATTTGCATAAAGCTTTGTTTTGATGGAAAAATCATTATGTGTTACTTTCTTTCTTGCTTAATGAATTCATGTTTCATGCTCATTAAGACCTTTTGCTTCTTCTAAACACTACACTACACCAACAAACCCTAAGATCCATCACAAAAGTAATGCTACCTTTCTCCTTTATATCTTTGTTGTTGTAACCGTTTGATCCTCTAGCCTAGTTAGATGGTTTTTGTCCCTTATCCAGCAACAAAACCCTAAATTTTCCAAAACCCACCTGAGCCTAGCTATCTAACCTAAAATCCTTTACATTCTAGTCATCTCTTGGCTATGATTTCATAGAGAGAGCCCTCTCTTGTTTGGTAGGGCTAGCTACCAAACTAAAAGCTTGGTCTATGGTTACCTCCGTCGATCTCCTCATCAGCTTGGGACATTGTGGAGGAATATAACAGAGGGCATGACAACTAGGGAGTGCCAAGGTGTTCTAGTGAATGTAAGGTTTCCAAGTCATGGAAAAATGTAATGCTAGTTGTGAGGTCATGACTGCCAAGGTGTGTTAGGGAATGCTAGGGCATGCTAACATGTGCCAGATAGTACGAAGACATGTCAAACAAGCTAAGATGTGCTATCTGATATGGCATGCCAAGATGTACAAAGGTGTGGTAATGCATGCCAGGGATTTTCAAGGCAACAAAAGGGAGGAACAAGTTAAAATACAAGGAAATGAGTGCATAATAGGGTTAATAAGTCATCAATTTACCTTTTTCATGAGGGGCATGCTAGGCACACCAACACTAGGTGCCAAGTGCCAAGTGTCATTAATGCATTCTAAGTGCCAAATCTTCCTTCGTTTCTTCTCATCTAGTTTCCAATAATTGATCTCAAATAACTTTAATATTAAACCATGCCAAAGTATACCAAGTCATCTCAGTGCATGCCAAACATGTTAAAACTTGCCAAGTGCCAGTGTACATCAGCGAGTGTACTGATGCATGCTATGAAGTGGCAGAGCATATCGAAGAGTGCTAAGGTGTGCTAGAGAGTGCCAATGCATGTTGAGGAGTGTTAGGGAGTACTAGGACAACACAACGGAGCAATAGGTCAAAATGCATGGAAGTGAATGAATATGAGGGCGTGTCGGGGAGTGTCAATGAGTGTTGGTTGTCATGCCAAGGAGGGAATGACAAGGTATGCTAAGCACGGGTAAGGCATACCAGGGAATATCAGGGAATGTCAAGAAGTGATAGAGTGTGCTAGGTAGTTATGGGGTGTGATAACATGTGCCAAATAGTGCCAAGGAATGTTAGATGCTAAGGAATGCTAGGATGTGAATGGAGTCAGAGTATGTCAATATGCGTCAAGGATTTTCAAGGAAACAAAAGGAATAACCAAGCTAAAATTCAAGAAAATGGACACATAGAGGGTTAATAAGTCAGGACTTTATCTTTTTCAAAAGCGGCATGCTAGGCACACTAATAATATGTTCCAATGCATGCCAAGTGCCAATGTGTTCCAAGTGCTAATGTCTGTCACTGCAATGTTATGCCAAGGTGTTCCAGGGCATGCTAGGGACTACATGGCATGCTAACACATGATAGGCAAGTGCTATGATATGCTAGGGCATTCCAACATGTGCTTGGGTGTCCTAATCATGGCAAAATGTTCGAGGTACAAAGATGTTCCAAGACATGCGAGGTGCCAAGGAATGTTAGTGTATTGTTCCAAAGCATGTTAAGGTGTGCCATGAGTGTTGAGGAGTGCTAGGTCTATCTCATTAATAGAATTGACATAGCTTGATTATTTATTAAATAATATAGTTCCTACACACACTAGTGAAAATTTGTTTAAAGGAAATTTGCTAGATAATAAACCTAATAGAGATGAATCATGTCTTGACTCATAGGAAAACTATATTCTTATGATGTGAGGGAAATGATACACATTAATTACTTCTTAACAAATTGACTGACTATTATAACCACTATGACCTTGGACACATAATGAAAAAGACTCGACAACAATGGTCTTAAATCGTTATCTTTTGACAAAAAATATAATAACAGGTACATAGCATCATAAAAAATCATTGGAGTGATCAATGATGACGAACCTTTTTTGACCGTCACCAAAAGTAACCAAAAAGAGCATTGGTGAGTGTCAATAAAAGATCAACACTAGAAGTGTCACCAAAGAGAGAATTAGTGATGGGCCTTTAATGACCCTCACCAAAAGTGTTGCCAGAAGAGAGAATTAGTGATGGCCCTTTAATGACCCTCGCCAAAAGTGTCACTGAAAATGGCTTTGGTGACAAACCTTAAAGGACCATCGCTATATACACTTACAACAACGATTTTTTAAAGACCGTCACCATATGCAACATTGGTGACAAACCTTAAAGGTCCATCACAGGCATGATGCATCATCAAAAAATCATTAGAATGATCAATGATGATGAACATTTATTGATCGTCACCAAAAGTAACCAAAAAGATCATTGGTGATGATCAATAAAATACTATCACTAGAAGTGTCAGCAAAGAGAGAATTAGTGATGGGCCTTTAACGACCCTCACCAAAAGCGTCCCCAAGAGAGAATTAGTGACGGGCCTTTAATGACCCTCACCAAAAGTGTCATTGAAAATGGCTTTGGTGACAAAACTTAAAGGACCATCACTATATACACTTACAATAATGCTTTTTTAAAGACCGTCACTATATGTGACATTGGTGACAGACCTTAAAGGTCCGTCATAGGCATGGCCCTCACCAATGACCTTTTTTCTTGTAGTGGTAGATCCAACAAAAGAAGATTTTAAAATTTCTATCTAGACACTTTTTTTTCCAAGCATCTCTTATGGAGCCTTGGAAATAGGTTGAGTAATGAGTATATGCATAGGTAACTAGGTGGCTCTTGGTTAATGAAAATCTTGCCAAAAGTACCTCTACACTAAGGAGATCCTTGTAGAATATCTATGTCTCAAACTTGGTGACGTTTCAACACATTCACCAATTTTAAGAGCTTTAGTAGGAAGGCATCAAAATTTGTAGAGAATCTAGCTTGGTGGGCCTCATATTTTGTGAGAAAGAGTGAGTAGATTGCAGAGTATTGGCTTATTTCACTCCTTACATAATATCAACAACCTTTTTATGTGATTTCTAGTTATGAATAATAAAGGTTTTAAAGTAAATTCTACTCATTCTCGTATTTTAAGGGGTTTCACTGATCTAGGAATAAGGTGAGTAAAAAGGAATATGAGCTTACTGATAATGACATCGATGCACAGGATCTAGAGTGTCTTTTATATTCCCTTGATGTTGAGCCAACCAACCAGATAAGGGAGGTTCGTCTATTATAGAAGTAGCTAAAGCAATGCCTTTTCCCACCCAGGAAGACCTTCTGTAGCATTTTAGTGCTCGATCCCCTACGTACACTTGGAGGGATATGATTTGGGTTCACCATATCCCCATCAGCTAACCTGCCCAAAATGCACCCAACCGGCAAGATGTCGACTTCCCTGCTTAAGGGCCTTTCAAAGATGCAAGAGAAAGGTGAGTTCATGTTATCAGGTTGGAAATATTGATCAATCAATATTTTAGTCCAATCTATAGACCTGAGCTGTGATTTCAATGTGTGTTTTTAGATAAGCATACCCCCAAGCCAACGCGATTTCTTTATGAATGGGCTATGTTTCCAGAGATCAAATGAGACGAGTAGATGCGATTGTTACATTTTCTCTTTAGCACATTGATTCGAAGCAGCTAGAGACGATTGAAACACCCTTGTGGCCACAATGCTGGCATTCTAAGCATCTAAGCCTCTAATTCGGGTTGTCTTCTCCTACTCCTTATGATAAATGACCTACGAAAGTCATCAAATGCCAACGCCATCCCTGCAAACAGTAGCAAAGTGCAACATAGAGATTAAAGCATAAACTTAAAATCTAGGATGCAAAAAGTAGTGGATTTTGAACCAGAGATCTGAGGTTTGTGTTCTCCTCTCTGTGTGGAAGAAAGCTGAAAGTAGGTGGAAATGCAGTGAGCTTAGAAATGAAACATACCTGGGCGTAGTTAATGGACTAAAGATGCAATGGTGGGGTTCAATATCAAGTTGGTAAAACCCTAATTCGAAACTCTCTCCAATTGTGTTTTCCCTTTGGCCTTGTTAAAAGTGAAAATATACTTGTTTTCCCTCCGACCCTGTGAAAAGTGAAAATATACTCATTTTCCCTCCGACCCAGTGAAAAGTGAAAATATACTCATTTTCCCCCCGACCTAGTGAAAAGTTAAAATATACTAGTTGTTTTAGAATGTAAATGAGTATTGGAGTTGGGAGGGAGTTTGTACATCAAAATTAATGCTAAAATTTTTCAAAAGGCTAAAATTTTCCTCCTTGAAACAAGGTAAATACAATATTTTATTTAATAAGTTTGTAGTTGTATTTGAAAAACTAACAAAAAAAAATTTATGGTTGTGTTTGAAAATATTTCTTCCATATTTTGTGTATTTATCATAATAATAATAATCTAATTTTAAGATTACCGTTTTTATGTAATGATTTTGTTATTATTTTATATAGATAGACATGTTGTACTTTTGGAATTTGAAAAGGAAACACATGCTCCTAACTTGGTTGTATTGAAAACATTTAAGTGTTCTTGTATATTACGTGGGTGCAAACAAGATAGAGTATATGGTAAGTGGATTTAATAGTTAAAACAAGTGTTAGTTTCTTAAAAGTCATATGGCAAATTTGCAAGGAGTATGGTATGTACGATTCTTTAGGTTAAATATATTCAAATAGTTGTGTGAATAGGGTTGTAAGAACCTCTATTTCCATATTTAGAGAATGGAGTCCTCTCCAAGTCACTCACGTAGTTTAGGTTGTCATAAGAAAAGTAGGTGTTTTTCCTTAAGATGTGAACATTTTATTATAAGTAGTGTGATAATGTGGTTTCAACGAGGCATTAAAAGATGGAACGAGCAAGAAAATTTGGGATGCTAGTGTTATGTTCTACTTGAGGCATGAGTGCATGTCCAAGAAGACTCTAACAAGGGCTGAAGAGGTGGAATAGTTAGAGAGGTTGGGGATTGTAGTCTCACTTAGAGTTGTAGACAAGCAAGTTGAGCACCATGATAAGTTGTGAAGCAAACATAAGATGTGCTGAGTTGCACGAAGGAAACTTGGTAATGGTATTAAGTAAACATTCCTTGGTCGAAGTTGATACCCTCTCCTTGGAACTACCACTTTGCAAGACAAATAAGAAACATGAAACGTATGTGCAACCCACTAAAGAAGTTGGCATGGTTGTTGCAACATATATAGGTGGTTTTGTTGTGTTGCAAAAGGAGGTGTTGGAACTTTGAAGGTGACCATTAGAGTAGATTTTTCATGGAGTGTCAAGGAGGTGCATGGATATGATAAGGAGAAAATTATACAAATCTAAAAAATAGGCTAGATTGGGTTAGGATATTACTGTTTTGGGACATCCAAATTTGAAGATACATTTTATGGAGGTGTAGTCTAAGTTCTTGGGTGTAGGGAACATATTATGGGTATGTTGGAATTTTGGTTTGCGTTAGTGGTCTTAGTGTATTATGTTTGATGAAAACTAGTTAGAATGTCTTCCATGCAGATAAATATCCCACAAGTTTGATATGGCTTAACCATTTGGCATTGCAAGGTGTGTTATGCCCAAATTTTGAGGAGACAATTAAAACCATCTTAGAGTGTGATGGGTTGTACCATGGACTTAGGTCCACTTGCATGGGTTGAGGTGTAAAGGTACCTCGTGAGTTGAGGAAAATTACTACAATGTTTACCTAAATAAATCATTTATAATATAAGATTAATGAGTTTTTTGTGGAGAATGGAAGAGGAATATAATAAAGGAGACACATTGAGGTTTGTTGCAAATCAATCAAAAGGAAGTAAAAATATCTTCTATTAACAGGATTTTTCAAGTTTCCTCTTCAATAGGACTGAATTTTTGTTGGCGCAAGGGATTAGCCTCAAAAGTATTGATTCAATACTCTAGAAATCTAGGACATGACATATCCAAGCTAGTCCATTAGATAGATTCATCTTAGGAAAAGGTTGCAAAGGCTAAGGTGAAAATATCCCCCTTTTAATGTGGGTTTTAAACCTTCCATTTGAAAATGATAAAAAACTCAATGCCAATGCTTAATCCATGGTTTGATTATTTTTATTTCAATTTGGCCTTGAATGTTGAGATCTTTCTTTGGGTCTAGTTATCAATTTTTCATTTCATTTATCTATTGAGAAGGTTGTAAGGGCTATAAGGGATAACATGGTTATTTTCCAACACCCCTCCCTCAAAACAATATAAAGATATGGTGTGCCACATTTTTTTGTTGTAATATTTCAACCATAAGCCCATCCTATGAGGATGCCCTTGAAGGGAGGCTATGTAAAGGAAGTGGAAAAAAAAATTAAGTTGAGTCAGAGGAGGGGCATGGATTGCAAGTGTCTCTAGAGGTTTGGAAAAAGGTGAGGGGGAATGGATTTTACCACCTATTACAACGTCTACTATTCCACCATTTGAGGGGTTAGAGGGAACTGACTTTAAGGGTCATAAGTGAAATCTCATAAGGATCTTAAAAAAGAGAAGGTATGTGTGATTTAGCATATGATGGATTCTTCAACGGATGAATTTTTGGATGATATTTCCTATTAAATGGAAAAAATTTAAGCCCTGCCACCTATAGAATAAGTAGATTATGAGCAAATGTTTCCTAGGATTCAAAGAATCTCTCCATATTTTTTCCATGTGATACATGGAATTTATGTTCAAGTGTTGATAACTTGTGTTAAGATATCATCTTTGATTCAGGGCACATATACTTCTTCAACTAGTGGTGGAGAGTCCAACCAATGAGTAGGAAAAGTTGTTCATTTACAAGGTTGGCATCAATTGCATATTCTCCCTCTCTACACCACTTTAAGATGAGGAGTGTGAATAATGGACTTATTATTGTAAGAAATTGCAAATATTGGATTATCTTGAAGTTCAAGGGCTTGAATTGGGTGCCTCAACCTAAAAATATTTAAAGAAACTTGTTTTTTTCAATTAAACCCTTATGGTCAAGGAGATGCAAAAGAGGAAGGCCTTATGTCTATTTTTAGGTGGTTGTAATGACCCTGGTCTTGTGGTAACTATGTAGATATGAAGTTAATGGTCTTGATATTAGTACATTCATGTATATAATGTAAATATTTTCCTATCACCTTTCATTGTATAAATATGAAAAATATTTTGGGGTTGCGCTGATGTACATGTTGAAGTTTCACTAGCATGATTATGGGAAACAGATCTTAGTTATCCTTGTGTACATGGGGAATATCATAATTACACTATAGCCACAAATATAATAATGAATAGTGTCTAACTGAATCAAAACCCTAACCATCGACCCAACCTCCATTGATGAGTTTTCAACAAATGGTCCTTCCTTAACGTAACCACTTATAATTATTGATGGCACATTTTTCTAACTCATGGAACATTGTATTAACTAGGGGGATTTAGATGGAACCTCAATGGATTCAAGGTGAGCATAATAACCAAAGTTCAACATATACCACAATAACCTTGACATATGTGTTTATACCAGGGGAATGATATAAGTATAAGGAACTATATCAGTGGGGAGGGTGGGGTAAAGAGAATATAGCTCAACTCATATAGTTAAAAGAGCAAAAATAATTCCACCCAAGAGCTAAGAAGAGACTCACAGACACTCACAGTCATAATATTTTATAGGCCTTGATGCAGCCAATGAGGGCAGGGAGATATTTTACAACCTAGTAGCACACGTGAATAGATTTTTCTCCTCCCTCAAACCTTGTCGATTCTAGAACGAGCCTAGGAAGAGGTAAAATGATAGATAGGGAGAAAATGGGAGGCCAAGTGGACAGAAAGCGAAAATCCAGTTAGCCAAACCCTAACTAACCAGAAGCATGGAGAGGGAAGTAGAAAGAGGAGATAAATTAGGATAAGGAGAACAAGAAGTAAAAGAGCATAGTCAGAGGAGAGTAAGGGAGAAGGAACTGAGAGTGAATAAGATGAGGAAAGGGTAATCAAAGGCAAGGAAGTCACTGGGTAACTACTCGAAGGGTGTTGTTGCAAGGAGGGTGTCACACTTGGACATCGTGGGATCTTCACCACAAAGATAGAAAATTGAATTATGATGTCAACGGTAAGCCTCCATCATGTTGTTGAACTATACATTTGACATTTACTGCATCAAACTACCACTTCTTTGCATCTAATTAACAATCGAGTTCTCGGGTATAGTGTAATAGAAAAATCATTACCATGACTCTCTTTTGAGCACTAAAATTTCCCAAATATATTATAGACGTATAATTTCTAGTTAGTTTTACAATCCAAGGTTTAGAAACCTTACCGTCATGCTTGTGGCTTAGCCACCTTCCAACTGGTGTGGTAAAGACACCTAGTAATATTTTCACACTGAATACTATACAATAAACATAACCCTAGTCTCTTAGTGAAGAACAAATAACTATATAGACTATGGAAGGGTTTTTGGATTGACTCTTGGTGAAACTCACTATAGTTAAGTGTGGCAATGTGTGTTCAGCGTTATCAAGTGCTAGGGAAAAACAAGGGAGCAATAGGTCAAAATGCATGGAAATTAATGAATAAAATTGTGTGGCAGGGAGTGTCAGGGAGTTCGAGGTGTGGTAAGGGGGGAGTGACATGGTATGCTAGGAAGTGTTAATTCATGTTAGCATTCCAGAGCGGCATGCATCCAAGATGTGCCAGGTGCTAGGGTGTGCCAAAACGTGCTAGGAAGTGTGAGGGAGTGATAGGAATGCATAAGGGAGCTCTAGGTGAAAATAATGCATGGAAATGAATGATTAAGAGTTTGTGATCAGAAGTGTCAGTGAGTTCAAGGTGTTCTAAGGAGGGAGTGACAAGGTATGCTAGGAAGTGCTAAGGAATACTAGAGGCCAGGAAAACATGCCAAGACATGTTAGGTGCTAGAATGTGCCGATGCATGCTAGGGAGAGGCATGGAGTGTCAAGGGAAAACAAGGGAGCACTAGTTTCAATTGCATGGAAATGAATTAATAAGAGTGTTTAATAAGGATTTTTAGTGAATTATAGGTGTGATAAGGAGGGAGTCACAAGGTATGCTAATCAGTGACAAGGTACGCTAGGTAGTGCCAAGGAATGCTAGAGTGTTAGTGTGACATGCCAAGATGTGCCAAGTCCTAGGGTGTGCCAATGTGTGTAAAAGATTCTTACGGAGTTCCATTGGAACATATGGGAGAACTAGTTCAAAATTCATCGAAATTAACAGATAAGAGTATGTAATAAGGAGTGTCAACGAGTTTTAATTGTGCTAAGGAGGGAGTCACAAGGTTATATGTTGGACAGTTCCAAGGAATGTTAGAGTGTTAGGTCAAGGACTGGTAGGGTGGCATAGGGAGTGCCAAAGCATTCCAAGGAATGCAGAGGATGCTAATACGTTCCATGTAGTGCCACGGGCTTGTTAGATGTTCCAGATGTTATGGCATGTGAAGATGTAAACTATGTTGCTTACTTGTTTTATGGGAACAATTGGATGTGAGCCTTGACTTGGTAAACTATTAAGTGGGATGAGTTAAGAGTGGACATGAGAAGCCTAAGATGAGTTATAGACCATTATTAGGTGAACAATTCATAGTCTAGTTGTAGTAAATGTAACTTGGTCAAGTTGTCGCAGTCGAGGAAGGATTTGGTTGGGTTCGCAAGTCTAAAAAAAATAAGGGTAGTTATGAGGGCATGGTAGCTAAGGAGTGTCAAGGCATGCCAAGGAATTAAAAGGCGTGCTAACATATTCTAGATAGTGTCAATGCATGCCAAGGAGTATTTGGGAGTGTTGGGGTATCACAAGGGAGAACTAGGTCAAAGTGCATGGAAATGAACGAATATGAGATTCTGTCAGGGAGCATCAGTGAATTCTAGGTGTCCCATGGATGAAGTGTATTAGGAGAATTTCACAATAGGACTTGCAGAAGAAAAGCCTAAAATTGTGATAAGGGGATGGAAAAATCTGTTTTAGACAAAGGGATACTTTGGGCTAGGCACAACATTATTTTTTCAATGACATGGTTGGCTTCCCAAGTCGCAAAAGAAGTAAGGCTATCTATAATTCCATGACATCTAGGGAGTGCCAAGATGTGCAGGCAATACTAGGAAGTGCTAACACATGCTAGAAGGTTTGAAGGCATGTTAGGCATGCCAAGACATGGCAAGTTCTAAGGCATGCTAAGATGTGCGAGGTTCTAGAATGTGGCGCTAACACATTCTAGGGATTTCCAGGGAAACACAAGGTAGGACTAGTTTCAATTTCATGGAAATGAATGAATAAGAGTGTGTGATAGGGAGTGTTAGCGAGTTGTATGTTTGGTAAGGTGAGACTGAAAAGGTATGCTAGGTAGTGCCAAGGCATGGCAGAGTGATAGGAAAGAATGCCAAGATGTGCTAAGTGCCAGGGGTGCCAATGTGTGTCAAGGGGTGTTAGGGAGTCTTAGGGAAACAAAAGGGAACACTAGGTCATAATGCATGGAAATGAATGAATAAGAGTGTGTGATATGGAGTGTTAGTGAGTTCCAAGTGTGCTAAGTAGGAGTGGCAACGCATGGTTTGCAATGCTAAGGAATGCAAGATTGCTAGGGTAGCATGCATCCAAGATGTGCGAATATGTGAAAGGATATTTTAGCTGGGAGTTCCAGGGAAACATAAGGCAGCATTATGTTAAAATGCATGGAAATGAACAAATAAGAGTTTGTGATTAGAAGTTTCGTTGAAGTCCATGTGTGCTAAGGAAGGAGTAACAAGGTATGGTAGGAAATGTTAAGGCATGCTAGAGGCCATGGCAACATCCCAGGTTGTCATAGGTGCTAGGGTGTACCAACATGTGTCAAGGAGTGCTAAGGAGTGTTAGGGAAACACAAGGGATCACTAGGTAAAAATTCGTGGAAATGAATGAATAAGAGTTTGTGAATGGGAGTGTTAGTGAGCTTTAGGTGTGTTAAATAGAGAGTGACAAGGTATTCTAGGTAGTTCCAAGGAATCCTAGAATTCTAGGGCTGTAGGCTAAGATGTGTGAGGTGCTAGGGTGTGCCAATGCGTGATAGGGACTGTCATGGAAACATAAGGAAGAAGTAGGTAAAAATGCAAGAAAATAATCGAATATGAGTGTGTGAGAGGGAGTATCAATGAGTTCTAGGTGTGTTAAGGAGGGCGTGACAAGGTTATATGCTAGGTAGTGCCAAGGCATGCTAAACTCCCAAGGTGTGTCAGGAATTTCTATGGTGTGAAAGGGTGTGTCAAAGCATGCCAATGAATGTAGGGGATGTTAACACATGCCACATAGAGCCAAGGAATTCTAAGACACGTGAGGTGCTATAGCATCTCAAGATGTAAATTGTGTTGCTTAGTTGTTTTATGACCAGGGTTGGATGTGATGGGCCTTGTCTTGGTAACTTTTAAGTGGGATGAGTTGATATTGGACATCAGTATCCTAATATGAGTTATAGGTATTTCTTAGTTGAACAAGGCATATGCTGAATTTCCATGACACATGATAATATGGTTTTTGTATTAGAATCTTTGATGTGAACACACTCAAGTGCCACAAGACATCTACTTTGCGAAACGAAATCTACACACATAGGGAATAAACTAGTTCACATGGCAATTTTTAACTTTTCAAAACCTTTTTCATTATATTACAAACTATAATAGAATAGTTTAGAGATCCCGTATGAGGGATCATGGCCCTTTACAATCACATTGAAACAAAGAATGTAACTACTATATGATGTTAGTCCTTTGAAAACCAATCTACCTTGAACAAGACAACAGTTGACCTACTTGCTGACCAGGTGGCCACACACAACGATTTCAGTCCACATTTCTTGAACACATCTAGCAGTTTATTTTCCTCCCCTTCTGCAACTCCTCAATATGCCTCTATCAATGAACTCAACTCCCTTAGGTTATTGAACTCGACTCAACAAACTTTTCCCTCTAGCTACCTCCTTTTTCCTTTAAGTTATGCAACACTTAGGGTGTTTGATCAATTTTTCACAACTCTATTTGTGAACAACTCTTTTGTCTACCCATGTTTTCCATACTGTTTCTCCAAGCTAACAAGTATAGGGCTATGGAGATTGCCCTTCTTCTCACTAACTCAATCCTCTACAACACAATGAACTAGAGCTAGTTTCCTATCCCACTTGATTGCTACTTTATTCCTTCAAAGTATGCACGTACTTAGACCCAATACACATACCCTTATACTAGTCTTCTTGTCCTTCACAAGTATAGGACTTACGTCTCTTCTTTGACAGTCACTTAACAACCCTCCAATTGTACTTGGACTTCCATAAATTTTCCCAACCAAAATCAATTATTTTATTGATATAGGTCCCACAAAACTACGCTCATCTAGGGCTATTCAAATCTGCCAGCTAATAGTGATTTAAGTCCTCTAAAAATCACTATTCTTTTGTATGAATTTCTTTGTTGTCCAATCTATGAAAAAAATTGAACTACTCCTCTTATCATCCTTCTAAAAATCTATAGATGATTGAACTAGGGTCACAAATCATCCAATAATAGTCCATTGACTAATTGTTTGTAGGCAGATCTTTGTCCAAAACTCTATGGATAGTCCACCAAAATCAAATCCTCCTCACGTCAATCCATTCTTAATATGCACATTTGTTCTGCTCAATATTCTACTCAAGTTCCACCTTCCTTTGCATATGCTATCTCCACACATAATTATATAAACCATCTTCTAGATTTTTGTTTTATATTGAAAAGATAAACCTCGCTCTAAGGGTCACAACCCCTCTTCATCTATGTAAATTTGTCATAGTCTTAAGGGCATACCTTATGGACTGGACATGCTAGGAAACCACCTGAACTAGGGAATTATACTTTTGTTCTAATTTCTTTAGAACAAACCCTATCCAACCATATTAAAAACAACAAAGATTGCCTCCATAAGAGACTCAGTATATCTCATATGGATCCATAGAATTTGGGCATTTCTTTGACTAAATCTTGACCTAAATTGTATATCTCTACAACCCTCAAACTACAATTACTGTAGTCAATATTACACCTACAAAGACTTTTGTTCTAGCCCTAAATTCCAATGCAGCCCCTCCATTTTTGTTGGTATTTATCATAGTAATTGTGGCCTACTAACCACCAGAAGAAAGGGTCTCAACCCTCTCTACTATTTCATAATCTGATGTGGCCTTCACATAGAAACACCACTTAAATCACATGCTGAAATTCTCATGAGCCGCCTCTCTTGAGCTCGATCTACCAAAATAGAACCAATAGTATGCCATCCTACTTCATAGCTTGAACCCATTAAGGTATGCAAAATTATTGTGAACCCTCACATGATGGTATTTCTCTTTGTGGATGATCATGGCTTCTCTTTAGCAACCCTTAATCATCCCTTTAACTCCACCTACTTTAGGTCTACATCTGTCCTTTCCTTCTTGATCAAATGAGGTCATTCTCACTTGGTGTTCTTGCCTTCATACTAAAGCCTCCTTCAATATCATATCCTAGCTAGGCCTCTGAGGTGCCCTTCAAAACTTACGGGTTTTAGCCACTTAGATCTTAGGAAATATTAATTTTCCTTTTTAATTTTCTTTTAGATTTTAAACCCCATCTTGTGTCCAAAACCCCTTCGCTCGGGTTATTTTCGCACAAAGCCTTTTGTGACCAAACATAAAAACCCATCTCGCTAGGCTTCTGGAGTACCTCCCAAGCTACACAATTCAATGAGATAGTCTAGTTGTAGTAACCTTAATTTGGCCAAGCTCTTGTAGTCAAGCGAGTATTTGGTTGGGTTCATAAGTTGCAAATTGTGTAAGGGTAGTTATGAGGGCATGATAGCCAGGGAGGGTCAGGACATGTCAAGGAATGAAAAGGTGTGCTAACACATGTCAAACAAGGTCAATGCATGATTAAAAGTGTTAGGGAGTGTTGAGGCATCACAAGGGATAACTAGGTAAAAATTCAAGGATTTCCACAATTCTTCCTCATTGTGGGTGTCCCATGTTCGTCTCTCTGAACTGTCTTCCTCATCAACATCTATGTAAGGGCACAAATCTGCCACATTAAAAATGGGTGAGATTCCTATACCTGGAGGTAACTGCAGCTCATAAGCGTTTGTAGAAAACTTCCAAAGGATTCTCCAAGACCTAATATTTTTCATTTTCTACTTTTGTATTCACCTTCTGGAAACCTCTCGTTGCATAAGTGTGCCAGTACAAGGTCTCCTACTTTCAATTGTACCCCCCGCCTCTTCAAACCTAGTCTCTGTTTTTATTTTTGGTTGTTGTCTTGTAACTTTAATTTTACCTATTCATGTAGATAGTTGATTGCATTCATGAAATCTTCACCATTAGCACTCCTGTGCTCCAACTAACCCAAATCCTGTAACTCATATATTCCACATGGGTGCATTCCATATAGTATTTAGAAAGGGCTTCTGCCCGTGCTTCTATTGGGTGAGTCATTATAAGCAAACTCCTCTCGTACAAGCACACGATCCAACAGCCTGGAATTTTCACCAACCAGACTCCTTAGCAGATTTCCTAGACTTCGGTTCACAACTTCGGTTTTCCCATCTATCTGCGGGTGATAAGTTGAGCTGAAGTTCAGTTTGGTGTCTAATTTCTTCCACAAGGTTCGCCAGCAATAGCCTATGAACTTTACATCCCTGTCTGAGATGATGGACTTTGACAAGCCATGTAATCTGACTATCTCCGTTAATAACAAGTGTGCTATATGTGTGGCATCACTGGTTTTTTTGCATGGAATGAAATGTGCCATCTTGGTGAAATGATCCACCACCACCATGATGGATTCGAATCCCCGTTGTGTCTACGGTAGACCTAATACAAAGTCTAAGCTGACTAAGTCCCATGGTCTATTCGAAATGGGTAAGGGTGTATACAGCCCTGCATTCTGGCTGCCACCCTTTCCATGATGACACACTTGTCACCTGACTACAAATATCTGCACATCTCTTCACATCCTCAGCCAATAGTAAAAGTGGCTCAACTGTTCCAAAGTCTTGTCTATGCCAAAATGTCCACCCAAACCTTCACTGTGATTTTCCCAGATCAAGTTCTCTCTCATAGAAAATTCTAGAATACAAAGTTGTCCTCCTTTGAGCAACAAACCCTCCTAGATATTATAGTCCAACCATGGACTATTGTCCCTCAACTGTGGATTTTGGAAAGCTTCATAATCTTCTTTAAAATCTACATTTGTTTCATACAAGTTTTTAATATGTTTGAATCCTAATACTTGTACTGCACTTTCTTATAGGATCAAACTTCTCCCGCTTAATGCATCTGCCACTTTGTTGGCTTGACTAGTGATGTGTTTCAAAACAAATGTAAAACTCTACAAGTACCCCACCCACTTCGCATGTTTATGGTTGAGCCTGTGCTGCTGCATGATGTATTGTAACACTGAATTGTCTAAAAAAAAGATAAATTCATTAGCCTATAAATAATGTCCCCAATGCTTCAGTGCTTGGACGACTAAATAAAATTGTTTGTCATAAGATGTGTACTTCTACCTAATCTCATTTAAATTCTCATTGAAATAGGTTACTGGCTTATCTTCTTGGCTGAGTATTGCACCAATGGTTGTCCCACTAGCATCACAATGAACTTGAAAACCTTTGTTAAAGTATGGTAATCTTAGAATTGGTTTTTCAGTGATTTTCTTTTTCAGCAGCTAAAAACCCCTCTCAGCTGACTCTGTCCAGTGGAAAGGATGATTTTCCTTCTTAATTTTTTCCACCATAGGAACACAAATTCCACTAAAATTTTTAATAAACTTATGATAGAAACTCACCAATCCATGAAAACTTCTCGCTTCAAACAAACTCTTGGGAGATGGCCAGCTAACTATGGCTGCAACCTTATCTGGATCCATCTTCAACTCATTCTCAGAAATGACAAATCCCAAAGGAGGAGGTGGAAAATGTGCCTGAAACAAGAGAAGCCTTGGTGTTGAACAAGGTTTTACTAAAACCAGCTAAGGAGGTAGATGACCTGACACAGAGGAAAGCATTGTTCTAGACTATGTGCAAGTCGCATGGAAAATGCTACAAATTAATCATAGACACTAGGAATACTGATAACCTGGTAGCTACTGAAATGGTGGAAAAATTGGGTTTGAAGAAATTGAAGCACCCAAATCCATAGAAGGTGTCCTGGTTGTAGAAAGGACACAAACTGTTGGTTGGTGAGTAGTGCGAGGTGGAGTTCATATTGGCAAGTACAAGGACAAGGTGACTTGTGATATTATGCCTATGGACGTGTGCCATATTTTTCTGGGCAGACCATGGCAATATGACAGGAAGGTTGTCCATGATGGGGAAAAGAATTGTTACGGAATTGTTAAGGATGGGATAAAGCATATGTTAGCTCCCATGAAAGAAGAAGATACTGCAGAGACTAGTGGAACAAAAGGATTACCAATAGGTGGGAAGGAGTTTCTGTGACAGATTGAAGATAATGAGGTAAACTATGCAGTTGTGTGAAGGCCAAGAACAATATTGGTACACATTAAAATTACAGATTTGCCTATATAGGTATATGACATGCTGCAAGAGTTTAGTGATATTGTGGTAGAAGATCTACCAGACAAATTGTCGCCAAAGCGGAGCATTAGTAACCATATTCATTTCATTCTGGGAGCCAATTTGCCAAACAAGGCTGCTTACTGGATGAGTCTAAAGACCCTGAGAAGATCAGGAAGCAAGTACAAGAGTTTTTGGATAAAGCGCTAATTCAGGAGAGTTTAAGTCCTTGTGTTGTTCTGACCATTTCAGCACCCAAGAAAGGAGGTGAATGGCAGATGTCCACTGATTCCCCAATGATAAACAATATTACTATTAGATACAGGTTTCCTTTACCTCAGATGGATGATATGATGGAATGTCTGAGTGAAGAAGCATACTTTTCAAAGATATATTTGAAAAGCGGTTATCACCAAAAAAGGATTCGAGAAGGTGACGAGTGGAAGGCAACTTTCAAGACCAATGAAGGCTTATATGAATGGCTGGTCATGCCATTTGGACTGAGCAATGCTCTCAGTACATTCATACATTTGATGAATGAGATGTTGAAAGAATTCATTAGAAAATTTGTGATCGTATCTCAGTCTGTCCCAAGGTCTTCAAACTGTTGCCCTCTTCATTGCTATTGGCAGTCCTACCTCTGCGAAAGGATTGTCCTCTTCCTCTACCAGAACCACATCCTCTTTTTGCATTCTGCTTCCTAGTAATCCTCTCTTTTGCCTTCAAAGCACTCTGATATGCCTCCTCTATAGTCTTAGGGGAAAGAATACTAATCTCATATAGGATCTCCATCCGTAGACCATTTACAAATCTCGTTGCCTTCACAGGGTTATCCTTAACATACCCAGCTCTCAGGTTTAATTTATAAAACTCTTCAGTATATTCCTTAACAGTCATCATACTTTGTCTCAGGTTCTGCACCTATTTGTAAAGGGAAATTTGGTAATCTTTAGGGAGAAATATGCTTTTCATCTTCACAATCATTCTATCCCATTTTTTACTCAATGGTTTCCTCAATATTCTCCTTTCTTCCTGCGCATTGTCCCACCACAATGCTGCGTGTCCTTTCAACTTGGTAACAACAAACATGATCTTCCTATCTCCACTGATTTCTTCATATTTGAAACATTTATCTAACTCACTTATCAAGTCCAATAATGCCTCTGTGGACAAGCTGCCATCATAGTTTGAAAGCTCTGGTATTGGCTTGTTGCTAGCCATCAAAACTGATTTTAACAGTTTGATCTCTGGTCCCTCTTCTTCCGACCCATCTGCCATTGCCATGTTTTCCTCCTCACTGTCATCTCCACCTTCTCGCTTCCACCGCTGCCAAACATGCTGAAAAAGTTCTGATCTCTTCTCATAGCCCTTCATCTACTAGTCCTCTAATGGCTCTACCTCGACCTCTTCTTCCTACTTCCATCTTCACTGAGAAGAGAAATCTGCTCTGATACCAAAATTAGTGGGGATCTTGAGGAAAGGAGAAATAAATATCAAACCTAACTCTCACAGATATTTTGTGTTATGGTCTTGGTTATTAATAAATCTTTAATGGACTTAACTCAACGTATTTTAATTACCCTACCTTCGTACTTGACCTTGGTTCTGTGACTGCAGTTAGCATTTACGGCTTAATAGAATCCGACTTAAGGTTTAGGGCTTTACTTGTTTCATTTTTCTTTCATCGCAATGTAGAGAGGGAAATAAGGCAGGGGTTTCGACCCTGTGACTGCCTGCTTGTTTTGCCCAGTTCTGATTGTGTGTACGCAACCTTTGCCACTTCTCCTATGCAACTTTCATTTACTCATTGAGGTATCGATTTTTTTGGTAATAATGCAAATTTTTTATGTGCTACCTAGTTTATGCTTCTTTTGCGTTCTATTCTTCGTTGTTGGTGGTCTACTCATTTCCTTGAAACTAGTTTCTATGTATCAACAAGGTTTTTACCATTTCTATAGGTGGCTAAGCAATCTTCGCACATGTAAATATTTTGTTATGTTTTTCACTATTAATCTTCAATTTCGTTCTTCTAACCTTCAGTATCCTTGGTGAGCAGGTAAATTTTCTTGATTCTCTTGATAGAATGAAATCCTTTTTAGTATTGCGATGGTTCCTCGTCTCTAGCTCAGGGGTTAGTCTTCTTTAGGTAAGTCTATTGGTCTTCTTACCTTCTTTTCTATTCTTCATTCTCTACTTTAGTTCGTCACTTCCATTCTGAAAACCCTGTGTTGTTTTCTATTGTTTGCATGGTTTCAAACCTAGGGAAACTTCGTTCCATCACTTCATTCTCGATGCTAGTGGCTTGTAACAGTGTAGGCCCCTTCTGTCATTTACTTTTTGTCCTTAGCCATGAAATATAGGGAAATCCCATGAGGGTTTCAGTCGTGATTTGATTGTTGTGTATTTTTCCTTCCGATATCTTGCTTGTGGGGTTTCGTGATAGCCCAGACTGTTGCTGGTGTCTTCATCATAGCTGTATTGTTTGTAAATTTGTGGACATGGTATAAACCCTTGCTATCACTTTGGCTATTGTATATATATTCAAACCCTTGGAGGGTTTGGTATTTTACAGGGTTACCAATGTTCTTATATTACAGATTAATGTATGTTTCAAACCATTTAAAGAAGGAAAATTTATAGAGGAAATGCTTTCAATATTTGTTTATAAATGTACTTGTTAAGCTCAAGACGTATGATCTTCACTTGACTTGTTTATTTGTGGTTTCTATTTCTAGTATGTTGTCCTTTACGAATTTCCCTCAATACTAACCCACTTGGAGATTCTGTAGTTTGTCTATTTATCGAAATTTACACACCAAAACTCTAAATACCAAGTTATCACTCATGCATAGAAAAATCACTTTTACTTATAAAGGAATATGTATTTGCATTGCTTTCAGGTACACACAAAATATTTAACACAATTTCTAATTCTTCTTTTCCTCCTCAACTTAGCTGACCCCCACAATGTGGATCTGGTTTGGTTTTTAAGCCTTTCCAAGATTTCCACATGGGTGAGAAACTGCCTTTTAGTTTCAAAAGAGCTTCTTGAAACTAATTTCCAACATTTAACTAATCCTAATTTAACTTTTCTTTTAATTGCAAATTACAATGGCCGTGTCAGCCCAAATTTAACTTAAAACAAAATAAAATAAAATTCAAAAATTTCTTCTTTTGTCTAGCAGAAGAAATCAATTGTAGCTGTTGCCTTTCAGTTCGATGCTCCTACATTAGGAAGCCCTTGGAGTTACTTAAATAGACCCCATTGATAGATTAGCTCCTTAATGAAAGAGTTCCACTCCTCTGCTAAAGAACCATCCATTCCCAACTTAGCATAACTCAACCAGTGGTTCTTAGAAGATAGATAAAAGAACATTCTTTTGCATTATGGAGGGAGAAGGGGCATTTTTTATTTAGGCATTGGATCATACCATAAGATAATTTCAAGACACAAGAACCACCTATGATAGGGTCCTTTCCTAAGATCAATTTCTTACCATCCCTAACTTTCCAAGAAAGACAATTAAAAAGGAATGGGAGAGTGTCAATAAGGGGCTTCCAAACAATGGATCCCATCTTGACAAGTTTGTTTTCTTCTCCTCTAAGAAATTCCATCACCAACATTCTTTTTAGATGTTTTTCCTTCAAACATTGGCCCCAAAGTTCCACACAAAATAGCCCTCTCCACATAATTTTTAGGTCCAATTATTTACCAAACGAATGTAGATTTTTAAAACCCCACCCACCAAGACTTTTGATTTAGACAAGGAGTCCCAATGGGCTAGGTGAATATGTTTCTTACTATTTTACCATTCCTCCATAGGAAGATGAACATTTTTTTGCTGAGATTATTTATAATGAAAGAGGGATTTTAGATATAGACAACTAATAGACAATTTTTTTGTAGCATAGCTTTTACTAAGACTTGAATGGAGTAAAAACAATGGAGAAATTAGTTCTTACTAGTTTCCTCTCTATATCTACAAAGGAGACATATTCCAAGCCTTATTTCCAATTTAAGAAATTGACTGCAAGTAAGGATTTTACCCATAAGAGTATGCCACATCAATATTTTTTTTTTAGCTGGTACAATTGTCTTCTAAAGATTTGGCCAACACCACTTAGCATTTACTTCTAAATTTAAAGATTATTTATATCCTAAATCTATTATGAAAATCCCTCCAACTTCATTCAAACTCTATATTAAAGAATCATAGTCTTGTGTTAATATAAACTGATCCATTTGTAAAACTCACATATAAATGTATGCAACGTAGGAATAAAATCCCCAATCAAGCCTGATATTTAGCAAAGAGCCACCCTTGTGACTATCAACTTGTAAACTTTAGTTTGTTGATTTGATTTAACATGAAATAATTGGATTCATGTAGGTGACAAATGAGGTTATCTAACAAAAGTATGTATTGACTATAAAACATAATAGTATCTTTTCCCAAGATAATTTTGAACCATTCACTAGTAGAAAATGAGCAATTAGTGACTAGGTGACTAAGAAAATTAGTCACCACATCTTTTCCAAGTGAAATACTACTAAAAATAAGAAATCTTAAGTGACCAAACTAAAAACGACTAACATAAATCGCTAGTTTAGTCACGAGTTAAAATATGTGACCAGCTAATAAGTAATACAATTAAAAATGAATAACATGAATGCCTAATTTAGTCTAAGAACAAAAATACAACTACCTAATAAGTACTACAATAATATGAATCAATTTTTTATGTTAGTCATCTTAATTGTGTCAAGAAATCTAAACTTACAAGTGATAGGGGATTGAAAGGTTGTTAAATATTGGTTGAAAGTGTTAGTGTCAGTATCTGCATACTTCCATTGGGGATCAAAATTCACTCTTTGTATTTTCATTTTAGGAGTCCCATTCTGAAAATTTTGCATCATTCCATTAGGTCATGATATACTGATCCACTGATGGTTGTTTTTCAGAAAATCTTTCCCTCATAGACTATACTTGCTGATCCTTCTTTAGATTGTCTTTAGTTAGGGTTTCATAATTAATCTGTAGTCCATTTCATTAGGTCATAGGTCATGATTTCATTAGGTCTAGGGTTTCATCACCAAGGTCAAGAAATTGATTTCAAAGTGTAAATAAAGGTCAGCAAGGGTATGAGGATGATCAATAAATCAAGCATGATGGCTTGTAAGTCATAGCTACTAAAATTATTATCCTTTTAACCTACTGTAATTTTCACCTCAAAAAACATCTTTATGAGGTGAAAAGAGAGTATTTTAGTTTATTTGTATTTCATATGTAATTTTAAGTTCCTATATGTAATAATTGATCTTAGCTACACCAAAGCATTTCTCCTTGCTGCAAGACCAAAAAACACTGCAGAATTCAGGTCAAATTGAGCATTTATCCACCTGTAAAGATACAAGAAGAAAAGGCATTAAAATAGAGTTTTGAAAAAGACCTTGAAACATTGAAGAAGTGGGGTTTTCATGTGAAAAATCAAAATCTTCTTCTATTTAAACCCTCATACTTCATTTTCAAATTCATTATCTTCATTTTCCAAGCAAGAAAGTGAAAGGGAGAAGAAAGAAAGTCAAGTTTGAGTGAGTTTGAGCGAAAAAGTCCAGCGCTCTGCTTTTGGCAGAGAGGCACTATGCTTTTGGCCGAGATAGATTGGCGTTGCACTTTTGGAGGCAGGTGCTGCGCTTTTCCCCAATTTTTCCAGAACAAAACTGAACAGGTGTTGCGCTTTTGTCATGGCGGTGCACTTCTGAGTGAAGGCGCTGCGCTTTTCCCAGAAGAGACCAAAAACCTCCAAATCTTCCAGTAGGCCTCAAATTTGTTTTCCTCTCCCTTATTACAAGTAAGTACATGTACTTCATCTTGGTTTTGTGTTGCTAAATCTAAGTTACAAGCACCATTAGTCATTTGTGATCTTGAAACCTTTAAATTCTCCCTAATTCTACCTAAACCCTAACTCCTTCCTACTCCTCTCAACACCCAGCCCTACAGTCCTAAAATCACCCTATCCCTTTTCCCTCTTTCCCACTTTTCCTTCACATTCCCTTTTGTCTCTCTTCCCCAAGAGCTCAAGGCACAAAACCCTTCTTCTCATTTCCATTCATTTCCTAGTTGCAAGCCCATTTTCCATCCCCTCATTTCTCATTTCCACACACCTCAACCTTGCAAACATGGACCTAGAAGACCAAGACTATGAGGATGAGAACACAACCAGTGATTCCTCAGCTAATGGAGCCATGCAACCGAGAAAACCACATAAGGGAGGTAGGATTATTAGAGAAGATCCATCAAACCTTAGGGAATTGTAGGCCTCAAAGTTGGTTGTCACATGCTTCAGGTACCTTGGCTACTATGAATTCTGTGAACAGGTTGAGAGAGTGCAATACCACTCGGAGCTCACTGGACTTTTTGCAGCACATCTTCATGACAACATGGTGACTCTTGTTGGTGTAACTTTCACCATTTCATCTTCTATTATTGCAGATGCTACCATGATTCCTAATGTAGGGGAGAAGTGGTTCAAGCGCTAGGATCTAGATGAGTACTATTATGAACCTTATATGAAACCCTAGTACAGAGATCAGGTGAAGAAATTGTTTCCTTTCAAGTATCTTGAGAACAAGTATATCCCCATGATGAAAATCATGATGAAGTATTTCAATTGTGAGGGTCAGTTCTCCAGGCTTTATACTTATCATATCGGGCTCCTCATGTATTTTACAAGGCTGAGGGTGATAAACATCCCTTATTATTTGTTTAGGAGTATTCAGGAGATGGCTTTCATTGTCAAAAGGAAGCCTTACTCCCAGTAGATGAGAATCCTTTATCATTACTCCCTGATCAAGATCATTGTGCTTCATCATCTTAGTCTTCTTAACATCCCATGGGAGACCTTCATTTCCCATGAGATCTTCAGGGGTCCTCAAATACCTCCACTAGTGCCTCAAGAAGAAGGAGGACCTTCTAGCCCAGCTAAAATAGATGAGGAAGCCAAGGAGAAAAGAACTACTGAGGTGCATTTTTTCATGACATATCAGAGGGGCACTAGGAGATTATTTGCAGTAGATAGGTGAGTGTTTTCTCCATGGGATGTGGAAGGGCCCTTGTCTTCTTCATCAGATCATAGGCAAATGCTAACTCCACAAGATGTGGAAGGGGCTTTGCCTTCTTCTTTAGCACAACAAGTACAAGTGCAACAGCTGCACAAAGGAAAGGAAACGATGTCAGATGATGATGAGGAGGAAGGAGATTTTGACTTGATTGAGCATGATGAGCAGGAGTAGTGTTACACACATCATGGAGTTGATATCATTGACTTGGAGGCTCAGGAAGAAGAAACCATCAAAGATATCATCATACAGGAAATAGGAGCTCAAGTTCAAGCTTTGGCGGACAATTTGGAGAGGGCCAAATATGTCATCACATATTTGGAGCAAGAAAACAAGAAATTGACTAACAAACAAGTCCTCGTGGAGCTAGAAATGCTCAAGATAAAACAACAAAGTGGCAAAGAGGCACAAGTCACTTTGACCCCTATTAAGCAGGAGATTGGAAATGATAGGGAGACTTGGCTTAAGAGAGTCTAATTGCACCTTGAGAAGCTATTATAGAAGGCCAACAGAGACAATCAGATGATCAGACACATGGCTTATCATTACAGAACCCGAAATAATATTTGCAATATGAGGGTCAAGAGAATGAAAGATAGGTTAAGGTAGGCCTTGAAAGGAAAGAAAGAGGATAGACTTAGAATTCTAGCTGAAGCCTCCTTGGCTCATCAAAACAAATTATGGTGGTGCTTCATACCAATTTTGGGCAAGTTTTAAACAAATTTTGTCATTTTCAATTTTGAATTTCATTACATAGACAGATTGCCTAAAAGAACAGCGCAACTGGCGCTGTGATTTTCATAGGGGAACCCATTGAAGAAATGCCTTGTATTTTAGGATTCATAATGATTAGGACATTCACCCTACAAAGTTTCAAAAGTTTTGGGGCAGAACTAGTCCACCAAAAGGTTAAAAAAACCCTAAAAATGACCTTTCTGCCACTTTTTGTACACACAGAAGCAGTCTTGGGATAATCAAGTTTTGAGGGGTCAAATGAGCTCAATATGCAGACATTCTAGGTGTTCAAGAAATTATACTTGAATACCTTTCCAATGAGCTATCATGGACTCAATTTGGATGCCGGGAAGGTCTCCAAAAGGGACCTGAAAGTGGCGCTGCACTTTTGCCCAGAGGCGCTACGCTTTTCACAGTTTTTGCTTAGGGTTGCTATTTTTCTAGTTTTTTACTGTAATCATGGAATTTCTCTCATTGTGGATTATTTACCAATGTAAATGATGTCATGGCTTGTAAATATGATGGATAAACAGTAATAGAAGGTAGATTCATTGCTTAGGAGTTAGTTTTAGCCCAAATGAATTAGTTTTTCACTTTTAGAGGCAAGTTGTTGAAGATGCTTATATTCCTGTTTCTTGTTCAACATTAGTTAGATTAGCTCCTCATCTTGGGGCTTCGACCCCTGAGGATGGGATGAGGTTGAAACCATGTCTATATCTTCTTCTTCTTTCTCCTTGTAATAGGTTGGACTTAGCTGGATGCTCATTGCTTGATTGTACATCATTGTAAGCAGTTTCGCAAGGAGATTAATAAGTTTTGAAACTATTTTTGTGGGATCCGTGTGGTATGGAGTTTTATTACAATTTCTTCCTTTGTGATCATTTGTTTACATTTTTTATGTATTCCATCATTCATTTCATTGCTTGTAGTTGAATGTTTTCAAGTTTGATAGGTAGAATGCATTGTATCAATGCTCTGCCCTGGGAAATCATTCAACATTTCATGTTTTGTAATGTTTAAGAAGGATCCACGATTGCCACATGCCTTTCTTAGCTTCTCATCAATCTTAAACACCTCACACCGGTTGGGTCGTTAATATGCCATTATTGTTATCACTTGTGAACACTTATTCCACCCATTTCTACCATTCTTTATCACGTCATTTGTCATAATTTATTATATAAATCCATTTTATGATGATTTATGCTCTTATGAACAAATATTATTTATTCTCCTTTATTTCTAATAAATTGATGATTATGCATGATTTTATCAATGATAGTTTTAATAAATTGGTTGTAACATTATTCACCATTTTTAGCCTCCAAGATAATTTCCTGACTGAAGATTTGATCATTAAAAGTGCCAACTCAGCAATTCGCTGGAATAAGAAGTGACAGTTTTATGGTTGGGATTCTGGGCAAATGAAGAAGAATCTGGAAAATCTGGAACATGGGTTTTGTCCAGAACGGATCGAATTAACTTTAACAAATAATGGTTTGCCCAAATTCAGCTTGTACTGAGAGAAACGCAGGGTTCTTTGAGCACGATTTTCTCAGATTCGCTGTGTGACCGTTTTCCAAATCTCAGCTGCAAAAGCCAAATTCACCTTGCTCTTGTTGAAAGATGGAAATATATCTTCTTGTTGATCAATTGGTTGGAAACAATCTAATTTTGTAATAGAAATCATGTTGTAATTATCTCTCTTGAAACTTCTCTCTAATCTCTCTCTATTAAAATGAAAACAGAGATCAGAGAGGGGGATGGATTCGAATGATGGAATTGAGGATGAATTAAAGATTCAGAATTGAGGATGGTAGAGAGAATGGATAATGGATGAGAGATTGAGAGACTTCTTGTTGTAATCCACTGTAACTCTTCTTTGACGTTTTAATATAAATCTAGTTGCCATTCCATCTTTGATCCTGAAGTAACCCAGCAGCATTTGCTGGCAGCTAAGGGCCCAGCCTCTGGCGGAGTGCGCTGCTGCTGTATTATATCTTTATGCTTCATGTGTGGTTTTTCTCTTTCTTTTACTCTGTTTAGTAATCTGACAAACTTTACTGTTTTACATATCAACACTATTAGATATACTTGATTGGATACTATCGTTATCTGTAACAGGAATGCTATGTTATCATTTTAACTTTGTATCACATTGTTGTTCCTTTTGGTAATTGATATAAAATTGTTGTTCCTTATAGATTGTCATTCGATTATAGATTAACCGCGTTGTATGTTCCTAAATCGGTACAACTGTATGATGTATTCTTAAATTGCGACTATTGTTTATTCGGGATTGCTATTCTGTTACACTTGCTGTTACTTTATAGTTGTGATTCATGCATATTGTATCGAAGCTCGGATTACTGTCCCTTTTAATGATAAGTGTGTTGCGTGCTTGATTTGGATTGTTGTACATTCATATTTAATCTGCTATTCCATTTCCTGTTATTCGCATTATCTTTGCTTTGGTGTGAAGAACGGTCTGAAACTGTAGTGGGCATTGGAATTTGTTGTCTAGTCCCCAGGCTGATGATCTGTTCCTTGATTACTTTTGGTTACATCAGTTTCCAAAGGGATGAGTTATTGTTACTAGACCCTTGACTGATACATTGCTTATTTTTCCGAATGAATGATTTAGGCTTCAAGGTATTTTGTTGTTGATTTCCATTAATTAGAGTTTGCTGTTCAGATTCCTTTAATTATAGTTTGCTACCCATTTACTTTGTTGTTCATTTCTGTTGATTAATTGCAATAGTTTGCTTTTAAAGAGTTTTCCTAGTTTACTTTCAATGGCAGCTTTAGTTCAATTTCGATTTCCTTTTAATTGCTTTAAAGCAGGACTGTCGACTGTAGAGAACATTGGTTATTGCTTCCTCGTTCCCAGATTGATTGTCTTGTTCCGGTTTGATTTCAATTGCATCAATATCTAGAGGAATGAGTTATTGCTACTGTATCCTCGATTGATGGTTGTTTGAGTGAATGATTTAGTTTAGAACATTTCAGTTTCTTGCTGTTCCAATTAGATTTTGTTTCCATCTTTCATTTACTTTTGCATTTTAAGCACTATACTGCAAAACATTACTCTTGAGTAAATAGCCGCCTCAGACTGAGTACACTCTTGAAATAAAAAGTCATCCCTGGGTTGATAATTAATGTGAAGGTAATTAGGAGTTAAAAAGACACCTTTTTATCGCTTGACAACACCATGAAGCCTAAAGTGCTAAAGCCTATGCCTACCTTTCCCCATAGAACACCATGCATTTCTGACCTAATTTCTCATACCTAAACTGCCTAGCTCCTCCTGATCTAGCAAACACCAACAAAAATTCAATCAAAACCTTCAAGCTAGTATAACTAGCCTAAATTCCTTTACCTGATCCATTCATCTTGACTGAGATCCTTATGGAGAGAGCCCTCCCCTGGCCTAGTAGGGCTAGCTGCTTGGCTAAGCTTGGTTTGTGGTTACCCTGGCATTGCCTCCCTTCAGCCTGAGGTCAATCTAGGTGATAAAAAAAAGTTTATCCTTCCTTAAACACTTCTTCATCCTCACATGGTGTATAGGTGAGCCAACTTTGCATTATTTATCTCTAATAATTTGTAATTTTAAAAATATATTTTTTAATAAAAAATTATTTTATGTATTTTTTAATAATCTATTCATTGAATCTAATTGGATCTAGTTCCAATTTGAAATTAATTTGAAGGGAAAATTTATTTTTTAAGACTATAATATCAAATAAAAACTCCTTTAATTTCATATTAACCGATCTAGATCCATCTTAACCCCAGATCTATCAAGTCGCAAGAGGGGTCCATTCTCTCGAGGTGCAATTTTTTTTTTCTAGTGCAATACTTCAGGAAATGTTTGCACCTCGAGAGATTGGATCTCTCTCAACACTTGATAGTTATAGGTTCATATGTATCCAAGTTGGTTATATAATATCTATATTTGTATTTGTGTCTCTTTGTTATCTCACCCCCCAAACATACACACACTCTCTCTCCCTCTCTTCCCCTTCTCTGTCTAACTCTCTCTTCCACTTCTCTCCCTATCTATTTGTATCCTTCTCTCTATTCTCTCTTGCTCTCCTCTCTCTCTCACTCTCTCTCCATGACTCCCTTTTCACCCGCTCTCTCTCTCCACCTTTCTCCCTCTATGTTTTTCTTGTTCCCTCCCTCTCCTAACCCCTCCAATTCTGTCTCTCTCTCCTCATCTATATCTTGCTTTCTCTCTATCCCTTATCTCCCACCTGCCTCTATCCCTCCCCACAAATCACTCTCCCTCTCTCTCTCTCTCTCTCTCTCTCTCTCTTCCTTCCACCTCTATCACTAACTCCCACCCCCTGTCCTTCTCCATCTCTCTCCCTTCCCATTCTCTCCCTATCTATATCCTCTCCTCTTCTTTATCTTCCCTCCTCTCCTCTCTCCCTCACTCTCTCTCCATCTCTCCCTTCTCACTCCTCTCTCTCTCCACCTCTATCTCTCTATGTCTTTTTTCTTTCCTCCCTCTCTCCCCCACTCCAACTCCATTTCTCTCTCTCTCTCCTCTCTCTTCTTTCCTCTCACTCCCTCTCTCCCACCTCCCTCTCTCTCCCCCCATCACTCTCTCTTTCTCTCTCTCTCTTTCCTCCAACGTTTTCACTATCTCCCTCCCTCTCTCTACCCCCTCCCCAACTCTCTCTTAAATTTCATCACATTTTATTTTTTTTAAGAAATTATCTAAATTAAAAAACTTAATTGGTTGTAAAATATTAAACCTATATTTTGGATCAATCATGTCAAAGAAAATAAAATAATGGAAAACTTTAAAAAGTCATGCACCATATTTAATCTATTATAATTAGTCCATTTGCTTGCTCTCGTCACCTGGATCCTTAGCAAAGATGGATCTATGCCAGTTATATATATATATATATATATATATATATATATATATATATATATATATATATATATATATAAAGAACCGCATAGATCCATCTTAGCTTAATTTTATTAAAACCTTAATTTAATTTCTATGTGAATATTTTTAGTACTGGTGAGGATAGAGTGTTTAGATATATCTCAATTTGTAACATTTTCCCTTTTAGATTCAATTCAAAAAATGTTGTAAAATTAAATTAAAATAAAATATTTTTACTATGAAACACGTTATGTTTTCTTGGCATGTGGTATTGATAAGTCATGGTATTGGCCCATGGTATTGTAACAGAGCCTATTTACAAATTAATATCCATGGTAATGTGAGGGTGAATATCCATAGTTAACAATTTTATCATATTGTTATAAAATATTTTGATTGTGAAATAATTTATGATTTTTTTGCATGTGGTATTGATAATCCATGGCATTGACCCATGGTATTGTAGCAAATGCTATTTTTTACAAGTTAATAGTATCTATCATAATGTGCGGGGTGAATATCCACGGTTAAGAATCTTGTCATATTGTTTTTTTTTTTCTAACATAGTCATCTGTTGTATTATATTTGAGAAAAAGGAAAGGAGGCTGAACTCCTGAAGTACATAATGTTATTCCATCAAGAGCAGAGAGAGGAGGAGTTACAAATTAGATAAAATTCCTCCTTGATCCTACCTTTTGGGTTTTTGAAAAAAATAGAACAGGAATAAATCCTAACAAACTGGAACAACATAAAAAGACATTTACAAAACATAATCAATCAGTATTGATGTGGCTGATTTTCCTAGCTGTAGACTCCTCAGGCTTGTCATCAACACCGACTTGCATGATGCTTGATGAGCTTGTGGGTATTGCATTTCTCTTTTCCAACATGTATTTCAGAATTTCAATGGATTCTGCAACGTGACTGCACCTATTGGAGAGCTGATTAAATTGCTCTTGCAGCGAAGAAATTCTATGTAGAAACAAATTAATGTCAGCTTCATATTTTTCATTGATGAAGCGATTTTGATTGTCAATCTTGGCATCCAAGATCTTCTGGTGGACACATATTTTCTCCAACTCGGCCTGGAGGTCGGCACAGTGGAGACAATCCTCACTCCTTGCCATTGTTTTAGTAAAAGGATGATGTTGATAGTGCTGAATAAACCAAGGAATTGACAAGAAGCGTTGTACTTGGTGGTGAATTAAGGGAGTAATAGAAATCATGATGTAATGAGGAAGACTAGAAATTTGGGGATCAACTGAGAGTCTTTAGCAAAATAAAGAATCGAGGGCAGCAAGGAGGAGGGATCAGATCGGGGACTCAGGTTAACAGGGAAGGGAGATGACAGGGAACGAGAATGGAAGGAAGGGGGGGCATGTAAGAAGGGGAAGGTGCACGAAGGGCCTGTCAATGAGGAGGGAAGAATAGAGGAGAGGTGAGGGAGATCATGGGAGGAGACCGGTAGTGTGAGGGAGGGATGGGTGATTAGAGGTAAATCGGTTGATCGTATGATTGCTAGCAAGTATATGAGATCTCCTAGGAGATGCTGGATCCTAATGCAGATTTTGGCCTTGAAATAGATCTAGAAAATATTTGACCACTTCCAAATGTCAAGATTCTCAGATTTGCTGCAAATCTGATTGAAATAGAAGTAATTCTTCATCATGGAAGATAGTGCTGAGCTTCCACAGCATTGCAAATTAGGCTGCCCAGTGGCTTGGAACATGCTCTGTCGAAGTGGAAGTCAACGTCCTTATTGAGGGTGCGTAGGATATGAAGGAAATGCAGGTATGTCATTGATTGGCTCAAAATTATCAACAAATGGTCTGTTGGAGGAGAACATTGGGAGGTTTCATTTTCTGAGCCATTAGGCTAATGACTACTGCCGAGTCTCCAAAAATTAGCATTGTACTTATACCAAGTTTACTGAGCTGAATGAGTCCCAGATATAGGGCCAAAGTTTCTACCCTATTTTTGGATATTTGCCCAAGTCCCCATTCATAAGCGACTATGCGATACCCATTGGCGTTGAAAATGACTCCTCCTACTCTTGCAATTCTAGGATTTGACTTTGAAGAACCATCAAAAAAGACATAATAGTTGTTACAATTTTTTAGCCATATTACAAACTCTTCTTCCTTTAATCTAATTTTCAATTTATTGTGTTCGTTGCTACTCCTGCTACTGGTGGTGTTGCCACTCTGGTTACTATTGTTTTTATCCAGCAAGTAACCAATGAAATTCTGCTCTTCAATGGTGAGTTCAGTGATATCTATGCTTCTTTGGTTTTTTACAGAGATGGTTTCTAGAGCGAGGCTCCTTGCCTTGTTGCAAAGATTTCTTGTGGTCGATTCCTTGTTCTTGAATACTTTGCGATTTCTAGCCAGCCAAATGTTCCACAACATAGTGTAAGGAAGGGTATCCCTGACCCTTTTAACTATGTTATTCTTCTTTTTCTGCCATGGATAATTATTTTTCCATTGATGTAGAATTTATGCTATGGAGTCCTGACTATTCCAAGGAGTATGATCAGTGTAGGATAAATTCCTCGAGCAGATAATAACAATGAGACAGGCAATAAAGAGATGTTGAATAGATTCTTCGGCAGCTTAACAATTAGGGCAGCGAGAAGGGCCACTGATGCCTCGCTTTTGCAAATTTTTTGCAGTGAGGATTTTTCCTTTAAGAAGAGTCCAAAGGAAGAATTTAATTTTAGGAAGGGCCTCAGATTTCTAGACCGTTTTCCAGTGATTCCATATGGGTGTGGGGTGGTTACTATTATAGATGTACTGATGGGTAGCTTGGATAATATATTTAGATCCAGATGGGTCCTAGCGAAATCCATCTAAATCATTATTTTTTATAGGAGCTATACTATGGAGATGAGATTAAAGAACAAAGAAACTTGCTTTGAGATCATTGGGAGCGGTTGGGAAAGACCATCCTAACCATAATTAGGAATGGGGATCCCACTGGGAAATCTGATCCAAGTGATGGATGCCTATGCTATCAAAAAAGGAGAGAATAGGATTAAATCCATCATGACTGTTTATTGGTTGCCAGCCCATAATTTTATCAGATCCAATTGTTACACTAAAAAATGTCACCATGACTATTTGCAGTTAGTATGGCTCCATCCACTGTCATACTATCCTCCTTGGCAAGCCTCATGCCTCTGCTCTTCATGTCAAACTTCAAGAAAGAGAGAAAAGTCATTTAAAGTCAATTATCTCTGGTACGCAGTTTCTCTTAGCCTTACCTGCGCGTACGCAATCCAAGTTCACAATACCTGCGTATTTGTACGCTCTGTATGTAAAGGGGTGGGTGCGTACCCCTGTAAAGGTCAAAAGGCGCGAGTTTCATCTTAAAAAAGTTACTTGTGGTCATTTCTAGAGTCTTTTAGAAGGTTGTTTGACGTGTATGAAGCGCCTCCAGATGGTTCATGTATCCCTACCAAAGAGGAACTTATCCCATCAAGAGGGGAGCTATCCCATCCAAAGAGGGTCTTATCCCATTGATGGTGGACCTGAATAACTTCCTCTAGAGCACTATAAATACAGGCATTGGGCCAAAGGGAGGGGAGGTTGAAAGCTGAATATTCCTAAGGGTGGATGCTGCTGGAATTAGGACTTCCTTGTAGAAGCTTGTGAGGAGAGATTACCATCTTTGCTTGTTCTATTTGGAAGTGGGTGAGCTGATCAGAGTAAAGGAGAACTCTTGTGGACCCTGGGAGGGACTTGCACAACACCAAGGCTCAGGTTGTAATGGTTCCTTTTGTTACCTTTTAATACAAATTAGTCCATTCTTCTCAACAATTTGTTATTTATGAGTTGTTTCATATACTCCTTGGTCTATGTGTTAAATATGTTTTATTTTATGTGATATTCAGGTGCTATTTAATCGTTTGATTGTTAGTGAATGCAGGTTTCGAAGGGAAGGAGGAGCTCATCGGGATCAACGAAGCTGGACTACTACAACAGTGTTGGGTTACAGGTAGGATCTAAACACTTGATTTCTCATATTGTAAAGGCATATTTAGTGAAGGATTTCTCTTATTTGTCTTGTTTGTCACTAGAAAGTCTTAGACTTCTAGGGAGGTCGGTTGTGTCCGCACTAATGACTCTTTCCGCTTGACAAAATGGTGACTCCACTGGGGACTCCATGAATGTGTTTGAGTTCTTTTTTATTTGATATTTTGGTCTGAGAAAAATCGCTTTTTTTCTGATTTTTGGCTGTCTAACTGTGTATTTGGGTGGGTTAGCTTAGAGTCAATTTAGATTTTTATTTTTCTTAGCTTTGCCAGCAGTACGCAGTCTCTGAGTAAGGCACAGTGCGTACTTGTACGTACTGCGTCTTTGTGCACAGGGCGTCCCTGCGCCTGTGTCAACAGATCACCTGCGTACCCCTGTCAAATTTGAGAAAATTTCATTTTTCCTCTTTTTGCTCTTTAGATTTTGTTTTTACTTTGTTTTTACTGCCCAGATCCATTAGTTTACTGTCAGAGATCTTCACCTGAACTTGTCCCGTTAGTGTCGAGGGTTTTGGTGGAATTCATAGGGATTTTGCCTTAGGGTTTGATTTTTAACTGGTCCTGTAGTGACTTTGGCGTTAGAGGTTGTCAAACTTTGGATCTCCTTGGTTTTGATCAGTCCTCTTAGGACTCGGGCCTGTCATAGAAGTCACCCTTGTGAGAGACCTACCTTTGTGTCTTCTCTTTGCGAATCTCGAAAAGTTTGTTTGTTAAAACCTTGAATTTCATTCTTGAGAAAAAAGAACAAAAAGATTTCGATTTTGTTTTTTGATTAGTTTAATATTCTGCATGAGCTGATCCTTAGTTGCATTTTGACTGAGTAAAACATCTGGGAATTATCCTTGTAGGCTTTTGTCCTCATTATTTTTTGCTTTTAGGTAAATTTCCTTTTAATTTGCTTTTGAGTGAATTTGATTTGATTGTCTTAGATTTGTTAAATTTGATTTGATAAATAGTTTTTACATGCTTTATTAATATAGAAAAAAAAAAAAACAAAAAATTCTTTTGGAAAAAGTTTGCTTTGGTAGCATTTGTAGTCTTTTGGGAGTGTTAGTGTCGGTCATGATGCCCTCCATCAGTGATCAAAAAACTCTTTGCATATGCATAAGTAGGTGTCTCATCGATGTCAGTTTTGCATTCCATTAGGCATGCCATAAAACTGATGGAGGAGCTGGTCCTTGTTCCCTTCTTGGCTTTGCTGGATCAGGTCATATCAGTTAATGAACTTGTGTCACGCTTGTTTTGTTTTGTCTTGAAGTCCAAAGTCTTAGGTCTAGGGTTTCAGTCAAATTTCATTGCAAGATCATGAGTCAGAGGTCCATGGGTCCCCAGCAAGCCGGAAGGAGGTATGTAAATATGTTTCATTGATATTTTCATCAGGTACAGCTCATTTATACCTTGGATTTAAAAACCATGTTTTTAAAGCCAAGGTCATGTCAATTTTGTAAAAAATAAGGAAATTTCAAAAAATTCTTCACAATGCCGGCAATAACCCTGGTCTCCTCGCCAGAGTCCATCAGATGGTCTACTTGCAAAAAGAACGGAGTTAAAGCACTCAAAAAGTCAAATTCAGGACAAAAGTAAACTCAAAACAGTGTTAAAAGAAAGTGCCAAAACAAAACATTAGAAAGTGGGTTTGGTAAGTAAATTTTTCAAATTAGGCTTATAAAGAGTCAAATTCCCTCTAAAACACCCTCATTGTGCATCTAAGAGCTCGCAAAGAAGAGTGAGAGGGCGAAGAGGGCGAAGAAGGCGAAAGGAGGCAAAGGGCAACAAATTTGAACCATTTTCAGGTGCGCGACTTGTCAGAGGGTGTGCGCGACCTGTTGGGCAGTGCGCGACCTATCAGGCGCCCCTCCGCAGTGCAAAAACTCAACGGGCGCGACCAGTCAGGCTGTGCGCGACTTGTCAAAGCCTGTGCGCGACCACTCAGCCTGTCACTCACAGAACCACTTCAAATTTTCTCAAATCGCCCTCTTGCTTGCTAAATTGATCGAGGTAGGGTCTATTAACCTGTTGGATGCTTGAAATATCAATGATGGGCTTGTGTTCATATATATTTGCTACCAAGGATGTAAAGAGAAATGGATTTTAGTTATTGCTTGTCAATGTAGGCATAGTGCTAGGGTTGGTGTTTTTTCAAGGTTTTAAACTCCCATTTATTCGCTCCATTGTTTCCCATTAAATTCACAATTGTTATGATATGTCTCTATCTTATCTCATTTGCAAAGAGTATTAAATTTCCTATCTCCCAATTTCTAACCCTATCCCCCTCTCAAATACATTCCCAAAACCCTAATGCCCTCCACACAGCAAGAACAAAAAATAAACACAGCAAGGATTAAAAAATGTTGTGTAAAAAGAAAAGAGCAATATAATGGTAAAATAATAATAATAAAAAAAAAAACAGAGGCAATATGGCTGTGTATAGCTATTACAAAACAGAGAAAAGATGGCTGTGTATATTCAAAACAAAAACAAAGAAATGCAGCTGTATATATTTATAAAAAGACATACTGCTCTGAATATTGTTTACAAAGGAATGTTGCTGTGTCTCCCAAAAGACAAAGTCCTGTTTTCCCTTTTATCCCTAATATCCCTGTTTAAATAAAATTCCTTTTCCCTTATGACCAAATGTAAAAGAAGCCTTGTTCCTCTATGACTAAATGTACATGAATCCCTTTGAAAACAGAGTTTACCTTATGATGTACATTAGAAGACAAAAAATCAAATGAACAATGCTGTCCCATACCCCTGTTGAAATGCATGTCCTTTCCCTTTGTTATTCTCATACATGTTTTCCCTAATAAAAATATTTCTTTGCAAATGATTTCCCGATGATGTAGATGAGATTATATGCTTAACATTTTGTGAATTGTCCCTTGAAAATTCCCTGTTTTTACATATTTTCCATTCCCTATTTAAAAAAAAAAAAGTCCCTCCCCTAACATTTCCTTCATGATTTTTCCCCCTTGAAAACAGCATACTTCCCAGCATTTTTGCAGACAGGGCAGCAGTTAACTTTTTCTATTTTCTCCACTTTGCTCAAAAGCACCATGTCAACCACTGAAACCTATGAGCAAGGTGATGACCGGTCTTCTTCCACAGAGGTTGAGGTATAGCAGAGGCCTCGTAGGGGTGGCAAAGGTGGTCGTCATAAGAGAGAAGAGCCCACATCTTTAGCAGAATTACAGGCCTGCCCTTTGGCAGTGAGTTGTTTCCGATACATGTCATGTTTGCAGTTTTGTGAGAGGCTTGCTCAGATCCAGCATCACAGGGAGTTGGCCCGCTTATTTGTTTTGCACCTTCATGATGGGCAGGTCACTCTTGCAGGGGTGAATTTTGTGCTATCTCCGGAGGTGATTTCAGAGGCTACCGGGATACCAGATGTGGGTGAAGTGTGGCCCAAGCGCAAAATGCTGGATTATGTTTATTTTGAGCCATATGTCAGGCCAGCATTCATGAGCCACTTGTCGGGGGTCTTTCCTTTTAGATTCCTCCGGGGGAGTATGCTCCGATCATGCGGCTTATCATGCATTACTTCACATGTGAGGGGAGATTTTCACAGGTCTTCTCTTATCACATTCGCCTGTTGATGCACTTTACCCGAGTGAGGATGATGAACATCTCGGTTTTCTTCTTCCAGGACATTCAGAGGATGGTGTCCGTGTTTCAGAGGCAGTCCCCAGCTCAGCAGTATAGGAGTTTGTGCCATCATGGTCTCATCCAGCTCATTGTTTCCCATCAGTTGAGTCAGCAGGGCATTCCATGGGCAGACTTCATTTCTCATGAGTTCTTTATAGTGCCATCGCAGCCACACCCAGAGCCAGAGGTCTTTTATGAGGAGGGAGGTCCATCTCACCAGCCCGAGATCATTGTTCCGAGAGAGGTTGCTTCCTCACCTCAGGTCACCTACCAGAGAGGTCACAGGACCTTGTTTGCAGCAGCTCGACGAGTACTTTCTCCACAGCAGGTGGAAGGGGTCTCGCCATCATCATCTACAGGTCAGCGAGTGTTATCTCCACACCAGGTGGAAGGGGCCTCGCGTTCTCCATCAGCAGTACGGGAGGGATAATAGCCCATGACAGAGGAGGAGAGAGCCGGTGACACACAGGTTGACATCATTAATCTTGATGCTCGCTCCCCCACTTTAGATTTGCATGAGATCATCCGACAAAGAGAGGCGGAAAACCGCTTGTTACAGCAGAAGCTCGACATGGCCCAATGGACAATAAACTATCTTGAGCAGCGCAACAAGCAACTTGAGGATGAGAAAGAGTTGGATGAGCTGTGGAGGATTCGAAGTGACCGAGTCATCAACCGTAGGAGGCCCGGTGACTTGCTGCCCAAGGAGAGGGAATCCATGCTTATCCGTGTGAATGCACACTTGCAGAGGCTGTTAGAGAAGGCAAACGAGGACAAGAGGTTGCTACGGAACATGAAGAATCACTATTGGGCGAGGATGCATGTTTGCAAGGCGAAAATGAAGATGTTCCAAAGGAGGTTGTCCGAGGCCCGTAAGAGGAAGAAGAAGACCAACCCGCTCCGTATCTTGGCTGAGGCCTCTCTCACTCACCATGATACTCATTAGCATCCTCCTAGCAGCAAACCCAAGAAATTTTGAGAGTTTTGAAGCATTTTTGGCATTTTTGGGAATTTTACATGTTTTAGCCATTTGACGGGTCTCACCCCGCGCGCGACCATACATGGGGGCAACTCAGAACGGGGAAAACTTTGCATTTTTGGAATTTTCATGCAAAAATACACTTGCCTATGGATGGGTTTCAGATTTTATGGAGATTTGGGCTTCCAAAAGCTCAAAATACATGCAAATTTTGACTTTCTGCCCCTATTTTGAGTTGCAGAAAGCTGTCTTGGGAGAAATGATTTTTGAGGGGACAAATCAACTCCAAATTCAGAAATTCCAGTGGGGTTGGAAGGTAGGCTCGCAGACCTTTCGAACGCGCTATCTTGTACCTGATTTGGACACTGGGAAGGCCCTCAAACAGAGCTGTGAATGTGCGCGACCTGTCAGGGAAATTTGCCTGTTTTGACCAGTTCGGCCAGCAAAACACTGTTTTCATCTTGGTTGACTTTTGAGGCATGTAAATGATGGATTTTTGTGTAATTTTCATGGCACTTAGATACTTTTACTCTCCTTGAACACTTATAGAAGATTCTTTGATGTAAATGGCAAATATTTAATGCATGGATAGGTTTCCTAAGTTTTAGAGGCAAGTTGTTTTGACTGCCTATTATCTAGTGCTCAGTTTAGAATTAGTTGAAACAGCTTCTAGGAAGCTGAACTCGACCCCTAGAGGTGGGGAAAGGAGTTAGATCATCTATATTATGCCTTCTCTTGCTCATTTTCATGGTTGGACTCTTGAGGGAGAAGCTATCATTGTATATTTTACTTGTATCTCTGCAATTTGAGGAAAAGGAAGACCAGGGTTTTGCAGACATCATTGGGATTCTTGTGGACTCTTGTGTTGATGGTGTGTTCTCTTATTGTAATTGTAAGTGTGTTTATGTGTTCCATCTCTTTCTTTACTGCAGCTTATTAAACAAATGAAGTGATAAAGTTTGAATTCATGCTTGCCATGCTCAGCTTTCAAATTTGTTTAATGTTTATGTTTTCCACTGTCTAGAGAGGATTCAAAGTCATTGTTTGCCCTCTTTAGCTTCTCTTTTTTCTTCCTTGATCATCCATCTCAGCTAAAGGCATCAGCACAAACTCCTACCTTGCCCCAAAGACCCACCTGCAGAAACTGTGTCAAATCCCCGCACCCTAAAATTGCAGATCCTCAATTTGCCACCAAAAAACTCCAAAAACCCCCAAATCAAACTTTTAATCAGTTTACTAGCCTAATATTAGTGTTACCTTTGATTGGTCATCTCGCCCCATTGAAAATTTGCCGAGATAGACCAGAGAGAGCCTTCTCATACGTCGTAGGGCTAGCTACGAGGTGAAATGGTTTGATGTTGCCTTGAAGGTTTACCTTCCTCAGCCTAGGGTGAAATCTCAAGCGCTAACATAGTGGCGACCATACTGGGGATAACAAATTGGTTGTTTTCTTATTGGCGTGTTTAATTCATAAGCTTAGACGGAGTCTGAAGGTACGCCAGGTAGCCTTCGAAAACGCTTTTGTTTTACATCAGCGTAAGTAGATAAACGCTCCTTCGGTCGACCTCCGTGAGCTAGTGAAGGTAACATGGAAATCTGCGCTTTTAACCCAGTGTGTTTATAAACTCTGAACTTTCGGGTGATTGAGTTGAGAGTTTTATAGGCTGATTGGTTTTTCGTTCCTTGATTTCCAAACTGGCTTCTAATTCTAGCCGCATACTGAAATCTCATTCATGCCCAGCTATTTTTGAGTATCTTGAAGATCTTGATTTCGACGAAAGTTTTGAGTTGTCGTTGTTCAAAGCTAAATCTGAAAGTGCACTTGCTACTCTAGTTCCTAATCCTGATTTTGCAGCTGCTATTGAATTCGAGAGGCATAATAAATTAGTTGAAAATTTCATTTTGAGGAATCTCCAGACACATGTACAAGCTACAACTCTTGCTGATTTCCTTGAAAATATCTCTGGTCATATTGGATCTTCTATCACGGCGCATGAACAGGCAAATCCCCCTTATATTGCTATCACTCCCATAGTTACTCATCCCCCATCTACAGTTGTTTCGCCTTCGGTTTCACACACTGCTTCTCCTCCTCTTACTCCTCATACTGCCACACCTACCCCGCCTGCTACTCCAAGATCTACCTTACCTAGAAAAATGGCAGCCCGGTTTGCCCCACTTGTATTGCCTGCTAATCTTCATGATATGCCTGCTGATTACCAAAGTAAAATTCCCATGTTTGATGGCACTCCACAAAGTATTACAGCACAGCAACATATCGATAAAATGTCCACTTTCTTTGATCTATATGAGTTAGATGAAGAAGATGTTACCATGCGGTTGTTCGTGCAAACATTTGCCGGAGAAGTAAGAAAATGGTTCAGAGGGTTGGCAGCTAACAGCATCACCACCTTGGAAGCACTCGAGAATCAATTCTTGGACCGATGGGAAATAAGAAAAGACCCGCTGCAAATCAATGCCGAGTACAACAACCTCAAGCGAAATCCGGGTGAGTCGGTTCAAGACTATATAATCAGATTTAATTCAGTGTATAACGCTATACCCGATGATTTGAAACCATCAAGAAAGTCCGCATTGCTTAAGTTCCCGGATGGTTTCGATCCGGAGATGGCCTACTCACTACGGGACCGAGATCCTCCTACCTTGGAGGAAATGCAGAAAATTGCAGTCAGCGTGGAGGCTAATTTGAATGACAAAAGGGCAAGAATGAAGGCGGAGAAGAAGGTCACAATCAAAGAAGAGGCAGCATCCACTTCTCAGGTTCTTCGTACAGTTGAGGAGGTGAAAAAGGCACTCCAAAATCTTAGTCTTGGCAAACCGGAACCACAAGTTCGAAACCCAAATTTCAGAGGTCAACAACAGCAGCCCCAATATAGAATCAAACAGCGGGAAACACGAGCGCAAGAGGCGGCCGTACAGCAGCCAATCCAACCTCCATTTCAGCAAAATTATGTCACTCAAGAATCAGAGGATGAGGGTGAAGGTGTGGGTGAAGAAAATCACTTCTTCACTCCCGATGATCTGCCCACATACATCACGGAGGAAGAAGAGCTGATAGGTAATGCATATACATCTCAAGATGAGCATTACATTTTATCTAATGATGTTGTACTTCAAGATGAGTCTGAAGAGTATCAAAGAGGTTACTTACACGCTTTATCAGCTCAGCAAGGCCAGCAAAGGCAATTGAGAAACCGGACAATTCCCATAAATCCGATTCAGAAGAGGGCGGAAAACTTGGCAAAGAATGGTGCTGCTGTTCCACAGAGAAAAGGTAAAGAAGTCATGGATCCTTCATCAACTCAAACAGTTCCAGCAAACAAGATAGATCAGCCATCAAATGTACCCAAAGATAGAGCAGAAAAACGAGACAATCCGGCAAAGGAAGGTGAAAAGAGTCAAGCATTCAGCATTGAGAATGAAGTTGCAAAATTGAAATTGAACATTCCATTGACAGAAGTCATGAAGAACAGTACATATCGAGCACAAATTTCCAAAATGTTCAACATTGACCCAATGTTAGATGCGGTGAACGTAGAGGATGACCAGCCGGAATTGATCTTTGGGCCAGCTCTAAATGGTGAGTCCCCCGAGAGTGAGGTTCCTCCATTCTATATCAGCTTGAGAATACATGATTATGTGCTTCATAATGCTATGTTCGATTCGGGAGCGTCACATAATTTAATGCCCAAGGCAATTATGGAGAAGTTGGGGCTTGATATTACTCGAAAGTACCATGATCTATATTCATTTGATTCCAGCCGGGTTAGATGCATCGGTTTAATTAAAGATTTGGTTGTTAGTCTGGATCAAATTCCCGCAAAGAATCTATTGATGGATGTGGTAGTGGCGGACATTCCTCCACGATTTGGCATGCTCCTCTCAAGGTCATGGGGATCCAAGCTTAAAGGTACTCTTCAGCTGGATTTTTCATATGCTACTATTCCGGTGTTTGGACAAATGAGGAAAGTGTATCGAGAGCAAAAGATGAAGTATATGATTACTAGCAAGGAAAAGCCAGTAAATCATCCTGTAAATTATGTACAAACAGATTTAGAATCTTTTGTTTTGTTTGCGGAAAATTTCAATGAGATAGATAGTCAGCTAGTTCAGGTAGAAGATATCCCAGGCATTGCAGAAAATTTCAGAGAAGTATTGAGAACGGAAAGTGAAGAAAGGACTGCTGTCATAAGGTCAATCGCTGAAACAAATGGGCAGCAAATCATGACTGCAACAACATCAGATTTTCAGCACCTAGAAGATGATGAAGAGGGTCTTTGGACTATGGATTTTGATGGTGCAGTGGGCAGCGATGGTGCTGGTATCGGTGTGTGGATTCGAAGTCCATTCTCAGCCCAAGATCGAGTTCCAAGCAAGGTACGAGTATGTTCTTATAAATTAGCATTTGATTGCTCGAATAATGAGGCGGAATATGAAGCTCTTATTGCTGGTTTGAAAATCCTTCTGAAGTTAAAGGCAAAGAAAATAGCAGTATATGGCGACTCCGAACTAGTTATCAAACAAGTCAAAGGTGAATTTCAGGCCAAACACCCTCGCATGAGAGCTTATAGAAATGCTGTTTTAGATATCCTGAAAAGATTTTCTGAACATACTTTGACGTGTGTGCCCCGGATTCAAAATGGTGTTGCAGATGCATTGGCAAAAGCAGCAAGTAATTTGAAAATACCAATGAATTCAAGCAACAAGTTTGAAATCTATGTGAAGCATCGTCCTACAATCCCGGATAATCAAAGGTGTTGGCAAGTCTTCCAAGATGACGAAGAGATCAAAGACTTCTTACATGGAGAAGGAAAATTTGAAGAAATCTCAATAGATCTGGAGCCTGAAGGAGTGAATCAAATGGATGTTTTGCAGCTGAAAGATAATTATATTCCTAAAGGGTTAATTCCTTTAGAGGAACTTTTTGATCAAGATGATGTGGCCCGCAAGCCAACTTTGATGCCAACAGACGAAGGTGTGGAAGATGTGAATCTTGGGACAGCCGAGAATCCAAAGATGGTGAAGTTATCAAAAGCATTGCCGCTCAAGGTAAAGAATCAATACATTAGATTATTGTCATCGTTTTCTAATGTGTTTGCTTGGGATTATTCAGATTTAAGGACCTATGATACAAGCATTATTCAACACACTATTCCCATAAAGCCAAATCAAAAGCCTTTTCGACAAAAGTTGCGGAGAATTAATCCTAAGTTGCTGCCTTTGATCGAGAAGGAAGTCAATAGGCTCTACAAGTCTGGAATTATAGTCCCTATTCGCTTTTCTGATTGGATCTCCAATCTAGTGCCTATGAGAAAGAAGACCGGTGAAATACGCTTGTGCATAGACTTCAGAAATTTGAACAAAGTATCTCTCAAGGACAACTATCCGCTGCCCAAAATGGACCACATATTGCAGCGGGTAGTGGGCGCTTCAAGGATGTCATTGCTAGATGGATACTCCGGCTACAATCAGATTTTAGTGCACGAAGATGATCGTGATAAGACAGCCTTCACTACACCTTGGGGAACATTTCACTATGCCAAAATGCCATTTGGGTTGAAGAATGCCGGTGCTACATTTCAGCGGGCAATGGACATGGCCTTTGCCAATGAAAAGGATATATTCTTAGTTGTTTATCTTGATGATCTAACCGTGTTTTCCAAATCAGATGAAGAGCATTTGTTTCATTTGACTAAAGTGTTCCAAAAATGCAGAAAATATGGCATTTCCTTGAATCCGAAAAAGAGTCTTTTTGCCATGAGTGAAGGCAAGTTGCTGGGACATATCATTTCCAAAGATGGTATTCGAATTGATCCTACACGGGTGGAAGCAATTCAGCAGCTAGAGCAGCCCCGAAACAAGAAGGAAATACAATCTTTTAAGGCAAATTAAATTTTCTGTGCCGCTTCATTCCTAACCTTGCAGAGCACCTTAGAGAGATAACCAATATTCTTCGGAAGGACAGCAAGATCAAATGGACCAAGGAGGCAGTCAAACCTTTCAATTTAATCAAGGTAATCTTGTCTTCAACCCCAACCTTGATCAGCCCCGATTATACTCAGGATTTCATTTTGTTTTCTTTCGCTTCTGAGCATACATTGGCAGCCGTATTGATGCAAAAGAGAGAAGGAGTTGAGAGGCCAATTGCATTTTTCAGCCGAATCATAAGAGACGGGGCACTGAATTATAATATCATTGAGAAGCAAGCATTAGCACTGATTAAAGCTTTGAAAGATTTCCGGGTATACATACTCAACTCTCATGTATTGGCATATGTTCCTAGTGCCGCCGTAAAAGATGTTTTGGTACAAACGGAGCCGGAAGGTAGGAGGGGCAAGTGGATTGCCGCTCTTTTGGAATATGATGTTGAAATCAAGCCTACCAAGCTGATTAAAGGCCAAGGTCTCGCAAAATTGATGGCTGAAACAAACCTTCATGTCCTTGACATCAACTTGATTGCTGCCTTATCCGATGGTGATGAAGAAAATTCAGCGGTTCAGGTATCGGATATTTTTATTACTTCTCCTTGGTATGCTGATATAATTTATGTGCTGCAAAATGTATCTGCACCTCCTGAAATGTCAAGAAACAAAGCAAGAACATTGAAGCTAAAGGCTGCTAAGTTTTGTATTATGAAATCTGCACTTTATTGGAAAGATCCCGGTGGCATCTTGCTGAATTGTTTGGTTGAAGAGGAAGCAAAGGCAACAGTAGAAGATTTCCATAAAGGCGACTGTGGAGGTCATTTGTTTTGGAAAACTACAGCCAATAAGATCTTGCGGGCTGGTTTCTATTGGCCTTCTCTATTTTCTGATGTGTACAAAGCGGTGAAAAGCTGCCATGAATGCCAAATATTCCAAGGGAAGCAAAGGTTGCAGCCATTGCCTCTCAAACCGGTGGAAATCAGCGCACCCTTTCAGCAGTGGGGCTTAGACTTTATTGGTGAAATCCACCCAGCATCATCCGGGCAGCATCGATGGATCTTAACTGCCACCGATTACTTCACAAAGTGGATAGAGGCAATTCCCACTCGGCAGGCCACGGATTCGGTAATCATTTCTTTTCTTGAGAATAATATCTTGTCACGTTTTGGCTGTCCATTCAAATTGATCACAGATAATGCAGCAGCATTTAAGTCCAAGAAGATGGTTGATTTTTGCTATAAGTATAACATCAGCTTGGGGCACTCCACGGCTTATCATCCGCAAGGTAATGGGTTGGACGAATCGTTAAGTAAGTCACTAGTGAACATTATCAAGAAGATGCTGGAAATTAACAAGAAAAGTTGGCATAAGAAATTGATAAATGCACTGTGGGCTGATCGGGTAAGTCAAAAGAAGTCAATTGGCATGTCGCCATTTGAAATCGTTTATGGAATTGATGCAGTTTTTCCAACATCACTTAGTGTACCAGTCGCGAGATTGCTTCAAGAGGTGGGTGAAGATCCGGATCCAATACAAAGGCGAATCAATCAAATGATTCACTTGCAGCAAACAAGGGAAGAGGCTCTCCAAAATTCTTTGAGGCTGCAAGAGCGCATCAAGAAAATCTATGACAAGAAGGCAAAGTCGGAAAACTTTCAGCTGGAAGATGTCGTTTTGAGATGGGATGCCCGCAATGAGGACAAAGGGAAGCACGGTAAATTCGATAATTTGTGGAAAGGTCCTTATAAAATTGCTGCATATCGTGGTCCCAATGCTTTCCTTCTCAAAGAGATGAATGGTGATGAATGTCCCGGTGGGTCGGTGAATGGCCGGCTTCTGAAAAGGTATCATACTTGAGAAATTTCTGCTCCAATCATCCTCATTGTAAATACCATGTCATTTTCTTTCTGCAGCAAGTGTGAAACTGATCTTTCATCCTTAGTTTGGGGCCCGCGGTGAAGGCTATAATTCTAAGGATGGTGATTAGTTGGTGTGAAGTTTTCAGATTGTTTATTTTCTGCAAAAGTTAGTTTGTTTGTGTCGAAGTCCTTTGAAAATTTCAGCTCATAGTCAAGTCCAATATAGTCATTTCAAGTTTGGTTACGTGTGTACAAGTTGACTCCATTGCCCAATAAATAAGGCACTGGTCTGCTCTCCCAGAGGTCTAAGGTTCTTGGCACCTCCAAGGAGCTACCATCCCCATTGGAGCCAATGTTAGTGTCGGTCATGATGCCCTCCATCAGTGATCAAAAAACTCTTTGCATATGCATAAGTAGGTGTCTCATCAATGTCAGTTTTGCATTCCATTAGGCATGCCATAAAACTGATGGAGGAGCTGGTCCTTGTTCCCTTCTTGGCTTTGTTCGATCAGGTCATATCAGTTAATGAACTTGTGTCACGCTTGTTTTTTTTTGTCTTGAAGTCCAAAGTCTTAGGTCTAGGGTTTCAGTCAAATGTCATTGCAAGATCATGAGTCAGAGGTCCATGGGTCCCCAGCAAGCCAGAAGGAGGTATGTAAATATGTTTCATTGATATTTTCATCAAGTACAGCTCATTTATACCTTGGATTTAAAAGCCATGTTTTTAAAGCCAAGGTCATGTCAATTTTGTAAAAAATAAGGAAATTTCAAAAAATTCTTCACAATGCCGGCAATAACCCTGGTCTCCTCGCCAGAGTCCATCAGATGGTCTACCTGCAAAAAGAACGGAGTTAAAGCACTCAAAAAGTCAAATTCAAGACAAAAGTAAACTCAAAACAGTGTTAAAAGAAAGTGCCAAAACAAAACATTAGAAAGTGGGTTTGGTAAGTAAATTTTTCAAATTGGGCTTATAAAGAGTCAAATTCCCTCTAAAACACCCTCATTGTGCATCTAAGAGCTCGCAAAGAAGAGTGAGAGGGCGAAGAAGGCGAAAGGAGGCAAAGGGCAGCAAATTTGAACCATTTTCAGGTGCGCGACTTGTCAGAGGGCGTGCGCGACCTGTTGGGCAGTGCGCGACCTATCAGGCGCCCCTCCGCAGTGCAAAAACTCAACGGGCGCGACCAGTCAGGCTGTGCACGACTTGTCAAAGCCTGTGCGCGACCACTCAGCCTGTCACTCACAGAACCACTTCAAATTTTCTCAAATCGCCCTCTTGCTTGCTAAATTGATCGAGGTAGGGTCTATTAACCTATTGGATGCTTGAAATATGAATGATGGGCTTGTGTTCATATATATTTGCTACCAAGGATGTAAAGAGAAATGGATTTTAGTTATTGCTTGTCAATGTAGGCATAGTGCTAGGGTTGGTGTTTTTTCAAGGTTTTAAACTCCCATTTATTCCCTCCATTGTTTCCCATTAAATTCACAATTGTTATGATATGTCTCTATCTTATCTCATTTGCAAAGAGTATTAAATTTCCTATCTCCCAATTTCTAACCCTATCCCCCTCTCAAATACATTCCCAAAACCCTAATGCCCTCCACACAGCAAGAACAAAAAATAAACACAGCAAGGATTAAAAAATGTTGTGTAAAAAGAAAAGAGCAATATAATGGTAAAATAATAAAACAAAAAAAAAAAAACAGAGGCAATATGGTTGTGTATAGCTATTACAAAACAGAGAAAAGATGGCTGTGTATATTCAAAACAAAAACAAAGAAATGCAGCTGTATATATTTATAAAAAGACATACTGCTCTGAATATTGTTTACAAAGGAATGTTGTTGTGTCTCCCAAAAGACAAAATCCTGTTTTCCCTTTTATCCCTAATATCCCTGTTTAAATAAAATTCCTTTTCCCTTATGACCAAATGTAAAAGAAGCCTTCTTCCTCTATGACTAAATGTACATGAATCCCTTTGAAAACAGAGTTTACCTTATAATGTACATTAGAAGACAAAAAATCAAATGAACAATGCTATCCCATACCCCTGTTGAAATGCATGTCCTTTCCCTTTGTTATTCTCATACATGTTTTCCCTAATAAAAATATTTCTTTGCAAATGATTTTCCGATGACGTAGATGAGATTATATGCTTAACATTTTGTGAATTGTCCCTTGAAAATTCCCTGTTTTTACATATTTTCCATTCCCTATTTAAAAAAAAAAAAAGTCCCTCCCCTAACATTTCCTTCATGATTTTTCCCCCTTGAAAACAACATACTTCCCAGCATTTTTGCAGACAGGGCAGCAGTTAACTTTGTCTATTTTCTCCACTTTGCTCAAAAGCACCATGTCAACCACTGAAACCTATGAGCAAGGTGATGACCGGTCTTCTTCCACAGAGGTTGAGGTACAACAGAGGCCTCGTAGGGGTGGCAAAGGTGGTCATCATAAGAGAGAAGAGCCCACATCTTTAGCAGAATTATAGGCCTGCCCTTTGGCAGTGAGTTGTTTCCGATACATGTCATGTTTGTAGTTTTGTGAGAGGCTTGCTCAGATCCAGCATCACAGGGAGTTGGCCCGCTTATTTGTTTTGCACCTTCATGATGGGCAGGTCACTCTTGCAGGGGTGAATTTTGTACTATCTCCGGAGGTGATGTCAGAGGCTACCGGGATACCAGATGTGGGTGAAGTGTGGCCCAAGCGCAAAATGCTGGATTATGTTTATTTTGAGCCATATGTCAGGCCAGCATTCATGAGCCACTTGTCGGGGGTCTTTCATTTCAGATTCCTCCGGGGGGAGTATGCTCCGATCATGCGGCTTATCATGCATTACTTCACATGTGAGGGGAGATTTTCACAGGTCTTCTCTTATCACATTCGCCTGTTGATGCACTTTACCCGAGTGAGGATGATGAACATCCTAATTTTCTTCTTCCAGGACATTCAGAGGATGGTGTTCGTGTTTCAGAGGCGGTCCCCAGCTCAGCAGTATAGGAGTTTGTGCCATCATGGTCTCATCCAGCTCATTCTTTCCCATCAGTTGAGTCAGCAGGGCATTCCATGGGCAGACTTCATTTCTCATGAGTTCTTTACAGTTCCATCGCAGCCACACCCAGAGCCAGAGGTCATTTATGAGGAGGGAGGACTATCTCACCAGCCTGAGATCATTGTTCCGAGAGAGGTTGCTTCCTCACCTCAGGTCACCTACCAGAGAGGTCACAGGACCTTGTTTGCAGCAGCTCGATGAGTACTTTATCCACAGCAGGTGGAAGGGGTCTCGCCATCATCATCTATAGGTCAGCGAGTGTTATCTCCACACCAGGTGGAAGGGGCCTCGCGTTCTCCATCAGCAGTACGGGAGGGCAAACAGCCCATGACAGAGTAGGAGAGAGCCGGTGACACACAGGTTGACATCATTAATCTTGATGCTCGCTCCCCCACTTCAGATTTGCATGAGATCATCCGACAAAGAGAGGCGGAAAACCGCTTGTTACAGCAGAAGCTCGACATGGCCCAATGGACAATAAACTATCTTGAGCAGCGCAACAAGCAACTTGAGGATGAGAAAGAGTTGGATGAGCTGTGGAGGATTCGAAGTGACCGAGTCATCAACCGTAGGAGGCCCGGTGACTTGCTGCCCAAGGAGAGGGAATCCTTGCTTATCCGTGTGAATGCACACTTGCAGAGGCTGTTAGAGAAGGCAAACGAAGACAAGAGGTTGCTACAGAACATGAAGAATCACTATTGGGCGAGGATGCATGTTTGCAAGGAGAAAATTAAGATGTTCCAAAGGAGGTTGTCCGAGGCCCGTAAGAGGAAGAAGAAGACCAACCCTTTCCGTATCTTGGCTGAGGCCTCTCTCACTCACCATGATACTCATTAGCATCCTCCTAGTAGCAAACCCAAGAAATTTTGAGAGTTTTGAAGCATTTTTGGCATTTTTGGGAATTTTACAGGTTTTAGCCATTTGACGGGTCTCACCCCGCGCGCGACCATACATGGGGGCAACTCAGAACGGGGAAAACTTTGCATTTTTTCAATTTTCATGCAAAAATACACTTGCCTATGGATGGGTTTCAGATTTTATGGAGATTTGGGCTTCCAAAAGCTCAAAATACATGCAAATTTTGACTTTCTGCCCCTATTTTGAGTTGCAGAAAGCTGTCTTGGGAAAAATGCTTTTTGAGGGGTCAAATCAACTCTAAATTTAGAGATTCTAGTGGGGTTGGAAAGTATACTCGTAGACCTTTCCAACGAGCTATCTTGCACCTGATTTGGACACTGGGAAGGCCCTCAAACAGAGCTGTGAATGTGCGCGACCAGTCAGAGTGATGTGCGCGACCTGTCAGGGAAATTTGCCTGTTTTGACCAGTTCGGCCAGCAAAACACTGTTTTCATCTTGGTTGACTTTTGAGGCAAGTAAATGATGGATTTTTGTGTAATTTTCATGGCACTTAGATACTTTTACTCTCCTTGAACACTTCTAGAAGATTCTTTGATGTAAATGGCAAATATTTAATGCATGGATAGGTTTCCTAAGTTTTAGAGGCAAGTTGTTTTGACTACCTATTATCTAGTGCTCAGTTTAGAATTAGTTGAAACAGCTCCTAGGAAGTTGAGATCGACCCCTAGAGGTGGGGAAAGGAGTTAGATCATCTATATTATGCCTTCTCTTGCTCATTTTCATGGTTGGAATCTTGAGGGAGAAGCTATCATTGTATATTTTACTTGTATCTCTGCAATTTGAGGAAAAGGAAGACCAGGGTTTTGCAGACATCATTGGGATTCTTGTGGACTCTTGTGTTGATGGTGTGTTCTCTTATTGTAATTGTAAGTGTGATTATGTGTTCCATCTCTTTCTTTACTGCAACTTATTAAACAAATGAAGTGATAAAGTTTGAATTCATGCTTGCCATGCTCAGCTTTCAAATTTGTTTAATGTTTATGTTTTCCACTGTCTAGAGAGGATTCAAAGTCATTGTTTTCCCTCTTTAGCTTCTCTTTTTTCTTCCTTGATCATCCATCTCAGCTAAAGGCATCAGCACAAACTCCTACCTTGCCCCAAAGACCCACCTGCAGAAACTGTGTCAAATCCCCGCACCCTAAAATTGCAGATCCTCAATTTGCCACCAAAAAACTCCAAAAACCCCCAAATCAAACTTTTAATTAGTTTACTAGCCTAATATCAGTGTTACCGTTGATTGGTCATCTCACCCCATTGAAAATTTGCCGAGATAGACCGGAGAGAGCCTTCTCATACCCCGTAGGGCTAGCTACGAGGTGAAATGGTTTGATGTTGCCTTGAAGGTTTACCTTCCTCAGCCTAGGGTGAAATATCAAGCGCTAACAGGGAGAAAAAGGAAATTTCGTAGAGTAATTAGTGGTCATGAGTTGTGTGTTTTGAAAAGATAAAGAGATTGTTTCTTTGATTGTCTTTACTAAGAAAGTTGTTTTCTATAAAATTTGCATTTTCCAACTCTCTTAGTTAGGAGATTCATTGAAAAAGAAAAGTAGTGTAAATCATCTTAGGTGCATCTTTGTAGTGGTTGCGAGTCGAGTCTACACACCACCAGTTTCATCTCCACTACCTTTTTGTCTTTAAGAAAAACCATAAAATTAAAGCTTAAAGTAAAATCAACTTAGTAACTTTTATTTACTAGGGCTCTGCAACACCAATTTAGATCAGGCTAGTGTCTTGGAGTAGGAGAGTAATTAACTCTCCAAGACAACAAAACCAAACAAGTAGCTTATCTTCTGATAGAATAAATCCAATTGTTTCATTTGTACTCTGGGAAAGCTCCTCTTAAAGGAGAAGCACGAGCTCGTGTCCGAACCAGTGAGGGGATCAATCCTCCCTCGTTGGGAATGACGCCAGACACGCACGTATTACAAACGGTAAACCTTGGATTAACCATTGTCGAGGAGCCAGGGGTCACTTGTCGGTAAACCTTGGATTATTGTCAAGGAGCCGGCAAGGGGATTGAGCTTGATACTCTTCCCTTGCGTGCTGTCGGAGTGTAGACTATTCCCCCAGGTGCATTTGTTGTTGTTGGTAACCTTAGTGACAGTTATCTTTAGGATTCTACCGATGTGACGATGGAGGGAAGATCCCACTGTACCTGGAGCAGACGTCGGCTAGACTCACTTGGATTTTCCGGGGGGTTCACTTCACTCGAGACGATTAAAGTGGAGGAACTTGTGCCGGTCTATTCATTAAGCAGGTTGCTGGGGTAACTGTTCCACCCGCCACTTCTGTACTGAATCCGGCGATGTTGGGTTTCATCTCCAACTAGCGTTTTTGGTCCGGAAGGCTACTATTTGTGCTTGGTTTGACGCCCTAAATTCTTTAGGCGTGTGATTGAAATTTGTTTGGTTCTTTAGAGACTTTAGGTGGTTTGCTTTGAGATTTTACTTTGTTTGCGTGTGCAGTAGTTAAAAGTTTTTAACTGTGGCGGAATTACCGAGACAGTCCCGTCGACTTCGGGGCAAGTCTCCTGAGGTTGTTTCTGTGGCCGAATTGTTGAGGAAATCCCGTAGACTTCGGGGTGAGCCTCCTCAAGACGTCCCAAGTCATTACGAAGGTTGAAAGGTCCTTGTAACTCCTAGTGGTAGTAAAGTAGGTTCACCTGAAGAAGGAGAATCGTCATTGGTAGTCCATCCAGATTACCAAGGTCTAGAAACAGGTTATAATCCTGAAGCAGTTGCAGTTTCTGAGCTTGCTGGTAGTTTTTCATCTACTAGTGATATAGGCGAAGAACCTGAAGTATCTGAACCTGTTACTCCAACTTCTAGTGCACCAGATTCACCTAGGGTAGAAAGAGTCATCACCGAAAATCTTCCTTCTGGTTTGGTAGCTATTGAAGAACTTGCTCCAAAGGAAGAATTAGGTGTATCTATCCTTGAAGATCAACCTACTATTGATCTAAGGGAGCACAAATCTATCTTTTACAGTCCTCCTAGAAGTACTACTTGGTACCTTTCGTTAACTAATTATTTAGACAACTCAGGGATAAGTTTTTCTCCACCTCGTACTCCTTTTCCACCTGGAGGTATTTATACTCCTGTAAATATGTCTGGTCAGTCGTCCGTGTTCACTCAATCTCCTGAATCTTTCTTGCACGGCGGTCCTTCTGTTCCCACCGGGTATCAGTCACTTTCTGGTACCTTTGCGGGGGCATCTCCTCAACCCATTGATCATGGGTTATTAGCTAGAAACAATGGTAATAAACCGTTGGGTGTAGGGGACATTTATATGATGTCAGGTTCAGTTCCCATTTCTCAACCTCAAGGTGGCCAATTACCACCGGGGGGGCAGCCTCAATTAACGCCTGGGGGACAACCTCAAGGTACGCAAATCGTGTCTAGGGGGCAACCTCAAGGACAGTATGTACCCATAGTACAATACATGCCTCAAGGTCAACCCCAGCCTCAATATGTACCCCAAGGTCAACCTCAGTATCAATATTTACCTCAAGGGTATCAACCTCAAGGGTATCAACCTCAAGGTCAAGGTCAACCCCAGTATCAGTATTTACCCCAAGGTTATCAACCTCAAGGTCAATACTCGAGTCAAGGTTATCAACCACCTCAAGGTCAGTCATATGTTCAAGGTATGGGAACTGTGCCTTTCAGTTATCAATCCTATCCTCAATCCGGTTATGGATCTCAGTATCCTCAACCTGTTACGGGTCAATACCCCAGAATGATAGTGTGGGATCCATCACAAGGTCAACAGGTGTTGCAGCCAAGTATACAGTTGTTACCTCAAACTGGACAACCCGTAGTTTCTGGTTCACCCCAGCAACCGCAACCTGTCCAGTCAAATATTCAAACTTCTGTAACTTCAGTAGTTACTCAGCCGCCAATTGCACCTAGTACTCCATCTGAAATGACTGCTGCAACTACCGCAACATCTACCGCACTTACTTCTGGAGTATCGACAGCTCCAGTTTCTACTGTCTCTGCAACCACTCCTCAGACATCTTTACCGTTGTCCGGATCTACGATTCAAACCACGGTCCAGATGCCTGTAGGGCAGCTTGGTTTAAGTACTGTTGTAACAAGTCAATCTCAATTTACCTACCAACAGTACCAGGGACAGTACCAATTCGGTCCTGCTGTCCAACAACCAGTTTACCAGTATCAACCGTATCTTGGGTACACTTATCAACAACCTCAACAACCCCAGTACGGTCCGGTTAATCTTAGTTTTCCAGGAGGATATAATATCCCAAATGCAATTCCTGTTCCAAGTTATCCTACATATCCTCCTCCTGGGACTGGTCTTGTGACCCAAAGTTTTAGGGATCCTAATCGGCAATTACCGTTTATCGCAACTTTGGATTTACCCGACTTGACGCGCCTAACGAACGATCCAATACAATATCTTCCGTTCTGGCCGCCAATGCCAAATAATTTTCCCAGTGATATATCCAAGTTCGAAGGTAAGTCTGGAGAGGATCCATCCAATCACGTGATGACTTACCACCTCTGGTGTGCTTGAAATTCCATCTCGGATGATTCGATCTGCTTACGTCTTTTCCAGCGTACGCTCATTGGTCTCGTGGCCAAGTGGTACATTGAGTTACCACGGGCCTCTTTTTACAGTTTCAGTCAGTTGGCTACCTCGTTCCTAACTCATTTTCAGTTGCCAGTCAGATACGATAACGGCACGGAGCTATTAACTTCATTAAAACAGTCGACCTCCACTTATATTTCCGATCATATACATGAATGGAGACGTCGACAGCGATTAGTGAAAGTTTTTATTCCAGACCAAATCTTAGCTGAATGGTTTGTAAAATCATTATTACCGAATATTACTGAATATGTAGCTAAGGCCGGAGTAGTTACTGAGGAGCAAGTCATTGCTCAAGCCCAGTACCTTGACTTAGTTTACACTCAGTCGGGTACGTTGCACGAGAAGATCCCAGATCTTCCTAAGTCGAATCAAATCACTGCTGCTCCTTCGGGGTCTCATGCTACTGATGGCATGATTGGTACGGTGAATACTAAAAGTAAGAAGAAATCCTCAAAGAATTCTTCTCCAATAATAACCTTACCTGACTCCCCGACAGGAGAATCTTCTCCTGAAATTACCGCCGACATTCACGCTGTAGAGTCATCTACGGCTAAATCAAAAAACGGTGGTAAGAAGAGAGGCAAGAAGAAGGATAAAGCAGACAAGGCTCCAAAGGAGAAAAAACAGAAGTCGGAATCTAACGACGAAAAGCGCAAACCTCGCTATCCTTGTTTAATTTGTGAAGAAGATCATTTCACAAGAGATTGCCCTCATCGGGCGGAGGTTGTGAAAATCGTTAAAGGTTCCCCAACTCCTGCTGTTTTGAAAGATCCATTTCCAAAGCAGGAGATTAAAATGATAGGTTCTTCCTCGAATGCCAGTGAAGAACCCATATTGATGATGTCTCATGTACGGATTGCGACTCGATCACAAGATTATGGTAGTAAAAGTCTTGTTGATGGATCGAAAGAAGCAGAATCTTCTCGTTCAAATCCATCAACCTCAGCTCCCGGTTCCGATCCACTACAGATCGAGAAACCTAACCCTGACTTAGTAATAAAACCGCCCGCCAAGGGTGTACTTCGAAGGTCTTCTTTCAATCCACATGCGAGAGCAGCCTAGAATTACAACATTGTTGAGGATTTAGCTGTTTCACCCTCAGCAATGTCGGCTTTGGAAGTGCTGTAATCATGCCCAGCACAGAGAAAATTACTTTTGTCGGCTATAGGAGCTCTTGATGTTCAGGACCCGAACCTGATAATCTTTGATCTAGAAAATAGTACACCGCGTCTCCCTCATCAGATGGCTTTCCAGATTCCAGTGATAGTCAAAAACAGGCCAATTCATCGGACTGTAATTGATGAAGGAGCTTCTACGTGTATTATGTCGATTCAGTGTTGGAGATCGCTTGGTTCTCCTTCAATGAACCAATCCCCAACAATTCTTAAGGCCTTTGATGGTCGTGGGTTCCATCCGTTTGGCATTCTACAGGATTTGCCTATAGGGGTTGAAGGAAAAACCGTTAGTCTGGATGTGGAGGTGGTTGATGCCCCTCTAGACTACAACCTTCTTTTGGGTCACAGTTGGTCTTACGCTATGACAGTGGTCGTGTCATCGGTCTTCAGAGTTATAAAGTTTCCACACAATGGTAAGATCGTGACGATAGACCAGCTGGCTTACTTTTTATCCGACCCAGCCTCTTCAGAGAGTATCCAGCATGTTGGTAAAACGACTATCCCTTACAAGGATGTTGGTGTAGGATTAGTTAAAGATTCCGGTTTAGTGGGAATTTTTCCTTTTCCTCCAATCAACGCAGACCCTTCATTCACAACCATTCATATGATTACTTCAGACACTATTATCTATGATGATCCTTGGATTGTCCCATCTGAATCTGAGATAGACTCATTCGGTAATGCAATAACTTTGAGTCCATATGAAATTGATTATGAGGTCGTGCAGTCTTTTTCTGACTCAAGTTCAACCCAAATCGACCAAATGAATGTGGTCCGTGAGGAATCACTTTTCACATCAACCTCAGAACGGATAACGTTTCCTGAAGTTGTGTCATCTGACGAACAACTTCGCGAAATCCTAAGTGTAGACGATCTACCATGGGAAGATCTTCATCATAGATCTTCGTTTTTACCTGAGGCTGATGACTTTGAAAATGATTTTTCATCAATTTTTACAGCTGAATATTTCAAGGACGCTCAGAATCCCATGAAACATCTTGATTCAGAGTTGAATTTGGGAAACATTTCCCAAACTATTTCCATTGACATTTCAGTCAAAATCGGAATTATTGAGAACATTCATATAGGTGCCTCGTGTACAGATGACGAAATTCAAACATACAAGGTCCTATTTCAAGAATTCCACGATGTGTTTGCCTGGTCGTATGAGGAAATGACAGGAATTGATCCCTCCATTGTTGTTCATGAAATCAAGACTTACCAGGACGCTAAACCCGTTCGGCAACGTTTGCGTCAGATACACCCTAGGAAAGCGACTGCGATTAAAGCAGAAGTCGAGAAGCTTTTGAAAGCAGGTTTCATTTATCCGATCCCGTTAACGGATTGGGTATCGAATATTGTTCCGGTTAACAAGAAACAAGGAACAATAAGAATATGCATCGACTATAGGGATATAAATCGTGCTTGTCCAAAAGACAACTATCCCACGCCCTATATCGATCAAATAATTGATGATTGTGCCGGCAGTGAAATATTTTCCTTTATGGATGGTTTTTCCGGTTACAACCAAATCAATATTCTACCTGCCGATCAACCAAAAACGGCTTTCATTTGTCCCTGGGGGACATTTGCTTACTGCAAATTACCTTTTGGACTTAAGAACGCCGGAGCCACTTTCCAACGGGCAATGTCTTACGCGTTTCACGACATCAAGCACATTGTGCAACCATATCTCGATGATTTGCCTGCTCATTCTTTACATCGAGCTGATCACCTTGTTCACTTACGCACTATTTTTATGAGGTGTCGGCATTATCGAATTCGGTTGAACCCACACAAATGTGTCTTCTGCATAGAAGTGGGACGATTGCTAGGATTTTTCGTTTCAAAAGCCAGTATCCGCGTCGATCCCTCGAAGGTCGAAGCTATCATCAAATTGCCTCCTCCTTCGAGTTTGCGCCAACTCTAAAGTTTGCAAGGGAAAGCAAACTTTTTACGTCGATTCATTCCTAACTACGCCGAGGTTACAAAGGGTTTCACCTGGTTGTTGAAACAAAACGCTCAATTTTCTTGGGATGAGATAGCTCAGAAATCTTTTGATGCGCTTAAGCACGCGTTGACCCATGCACCGTTGCTGCATCGTCCCAACTACAACCAGGACTACTTTTTGTATCTCGCCGCCTCCCACTCCACCATTGGAATGGTCTTAGTTCAGGAAGACGAATTCAGAATAGACCATGTGATATATTATCTTAGTCGGACGTTAAATCCCACTGAGCTAAAATATTCGCATGTGGAGAAATTGGCCCTGGCCGCTGTTCAGGCTGTCCAGCGTTTTCGTCATTACATTCTTCTCTGTAAAACTATAGTCATTTCGGATTGCAACCCTATGATTTATATTCTGACTAAACAATTGCTAGGGGGCAAGTACTCCAAATGGATTGTTATCCTGCAGGATTTTGATTTGGAATTCGAGAAGTCTAAATCTAAGAAATCCTTAGTTTTTGCGGAATTGATGTGTGACTTCCCGCGTGCTGACACGAAAACTGTGGTCGAGGAACCCATTGCGGACGAATCTCTGTTTCTCATAAGCACTTTAGATCCGTGGTATGGGGATATAATCGTCTATCTCCAAACCCAATCCTTTCGGCCCGAAGCTTCAAAGTCGGAACGTCGGAAAATTCGATTCCAGTCCCAATAGTACAAAATTATTGGAGATACTCTTTATTGTCGTGGGGCGGACTTGGTTTTTCGTTGTTGCTTAACTCATGAAGAGGCAGAAAGGGTTCTGAATGACTGTCATTTTGGAGCATGTGGTAGTCATATGTCTGGGTATGCCACAGCTCAGAAGGTGTTGCGTGCTGGCTATTTCTGGCCGTCCATGTTTAAATACTGTATCATTGCGGTCCGAAAATGCCACAACTTTCAAGTGTTTGACCGTAAGATGCGCGCACCACCTGCTCCTCTCCACCCTATAATTGCCGTTGGTCCTTTTGCTAAATGGGGTATCGATTTTATTACATGTAACCCTCACTCGGCCGGGGGGCATGCGTATATCATCCTTGCGGTTGATTATTTTACTAAGTGGGCCGAGGCGATGCCTACATTCAAGGCAGACGGCAAGACAACAGCAATTTTAGTATTCAATCATATTATTGCTAGGTTTGATGTCCCACAAGCGATAATCACTGACCATGGACACCATTTTCGAAACATTATGATGACAGAACTTACAAGCCAGCTTGGTTTACGCCATGATAGTTCTACTCCTTATTATCCCCAAGCAAAGGGTTTGGTTGAATCCATCAACAAAGTTATAGTTATCATGATCCGACGAATAATTGGTATTCATCTGTCGAATTGGCATAACATGTTATTTTCAGCGCTTTGGGCGTACCGAACCTCAGTGAAAACATCAACAGGGTTCACTCCTTTCCAACTAGTTTATGGTTTGGAAGCAGTGTTGCCCATTGAATGCGAAATCCCATCACTTCAAATGGCTATCGAATTACTCCCAGCTACTTCCGAAGAGGAGAAGCGTCTGTTATACTTACCTAAATTAGATGAGACTCGACGTGATGCTGCTTTGGCAATCGAGACTCACGCAAAAAGGATGAAAGCTCAGTATGATCGTAACGTGACCCCTCGTAATTTTTCGGAAGGAGACCTAGTGCTATTATATGATCAAGCTAACGATAAATTAGGTGCTGGAAAATTCGTTCCCATGTGGCATGGGCCCTACATTCTCAAGCGAAAGCTAGCAAAAGGGGCCTATGAGCTGGTAGATTTTGATGGGGACTCTTTGGGTAAGCCCAGAAACGGACTTTACCTAAAGAGGTATTATGCTTAAATGGTGGGTATGGAGATTCAGTTAGTTTAGTTAGGTTAATTTTTCTTTCTAGCTGGTGTGTTTTGTTAATTTAGACAGTGTGCTTAGCTTAGAGAGTGTGTTTTCCGTCGTTATTCTGGCTTATCTTGATTTTACTCTTGATATTGCAGATGTCGACGCCTCTCCAAACGTACATTGGATTTGCTGATGGTGCTTTTCGTAGTACACGAAATATCTCTTCCGTAGCCTGGGTTATCTATTCGCCCTCTGACGAGTTAGTTTCTATGCATGGGGTGAGCCTCAGTCAAACAACAAACAACATTGCAGAATACAGTGCAGTGATTGAATTATTATCTGAATCTATTTCATTTGGGATTCGGAGTTTGATAGTGAGGTTAGATTCTGAACTCGTTGTATTACAGCTTAATAGAGTCTATGCCATTAGAAATCTAGTGTTCTTAAGATTGTTTTTGAGGGTGCGTCTCTTGGAACGTGAATTTGATTACATTGAATATCAGTATATTCCAAGGTCTTTAAATACATTAGCAGATGCAATGGCGTCTCGAATGTTAAATAGACATTTGTAACAATCATAAATGTAAATTTATAAACATTTCATCACATGTGTTTAACAAAATAAGCCGGTAATAATGATATATATATATAGATAGGAGTGTGTCAAAAAATATACATCGTCTTCGATCATAGGTTGAAAAACACCTTATGATCGGCAAAAATGATAAGTACAAAAAACCAAAAATGTCACATGTGTCTACAAAAAGTGACTAGCCAATCACTGGTGGTGCTCTCTATATGAGACCACTACCCGCGCTACCCTACACAGGAACCTCCTGAAAGGTCCTGGGACTGCGACCACATAGCGCTGAAGTCGGATAGGAATATCGTCTATAGTCGTCTCTGGTATGCCTGCCGTGAGACGCTCTAAGTCCTGTTCCATCTCAGCTAAGGTCTCTGCGGCCGCATCCTGTGGGGCTGGTGCTGGTACAACTGGTACTCTTCTCTCAAAATCTCGGAGATTGGCCAGACGCCGTGGGCCTACATCTGCATTTTCAAAAAAAATTTGTTATCAGTTTTGAGACGATATATAAAAAAAAAAAAAAAAAAAAAAAAAAGTAGATAATTTAAAAACTTGTGAAAAATGAAGTACCTCTGTCGTCCCATTGTTCTCCCTGTGGAAGAACCATGTCCGGATCATTGCGAAAATATACTCCGGCATAAGGAAAATCCTGAATCGCAAAGACTTGGCTCTCCAACCAGTGAAAGTAACCCGCAGGAAATCGGACAACCCCCGCTCCCTCATCAGGATGCTAGGCCATTACCGAAACCCATCGCGTCAACTTAGGCTCCCGAGGAGGCCCAACTGGAACAGTAAGATGCTGGGGGATCAACATTGGAACTCTCTCTAGGGCAAAGCTCACAACTAAAGGCCCATATCCAAAGGTCTTCAATTGTCCGTTCTTTGCCCTAGTCAGTTGGCCTTTCATATTGGCCAGCACAGCATCGCACCAGTTGAAAATGGTGCCTCAGAAGCAATCTATAGCCATCCGCATTTGGGAACCAGTGGCTATGTGCAAAGCGGAAGCACCGCAAAGTCTGGTAACTGTAAAGGCAATTACCATAAGTTCAGGTCGGGATATGTATTTGATTTCTATCCCCTTCTCCTGGTTTTGATTGTTACACCACTCTAGCCGGAGACTAGCAAGGGATTGGCCACCCGGCCTAGTCCCGAGTAGAGAGAGTTGCTCGCCCCGGTTAGGCAAGCCAGTGAGAAAATATATGTCGGAGGACTCTATCTCAAGCTGGTGTTCTCCGATGTAAAAACATTGATCCTGAATGTTCCACCTTTCAACCAGCCACTCTAAGAATGGCACCTGGGCCCTCATACCAGGTATGGCCCAGTACTTGTAGAGACCGCATGCCTTTAAAGCATCAATGGAAGGTTGATGACCTATTGCGGCCAAATCGACATCTTCGTGTTCTCTTTCACGCCAATCTAGCATGGTGGGAAATCTACACAAATTTACGAAAAAGTTCACCTTGGAGTCTTCTTTAGTTTTTTCAGACTCTCTAAAATTGAAAAACGCCGAGTTTCTCCTATATTGGACTCGTTAAAATTTCACAGTAAAGGACCTGTTCGATTACAAACAGGAACGAACCACTCCTTCTTAGGGTCCGAATCTAAACTAAGTTGGACTCATCCGAAGGATGAGCTTATAATCAAGCATATGTTATCCTCCTCAAGCTTGTAAAAAATAAAGAGGCACTTGCCAAAAATGGTGGGGGAAAAGAGAGAAGAATGAACCTATTTGTTATCCTTTATTACAGAAGAACCTTATCACTGCTCTTGAACACGAAACTTTTCATTCACCTGGGTTGGGAAATCCTTTGCCTTAAAGCTGATAAAACCACTTTGAAAGTCTTCAATCATTTCTGGGTATTAACTTTGGGTCAATCGTCACCAAGCCATCTGTCGTGTCGTTATGTGTTCAAGAGGTCTCTGCAAATAAACCAATCATATGCAAAATACTTGTCATCCATTTGACCATCCCTGAGTCAGTCCTTACAGAAACATTTCTTCAACTTGAACAATGATTTCGTGTTGTGGGCTAGCCCGCGACAGGTCGCTTTCTATCGACATCAGCACATTATCTACAAAGATGACTTAGAAATCGTCAGTACCTTGAAGTCTGCATGCATCAATGGCAGATTTCTCGCCTTTGACGACAGTTTACATCATTGACTTTCAATCAAAGGATTCCGTGACGTGTTCGACATCAACCCATTCATTCACATTTCATGGATTGTACTGGGTACTTTGAGAACCATTGACATCACTGGTGGTCTCTCTCACACTTGTTAACAATTTACATCATCGACTGGTAATCAAGTGGTTTCTACCATGTTCGACATCAACTCATTTATTCGCATGGATAGAATCGTACCAATTCAGGAAGTAGAAATGAAGACCCTAGATCTAGTTTTCACTATCCAGGCTGCGAGGAGTTTTGTATTCATTATATAGTAGACTAACCATAAACAGATGGCTGCGTCCATACTGTGTCTACAAAAGTCTACGATTGTGATGTACTGCAAAATCATTCTTGTATCAGAGCAGTAGTTGGATTGTTAGTTAAAGTTTTCAATCTGAGTATGGGAATGCCTACCTCAGCGATGATATCATCTTATATATGTATTTTGTGTTGAATATTTGCAGGTTCTGACCGGGCTCTCTGCAAGATACTCCTTGAAATGATAAAGTACTTCACCCTTCCTAGATCATATAAAACCCTAATCTACTACAGGCTTCGCACTTTAGGGGGCAATCTGTTACACAAAAAAATGTCACCATGACTATTTGCAGTTAGTATGGCTCCATCCACTGTCATACTATCCTCCTTGGCAAGCCTCATGCCTCTACTCTTCATGTCAAACTTCAAGAAAGAGAGAAAAGTCATTTAAAGTCAATTATCTCTGGTACGCAGTTTCTCTTAGCCTTACCTGTGTGTACGCAATCCAAGTTAACAATACCTGCGTATTTGTATGCTCTGTATGTAAAGGGGTGGGTGCATACCCTTGTAAAGGTCAAAAGGCGCGAGTTTCATCTTAAAAAAGTTACTTGTGGTCATTTCTAGAGTCTTCTAGAAGCTTGTTTGACGTGTATGAAGCACCTCCAGATGGTTCATGTATCCCTACCAAAGAGGAACTTATCCCATCAAGAGGGGAGCTATCCCATCCAAATAGGGGCTTATCCCATTGATGGTGGACCTGAATACCTTCCTCTAGAGCACTATAAATACAGGCATTGGGCCAAAGGGAGGGGAGGTTGAAAGCTGAATATTCCTAAGGGTAGATGCTGCTGGAATTAGGACTTCCTTGTAGAAGCTTGTGAGGAGAGATTACCATCTTTGCTTGTTATATTTGGAAGTGGGTGAGCTGATCAGAGTAAAGGAGAACTCTTGTGGACCCTGGGAGGGACTTGCACAACACCAAGGCTCAGGTTTTAATGCTTCCTTTTGTTACCTTTTAATACAAATTAGTCCATTCTTCTCAACAATTTGTTATTTATGAGTTGTTTCATATACTCCTTGGTCTATGTGTTAAATATGTTTTATTTTATGTGATATTCAGGTGCTATTTAATCGTTTGATTGTTAGTGAATGTAGGTTTTGAAGGGAAGGAGGAGCTCATCCGGATCAACGAAGCTGGACTACTACAACAGCGTTGGGTTACAGGTAGGATCTAAACACTTTATTTCTCATATTGTAAAGGCATATTTAGTGAAGGATTTCTCTTATTTGTCTTGTTTGTCACTAGAAAGTCTTAGACTTCTAGGGAGGTCGGTTGTGTCCGCACTAACGACTCTTTCCGCCTGACACCAATATTAATATCAGCACCTCCCTTGGGAACTTCAGAAGTGTTCTAAGCCATGAGAGGGATTGCTCTTTTTCCTAAATGCCAGATTTTAGAAGAGTCTCTATTAGGAATAGCTTGATCAAGAAGTTGCTGCCTTGGGAAATTTAAATATTTAACTTCCAACACCCTTTTCCACCAGGCTGAAAGGCTAGTTATAAGTCTCCAAGCAATCTTGCCTCCAAATGCTAGATTGAGGAGTTTGGAAGATCTAATTCCAAGACCTCCTCGGTCTTGGGATTGAATGACCTACTTCCAATTAACCAAATTGAATTTCTTTTTGTCATTTCTCCCTCCTTGCCAAAGGAATTGGTGGAGGATGACTTCCATTTTATAGTGGAAGGAGGCGAGAGCTTGATGGAGAGAGAATTGATATAGAGGTAGTGAAGCAGTACCGGATTTGAGGAGGATGAGGCAACCAGCTGGGTTGAGCCAAATGGACCCCCATTGCTACACTTTTCTTTTCATCTTGTCAATAACAGTATCCCAAACTTCTGTCTTCAAAGGTCCTACACTCACTGTTATGCCCAAATAGGTGAAGTGAGTGCAATCATAATTGCAAGAGACTTCAAAGGTATTGGCAATGTTGTGAAGGATCTGTGCTGTGGTGTTCCATCCATAAATGCAACTTTTCAGTTGATTGACCAGTCCACCGAAGTATCTCATATATCTATCTAAAATAAACTTGATCCACCGGGCTATTATAATGGAAGCTCCTCTAATTAACCAGTTGTCATCAGCAAATTGTAAGTGATTTATATTCTTAACTCGATTCCCAAATTTAATGCCTATGATGAGGCCAACTCTCCGATTGAAATCCAATGCTTTGCTAAAGGATTCAGCCATCAGAATAAAAAGATAAGGTGAAAGAGGGAAATCTTGTCTAAGACCTCGGGATGATTGGAAAGCATTTGTCGGTCCACCATTAATAAGAGGGGAGATCTAGGACCCAGAATTGCAAGCTTTGATGAGGTTTAAAAAGACAACATCAAATCCCATCTTCTTTAGAATAGCCAGGAGGAAGGAGTGCCTTACTCTGTCGAATGCATTAGCCAAGTCATGTTTAAGAATAAACCATTTCTCATTTCTAGATTGACTCGAATGAATGGCTTCCTGAACGAGGAGAATGGAATCAGTTATTTTTCTATTGGCCAAAAACCCCCCTTGGTTTTCAAAGATGAGAGAAGGGAGAAAGGATTTAAGGCAATAAGTAAGGATTTTAGCCTGCACTTTCTAAGAAGAGTTGCAGAGGGACATGGGCCTGAATCGAGTAAGTGAAGAGGCTCGATTTTCTTTGGGAATGAGAGAAAGATGAGTGGCATTGGTGTAACCTCCTATTTTACCCTTTCATTGGACTCATTTGAGCATTTTGGTCAAGACTTTTTTTATAACTCCCCAAAAGGCTTGATAGAACCATATGGGGAAGCCATCTAGTCCTGGAGCTTTTTCAGGCTGGAGAGTCCAAATTGTTATTCTTATCTCCTCCTCATCTATCTCTTTGTTCAAACTATCATTCATTTCCTTACTGATCCCAGTAGGAAGATATTGTAGCAAATCTGTATAGTCCTCTTCTTCTTTTGTTTCAGTTGGGAGATCTCGGTAGTGTTCTGTGGCAAACATTCAAATGGAATCTTGTGTACTTTGTCGATTGCCCTCAGCATCCAAGATAGAGCTTACATTTTTGCTTATTTTTCGAGTGGTGTCTGCTTTTGGAAAAAGGATGAGTTCTTATCTCCCCCTTGTAACGATAGTTGCCTCGACTTTATCCTCCATTTTAATTCCTCTTCTCTATTTGCATGACACAGCTGTCAATAGAGATCTCTTTGTTGCTCTTTGTTCTCCTGGGAGAGGCTGTGCTCTTCTATTATTCTTTTTATAGAATCTTATATTATTCTTGATCTCGTTTTTTATCTTCTCAGGCTCCTTATAACTAGTTTTTTCCCATTGTTTTATGACCTGCTTGGTTTTTCTTAGCTTGGTTTCCCAAATGAAACCAGGGGATTCTTCAACATGCTGATCCCAAGTGTTTTTTACAATCTCTTTGACTACTAGAATATAGTTCCAGAGGGAGTTGTATTTAAAAGGAATGGGTCCAAGAGAGCAGTGGGTTTTTAGAGTGAGATTTATAGGATAATGATCAGAAGCTGAAAAAGGAAGGATGCTAACATACCCAACAGAGAAGGAGGAGAGATACATAACATTGATTAAACTTCTATCAAGCCTTTCCATAATGTTGCCTCTTCCCAACCTACGATTGCTTCAAGTATACCTTCGATTTTTTGGAGAAACATCGATGAGATCATGGTCTTGAATAATGTTTTCTAAGTGAGTTTTGAAGGGATCAGGGAAGAAACTACCTCCTCGTTTCTCATTGGCATGAAGAATAAGATTGAAGTCTCCCCCAAATATGGTGTTAGATTTTTCTTTTGCATCTATGCTGGCTTTAACATCATCCCAACAATGATCCTTATCTCTGAAATGATTAGGAACGTAGATATTGTAGATGACTGTAATTTGTTTATCTACTTTGTTTTCTAAAACAGTTTTGATCTAGTGCTGATTAACAGTTTCCGATCTGTAGTTCCAAAGCTATGATTCCATAGAGTTGCGATTCCTCCGGAGGCTCCTCTTGATTCACTAATGCTACCTTTGTATTGCCTCTGCTGTTCAATAATTCCAATCATTTCCTGTTGGCCTTGCTTTGTTTCCTGTAACAAAAAAATTTCTGGTTTCTCACAGTGAATAAGATCTCTTAGGGCTGTAACTTTGGAGGGGTGCCCTAGTCCCCTACTATTCCAAGATAGCACTTTCATCATTGGGTATGTGGGGTACGGAGAGGTGCTCACCCCCTTGGTCCTTGTGGACTGTCTCTTTATCATATTTCCCTAAAATGTAAGATTCTATGGGGTTCTGAATACCCATTGCTATATTTTTTTGTGCATTCTCATCTTTATGTTGCTTAACAGATTTCCTACCTAGCCCAGTTTTCTTATATGAGTCACTGGTAGCTCCATGATCATTGGAGGAACTCCTGGTAATAATGATAAGAGGAGGATCAAGGGAGGTCTGAGAGGAGATAACTAGAGGAGGAGAGGGTTCCGAGGCATCTATTTGTATTAAAGGAGGGGGAGAGGGATCCTAGGGGGGAATTTCAGGAGGGGATAAAACAAAAAAAGGATTGGATGAAGAAGGGGGCAGAGGGTGGGATGGGGGGGAAGGGTAGAAAGGGAAGGGGAGGAAGAAGAGGGGCGAGCTGCATTGGAGGCTAGACGCCCTGCTTCAGGAGGATCTTTGGACATGGAACCCAACTTCTTTTTCTTAATTGTTTCCCATTGTTGTTCTTGTGAGCCATTCTCAACATAAACAAATTTAGTACAACGATTGGAAAAATGGCCATATTCATGACATACCTTACATTTGAATGGAATCTGCTTGTAATCCAGCTACTGAATATTGCTCCAATCTTCCACTTTGAGTTTGACAGCTTCAGGAAGGCCTTTGCCAAGATCCACTTCAACACAAATCCATGCACAAGCTTGCATATTATCTTTTGGCTCACTGCGATCAATGTATTTTCCAATTGCGTTCCTGATTGCTCGCATAGATTCATCTCCCTAGCAATGAAGAGGGAGGTGAGGGAGCCGGACCCAAACCGGAACAACACTCAGAATGTCCAGTTCAGGGTCAAAATCTAGAGTCCATTTATTGAGATACAGGCCTCTAGAATCCATGAAATAGGGCCCGTTCCTGAAGATTAAGTCCTTATCTTCTTTGGATTCAAAATGAAAGGTAAAGTACCCCTTCCCACAAAATCTAATGGATATTTTTCCTTGAGTTTTGTCGGACCAGTTCCTTTCAACCCATTGTTGCACAATCTTTGGAGATGTGTAGAGGCCAGTGAATTAACCAATGAGTCCTTTTTCTGCTAGGGAAAGGGCAGCCATGCAGGGAAGTGCTGGAGGTAAGTTAACTTCCTGTATCACATCCAACTTTTTAACGAACTTGGATACTATTGGGCGAGGGCGCTGCGGAGGAAGAGAATTAACCATATCAAAGAAGGCTTGTTGAGGATCAGCCACCTCTGGTGAAGCATCCGGAGGGGCCATGGCAGGAGGCCAAGGACCAAGGCTATCACGTGGCTGGAAGACCTAGAGGAGGCAGAGCAGGGTGCACGCAGCAAAAAAATGAATCTTGTCATATTGTTATAAAATATTTTGGTTGTGAAAAACGTTGTGATTTTTGGACTTGTAGTATTGATAAGTCAAGGTATTGGCCCATGGTACTGTAACAAATCCTATTTATAAGTTAATAAAAAAATGAAAATATAAGAATTTGAATTTTGTTATTTTTATTAATTTAACTTTTTATTATTAATTGAGCTCATAATTAAATGTTTACACTCATCCCAATATCATTTTTAACTTCTGCTTCTTCTTTTTAACTTAGCATCTTATGCAAAAATAAAAAATTCTTATTAAAAATAAATCATTTAACCCAATTTCAATTTATGTATTTTATTTTATATTATAAATATTTCTTTTATTTTTCCTTTCCAGTTTAGTGTTGGGTTCAAATAAAATATTCACAAATTACGACATCACATTGTAGCACTGCATTTTTCTCTGCCTTGTCTATATTTGCGTGGAAATGCTAGAAGAAGGAAGACCATCAAGATCTATGGATTTCATGGGATTCGAACCCAGATGGAGTTTGCATGGGAAACGCCGAGGAGAGAATCAACTATTAGATGGAGGAAGGGAAAGCTCATTCAGCATGGAGATTTCGGTAAATTTTACATGGGTATGAATTTGGACTCTCGAGAGTTCTTCCTTTTTACTAAAGATTATTTTTGTTCCTATGGGTAAACAATTTCGAGGGTTTGCATGATCAAAGCATAAATTTTATCTATAGTTGAGGGTTTAATGATTATTATAATGCAGATCTTGAAGATTTTGGTAATTTTTACATGGGTATGAATTTAGACTCTCAAGAGTTCTTCCTTTTTACTAAAGATGATTTTTGATCTTATGGGTAAATAATTTCGAGGCTTTCTATGATCAAATAATGAATTTTATCTAGAGCTGAGGGTTTAATGATTAAGATAATGCAGATCTTGAATATTTTGGTAATTTTTACATGCACATGAATTTGGACTCTGTAGAGTTCTTACTTTTTACTAAAGATGATTTTTGTTCTTATGGGTAAACAATTTCGTTTATATGATCAAAGAAAATTTTTTATCTAGAGTTGAGGGTTTAATGATTATGATAATGTAGATCTTGAAGATTTTAGTAGTTTTTACATGAGTATGAATTTCGACTCTGGAGATTTCTTCCTTTTTACTAAAGATGATTTTTGTTCTTATGGGTAAACAATTTCGAGGGTTTATATGATCAAAGAATAAATTTTATCTAGAGTTGAGGGTTTAATGATTATGATAATGCAAATCTTGATTGCGGCGAACAATTCATGAAAAGACAATGCACAAGTAAGCATTTTGCATGTCCTTATTGAGATTTTGGTAATTCTTACATGGGTATGAATTTGGACTATGGAGAGTTCTTCCTTTTGACTAAATATGATTTTTGTTGTTATGGGTAAACAATTTCGAGGGTTTATATGCTCAAAGGATAAATTTTATCTAGAGTTGAAGCTTTAATGATTATGATAATGCAGATCTTGATTGCAGCCAACAATTCATCAAAAGATAATGCACAAGTAAAAATTTTGCATGTCCTTATTGTACAAAGGGTTTAATGATTATGTCAATGTATATCTTGATTGCGGCCCACAATTCATCGAAGGACAATGGACAAGTAATAATTTTTCATCTCTTTATTGTATAGATCAATTCACTCCTCCCTAACTTTTCTAGGGTCAGAATGCATGAAATTTTATTTTTTCTTTTCACTTTTTTTTAGTGTTTGATTGTTTGTTTAATGGACTCTACCATGCCCAAATTCAAAGGGTTAGAGTGATGCAGGAAAGCTTTCTGGTAGGATTGATATGCTAGACCTTCCTCAAACTTTGTTACATGAAATTAAAATTTCTTGTAATCAGGAACTTAAATATTTTATGTATCATCCTTAGATTTTGATCTCAATGCCTACAATTTTAAACCATATTACTATATTTTAAGTAGAACATACTTAGATCCATTAAACCTTATAACTCTCCATAGCTTAGGTTAATTTCTACTAAAAAGAATGAACATGAATGGCTTTTGCAATTTAGATTCAATGCTTAGAGACAATGATTAAAAATGGAAGAACCCAAATGGTATGATAAATTTTACCCACCCATCAATTTCCAAGTCCTTTCCTATTATTCTAAACCTAAACGGAGAGAGTAGAATAAGAAGAGGAGCCTGGATGAGGTGGACCCTGACCTGCTTGATACTTTTCAAAAGATGGGTATGCTCTTGACAAGAAGAGATTTACCAACGTTGTTGTAGATGTTGTTTTTGACATTGTTCTCATTGCCACCATGCATAGGTAGACTATTTAGGTAGTTGATGTTATATTTGGTTCATTATAAGAGGTAATTTGAGAGTACCTTTATGTAGCTATGAAGTAGCTTGGCAGGTTTGTTCATCCTCCTGATAACTAGTATGTTGCATTTTCTTTCTTTTTTTTAGCGATAGTTCCTTCTATTAAACACCCAAGAACACTTTGTCACCCAAGGAAATATCAACGTATTTTAGGACGAATGAAATGGAGACCAGCGAGTTTGAGAGAAATCTTATTTTTGTAGATGAGAGGAGTTCTGTGAGGTGAGATGAGTTCTGTGAGGTGAGAGGAGTTCTGTGACATATATTTTAGGATGCACTGCACCATTTTATGACACCAATCATCTCCATGCCACAGTAGTGGATCTCTATTGCACCGAGGGAGCAACGATAAGGTATTCCAGTGTAAATAATTGGTATGTCAGGGACAAGTAATGCAGACGTGAGATTTATAATCTTATTACGAAAAGAGATTTGTGTGATGGAGACAAATCCTACAGGCAAATCGTATCATTATATTTCTATGAAATATTGGAATGTGTTCAATACAAAAATATATATGTACTCTTGAATTTATCTATGTTGTAATAAGCTCAAGATAAAGTTGTCACTGCAAATAACTGAGATCTACCATGTAATTTTACTTTACTACATGGAATTCTTGATTTGTTAGATCCCAACTAGGTAGGGTTGAATTTATATTTGTTGTAATCAGATTGAGAATAATGTTGTTATTTTAATCACTGAAATATACCATGTAAAATTTAATGACTACATGAAATTGTTTATTTGTTAGAACCAAACTTATTAGGATTATGAAGAGTCCTCTTTCATGACAATATTTATGAATACCCTATTCTTGCTCAAATAACTACATATTACAAAAAGGTGGAAAATAAATGAGATGCAACTGAATGGTTTCTGTTTTAAAATGTGTGGAGGGAGTATAAAACCATTTTTAGTTTCGTTCAAATATTTTGGAGAACCCACTAAAGTGCTTCAATTTCCTCCTAGTTAATTCCATTTCTACTATCCCAATGCTTCTAGAAGTCCTTCTCCAAAGTGATATCTTAAATATCTTGGAGGGGAATTGATTACTTGATTGGAACCCACTAATTACAGTTTTATTAGGAGTAACGTATGGGAAAGCTTCATATTCTTCAATATATTTCACAAGTTAAAAGCATATCAATCGATTGCCTCTCTATTTAATTGATACCACAATCATTCGACCATTTGTTAGGATTTTGAGACCTTTTTCAATGATTTTTTTTTCTAAAATTTATGTTCTCAATTAAAGACATTAAAGAAAAGATGAAAATGATGCAATGGATGGATTTACTGTTTTAGTGCCTAAGAATGCCTTGCTAATGTGAAGGGCTTGGTATTTTCTTGACTCAAGATTAGTCACAATTGACTTCCTAACATTTCTTTTAATTTCATTTCTGTTGTGTTTATATTGCTATCCTTGAAGTTGGTGATTTACTCTATGTGTAATAGGAAGTATTAAATACTAAACACTCTCAAAGGTGATATTGATGGATGACTGACTTTAAATGACCCTACTTAACACTTTAGTATTACATGATCATGCAAAGAAATTACTAATCAATACTAAAGGGAAGATGATTAATGTGCAATGTTTCTTGTCTTGTCATATAATTACTGTAGTTTGGCCTCGAATAATATAATTGAGGCTATGTTTTGGTTGTTAGTTGTGGAGCTTCCTTTTGGCTCAGAAAAACATCGAGGATAAATGTCCACTACATTGGCATTGGACATCATCAAAGAGGAATTTACCAAAATCTGTAGAGGATATGGGAGAAATTGGTACAATGAGTAGATAATGCTAGAGGAACACCGAGGCTAGATTCTCTCGAAATTAACTAGTCACAAAATGTACCTTTCTTTTCCTAATATTTTCATGTATACATAAATACTAAAGACACAATTTCAGACTAATTATTAAAACTAATAATTATCTGATAGTCATAATTTATAATTAAATAGTACAATATGATTAATATTATTGGATAAAACTATAGGGTCCGAATGTGAGGGGCATTGTGACAATATATGTACACTTCTCATTGTATTAGACAATCATCTCTCGCAGTGTGATGTCCATCCAACGAAATGTACTCCAAGAGGCCATTGTGGGATTGAAATTTTCTCTTTCAGTGGAAAAGTGGTGATATATTTTCTTAGGCCTTAGTGTTCTGCTTCCCTAAGATTTTGACACTACTCACAGCTAGCACCTTCATTCAACCAAGTGAGGTACTCATTTGGAAAGTTGAATCATTTTGTCTCCACAATCCAATATGATTTTGGATCAATCTCATGATCCGAAAAACATAGGTGATAATAGGTAGGAAGTTTTACTGTGGGCAAAAGAATATCCAAATTTAATGAACATGACTCTTCTAGAACAAGCAATAAGAATATTTTTTACACTCATATTTTCTTTTACATTTGTTTTCACAAGTTATCTATTGCATGATATTTTTAAGATCTAACTTAGTTGGTATGATTGTGCCTAAGGTTTTGTTGAACGTTGGATAATAAGTTCCTAAGGTGTTATTTTCTATGGTCAGATTTTATTTGTTTTGTTTATATAGGTCATCTAGCCGCATAGTGGCCACTATCAAATGTTGAGGTATATGCTATATAAATATTTTATATTATACTTTATTTTATATTCAAGTATTCATCGTCTTTCATGTCTTATACTTCTTTCATTTTCAGGAGAGGAACTCAATATTGATGGTAAGAAGAAACAATTGAAGAAAGAGGAGAACAATAACACTAGAGCGACAAATGAAAAATGAGAGAGAGAAGAGAATTTGTCTACTGATAAACTTAGAGCCAATATCTGGCATAGGACACACTCATAGAGACTGATGGTCAAGCCTTCAGAGTTGTTGAATTCACTTGCATTGCTATAAAACAATATTTCATGTGTAAATTGTAGGCCAACTGATATTAAGTTGGAAACTCATATTGTAATACTTGATATTTTATATAATAAAATTTATATGGTTGAAATTATTTTCATTTGCACTTGATATTATTTAGTATTGTAATTAACATATGTAACTTTGCATTATTGTTTTAGATAAACATGCACATTGTATGGCACTTTTTTAAAATTTAGTCACAAAATCATACTAACTAATTTATGTTGACTAATAATAAACACATAAAATCAATTTAAAACTACTAAATTAGTAGTTTATATTAATTAATGATGAACACGAATAAAATGAATATATGATTTAATTAGTTGTTTACAATGATTAAGAATGAAATTAAATGAAATGAATAGAAACTACTAAATCAGTCGTTTATATAATGAATATGAAAATACCAAAAAACGATAAATGACTACTACAAATGATAAATTTGTATTAAAATGGTCACTAAATTTTGCATATATACACTATTAGTACCTAATTTACAGTATCTTATAACATGACTAAAATTTAGTCATATTTCTTTGGTCATTAATTGGTTTTAAATGATGACTAAAATTTGCATATATATGACTATTAGTAGCTAATTTACAATATCTTATAACACGACCAACATTTTGGTCATATTTATTTCGTCATTAAATGATTTTCTCAAGGATTCATATAGCAATATATTTTGTTGTATATTTGGTCACTAATTACAACAACTAATGACTAAACCAATGAAAAATTAATGACCAAATTTATGACTAAATATACCACTAGATGGTAAAATTGAGGAAACCAATTAATGATTAAGATAAAAATGAACAAAAATTGGTGACATTATAAGATACTGTAAATTAGCTACTATTGGTCACCGACTAAAAAATGGTCATTTATATGCAAATTTTAGTTGTTTTTTAATTAACTAATTGGTCATTTTGTACTAGTCATTTCCAACCCTCTAGGCTATAAATTTCTTCGCAAGAGGGAACACTAATGAAAAACATTTTCAATGATTAGAACCTCCCTAAAATAATTTTAGCTCATAATGGATCCAGTCAATAATTGAACCAAGAGGATTATAATTTTTCACAAGAATTTTTGTTAAAGTATTTTAGAGGAAATGAATAGATTTAGCCATTAATGAACACCCAAAGGTAAAATATCCTTTAATCTCCAATCTCCCTTAGCCTTATGTTTTGTTTTCTTTTCCTAGACATCCTAATGATACCTATTAAAGTTTAAGCACCCTTTCTGGAGGAAATTGTTACAATAGTTTCTGATATTTTTTCTACCACACTCTTTGAGATCGAGGAAAGAGTGTTAAAAACTAAGGATAGTTTCTAGAAAGGATTTTACAAAATCAACCTACCTCTATGAGAGAGACATTTGTAACACCAATGACTAATCCATTTTTCTAAATTTTTAACAACCCATTTCAAGTCGTTTCATCTATGAAGCAAACCCGTGGCACATCCTCATTTCTCCAAGATTATTCAACCTCATCCTTATGCAAAACACCCTCCGATGTTTTCAATGATTTGAACACTTCCTATGATAATCGTTGGACTAAAACTATCTCCCTCGAAGTTGCAAGTTCCTTCTAACTTAATATGGGCCGTATCTCATTTTTTTCAACCAATCATGCTAAATTGCCTTCCCATGAGTAGTTTTTTGCCAAGAGGTTTTGATTTCAAATGAAACATGCATCATGTCCACAACTTAGTGAGTTTTCCTGTGTAGCCTCCTATACACATCATGTCAACACATGCATATCATTTCAAATTTATGCCAAACTATGTGTCACTTGCTTCATTGCAATACCACCTAGTTTGTCATATAAGTCATTCTACCATCCACCAACATCATGTGCTCTGCACAACAACCAGACAATAGGCATAACTTGTCTAATCAACCTCCATATGACCCCATTGTAACTTCATACAACTAATATTATAGCCTTTCTCATTACATATATCGATTTCTTCATCATGTATCAAGTGCACTCATCCACCGAGTCCATAGTTGTTCTGACCATTTTTCTAAGAACATGTTGGTTACTCAATTATGTTCATTCATTTTCCTACCACACAATTTGTGTTGATGAGCCTTATATATGTTTGTCACGCAATGAATGGACCTAAAACTAATATTGATACACCATACGATATGTGCATCCAAAACCCTTTTTTCAATTTGTTACATGGTGTGTGCACCGAAGACCTAGTCTCGACTTGTAACATTGTATTTGTTCCCAATATGTCTGAACATCCCCATGAAAGCCCCTTAGCATGCCAGATTCCCAAGGTTTACCAACATCCATGTTATAGGGTCCATATCAACCTTTGTCACATGGAGCACACTACGTAAGACTGTAGACATTCATGCCATGACTCAAGCTCTTATGTTTCCCTTGACAAGGGCTTCAAAAACTCCATTTCCAAGGATATGTTTTGATTTTTTTTTTAGAAATAAAGTAAATGAAAGGAGTATTACCATTTTTATCATGATTATAAATAATAAAAATAAAAAAATATTCTACCCATTCTCATTGAAAATGTGAAGCATTTGATAATATATTCAACCTTGTGATGTGAACAACTATACTCTTGGGCCTCGTATCTCAAAGAAATTTGAGTGGGCAATGACAAATTCATAGGTTTGAAATTGACCCCACATTGTTGACCACTAACACATCTACAAAATGAGGGTCATTGGTTGGGATTTCATGACATGGATATTCCTTTCCTCTTCACTGTTAAGTAATTGAAATATCTAAGAACTTCCATGACTTTGTTAGTTCCGTGAAGATGTACCAATATTACTAGCTATTCTGCTATTTTTGCAAAGGTGGAATGAACTTCAATGTTGATGCCTCATTAATTGATGACAATTTCTCCAAATTCAGGAAGTCATTGTTACTAAACAAATATTTCCAAAACTTCCTTGAAAATATTCTAATTGTTTCTCGACGAGTCCATTTATGAAATTTAGGAATCCCATGATGAAGATGTTGGTTTATCTCATGATGAAGATGTTGACAAAGACTGGAGAAAATGCTAATTGTCCATTCAATTTTGATCCAAACTGATTGAGTTGATGAGCAACCCAATCTGGCCATTGGTATGAAGCTTGTAATGTAAGCTGATGGAAAATACTACTTATAACTAGATAAAAAACCATTAGAAAATTGGTTTATTTATTGATATTGCACTATGACTTTAGATGCAAGTAGCTAGACCCCTACATATTTATTATCCCAACTAAATTCATTCATTTCCTACATTTTCCTGCTAAGTGGACCTACATTTTCCATCATCTAGTTCAAGTAGTATTTGTCTTTTGTTGCTTCATGAAACCATGTTGTTGCTCATAAAAATTCATCCTGCACAAGGCAGACCACAATATCCAAAACCAAGTCAGAGATCTATCTCTTCATGCACATAATTTGTGCTAACTTGATTTGAGTTGAAAAGAACTTAGAGCATATCCAATAATTGACCCATAATATTCTCTGAATTGTTTAATAATGATATGATACTTGAGCATGTGTATGGTTGAAAATAGACTCATTCATCATATCTTGTATTGCTGATTTATTTTACAGCCTTTGTAGGGTTGGACAATTTGCATTTTAGGGCTTTAATATGCCCTTTTAATTTCATAATTTGTATGTTAATTTAAATATAGTGTAATTTTTCTTTCCAACTCTAGTTTTCATTGGGATTCAAGTTCAAGGGCTAATTTATTTTCTGCTGTAATAACTTGTGTTCTAAAATATACTATCTTAATTGCAATTTTCGCAACAACCATAACTTTTTCTTCATTTTTAGTTTTTGTGGTTTACTCTTTCACTTATGCTAACTTGATAAACATCCCAACTTGGTCTTAGAAGGTTTATATCCTAAAATCTACAAAATCCCCTCAAAGACCATTTTATTTCTTACCTTGAATGTTAGGTTTAAGTTGTAGTAATAAGTAGTTAGTATAGAAGGTCCTAGACTTGATTTTGTCTTACCTAAGGATTCCTTGAGGCTACAAGGGAATCCTCCCCTGTGTTGGATTTATATTTCACTAAAAAGAGGAACTAGTTACTTATGTGATAGTGTTAATATTCCTATGTTACATTTTCTTAGCCCCTTGTGTATGTTGATTTTTGTGTAGCTTTGGAGGTACTCCAAGCCCTAGCATTCGAGGGTTGGAGGTCAAAGTGCCACAAATGGTCTTGTGGGCTTGAGGACCAAGCTTGGGGGTTTTGGCACCCATCATGTTTTGGGACAAAACCATGATGATTTCATGCCATGTGATGGATGAGTATGATAGTGCTCAGAAAGACTATTCCAATTCATTGAAAATCATTTGAATTTGAGTTGTCGTTTTGGAGAAAATGAATTTTGAAGTTGACATGGTAATTATGGATTTTTCAAGTAGGCTGACTTGAAGTAAATCACAATTAGATGTGTCTGTTCAAGTTGTTTTCATTGAGGCCTTGAAATTCTATATATAGGATACGTGAGGTCTCATTTGGAGCATCCATTGTGGCCAATCCATCTCAGTAAGAGCCCTGAAATTAGAGGAGTATCAGCCACAGCTAGAAAGGGCCCAAAAGGAAAACATAGAGGAGCCCAAGGATCACCGTGGAGTTCTGTGTGGGGACCGTTGATTGTAGGTGACAACAAGGTTGTTTTAGGGCTGTCTTGGGTGTGTTCTAAGGTCTTTTGAAGGGCCAAGTTTGCTGGGTAGGAAGGCTACAATGCCGGCAAAGCTAAAATTGTTGTTTTAAGGTTTTTTTGGAGAAGGTCATAGCTACATCAAGTTGTTGTGCTAGGCCGTAGGCCTTAGCAAGTAGTTGGAGTTTTCATTAGGGAAACATTAAGGAGAAAAAAGCCTAGAAGGAGGTGCCTCTCCAAGGCAAGCTAAAACCCTTGAGGGCTTATCTTGCTAACTACATGGAGGATTAAGTGCTACATGGTATGCTCTAACTAGAATTGTAGTGGAGAGCAATTACAAACAAGGACAATGTTGTTTTGAGGAAGTTTGTCAGTCAAAGGTGTTGACTAGATTTGGATCAGGGTAACGCAACTATGGGAATCACGGAGAGAGGGTAGACTTGTTGATCATATGCCCCTGTAATAGCTCCCACATACATAGCAAAACTTGGTAAACAACAACATGCTAAGAGGTGTATTGGGTTAAGGGTTGACTCTTGCAACGATCTGTTTGATGTGCCTATTTTAGAAGCCCTTATGAGTTGTTTGGTGGATCCCACGTGGACTATTGGGAGTCCTACCAAGCAACGAAGGTGAAAACAATCACATTAGATCAGGAGGTGAGAGGACAACAACAAGGTATGTTGCAGATCGACTCATATACGATGGGTTAATGGTGTCCTAAGTGAGGACACATGGAAGATTGGTGGAGTCTGTGGGAAGACATGTGTAAGGGTCTCCCAACTATGGGCATTCCATAACTAGGAGTAGATGATACCACATGGACTTCGTCTCTCATGGACTGTTGGAAGGCAGCGTGAGAGAATATCGAGTGTGGATGAGATTGGACACTTATGGTCTGCCGGAGGATAGTGTGATAGTGTCCAAGTTAGACCTAGGTGAGAAACACCTTGATGGACAAAGGTAGTTGTGAGAGAGGCAGTTGTGGATCTCAAGGGTTGATGAACAAGAGGAGAAGTTGTGGAGCCCAAGACTTGTGTGTGGAGAAGGACTTCTATAACAGATGATGGGAAGTTCTCCTAACATGTGTTCATTGTGAGAGAAGGACATATTGCATTGGTAGGTGGTAGCCCTCCATGCCCTATGTTGGTCTTCATCGGCGCAACGCGGGAAGACCATAGTGGGTTGAAGTTGGTCAATAGCTGAGGAGCAACAGTGGCCAGTTGAGAGTTGTTCACAAGTGGAGCTATGAACAACTTGACATGAATCTCGATGTGTTGTGGCCTTGATGGACAAAGCCATAGCTAGAGAGCAGATCAGATATTCGAGGTTTAGTGGCCAGATGGATTTGGAGCATTGAGAGAGGCAAGAGATGTTGATTGGGATCCGAAGGACCAGGTAGGGAGGTATAGGTTATGACCAAGAGGACGTTAGGGAGAATGCGAGATCCAGATGACCATAGTATCTTGTATTGTAGTAGTGGATGTATGAGCACTATTATCCCTGGTACAGGAGCTCTAAATTGTTGTATTATAAGTCATTAATATAACAAAGTTGGGTTGAAAAATTAAAAAGTTGGACATCTATGTTCTATGCATATTTTATTTATTGCATTATATTTCCATTGTGCAAAGTAGTTTATGGTTGAGATTATTGGTTTGGTAGCATCAATGATTTTAAGACTCTAACCTAGACCCAAGGTCATGGAAATTAAATAGTGAAATACTTTTCATGAAGGAAAAAGATTTTTTCATAAAAATCCCATAGCATATATTTCTTCATGGTTGAATGGAACACCGAGTCCTTGCACAATCTGTCTGTCGCTAAGAATTTTGATTTCTTTTGTAAATTTATTATTTCTAAAATCTCGGTGTACTAAGAACTGAGTCTCCTCTTGTAATATCAATTGGCTTGTCATTCTAAAGTTGGAGGAGTGGTTTTTGGTGAGCTACCTTGTTTCTTATGATTTATGTTCCATCCATTAAAATACAAAGTGGTGATTGCTATGTGAATATACTTTCTTGATGTATGACACTAATCCCTAGAGAAGGAAGGAAGAGGATCTGGCACACTTCCTTCCATATACTGTCTAGTAGGAAGAGTTGCAGAATATTTAGAAATGAAAATACAAAAACCCATTCAATAGGTCAATTCCATCTACATTTGTTGTTATGGAGCTAACTGGTATGTTAAAAACAATCTAGTATTTGATGGTCACACCCTTTTGTATATAGGAATATTGATGCCCATCCTTGCCACAGGCTTGTAGACCTCTTCTTGTCTTGACATATGAAATGTGATATTGATTTTCTATATTTCACATTAAACTTTGAATAAATAATAATTAGAGCTCATGGTATAGGGACAATGAGGAGTGATGTTCCTTCCATTTATAACTAGTTTTCTGGCTTGTATGAAAAATGTTGCATTTCCTGAGTGATCTACCTTATGGTTTAGTCCTCTTCGCACATGGTAGAAATCAATGAAATGAAAACCTTTTTTCCTATTGTTTGATTCTTTAGATTACTCTTGCATAATTAAGAACCACTAGACTGGATAAATTTGGCACACATCTCATAAAAATAGAATAATATCCTATGATGACCAGTTGATCAATTATTTGATGCCTCCCTAAAACACCCCACAACTGTTTCTATTTCCCCCGAAGGATCAAGCACATTTCCCCCCCAAACCGACCAGTGGGTTGCCCTTTCAGCCTCTCGAGAAAAATTATTTTTTCTGAGATCTATCATTTCTGGGATTCATCCTCATCCATTCAAATTTTTCACATCTCCACTGATATGGTTTTCTCGAGGATACATTTTGGATGTGCTATCCCTCTTGGAAATAGATCTTTGATCCAACTCTTTTCCTTCTGCTGTGGTATTTGGATATTCTTCCTCTTCATTCCATTAGCCTGTATTGTTTCCATCAACATCCCTAAACTTTGGCTTCTACTTTTTTGACATATTTGTTTCTTGATGGATGATAAATATTTTTCTATCCAATCACATTTAAAAACATATGAATTTAGGCATGGATGGCTAGGTGTCTTTTATAATTTGGTTTGTTAACAAAGTTTTGTTCGTTTTTTTTGTGCTATGAAGTGAACATAAATGCTCACGTTGAAGGCAGAGCCAACTAGGGAAAATTTTAATATGGCCATGCCAATGAAAGGTATTATTATTGTTGTTAGTGTGTTTTTGTAACTGGTGACACTTAGGCCTCAACCATAACCCCATGATTCCCACTTACTCTGTTCTATGGGAATCCACAGTGGCCATTTGTGTAAGCTGGGGAAGTCATTAAGTTTTTCCTCTTATTACAGGTGAACAGGTAGTTAACTCTTATTGAATTGCCTCTGGCGTCGCAGAAAGGGTGGTGTACACTATACTTACATCAATATTTTCTGATTTGTCTTGAGATAACCATTTGTGAAAGATGTACTAATATTTTTTTCTTAAGATGATGGGTTGACTTCTTAAAGTGTTTGAATCATGGGATTTAGAAATGTCTATATAGCCATTGGTCATAAGATGCTTTTTCATGTTATTAATATACTTTTGAATGCTCAATGTGTTGGTTGTTTTGTAAATATGAAACTACTACCATGCCATGATTTCCTCACCTAAAATCCAATGCATCCAAATGGATTTATGGGTGTTATTTCCATTTCCCATAAAGATTGATGCCCACATATGGATAAATTCTAGATACCACCACGTGGAAAAAATGATAGCCTCCTTGTAATTATGTTGGAAGATGATAAAGTGAGCATTCTATTCCTAAAAACATCGTATTATGATGTAGTTTCTTTGCAGTCTTCTTGTTTTGAAATTCATTTGCTAACCTTTTACACAATTTTTTATGTATGATTTTTGAAATTTATACCATCATATGAATTCCATGAATAAGCGATTTCGTATTGTTGTTAAATAGATGACTGTGCAAGAAATACCTCCAAATTCAACTATGAAGGATTTGCTAGACAAAATAGCTTATGGCAGTTCACTTTTTACATTATATGGTTTTCCAATACATGAGGAGTTGAGGCATTTGAGCCATAGAGTTTGGAAATGTTTCTAGTAGGGATTCCTATGGTGTTTAATGTTGTAATTATTTCACTTCATGGTTACTTTGGGCAAGAAAATGTTTTAGGAATGCTAGATAAAACACTGGTGGATAGGTAAAATCTGCAAAATATATCCCTACATTTGAATCTTGGGAAAAACAACATGTATGATTGTTATCATTTAAATGATCCATATCCCTTGGAGGCAAAAAATCCATTTTCTTTGGATAATATCTATTTGTAACCTCAAAAGAAACCCTATTATAAGTTGAGCGACCATTATGTCCTCTTGAGTCTTGAAAAAGTATGATGGAATGAAACTAGGTGAGGACCAAATCCAGGTTTACCATGTCAGAACCTAGGTTCATTAAGATGATGATATTGGTTTGAATATATCCACTATAGAAAGTAGGACCACCCATACTTATCGTTTCCATCTTTCTTTAATCATCAAGACTAACATAATGAGGAGCTGTAACCTATGGAGGTCCACGGTAGTCATTGTAATGAAACTTATTAGACTACATGCCATGTCCACATGTTTTTAAATTTAATCTCTGCATCCAATGTGGCCATTTCTTATTATGATATTTACCACATCCAAAAATGGCATCATTCACATCATTTTGAAGAATTCTACAAAAGGTCAACATAATTGTTTTCACATTTGTTGGTTTCTGGAGCTCAAACACTTTCATAACAAAAACAGGGAAAGTCAAGCAGCAAAAATGGTCCAGTCTCTTTTCATCTGCTGATCTTAGAATGAAGTTTTATTAGAGGCACTGTTTGATTCTTTTTTATAGTTAGAAAATGGTTTTTTCTTCGTTTTATGTGACTTTCAATTTATCATATGTAGCATGTTGAGAAATAGGAAAGAATAATGTGACATTTATCTTGCAGAAATTGATGTCGAATGAAACGATATAGAGTTTAACCAAGCTACAGTTCACTTTGGTAAAGGAGGAGGAACATCTTAAAAAGTTTTATAAGAATACACCATATACAAAGTTTGAACATAAGCAATATATAGATTTTTCTTTTGCAGATATGTTATTTTTTCTACCCAGGATATCATAGCAAGAAAAATATTGCTATTGTAGAAATTGTTTGAGGACCTCATTGAGGTCGATTTTTCTGATGTCATGCTTGATTGATACCTTCTCATATGTGATGCAGACTTTAAATATGCATTAATATGTTCCTGAAACAAATCAAATTAAAATTGTATAGATATAAAAGATAAAAACAAATGTTAACACCTTCATTTGATTGTTACTTGACTCTGTTGTGGGTAGGCTACAAGAAATGTGATTGGAAAAAGGATGGGGAGACAATGCAGAGCATGTCTTGGATATGATTCATTTGTTGTTAGAGATCCTTCAGATACTTGAGCCATCGACTTTGGAAATGTTTCTAGTATGGATTTCTATGGTTTTTAATGTTGTGAATCTTTCACCTCATGGTTATTTTAGGCAAGAAAATGTTTTAGGAATGCCAGACAAGACATCGGTGGACAAGTGAATAGATTTTCTATAATTGCAATCTCCTTTCCATAATATCCTCTCCTTATTTGTACTTTGAATGTTTCTTTCGATTTTGTTTTGTCCTTTAGCTATGAAATAGAAAATAATTTGTGTCATGTCCATTTAAATAACCAAATCTTCAAGATGAATTAGTATTACACAATATTGATTAGAATCCTTATATCTATTTTGTGTTTAAAAAAATTCATGACTATAAAAGAATTTTACTTTCATATTTTTATTTGAGCACATGTTGTTTATATACTTGACCAAGTTCATGCATTAGAAAATGAAATGTTGTTGTGAATAAAATGACAAGAATCAAACATCACATCTCGGATTATTTCTTTTCACAAGTTATCTACAGCTTGAGATTTTTATTATGTAACTTAGTTGGCATGATTGTGCCTACGTTTTCTTTGAAGGTTGAATACTAAGTTACTAAGATGTTATTTTATATGGTGACATTTTATTTTCTTTGTTTATACAGGTCTTCTAGCCACATTAAAGTGGCCACTATCGCCCAACTGAAGCAAACTTGTTCAATTTTCTTGTTTGTATGGGAAAAAATGACTTTGACATTGCTGATGTTGAGGTATATGTCATATAAACTCTTTATAATCTACTTTAGTTTATATTCTAGTGTTAATTGTATTTAATGTCTTACACTGCATAGTATATTCTTTTGTTTTCAGAAAATGAACTCAATATTGATGGTAAGAAGCAGGAATTGAAGAATGAAGTTGAGAGAAATAACACTAGAGCAACAAATACAAAAAGAGAGAGATAAGAGAGTCGGTCTAGTGATACCCTTGGAGTCAATATCCCATGTAAGACACACACATAAAGACTGATGTTCAAGTCTTCAGAGTTGGTGAATTCACCTAGAATGCCTTGGCAACACAATGATAATGTTTTGAAGTGATGAAACATCATTTCATGTGTAAATTGTAGTCCAACCAATATTAAGTTGGAAACTAATATTGTAATACTTTAGAATTTCATATAATATAATTTATGTGGTTGAAATTATTTATAGTTGCACTTGATATTGTTTAGTATTGTAATTAACATATGCAACTTTGTTTTTTCATATTAGATGAACATGCACATTGTATGACATTTTTTAAATTTAGTCTCAAAATCATACTAATTAATTAATGTTGATTAATAATGAACACATAAAATCAATATAAAACTACTAAATTAGTAGGTTATAGTGATTATTGATGAACACACATAAAATGAATATACGACTAAATTAGTCATTTATAATGATTATTAATGAAAGTAAATGAAATGAATATAGACTAATAAGTTAGTCGTTTATATAATGAATATGAAACTACCAAAAAAATGATAAATAACTATTGTAAATGATAAATTTGTGATTACAAACAACGACTAAATTTTTCATATATACGACTATTAGTAGCTAATTTACATTATCTTACAACATGACCAAAATTTAGTCATATTTATCTGGTCATTAATTGGTTCAAATGATGACTAAAATTTGCATATGTATGACTATTAGTGGCTAATTTATAGTATCTTATAACACGACTAACATTTTCAACATATTTCTTTGGTCATTTTTTTTTTTCTTGGATGATCATATAGACATATATTTTGTTGTATATTTGGTCATTAACTGTGGCAATTAATGACTAAATCAATGACTAAAGTTATGACTAAATATACTAATAGAAGATAAAATTGACACAACCAATTAATGACTAAGCTAGAAATGACTAAAAGTTTTTCGCGTTATAAGATACTGTAAATTAGCTACTGCTGGTCATCGATTGAAAAATGGTCGTTTATATGGAAATTTTAGTCATTTTTTTAGTAAATAATTAGCCATTTTGTAATACTGTAGGTAGAACATTTTTTCTCCTTAGCTATTTATACACAAGTTATTCTAACTCAATGTTTCTTTTTGTTTCTTTTACTGACACCTTCCCCCTTTAGCTAGTAATTCTCACATAAAAAATTAAGAACATATTCAAGAAAACCTAAAGCTGTACAAATCCTCCAGTTTTTTTCTTTTACTTTTAAGGAAAACTTCAAATTCAAGTAAATTCTTTCTATTACATGAGTTTATAAAAAACACAATATAATCCCCTTGGGCCTCCCAACCATAAATTGGATGAAGATCCAATTGTCCTCAAGCCAGATTCCTTTTCCAGTTAGAAAACAACACCTTCTCAGGTCACAAGTTCATAGGCTCAACCCCAAATGCCTTTCTACATCAGTAGGGGACTACACCAATATTTATCTACCATTGGTGGCTATACAATCATTGTATTTTTCTCAAAAGGTGATGTAAGAATAATGAGAGCTAAATTGGTTCAATGGAATTTATCTCTTGCCATTAACCTTCCAAAAATCTCTCCAATAGTTCCTCACTGGTTTTATGGCATCTCTCTCTCGAGCCCCTCACCTTTTAGAAATAAATGAAAAAAAGTGAAACTCCCCTTCCTTTGGGGTTGTTTTCTTTTTGTTAACTCCCGTATTCTTTGAAAGCACATAATTTTTTCTATTGTCCTCTAATTAGAAAAGGAATTTCCAACTTCCCCAAGTGCTTTGTCACATTATTCTAGAATATATATTTATTTGATATATATTTTTTCATTGTTAACATAATACATTTTCCTTATACTTAAATTATGTGATCATATATAGTTTTAAACATAACGCATGAATGATTACATTCTAAATGACCAATCATGATGCATAGTCTTAAATTATTCAAGAAATTCAACTTAAGTCGTAGAATTTGCGAGTCACTTAATCATAGATGCTACAAATATTTTAGCATAATTCCTCATTTCATTTTTTTTAAATAGAAATAAAATATTATTTCATCACATGTAATTTGTCTCTACTTATTTATTTATTTTTATAATTTCCCTTATTTCTTCAACGAAAAAGTTAAAGTTGTAATTAAGGTTACCAAAGGCATTACATTAGTTCAACAACCTTGCAAACTATTGTACAAATGAGTAGACTTAGATAATCGACATTGGATTTTAATGATTGAAATTTTTGGTATATGATATATATTAACAAAAATATAATACTTTCCTTGTTACAGCAGGTATCAGTTTTAGTTTGGGATTTATATAGTCTTTTGAAGAAATAAAAAATTGTTCCTAAGAATAAGGAATTTTAAAAAATGCATTGAAATGCTTCACTTTGTAAATGGAGACAATATTCTTATGATCTATCAAATTGAATTTTTTTAAAATTGACAATATTGTATTTTATTAACCATTTATAGAAATATATTTAACTGCACATCATAACAATATAACACGGATTTCACACATGATTTCAATTTAAACACTTTGTATGTGCATTAGATTCACCTTGTATACACCATCGCTATTAACCAATTTGTTATACCAACAATTACAAGTAGAGTAATTGATGCTTATATTTTACTTTAGAATTTTGCAAACAAACATATGCTCGCATAATATAATTAGGAAAGAAGTAAGTGGCCCATCATACACACATCATTTCTTACATTGCAATGAATAAATATCACATTGTCTAATTAGGGGAATTGTATTAAAGGATCACGAATAACATATCCACATATTTGCAATTAAAACACTTTGTATATGCACTAGATTCACCTTGCACACAGAATCACTGCTAATTAATTTGGTTTACTAACCATTACAAGTACAGTAATTGCTTATATTTTACTTTGAAATTTTGTACACAAACATATGCTCACATAGTATAATTAGGAAAGAAGTAATTGGCCCACTATCCACACATAATTTCTATTCTTGCAGAGAACAAACATCGCATAGTTTAATTAAGGGAATTGTAAAGGACCACTACATTTCCACATCACTTCACACTTTTTATTCTTACAATTTCACTTGCACACAAATTCACCCAACATGATAAGCTCACTTAAAATTTGTATAAAGGGTATCCTCTTTACGGAATATTTGGACCTAATTTATTTGAGATTATATTTTGTTACACACCCTGCATGAAGCAAGGCCTTTCTAAAAGCAATCTTTACCTGAACACGATAAATTACCCACAGTGACCACAAGATAGTTTATAGTTTAGGCTAGGACGACAGTGATAGGAAACACATAAGCCATCATGGTTATTTTTAATATTGAAACATAAATATTTTCCTTTTAGGGAGCTTAAAATCCTACATCATCTAGTGATAAATCTGGTACACGGAGAGAAACATGTGAATGGGGTAAGGCCTAGGTGGTAGATCATCACAGACCTTCATGTTGTCTCCCGAAATGTCGTAGGGCTTATGGGTCCAAAAATGACAACCAAAAACTCATATTCATCCATTCTTACTAGACGCAGGTAACTTAGTGGCCAAATATTTGGGCATCTTTCCCTATAGGTTAAGGTGCAGGAACCCTCTCAGTACCTTTGTTTGTTTTTTGGCTTCTAGAAGCGACGCCAGTGTCATTTATGACATGGAACCAATACCATATTCTAAAATATTCTCAAGGCCTAATTAATACTTGAGTGGAAGTGTGTTAGGTCATTGTACGAATTTATCTCACACACAAAACATTAGATAAACCTTTTTTGTTGTTTTTTTTACACATTCAAAATAAAGGGAAAATCGACCATTTATTTTTCTCATTTTATTATGTATGTGAATCATTTGGATTTCGTAAAGAAAATGTATTTGTCTAGGTGTGCTTACAAATGAAACAGTATTAAGTGTTGTTGATTTATTTCCTTTCTTTCGAATTGATTTATTTCTCAAAAGAGAATTCATGGCATTAGTTACATGTTTCATAGGGATTATATCATCTTCAAGTGCTTCCTACATATAATTCACATTATCCTAAAAGTTCTTTTGCTTTCATATATGTTGAAGCTTTTACCATTCATCATATTTTGAATCACCAATTTTGTTTGCACAGGGACCGATACTTTTACTGAATTTCTCTCTTCTCCGACCGATCGTTCCCTAAGCTCAAAACACTTTCCTTTTCATGTTCCAAGTTATAACTCTTGGACCATGTTAACTTTTTCTACCTAGTTTCCAAATATGATTTTTTTCATTAAATTTTCCCTAGGGTTTGCGACTAGAACCCTATGCTTTCCAAATTCATTTTTTATTGATTAAGGATGAATGATTTTATCTTTCATGATATTCTACATCATCCTTCTTGTTGACATGGAGACCGATACCTCTACTGGTGCTCTCTTCTTCGACCCATCTTTCCCTGAGCTTGTAACACTTTCCTTTCCATGTTTTAACTTATAACCATTGTTCCATGTTAACTTACACTACCTAGTTTCCAACTATCAACCTTTTTTTTCATTTAGATTTTCCCTAGGGTTTGTTACTACAACCTTTGGGTTTCAAAATTATTTTTTATTGATTAAGGATGAATTATTTTATCTTCCATGATATTCTACATCACCCTTTTCGTTGACATAGGGACCGATACCTTTACTAGTGCACTCATCTTTGACCCATCTTTGCCTAATCTCAAAACCCATTTATTTCCATGTTTCAACTTATAACCCCTGGTTCATGTCAACTTATACTACCTAGTTTTTAACTCTCAACTCGTTTTTCATTTAATTTTTCCCTAGGGTTTGTGACTAGAACCCTACGGTTTCACAATTTATTTTTATTGAGTGAGGATGAATGATTTTACCTTTCATCATATTCTGAGTCACCCTTTTTGTTGACACAGGGACCGATACCTTTGTTGATGTGCTCTTCTTCGACCCATCTCCATGAGTTCGAAACCCTTTTCTTTTCATGTTTCAACTTATAAACGTTGGTAAATTTTCAATTTATGCTACCTAATTCCTTACTATCAAATCATATCATGACCTTCCACCTATGGTGATTTCTTAAATAAACATCTTTAGATTTACTATTTGTTGGAAATAATACTGAGAGGGGGGGTGAATCAGTATTATCAGATCAATCAAACTTTTTCAATGCTCAAAAACATATACGCTACTTCAGTTAGGTGAACCAGCGTGTACACGCTACTGTGACTAAATAAAACAGCGTATAAGAAGAAAACTCATAATTTAGTTAGCTTATTCTTCAGTTAAGTTCATCAGGACATTATTCACCACATTAACAGTAAACAGGTGCAGTATAACAGAACAGATCAAAAGCCACACACATGAACACCGAGATGTAAGGTGGAAACCCAATGTGGGTGAAAACCACCTGCTGCAAGTTGTCTCTATCTTTCTTTAATATGAAACTTCAGTTTACAATCTTTTGTACTGGTGCAGCCTTATACCAGTACGCAGGCTACAACCTGCAGAAGGCTACAACCTTCTCTCGTTCTCCAAACTTCCTTGGAAGGGAGCTCCAACCCCCTTTGCTCTTGTACTAGCTAAGATACTAGTACGTAGGTGCTGACCTACAATCTTCTTTCCTTCAGGTACCACCTTTCATACATTTTCAGACTGGATATTCCTGAAGCATAACATTACAATCTGTAGACCCCAATTCATTCAACTTTCACAACAGATCATTGAAGCATAAAACAACCAATACTAGTATTATCAAACTTTGAATCACTGAACCACTGAACCCTGTCAATCACCAGATACCAGAACACAGAGCAGTCTACAGAACTCTGTAATAACAGTCAGACCCCACTGTAAACCCAAAATCAAGCTTCAAAAGATATACGCTACTTGAATGAGCAAAACCCGCGTATACACGCGCTTTTACCGAAGCCAACCTGCGTACAGATCTAAAAATAAACTTTCTCAATTTGCAGCTGTACCAGACATCAGTTAGACCCAAAACATAACATTGCGACAATATGCAGATCTAGAAATACGCATAATCAACCATATCATGATAGTGCATTTCAAACCATTAGATCCCGATCTATCCTTAGATCTAGTCTTCCATCAATCGATGTGATCTCTCCTTGGCTTAGATCAAACAACCCAGAACCTGCATATCAGATCTCTTTCTCTCTTAGATATTCAAGCCTTGTCGAAAGATGATTTTGCCTAATGATCTTCTTCTCCTTATATAGCCTTAGGCCTTGCTCAATACCAAGAGCCAAAACCATAGTAACACAATACCATCAACTTCAAAACTAGGGATTGACACGCCCGTCGAGACACAATGGTCCGAAATCATAGGCACAACTTCCAAGGACTAACCACCATGGACCAAAGGTACTTTTCCACATACACGCGCTTTTTCTGAATCCAACTAGCGTGTACACGCGACTTGGGCTTAACGAACATGCGTATATGAACTTCCTTGGCATGCTGTACTAAGATCTGTCTTCTGATTAAGTTGCCATCACCTGTACCAACCTCTGAGCACCTGTACCAACCTCTGAGTGAGTTTCCATCAAGGACAACACTTGAATCATAATGCCAACAATCTCCCCCTTTGGACTTGATGGCAACCACCACACCAAGTCACTCTCCCCCTTTGACATCAAGGGCAAAGGGCTGTGCTCCCCCTGAGGACATGCTGATACCTCTGCTTGGCTGTGCTGACTCATGCTCCCCCTGACAGTAGGCCAGATCAGGACTTATGAAAGTCATCAGCAGCATATGATAAACATCTTTTTAGATCAGCAACCAGGATTTCTTTCTGAGCTCCTTTTCTTGAAATCAACAACCAAAACATCTGAATGCCAACAATGCTTTATGAGACTTTTAAGCTGCTCCCCCTGAACCTGTGCCTGCTGCACCCCCTGAAACCGTGCCTGAAGAATTCTGACATACCCATTGCTGTTCAGAACTCCAGAGTTTGCCCTTGCTGTTCAGAACTTCATATACGCGATTTATCCTGCATGAAACAGCGTATGGACGCGGATATAATCTCTGCAACAAGCGTACACCATACACGCGACTTTCCCACCATAAATCCGCGTGTATACGCGTATATACCTTTCGTAACTTGCGTATACCAACTTTTCTGTAGAACAGACAAGCTTCAACAGCAGGATGAAGCATCAACTACTCCCAGCTTTTGTCTGAGATATTCAAAAGTTTCCCTGGGCAGTGGTTTTGTGAGAATATCAGCAACTTGTTCCTTAGAAGGAACATACTCCAACTTGACCTTCTGCTCAAGCACTTGTTCCCGAAGAAAATGGTACTTGATTGGTATGTGCTTGGTCTTTGAGTGCATGACTGGATTCTTTGAAATGCTGATTGCACTTGTATTATCACATAAGATAGAGACGGGTGGAGTGCAAGTGATTTGAAAGTCCTGCAAGGTCTGCATCATCCAAAGAAGTTGTGTGCAACAAGATGCTGCAGCCACATATTCTGCTTCAGCTGTAGATAAGGCAATCGAACTCTGTTTCTTGCTGAACCAAGATACTAATCTGGAACCCATGAAGAAAGCACCACCACTTGTGCTTTTCCTATCATCCACACTTCCAGCCCAATCTGCATCTGTGTAAGCATGAAGAGTGAGATCTGTATTTCTAGGATACCATAAGCCATAGTTTTGGGTCCCTTGAAGATATTTGAAGATTCTTTTGACTGCCTGAAGATGAGTTTCCTTTGGGTTCGCTTGAAATCTTCCAACCATTCCTACTGCATGTGTAATATCTGGTCGAGTACCTGTCAAATAAAGCAAACTCCCAATCATGGATCTATAAGTGGGTTGGTGAACTGCTGCTGATTCATCATTTGCACTGAGGCTGCATCCTGTAACCATGGGTGTACATACTGGCTTTGACTCTTCCATGCCATACTTCTTCAAGATCTGCTTGAGGTATTTGGTTTGAGATAAGAAGATACCTCCTTCATTTTGTTGGATTTGCAATCCAAGAAAATATGTCAATTCTCCAAGAAGTGACATTTCGAATTCTTTCTGCATAACCAAGGCAAAGTTTTGACTCATAGTCTCTTCATTGCTGCCAAAAATAATATCATCTACATAAACAACAAGAATTAGCAATTTGTTATTTTCAACTTTTATATAGAGATTGCTATCTGCTGCTCCTTTTGAAAAGCCTTGTTGGTGAAGATATTTGTCCAACCGATAGTACCAAGCCCTTGGAGCTTGTTTGAGTCCATAGAGTGCCTTTTTCAATCTGCATACAAGGTTTGGATCATTCCCAAGAATGAAACCATCTGGCTGCTCAATATATACTTCTTCTTCTAAGTCTCCATTCAGGAAGGCTGATTTCACGTCCATTTGAAATACCTTGAAGTTTTGAAAGCTTGAGAGAGCAAGGAACATTCGGATGGCCTCAAGTCTTGCCACAGGAGCAAAGGTTTCTTCAAAATCTATTCCTTCTTGCTGTGCATACCCTTTACAAACAAGTTTGGCCTTGTTTCTAATTACTTCTCCATTTTCATTTAATTTATTCTTGAAGACCCATTTTGTTCCTATTACATTCTTATCTTTTGGTCTAGGAACTAATTCCCAAGTGTTGTTCTTTTCGATTTGCTCAAGTTCTTCATCCATTGCTTTGATCCAACATTCATCTTTGCATGCCTCTTTCACATTTTGTGGTTCAGTGGAGGAGAGTAGTGCCAAGTAGCTTGAAGCTTCTGCAAGTGTCCTTCTTGTTTGTACTCCTGCTTCTTTCTGCCCCACAATCTGAGTTTCTGGATGATTCTTTTGAACATATCTGGATGGAGTCTTCTTTTCTATTCTTGTCTGCTCCTCTGGTTCTTCTTGAGATTCTTCTTCTTCTTGAGGTTCTTCTTCTTCATCATTTCGCCTTTGAGAGTAACCTTCATCTTCTTCAATGTCTTCATGATGAACTTGCCTAGGAATATATCCCTTCTCATCAACCACTATATCAATATTGTCAACAATTCTGCCAAGTCTTTTATTGTAGCACTTGTATGCTTTGCTATGTGGAGAATAACCAAGAAGAATGCCCTCATCTGCTCTAGGTTCAAGTTTTCCAAGTTGCTCATCAGTATTCTTAATATAACATTTGTTCCCAAAGATTTTGAAATGCTTCACGGAAGGAGTTTTACCACTCCAAATCTCATGAGGTGTTTGAGTGCTGTTTACTCGGACATTTGTTTTGTTAAGAATAATAACAGCAGCATGTGCAGCTTCACCCCAGAAGGTTGCAGGAGTACCTGATTCATCGAGCATAGCACAAGCCATTTGTTGGATAGTTCTATTCATTCTTTCCACAACCCCATTTTGCTGAGGAGTTCTAGCTGTAGAGAATTCTCTTCTTATCCCATGTTCATCGCAGAAATCGAAAAATTCATTTGATGTGAACTCCCCACCTCTGTCAGATCTGAGGCACTTAATTTTGTGTCCTGATTCATTTTCAGCCAATGCTTTGAAGGATTTGAATTTTTCGAATGCTTCATCTTTGTGCTTCATAAGCCCTAACCAAACAAACCTTGAGAAATCATCAATGAATAATATCAGATATTCTTCTCCTCGAGGTGTCCTTTTCCTAAATGGACCACATACATCTGTATGGACTAGCTCAAGAGGCAAGCTAGCTGATCCTTCCTTCTCTGGAAAGTTAGTTCTGGTTTGCTTTCCAAACTGACAAGATTTGCATATGGTGTTGTCTGGAATTTTGATATCTGGAAGATCGCGAACTGCCTGATATTTGCATGCTTTCCTTATTTGTGAGAAGCTTAGATGTCCCAACCTTCGATGCCATAACCAGTGCTCTTCATCCTTGCTAAGATAGCATTGTTGTTGTCCTTCTTCAAATATGTACAGATTATTTGGAGTTCTTTTGCCTTTGAGAACTGTTTTACCTGTATCAAGATCACGAACAAGACATCCATTCGATCTGAAAATAACCTCGGTTTTTTGATCACACATCTGGCTGACACTTAGTAGATTATGCTTCAATCCATCAACATACAAAACATTTCCAGCCTTGACCTTTTCTTTCAAAGGAGCAATACCTTTTCCTTTTATAGTTGCAGGAGTATCATTTCCAAAAGAAACTTTCTTTCCCTTTTCTAAAGTAGAATAAGATTCAAGTTTTTCTTTATCACCTGTCATATGTTTCGAACATCCACTGTCAATGTACCATAGATTTTCCTGTCCTTCTGCATAAAAAGCTATCCCACATCTTTCTGTTTGAGGTTCCTTTATTCTCCATTTTTTGGTGCTCGTGGCTTGTTCCTTTTTCTCCTGAAACCTGCTCCTGCATTCAGAGTCTTTATGACCAAAATTATTGCAAATAGAACATTCAACTTCATTTTCAAGAACCGAAAAGTTGTTATAGGTCCTCTTTGTAATCCCTGTCATACTTCTTTGTTTTTGAGCTTCCCTAGTCATGATTGTTTTATATGCAACACACTGAGCTGCTTTGTGACCAAAGTTATGGCAAGAAAAGCATTGTCCATTGAAGAAGCTTCTGCGGTTATTGAATCTACCAGCCAACTGATTGTAATTTCTATTTTCATCTATTCTTGAGCCAAACTGAGAAGATTTTACCTGTGGTTGGTTGTAGCTTTTGTTCACCCTTAAGAAGGATTGTCCCTGATAGTTTCTGTTTGTAATTCGTCCCTGCTTTACCTGATTATCTTCATTGTTCTTCTGCTCATTTCTTCTTGCTGCATCAAGATAACTTTTTGAGGTGGATGCTTTAGAGGTTTCTCCATTATAGCCCAAACCTGTCTTGTTTAGAGGAGACCGCTGCACATTGATAATCTCATCCAAAGTTTCAGATCCTTTGACAAACTTGAGATTAATAGCTTTTGTTTTCTCAATTTCTTTTCTGAGACCAACAATTTCACCTTCTAGTTTTTCAAGATGTTTTTCCTTTTCATCAATTTGAAATTGCAAAGTATCAATGATCACACTTTTTTCTTCTATGCATCTCTTGAGTCTAGTAATTTCATTATAGAGATTATCCACATCTACAGCATCCTCATAATCATCATCTTCAAATGCCATTAACAGCTTATATTTATTACCTTGTTCATCTTCATCACTGTTTGATAAGCCATCACTATCTTCATGGGTGTAGTAGCTTTTCTTATTTGCACTTTGTTTCTTGTTCCATCTAGCAGGTTCTTTTCCTTTATCCTTATAAGGACATTTTGCAGCATAATGACCTACTCTTTCACAAGCAAAGCATTTGAAAGGTAGCTTACCTCTGAACCTTCCAGAACCCCTTTGAAGATTTCTGACAAAATTTGATTCTTCTTCCTCTTCTTCTGGAACATGGCTTGCTTCATAGTAATCTTCTTTTCCTGATGCCTTAAAAGCAGCTTCCCTTCTGTCAGATGGACCTCCCTTTCTCATTTCATAAGCAGTTAGAATTCCATGTAGCTGAGACATAGTGAGAACACGGAGATTTTCTTTTTCTTCTATTGCAGATACTTTAGATTCAAACTTGGGGGATAATGATCTTAGAATCTTTTGAACTACTATAGTCTCTTTTATTTCTTCACCCAAATTTTTCATGCAATTAACAATCTCATCTACCCGAAGAAAATAATTAGCCACACTTTCATCATTATACATCTTGAGAGTCTCATATTGAATCCTGAGAGTTTGAAGTTTAGCTTGCTTTACCTGTTCATCTCCTTCATAGCTAGTGATCATTTTGTCCCATATCTCTTTTGCTGATTTGAAGTGCATGACCTTCATGAATTCTGTTTGGGATATGCTTCCTAATAGAGTACTGACTACTTTTGCATTTGTTTCATACTGCTTTTTCTCAGCTGGATCTGTAGGAGTAGCTGAAGGAAAAGCATAGCCTGTTTCTACAATGTTCCAAACTTCTGTACCAAGAGATTGAAGATATGCAGTAACTCTTACCTTCCAATAATTGAAATTTGTCCCATCAAAAATCGGTGGCCTGATTGATGCTTCTTTATCGTAGTTGCTCATGATGAATGATCTTCCTTCAAGCGATCAAGCTTCTCTGAAGGACCTGCTCTGATACCAATTGTTGGAAATAATACTGAGAGGGGGGGTGAATCAGTATTATCAGATCAATCAAACTTTTTCAATGCTCAGAAACATATACGCTACTTCAGTTAGGTGAACCAGCGTGTACACGCTACTGTGACTAAATAAAACAGCGTATAAGAAGAAAACTCATAATTTAGTTAGCTTATTCTTCAGTTAAGTTCATCAGGACATTATTCACCACATTAACAGTAAACAGGTGCAGTATAACAGAACAGATCAAAAGCCACACACATGAACACCAAGATGTAAGGTGGAAACCCAATGTGGGTGAAAACCACCTGCTGCAAGTTGTCTCTATCTTTCTTTAATATGAAACTTCAGTTTACAATCTTTTGTACTGGTGCAGCCTTATACCAGTACGCAGGCTACAACCTGCAGAAGGCTACAACCTTCTCTCGTTCTCCAAACTTCCTTGGAAGGGAGCTCCAACCCCCTTTGCTCTTGTACTAGCCAAGATACTAGTACGTAGGTGCTGACCTACAATCTTCTTTCCTTCAGGTACCACCTTTCATACATTTTCAGACTGGATATTCCTGAAGCATAACATTACAATCTGTAGACCCCAATTCATTCAACTTTCACAACAGATCATTGAAGCATAAAACAACCAATACTAGTATTATCAAACTTTGAATCACTGAACCACTGAACCCTGTCAATCACCAGATACCAGAACACAGAGAAGTCTACAGAACTCTGTAATAACAGTCAGACCCCACTGTAAACCCAAAATCAAGCTTCAAAAGATATACGCTACTTCAATGAGCAAAACCCGCGTATACACGCGCTTTTACCGAAGCCAACCTGCGTACAGATCTAAAAATAAACTTTCTCAATTTGCAGCTGTACCAGACATCAGTTAGACCCAGAACATAACATTGCGACAATATGCAGATCTAGAAATACGCATAATCAACCATATCATGATAGTGCATTTCAAACCATTAGATCCCGATCTATCCTTAGATCTAGTCTTCCATCAACCGATGTGATCTCTCCTTGGCTTAGATCAAACAACCCAGAACCTACATATCAGATCTCTTTCTCTCTTAGATATTCAAGCCTTGTCGAAAGATGATTTTGCCTAATGATCTTCTTCTCCTTATATAGCCTTAGGCCTTTCTCAATACCAAGAGCCAAAACCATAGTAACACAATACCATCAACTTCAAAACTAGGGATCGACACGCCCGTCGAGACACAATGGTCCGAAATCATAGGCACAACTTCCAAGGACTAACCACCATGGACCAAAGGTACTTTTCCACATACACGTGCTTTTTCTGAATCCAACTAGCGTGTACACGTGACTTGGGCTTAACGAACATGCGTATATGAACTTCCTTGGCATGTTGTACTAAGATCTGTCTTCTGATTAAGTTGCCATCACCTGTACCAACCTCTGAGCACCTGTACCAACCTCTGAGTGAGTTGCCATCAAGGACAACACTTGAATCATAATGCCAACACTATTCACTTGTTTTATGATGATGATTCACTTCACTTACAAGTATATTTTTTATTCCACTATGTAGGGATGGAAACTGAGCAACCACATGAGGGAGAAGATGTGTCCCATCAAGTTGATCAACCAGATGATGATCAAGATGTTCCCTATGGACTTGTTCAGCCACTGGAGGAACATGTGCCCTATCAAGTTGATCAATTGTCACTAGGGGGAAAATATGTTCCATGTTAAGCTAATCAACCAATGGACAAAGAATAGTTTCCCTAACAAGGTGATCAAACAATGGAAGAACAAATTGTTTCCTCTCAAGTTGACATGATAACAAGGAGTTACAATGGTTTGGATAGGGGTGGACCATTTGCAGAAAATTTAGATGTAAGCATAATAGAGGACCTTGGGGAGCCTATCCCTGCTCACACTATTAGAGACCATGTTAATAACATCATTCAACAACATTTTGAGAAATATTCATTTATTGCACAAGCTCATATACTACATGGGTTAATCAACCATAAGAAACTGAAACATGCCACAAACATTTTGGGTGTCCGAGATGTTAAAAGTAGGAATACACATGAATGTCACTGAAAATATATCAAAGAAATTCACTACGTTTGGAAAAAAAAGAAAACTTGATGTTCGAGTTGCACACAGGGGAATTACGACTGCGATTGTTTCACCAACTGCATTAAGACAACAAAAGTTGGCAACAATGTCAAAATTCCTCCATGTCTCGAGAAAAACCTTGCACAAGCATACCAAATTCATGGTCTGAGTGAATGAAAATCATGAATCTACTTGTTGGGATCTTATCACGATGAAAACCTACCAACACAGACTTATATAGGGAATTATAGCATTTGTGGTAGAGTTTTGGGAGAGACATTCCCATGTTATTCCAGATAGATAGCATGTCATATGACATTGTGTAGCTAAAGGTGATTATGTGGAACATGACAAGCACATCATAGAAATACAAAAGTTACATTGTTGGAGGAATTTCAGGAAATAAATCGCCATGTGAAGGTATCCATGAGGATGTTCTAGAAATTGAAGACATGATTTATTGGGCCTAATACAATCTGTGACACCTTTTTTTTTCTGATATCATGTTGAATTTTAGCTTCATTATGGCACTTTTCAGGATTTTTATAAGAAAAATTGTCACAACAACCCACCTCCTCCTACAATGCATGATTTTGTTTCATCCTATTGTGCAGAAGGGAGCTAAAAGAGTTGTATTGCAATACATATCTGTATGTGGGAGAATATGCACTAAATGTGGTGATTTGGCATTGTTCCATAAGAACTTTCTTATTGATCCAAACAAATATGGGATGTCACACATGGAACCATTATTGGTTTGGCATGGGAAATCAACCATCTTCTTCAAGTCTGGAGCCTAAACGGATTAGCTATGTTGAGGATGAGATTCATATTTTATAATTCATGGGGACGTTTCAAAACAAGATCTATAAATATATCAAACATTTGCAAACGTTTATTTGACAAGGATCTAAATTTTAGCATTCTCGCAAAGTATTTCAGCTAGGAACAATCTTATTAATGGGGGAATTTGCTGAGAATTACACATTTACTCGTTAGAAAGATATACAGAGTGAGTAGTATCTCTTATACCAAGTGTCCATATTAGTATATTTTTTGTACAGACATGTAAAATTAAACGTGGTGGTATGGATAACACTGACGAGTCACGTGATGTGATTAAAGAGTATCACTTTTATACCAGTGAGGATTGTGATCATGACACATTTTTATTGCAACATTGCTTTAACATGATTTATAAATCATTCAAAAAAAATTCATATCATTCAAGAAGCATTGGATATGGTGAGATGGTTGTGCATGGAATTTCACTTGAGTGCGCACTTTTTATTAGTTGATCCATCTACAAAAGAAGAAAAAAATTCAACATACTTGGAGCTACTTTAAAACATGACATGGAAAGTGTGAGCATGATGGTGCTAGTTCTTGTGTGAAGTGAGCAATTATGAGGTGCCAAATCAGTCGTGATGTAGATCGACTCAAGTTATTACTAGAAGTGCTTAACTAGTGCAGATCCCATTTAGGACATAAAGCTCACAAATCTATAATTCTTGTGCGCAGGTTCTTTTGGAATATTGAATTTGTCGATGTGAATAGATTAATTCCTTGCTATTGTAATACTATAGAAGGAACAAGAAAATTACACTTAGTGCAAAGCAAGGACATGGGGGGAATATTTTCCTTTGAGATAAGAAAAATCACATGTTTTTTGAGTTTTTCATTAGTGTCAATGGATGTAGACTTGATCACTATGAAAAACATGGGCACATGAAAGCATGGAAATATGTCCCTATTAATCCAAAGGGACTTCATTCAATTCCAACCTGACAAGAGATGCACAATGAAGAGGCCATCATTTCACTTGATCATGATTGAGTCTCTAATCGTGTAAGGGAAGGTATGTGGCCCATATATCATTAACAATTTCATTTATAAATTTAAATCTTGAACATATTTAACTAATACATATTTTGTATTTCTTTTGTAATAAATGTTTTTGTTGTCACCTCCCCTGTAGGAACCCTGTAGGAAATGAAGAGAATGTGTCCTACTATTTGATGCGATACACGCAGGTGAAAAGTAGGTTTGTGGGACCATACGAAGATGGACAATTCACATACCAAATTGGTGGCATAGTTATCATGGGCCATTTTATTGAAAAGGTTAAAATGAACACTGATCACATCATTTATAGAGATTTTATGCTTGAATATATATCTTGTGAATACAATCATCTAACCATATAATCTAGAATCAATCTCATAGAAATCAAAACAAAAAAGGTGAACCAAGGAGATGGAGGATGATTGAATCAGATCATGAACTTATTATGGAGACTTGCATTCTTATGAGCCATTAGCAAGATGAGTAGATGATGCAAATAACAAGCCCTAAAGCTGAGTCTATTAAACTCAAGTGTAATGTAATCTAGTATAAGAGATCTCACATGTATGATTTTTGTAATCTATAAATGTGAGAGTTGAATGCTCTTATAATTTTGTAATTTTGAATATAGCAATGTTTCTCTCTTATGTACGATCGATTCATAATAGTGTGAATATATTTTATATAAGCTTTATTTTCCTTGATGTGCTTAAGTTTCTAAAAAAACACAAAATTTCAAGGAGGTTTTTTAAAATCAATAGGGATTTAGATTAAGATTTACATTTAATTAAAAAATTTCATCTTAATTTTTTTAAATTTCATGTGTATAGTATTCATGTTGAGCATGCAAGAAATTTTATAGATCTATATACATTTCATACTTATTTTGTTTCTAAAAAATGCATTTTAGTATGTAACAACCAAGTTGATATATTATTTCACTTAAAATGTAAATTCAACAGTCTAGGTTATGAACAACATTGAAATATTTTTATCTCATTAATAATAAATATGTCATGTGTTAGTTTGATATAAAACATGGAAAGACTTACACACATGCTTCATATTAGAATGTAAAAAGTGCAATAATATATATATATATATATATATATATATATATATATATATATATATATATATATATATATATATATATATATATATATATTGTTATTATTACTAAGCTCTTTTAGATAACCTCACCGAAATAAAATTGAATAAAACTTATTAGTAGCTTACATCTTGGCATCTAAATTAAAATCATTGAAATTTAACATACATTGGTTGTGCACTAAGAGACACTTTCTACAAATTCAAGATTAAATTAATGTACATAATATATTTTAGTTCATGTTAATTATTAAAGTGACCTACATGATAGTAATATTGTACTTATTTCTTTAATCTATGAAACAAGAATTCAGATTTGTTATTTTGTGAAATTTTACTTCTTGAATGTTCTTAATTGAATGTCTTAAGTTAAGGAATTGATTGAAAAATATGATATCCAACTCAATTTAGGAAAGCTCATAAAATTATATAAAATCATCTAAAAACATCTTGAATCATTTTTTTTTGGCATATTAAATTTCAATACATATGACTTATATCATGTGTTATGACTAAGCTGCTCTAGATGACCTCAAAATAAATAAAATTTAATAAAACAAATTATTAGTTGAACATTACTAGTTGAAGACATCTTTTAAAATTGAATTTAAAATGTATTTCAATCCTATTTGTGTATTTTAATTGTACTCATTTTCTTGGTTTATTTCTTGAGAAATCAAAATTGTTGGCTTGTTATCTATGTACGATAATAAACTATCCATATGAAAATATATACAAATTACATTATACACATGAACATCCACAAATTGAAATAATAAACTGAAATAAACTGAAATAATGTTCATGTTTCCATAAACTATCCATGTATGAAAACATAGAAAGTTTGTACATCACATGCGAATATGCCCTATGAAATGGGCCTAAAAATATACAAATTATCTATGATCCACTCTAGAAAGTATCGCTTCTAGAACTCTTATGTGTGTTTTACAATATAACACATTCAAATTCAAATTGATTAAAACATTATTATTTGTACAAAATAAACAATTTAGAAATAAATGCCTTTGAAATATGCATTTAAATAGTCCCCTACTTGTGACTCAATCAAGTGCAAATGGAAGCTAGGTGGGATGGGGGTCTGATGAATCTGGGTTTGGTGCTCCCATGTTTGTCCCTCAATGCCTCCATACCCACCATCCCACTCATGTGTTCATATAAGTGAGACATTGACACCCCTCTACATGTCGGCATGTATACAAAATGGCAGACAAATTATAATTTATCTACAAATTAATGGGAATGCATACATGTAACTTAAAAAAAGAAAATGTTGAAATCTCAAGAATAAAAAAAAATCACCTCAATTGTTAGTCTATGAGTGTTATGAGGTGGAGGTGGGTGTGGTGGAGACTGAGTCATGGCAACATGCACTAAAGAAGGCTTCTCTAGTTGGTCCACTGCCTCGTCACATGACCTTATAAGTTCATATGCGTAGCTAGGCTCTGCATGCATGTTATCATGAAACTATAAATATATAAATACAATATTATAAAAAATAATTAATATAAATAATGTAAATTTTGACAATAAGAATCAAAGGTTTCACATATCTGTACCTGGTGTGTGTCACATGGGTCATGCATCCTCCAAGTATCATAAATGGTATCATGACACGTACCTAGATATGACAAAAGTTGGTCAAGCCCTAAACTCTCAAGATATGAATCATCATGTAATGAAAATAGTTTTCCACAAGGAAACAAAGGTGGTATGTTCATCTCTCCACACAATCAGACATGTGAATAGGGCAGTGTCCTTTGCATGCAATATGCAATGGTATGCCTAGTCTTAGTGCAAATTTGCAATGACTTCTCTAGTTCCACTGGCAATACCACACTGTAATATGCTCATGGAAACAATCTAAGAGGTGGTGCTACATGCACACAGTCCCTACAAGCGCCGACATGTTCATAGCTATGTCACAAACTGGGTCCATCAAACTTAGATCTAGTGCTAGTGTAATCCAACCTCATATGTAGCATAAAATCTACATATATATGCTTTGAAAAGTAAATAGGTACCTAGTCATAGTAGGGGAACTAGCCCCAATCAATAATGAATCCATCATAAACAAAAGTGTTCATAGCAACATTCTTAAAGTATTTTAACAGAATCAGTCCAGCATGTCTAGCATGACATTCGAAGGGATGTCAAACAACTCCCTTTGAATATCAATGTTCTCGGTGCCATATTTCACCACCTTCCAAGTATGTGGGCCTCTAACCTCTAGCCTTCTAATCTTGTGTATGGAATATAGGAGTTGTCTTTGTGGGCCCACCCTCTAGTATGTCTCGATCAGCTTGTTAATGATATCTACCCTTAGAGACAAACTACACCTAGTAGGTGAGCTAGTAGAGATTTTATCCAGGTCTCATGTGATCCATGTCTTTTGGGCCCTAGCTTCCTCATTTGTGATACTTGTTATAACTTCATTCCATGGAAGGATCGACATTGCACTTTGATCCTTGCCTTCACCCTATTGATGGTATACAAATCATAAATATATATATAACAAACTATAATCATAATAAAATATACATTAAATTCAAACACATCAATTTAATACGATTTAAAAATTAAAGACTATTTGAAGACATAAACACACAAATTTTCAAGAGGATTTAAAATTCAAGATGTATACCTCCAATGGGTGAAGAAGGGGACCCTAAACACAAAAAAAATAACAGAAATTATGTCATTGAATGAACAAGCCCTTCGGTCCATTAGGTCAAGGTCACATGGGACCCTAAAAACAACAAAATAGGGGGGGCTAAAAATGCATGAAAGGCATGGTGAAAGAGGCCTAAGCTCTTCAACTTAACTACTCAATCTCGTTGGGATCTAGGGAAGCCAAAATATGGCATCAATGTTGTTCATCGAGCTTCCCCTTGCGTCACTTGACATAAAAAATTTCCAAAAATAAAAAAGAAGAATAATATAATGCTCAAAACCTTAAATGAAAGTGTGAATACTCTTCCGTGGAAAAATACAAGTGTGGGTGATGCAAGAAAATATAGAGAAATTATATTTAAGCAGTGTGGTAAAAAGTAGATATTTGACCATGTGACTCGCCTATTATCTCACTTAGGAAAGTGGATATCGGGGTAGACAAATAAACACAGTAGGCATGAGCCTCCATAGCCAAGAATTGGCATATCTACAATGACTAATAGCTACCAATAAACGAAATTTAGAAAGACATGCCTAGACACGTCTCCTACATGCAAGGGCCATTGAAATTGTATTAAGTAAATTTTTTGGTTTTCATTATTTTAATATATTTAAATTAAAAATAAAAAATTAAATATGATATAAGTAATTTTAAATGGTTTGAAAAAAGTGAACTTCCCACCTTCGAAGTGTGTCTTGGATGCAGCCAACTTACCCATCAAACAAGTCGTATCTTTTTGTAGTTATTGGCTTCTGATCCCACATAGTTGCAAGGTAATAAAATGCCTACTGAAAATTGTAAACAAATTTTCCTTTTACTCTATGCTAAGGTTGTTATAGTGAAGGTCCTAAAACTACAACACATTTTCACTAGTTTGTCTATTTTTTAAGGATTTTTTTGTCGTTGGGCTTGAATTTCATTATTTGTATTGTCTTGTATGCCCTGTATTGTGGGGTTGATGTTTTTCTTTGTTGGTTTGTATGTGTTGTTGTCGCAGGATCAATTTTTTTGCCACTTGGATTTTCTAAAGTTTTCATTTTCTGTAATATTATGTTATTGCGATGACAAAGAAACAGACGAAGAAGTGATCTTTAAACTCAAATAAGGAACATCCAAGTTGCATGGGTAGCATATTGCATATCATTGACTTCCATTCAGGAAATAATTTACTTAGAGAAAATACACATAAATATGTTGAGTCATGCACAATATTAATTGCCTCATTTCTCACATTTACTTCAAAATAATGTGTTCTTTGGGAAGAAATATTTTATGTTTCATAAGCTTCTCATGGTTTGGAATTGTTGGTTAGATTCGTGAAATGAAGCATGGGTTCTACATATTGCAATGTGTTTGTATTTTCAACTTATATAGGCTTTACCAAGTTTTAGTTCATTATACCTAAGACCTAGCCATAAAACATATGAAGTAAATGAAAGGATTGGTTAATGTCTCGAGTATATTAGATAATGTTGGTTTGGTATCTTTTTTTCTCCTTGCTATGCGTTAAGGCGACCATAATCTAAGTCTATATTCACTTCAATTGTATAATTTTGCATGAGAAAGAGATCCAAAAGGAAAGAGAAAATGTCGGTTGGATACATTAGTCGATTGTTAACTCAATTTATTTTATTGTAGTGAAGAATAAGTGAGTACTCACTTGTTTTGTCTTCCAATCAGACAAACAAACATCTAGTACATATAAATAAAAAATATGCCAAATCAGTTAAATCACAAAGGAGGAAAATCTCTTTTTCCTAACATCATATCTGTTATCAACATCCTACATGTTAAAGTTTGTTTAGTAGCTTTTTAATTCGATGATATTATACATTCCATTATGATATGTAACCCCCAAATCCTTGGTGGAATTTTATTATATGGCTTTAATTCCAAATTTCCTATTGCTTCATGTTTTTTTTTCTCCCAGTTACATGTCAATTTCTACTATTTTCTGCTTAATATTATAGGAATGTGCTACACTAACATTACCCTACTAAATCTATTATATTGTAGAAGAAGAGAATCAGAGAATCAATTTGGATGGGTCAAATGATTTTGTTGAAATGCCAAAATCCAGGGATGATGAAAATGAATATGGGCTTGTAAGTACTTTGTTAGGGTTATCTTGACTTTGAACTAACTAATTATTGATTCTATCAGTAGGAAGATGTTGAGGTGGCTGAAAGCATAATTATTTGTTAGGGCATAGATTATAATGAATATGTAATCTGGGTAGCATATTTTTTCATAGAAAATTATGGAACCAAACTCAGATTTTTTGTTTTCAGTAAGATAATTGAATTTGATAAAATTTCCAGAGTTATTATTCTAGAAAGAGTCCTACAAAAAAGAAGAAGGCAAGTGGATTACCTATGAAGTCATTGATAGGAGAGGGCATAGTGTAAGCTTATTATTAGTTGTTGTAGTTGCAATAGTGCAAGATTACTATCACAGTGCCATGGAGACAATGTGTGTTGGCATCACTCTTGCAGTGGGTCATGCCGTCATAGTGGGTTTCCATTGTTGTTGTAGTGGGAACAATGCAAGATTATTATCATAAGGTCATGAAGACAATGTGTGTTGTCATTTTTGTTGTAGTAGGTAATGGAGTTGAAATGGATTACATCCTCTCCATTCAACAATAACAAATCCAATGCCTCTTGGAAGAGGAGGAAAAGAGGGAAGGTTGTTGAAATTTGCATGCTTGTATAGGTGGCAGTTACAAGGCCATGGAAAATGTTTTCAAATGAAGGACATGGATTCTCATGAAAATATTTAATGTAAATAACCTAATGTTACCATTATTTTTAGTTAAGAAATGTAGATATATGGGATGCTTATATCATAACACTCTAAGGCTTGTTACCTTGGGAAGAGGTCAAATAAGGTGGTAATTCTAAAACTTTGCATAAAAAGCGAAATCACAATAAAAGAAAATAACAAACACCAAGAAAAATTTGATTAAGAACAAAAAAGGGTATTTTTATTCATTGGTCTTCTTGCCCTAGTAATGGAAAGTAGAAAACCAATTACTCTACTCCCTAGAGCCCCAAAGGTGCAAGGATTAACAATATCTTAACTTATACAAAGATGTAAGTAATATTATTAAGAGATTCAAAATGAGTGTCTCCCGTATGTGACCTCCTATACATATAAAGCATGGTTTTGATATTTCTTTCAAAATTTTCGTTATACAAATGTTTAATTTCATTTGATAATAAATTAAAAAAAATAATAATAAAAAATAACCAAGTCAATTGTTTGACTTTTACCTCTCACATTTTTCATTATATTATGAAATATTTCCCAACTAAATATAACCCTATAGAAAAATAACTCTTAGAAATTTGATGATACTATTCGGAGAAGTCAAAAAACTGTTTAAATTAATTAAATTAATGATTAAGTTAATGAAAATTGAGACCATATCTCCTAGATGAGGGTGCCATTCTTGAGATCTGTTGCACACTTGTGTACTATGTCGCCGCTATAATATCATGACTAAACTTTGTTTATGATGGGGTGGAAGATTTCCTTCATGCATGCATATGTGATATGGGATGCCTCCATGGAGTGGAATTTACTTTGACATGGGTGAGTCTTTTCTTTGATTAATATCATGGCTTAGGTTGGTGAATAGGATTTTGTAATTTATTTTGGGGGCTTTGTTTTTGATGCAGGGTATTGCTTGGGTTTGTTCAATATTATGGGTTGGATTAGGGCACACAGACAAATGGGAGTGCCTTGGCCTCATATATTGACTGTGGTATACGAAGGTGCCTTTGTTTTGGATGGAGGAGATTCTGCTATATTCATTGCATGGTTAGCTTTGGAAATACCTTCCATTTGGTTCGTATACGAGGCGACACTTTCTAGCATTGTAATTCGAGGGAATTTTTTCTCTCTTATGCCTTTAGGTTCCTTTCTCCTTCACCTATGTATTATTCATGTTAGATGTAAGGTATTTGGATTCTTATTGTTTTATATCACCTCTTGGTCGTGTCTCATTTGGTCATTCTAGTTAATTCTTATGGGGGGTGGTCAGGTGCTTTTAATGTTGGTGTTTACTTCCTCTTGGGGGTACTTTTACATAGTTGGTGGCTCTGGTTTAGGTGTGTCAACACTTCATTCATCTATGGTAGACGATTCTAGGGCCTTTGGTCTTTTTCTGGTTGGGTGTTTTAGTGTCTTGGCTCTCTAGGTCTCCGTGGGTCAAGGTTGTAAGTGTGTATGTTGTTATTTGTGTCTAAAGGTTCCTTTCCTCTTTTTTTGGGTGTGTGAGTGGTTCCCTGGTCGGGTTTGTGTGTGTTGGTCTCCTTTGGAGTTTTGTTGGTGGTTATGTTTGTGGGTTAAAGTGGTAGTTAGTGATTCCTTTTCCTCTGGGTCATTCTTGGTTGTGTGGATGCCTTGTCCTCATTGAGGTTGTTGTTGTTGTCCCACAAGGACAAAGTTGGCTTCTTCTCCACCATTTTCTTGAGGACATATCTATTCTAAGGAAAAGGGGCATGCTCCTTGCTCAACTTCTAGCGGTAAGAGACAACACTAAGATTGTCCTTCTATGATATCACTTCACAAAATGTAGTCCTAGTTCTCACCCTTAGTCCAGTCAGGATGAAAAATTGATGCTGGTGGTTTTAAAATTGGATCAGTATAATCAACATGATGTGGAGGAACATTAGAATCTCCTTACTACTATCAGCCACCTACAAAGAAATGAACGACAATTGATCATATGGTCGGCTTATGGCATGGATAGCTTCAGATTTTAGAAAAGGTGGAAAAGTTACAAGCTCGTATGGCCCATATGGAGGACCATGTACATTTCGACTTCGATACTCCCCCATCTTCTGGGTTAGGTATTCACACCCCAACACGAGAAAACTATGTTGAATAACTATGCCCAAGGTAATCTTTCTAGTTTTCCATGTCTTTTGGCACTCATGGTGTGTAAATATTTGGTTATCTAATGTATATATTTTGTTGTCTATGTATATGGGTTTCTCTTTGCTAGCTAATAACTCCGGTAGGGGTGACACAGTAACATTTTGAGGAAAACAAATATAAAATCTAACTTGTTGAATTAATAAAAAACCTAGATTTGCAAAAAAGAAAATGAAAATTATATCTATATTCATACATAACTAACTCTTATCAATAATTTTAAGCATAGTTATCAAATTCATTATTATTGAAAATAATTACCAAAATTCAACGATTCCATTATAATTTGAAAAAAAAATGGTTCGATGCATAGTATAAGTAAATAACTAGTTGTGTGGATGACGAAAAATTCATGGCTCACAATTTATCTACACGAATTCGTTAATTTTCTTCTATAAAAAGGTAAGTGCAATAGCCCAAAAACAAAAAATTGATGGCAGTGGGATCGCATGTGGTAAATGGCAACTAATTCAGTTTTTCCTCAAAAGGTTTAGAAAGCTGACAAGATAGGGAAAGATAAAATTTTGAGTTAGAACCGTTAAGTGCGTAAATTCTATAGGGATCAATTTAGTATTTAATATATATATGTTTATGTCACGAGGAATTCCATGAATAAGCTGTGAATATTTAAATTTTAAATACAAATTGATTACAAGGGGATTTTATACACGGGATTTTATATTTAACTTTTGAGTTTTGAGTTTTGAAAATGAGAGATATGTGCGAGAATATATAAGTGTAATTTTACTCGATAAAATGTAATTTGACAATTAGATTTTATACACGTGTTGAACGGGATTTTATATTTAACTTTTGAGTTTTGAGTTTTGAAAATGAGAGATATTTGAGAGAATATATAAGTGAGAGAATATAGAAGTGTAATTTTATTCGATAAAATGTAATTTGACAATTAGCACAATTATATTTACTAATGTGATTTATATATGTTAATAGACATATATGAAGGGTATGTACAATCATATTAGTAAATGTGGTTGATATAAGTTAGTGGATTTTATCAACCACATTAATAATTATTAGATATATAGTATAAAGATGACTATTAAATATTTCCTATTTATTAAATATAAATAATTAGGACTACATATATAATATATTATATATTAATATAATATTATGTTTGCGAGAGATTTTTTGGCGAAAATCACATGAGAGACCATTTGTCGACGCGTTTCGAACCAACTAGTGTGGTTCATCATCAGGGCAAGTTGAAGAAACAGATCCAGTCTAGCATGTTAAATAGTCTAAGCAGAGACTCCAACTGTTACAAAAGATTAATGGCTAATTTTTGACTCTAGGACCTAGGTCAAATTTTCATTTATCAATTTAATAATATTATTATTATTATTATTATTATTATTTATTATTATATTTATGGAACCAAGTTAAATTAGGTAAAGATAAATAAAATAAATTAATGGTTAGTTTTTTTTTTTTTTAATTTCTTTAAATTATTACTTTTATATATATATATATATATATATATATATATATATATATAAAATTAAAATAATAATATTCGGTTCATAAGAAAATGTTAGGATTAATAAAATTATATAAATAAATACTAGGTTAGTATAAAAAGTTTATTTATTTGTTTATTAAATTATATATATATATATATATATATATATATATATATATATATATATTAGGATGTTAAATAGTTAGAGCAGAGCCACCAACGGTGAAATTGACCAATGGCTAATATTGACTTAAGGACCATGGTCAAAATTAGTTATATTGGGTGTAAAGTATATATATATATATATATATATATATATATATATATATATATATATAGTGTGCATTAATAACATTAACCCTATTATAATAATAAAAATATTATTATTATTCACATATATTAATTATATTAAATATTTATGGTATATTAAACTAAAATATATTGTAATTATCATAATATTAATCCCTTTGGTTTATAATGTTGATATTTATATCAATATTAATATATAAACCCAAGGGAACAATACACCCAAGGTATTATTAATAGTATAAACGAAAATGATTAATAAATCGAAGAGATTAATATTATAAGCCCAATGGATCAATCGACTTGAGGGATTAATAAATTAGAGGGATTATTAATATTGTATACCTAAGCGGTTAATATTTTAAAGCAAAGGCATTGATATTATAGGGATTTCCAACATTATAATAAATCGAAGAGATTAATATTATAAGCCCAATGGATCAATCGACTTGAGGGATTAATAAATCAGAGGGATTATTAATATTGTATACCTAAGGGGTTAATATTTTAAAGCAAACGCATTGATATTATAGGGATTTTCAATATTATAAACCCAACGGATTAATGAACCCAAGGGGTTATTATTATAATCCCAGGTACTTAATATTAAGAACCGTTGGGATTAGTAAACTGAATCAATTAATATTATAAACCCAAGGGTTTAATAGTATAAACACAAGGGATTAATAAATAGGGAAGAATATTATAAACCCAAAGGATTAATAAATATAAAGGATTGTTAATATTATAAACTAAGAAGATAAATAAACCCAAGGGATTATACCATTAAACACTAGGATTAATATTGTATATCCTAGATTAATATTATAAGCCAAATGGATTAGAAACTCTAGGATTAATATTATAAACCCTCTAATATATCAAACTTCAAATTAATATCACAAAACATAAAATTGTAAACCATAATATATTATTATTCATATTAGAGAACAATATCATAACCCAAATGGATTAATAAACCCGAGAGATTATTCATATTGTAACCTAATGGATTAATAAGTCCAAGGGTTTAATAATATGATAAACTCAATAGATTAAAAAAACCAGATATAATCTTTTAAATCCTAGGATTATAAACTTTAAGATTATCAACCCTAAACTCAATATTATAAACCAAAATATTAAATCCTAAATTATTCAATGTCATAATGCAATATTGAATAAATTCCAATGTAATATATCATTGTGAGAATGATTGTCATGCTACTTGTCACTTTGTGACAATGCTTGTAACACTTCATGTTGGATATATTCCTATACCATTCCAACATTACAATATTAAGCCCTAATATTAAACCCTAATATTAAACCACATATTATAAAACCTAACTTTATAAAACCTAACATTATAAACCTTCAATTACAAAACCCAATATAAAACCCTAATATTAAACCCAATATTAAAAATACAACATTTTGAACACTCATACTAAATGCAATATTATAAATCTAATATTAAACAAACCCAATATTAAACCCTAGTATCAGGAATCCAATATTAAACATAATACTAGAAAACCCAATATTATAAACCATAATATTATAAACCATGGTATTAAACCTCGATTTTTTTATGTCACATTATGATGTTGAATAAATGCCAATGCTGTGTAACATTGCGAGAATCATTGATAAAGCATATTATAAACCCAAGGGATTAATAAGTCCATGAGTCGAACAATATTATAAACCCAAGAGATTAAAAACACTAGGATTAATCTTTTAAGTCTTAAGATTATAAACCCTAAAACCAATATTATAAACGAGAATATTAAACCCTAATTTATTCAATGTCATAATATGACATTGAATAAATTGCAATGTAATGTATCATTGTGAGAATGATTGTCACACTAGTTGTCACATTGTAATGATGCTTGTTAGACTCGATGTTAGATAGATTTTCATACAATTCCAATGTTATAATATTAAACTCTAATATTAAACTAAATATTATAAACACTAACATTATAAAAAATTTAATATAAAATCTTAATCTTAAACTCAATATTAAAAATACAACATTTTAAAACTTCATGCTAAACACAATATTATAAATACAATATTAAAAAACTTCAATATTAAACTTTTAATTAACCTTTATTATGAAACCAATATTAAATAAGATATTTGAAAGGAATCTAGGAGGATTCTATAAAGAAGTTGTGAATATTTAATTTTTACATAAGTATTAATTACCAAGGAATTTTAGACCGCTTTTGAAACTTCAAGGGATTTTATATTTTGCTTTTGAGTTTTGGAAAAGAGAGATTTGCAAGAGAACGTATAAATGTGGTTTTATCTGGTAAAATGTAGTTTTACAATTATTTATATTCATTAAAATTATCAGAAATTATTTAAAATTTTGAAATCAAGATATTAATGTTATAATAAAAAAATATATAAATCTGAATTATATCAATTTTTTGAAACTGAGAATTTTTTTTTTCCTGAAATATTTTTATCTCAACATCACATTTGAATTAGAACCGGGTAATTATGATTTCAAGCAACCCAAAAATGCACCTGAAAGATCCTCCGTGTTGCACCATTGCCACAGAACGTAGACGAACGAAATTGAAGACGGTGTAATTCTTGATAGCAAAAGCATTATAATTCTAACTAAAACTAGTCAAATTCAGGCTAAATAAACTGGAAAAAAGCAGTTGGGAAAAAATAAAAAGCTGGCTGGCATCATTTATTTATTTAAGTGCATAAATGGGCATTCGCAGGAGTAAATGCGAAACACTCAAAAGGGCCTGTCGTGGCTACACCCCACGCAGTGATCAGTGTCAACACAACCCCAATCACAAACACAGCTCTCACCATCCCATTCCCAGCCATGTCTCACACCTCTTTCACTCACAGGGACAAACAGAGATGATATACCTCCACTCAAAGCCGGCGTTCAAATGCTGCGATGCAGAACAAAGTTATGCCGATTCCCAATAAATAGTAGAAGCCACCCATATACGCCAACGCATGGCATCAAATGTGTCACTATACCCCATGCACCGCCAACAGGGTGAACTGGTGTGTGTCTTGAAGGTCCTCTGTCATAATAATGATGCCATAAATACAGTAGAAAAAGCAATGGGCGGTTGATGATAGTTCACGTTTCTTACGAATTTGAAACTTCCTATAAAAAAAAATATGTTACTACGTGAAACATAGTGATTTAGAATTATTGTTTTATTGTGAAAAATATGTTACTACGTAAAAAGTATTTTATTTACACCTATATCCTCTATTTCTTTTATCTTCTATCGTCTAAATGAACTTCTCACTTCCCAGTCTTATCATTTTCCTTATAACACTGTCGCATTTTAATGGTGGAAAGGCTTCAAGTGTTATATTACTACGCTAAGCATAGTGATTTAATGGTGAAAACGTGATGCATTTAGATTTTTTTATTTTATTTAATATATAATGAGAAGTAATATGTTTATAAATTTTAAAATAAAAGGAATATATTATACTAATGCAATTAAGAAATATATTATAGGTAAACATTAAAACATGTATTTTATTATATATTTTGATTATATAGTATCAAAATTTTAAAAATAATAAATATTAATTAAATGGTAGTTTTTTTTAATTATTATTATTATTATTATTCTTAATTATAAAATGATTATACTATTTAAATTTATATACATTTAAGAAAGTATGTGACAAAATTTACATTATTATGAACATTTTTAACATGTAAATATGTTTTGTTATAATATTATAGTTTATCAACACAACATACCTAAGAAACAGCAATCTATTTCACATCATACTTCTTTATATGATATTTTTTTATCTTTTTAATTAAAGGTATATTTGCTTTTGACATAAATCTCTACCATCCATCTAATAATTATTGATAATTAAATTAAAAAAATTTAGACCTATTCCAAAATAGACATGGCTATCACATAATTATAAAATTTAAAATAATAAACTAAATTTATTAAAACAATAAACTATATATTAAAATATCAAATTTTAAAATGCGTTTAGATAACAACTCCTTATTCTTATATTTCAATGTTGCCAAATAAAATTATAATATTATATATATAAATAATGGTTCTCAAAATATTTATTGAACTTCCATCCTACCTCATTGACATTGGAGTCAAAAATACCTTCTGAAATATTCATTTTCATCTTTAAAGAACATAGTTCATTAATCATGTTGATTTAATTTAGTGTGTCCTTTCCTTTACTTCATGGATATGATCCTTTATTTTAATTGAGAGTCATAAATCACTCACCACCATCTAGAATTATTGAGATAATATATATCCATATGTTTGTTTTGTATTAATTTATATTTTTTTCTTTTCATGAGGATTTAAAAATAAATGATTTAAAGGATCACAGAAATTGTACTGTAATTGATATTATTTCACCTAAACACTATATCTTTATTTCATACCTTTCAAGAATAAAAATAAGTTAAGATTACTTATATTTAGAAAAATATTTTAAGGATTAATCAATAAATCATTGTCTAAAATGTTGTTTGTATTGAGAATTATTGAAAAACTCTTTAAAATAGGATTAACAATTCTAGATAAAGGTTAGGAGTTGACCTAGAAGCTAAAATAGTGGATCTAGTAGTAAAAGTAGAAGTCTAATAAGTGGCTCTAGATCCAAAAATAATGAGTGAGTGTTTCCTAATGCTAACCCCCAATTATATACCAGTTGGTGCTTAACAGTTCAAATGGACTTTTGACTATATATGTTTTATGTTTATGCAAGCACCATTATTCATAACAGAAAAAACTTACCTTAGGGATTGAACCTTTGTAATTAGTGGCTTGTGACAATCCAAATGTGTATGGAGTTTAAACTATATGGGTTTGAATTTCATATCATTTATTCTTAATCCTTTTAAATCAGGGAAATATTTGTCATATCTCATTATGAAATATTCATGATCTAGATGGCTTGAATTGAATGTTGGACTAGTTATTGTAATTATGTGGCAATATTGGCTTTTATGGCACAATGTGCGTCTAACACCTGGACTATCATTATGAGTGAAATGATCCTGAGGGATTATTTTCCTCATCATTTTTTAATGTCCTCCATTACTTCCACTTTATACAGTCAGTACCCGATCCTTGTCATCATTTCAAACCTGTCATTACCCTAAAGCTGACCCAAAATGCAAATGTTATCAATCCTAATTCGAGCTTTGTCTCGACCATTTTTTGCAGAGGTATTTCATATTTTGGGTCTATGAGATTTTTCTCTATGATACCACACTTGTGTTCTTTTCCTTTCTTCTATGGAAAAATATCTCATACAATGTGATGCACATCCTTTTAATAACCTATGTGGTAAGATATGAACCCCCTAGCAATGGGATTTTCAAAGCTTATGAGGAATATTTTTCCTTGTGTAAAGAGGTAGGGTGGTGGGATTTTATCCAACCATTTCGAGGACATAATGTTGAGGTTTCCAAAGCCTTTTCACATTAATGTAATTGTAGGAGTATCTAAGTTGGAGATATTGAAGTTCCTCTTAATGAAGCCTTCTATTGGGCCTCAAATAACATAAATTCCTATATTTTTAACTCATCTCACACCATAATTCCACAACTTGTCGCCAATTCATATCTTACACTTTGTGTTTGATTATCATTAGTTTTCTTAATTTTTCAATGATTAGAGATGACTTTGCTATGATTTTATAATGATGGTTTTTCCAAGTTCATTTATTGCAAAGATCCATTGCTAACATTCTTCATAATTCAATTAAACTAGTTGCTACATGTTAAGTACATAATTCTTGTGGATTAAAATAACATTTTGTGATCAAATGAAGAAGAATAATGTGCTTTTGATACATGGGGTGTGTTCAAAGCAGCTTCGTATAGGTAACCTGGAAACGGCTTGTCAAAATCCATCACCATGAAGAACTTATGGTGAATGGAATCTTAAGTACATAATTAAGTACAAAATTTTTAGGTTAAGTACACAAATTTTGGGTTTGACCGCTTCACATCAGCCACAATTTTGGATATTTCAAGTTGAAGACTTATTCATTTATTTTTCAAGCTATATGTAGTGGCAATCAAATATTCTAGATCTCAATCAATCTATGCATGGATCATCAGATTTATGAGGACAAATTTGACATAACCAAATTCCAGAAAAATCAATCGAAATATGTTTTTCTAATTTTTTTGGCATATGGCTAAGATTAGATCCTTGAGTTTGGCATCTCAAATTGTAAAAGCATAGTATATATTTCAGTCACTTAGTACTGGAGAGGGATTTACAGGCTACACATAGAGGAGTTATGTAGGAGACGAAGCACAACTGTTGTATATTGAACTCTGTTTTTGGGTGAATTAATAAAAGGTGATGAAATTGTTGTAGCCTTGGTGTCCATTTTATGAATTGAGTTTAGAACTGTAACACATGGATAGGAAAGGCCGCCTGAATCGATCGTGTTTGAGCTTTAATATAAATTATATAAGTTTCTTTATTTCCTTTTTATATTTTTATTTCTTGCAAATGGTTTGAAGTAGATTTAATTGCTTTGTCAATTTATTTCTGCATTCTAGATTTTGTAATTTCTTTATGATTTATGGTGTGATCCAGGGAATAGTTTTATGTAGGAAGTGTGTTTTGCTTCATTCAATATATTTACATTTCATTTCCAAGTTGTTTGTAAAATAGCTTTCAGAATTCCAAAACTTCATTTTGTATTCTAGATTTATTTCTTTTTTGTAGCCCTGAGTAGAGGGCAACAATTTGAGTAGAAGGCAACGAGTGCATTGTGGTTGGTTTCTCTTTTCAGGCTGTGGAGTACATCCATAGTCGCAGTTTGTACTCAGGATGCATTCTGTACTCATGCCGCATTCTGTACTCAGGATTCCTATAGCCACATTCTATATTTAGGATTCCTGTAGCTACATTTTGTACTCATAAGTGCTATGTTTTAGATGATTGCTAGAATTTAGTTTGGAAGCATGATTTGTGTGATTTCAATTAAGTCTGTCATGATTCCTTAAGTTGAATAGAGTAATTATCATAGTTATCATTTGTTGATTTTGCAGTTTATGGAATTAAAGACAGCTTGTTAATAAATTGCGTTGTGTGAGAAATTAGCTTTAGGCTTTTACATGTTGATTTGTTTTGAATCAAATATAACTCAATTAGATAGATCACTCATTAGTTCTTAGTAAGTTTTAATTAGTTCATCATTTGATTAGAGTTATTCCTTTGTTTGAGAATGTTTTAATCAATAGATTAGTTTCAAACTAGGAATAGAAATTCCATACTTAATTTAGGAATAGATTTCAGATTTCATGATGTTAGTTTAGGTTAGACACGTTGATCCTGCATTACATGTGATTTTGCCTCGAAGCTTGTGAGTCCTGCATTGATAATTTAATGTTGGAATTATAACCCATATAATTTCCCCAACATTTTTGATGTCAGTTTCAACGATGTTCTAAAGGGATTAACGCATAATTTCTTTCACATGTTTTTGGTGTGACCTTTGTTGAAGGTAAACTAGAGGGCAGAGAGTGTATGGTAAGATGCGAGTGAAGAGCCACAAATCCACTATCGTGGGGTTTCCCTAAAGTTTGGTTGTCCAAGTAAGAAAGTTTGGTGAGTTTTATAGTAATTAGTTGTAATTCATTTAGATTAAAAATTCAAGCTCTTTAAAGATAAAAAAAATTTTGGGTGTTGTAGGACCCCCAGGTACTATTCCATGTTGCGAGACGAAGATCATCAACCAACAAGAGAAATTCAAAGAATCATTGAGGGCTTGAATAATGTCCCTCGAAGTAATTTCTCAAGTCGTGGCAGTAGCTGGGATATCTGCCTCTCAGGAAGAGTTCATCCTAGCCACATTCATGAAATTATCTATCTCTCCACAATCAGAAGAGGATTTGGAAGTCTCCCTTGATTCCTCTTGCCCATCTACCAAGGGGGTCTGGAAATCATGTACCAAATCCGATGGGGAGCATCCAACTGAACTTGATATCGAAGAAATTTCACCATGGCTAGCAGTAAGCCTTGTATGCATTCCCGAGACCAATTATCCAAGTTTTGCTAGCATGACCGAGGAGGACTTTGAGAGTAGTCCAAATGAAGAAATGGTCCAATACCACGAGGATTACATACAGAATTGGTTCCAAATCACAATCTAGTCAAAATACCACTCTCATATTCAAATACTTTTTGTATCTCATCTTTCAAAACTGTTGATTTTTCATGGTCATATACCTTCTAAAGTTTATATGTTAAATTTGGACATGAATATATCTTTGTACCTAATCTGCAAATAGCTTCATTGGAAGTTCTCCTTCACTTGAAGGATGATGTCTTTTCTCCAACAGAGTTGAAACTTTAGTGTTGCAATAAATAAATAAATGAAAATGGTAAAGAGAAAAATAAGTCCTTTTGTGAAAACCAACTTGTCTAGCACAACTGGACAAGGACTTTGCTTGAAAACGAAGTAAATAGCAGGAAAATTTCCCAATAAAGTTTGTAAATTTATGTGAGTTCTTTAAATCATGTATCTTTCAAGTCATTATGTTTATACTCGAGTTGGTTAATGTGGGATCACTTAACGCCCACCTTGCAACAAGCCTTTTCCCATCAACATAAACATATTATCGGGGATCAAGGCTGGGGTTAGATAAGGTACCTGGGAGCCTTCATCCCTTAATGGTAGGCATCCTTGTCATCTACTAAGGAAATACATCAATGTTTCTTGGTGGATGAATTATGCAGTCCATTTCACTTCGAGAAATCCATTCATGGCTAGTAGAATGTACCTAGTGCCTTGATTCCCATTGACATCAAAGGTGGGATATCTCATATTGATTAAATACCTCCTCAATGGTCAATAATCCAATGATTCTTTCTTATGTTACCTTGACACCATTTATTCACATATGCAATATTTCACATCGGTGTGTAGTGGTTGAAGACTATATGGTTTTGTGATCTCAACACAGATTTGTAGCAGTTTAGATCTTTGTATCAACATTTCCATTTTCATTTGCAGTAGTATATTTATTTCAGTAAAGGCCTCCATATAGCATACTGACCATTCATTTCTAGCAACAATCACCTTTCCTTGGTTGTTTGGGAACATAGAACTCCTCAGGCATAGGGGAGAAGGGGACCTTAATTTTATCCTTCAGCCCTTTAGTTCATCTTTCATCCTTCTTCAACAGACTAGATCAGTAGTCAAATCAGCTCCAACCATTCCATCCTCCACTTCATCCTACAACACCAATCACATCAACAATAAAGCTAAAAATTGAGGTAAATTTTGGCTTAAGATTATCTAATTCATTAGAAGGTTTAAGAAACTTAATGATTAACCACTTCCCATTACACGCATTTCACATTTCATAAATAATTATGCTTTTGTTTACCTTCCATTCACCACTCGTAATAAAAATATTTACAATCTGATTACAAGACCATGTTAAAAGCAAATCCTTATGGTATATTAATAAAGGAATTCTCTATAGTGTCTTCTTCCAACATTTTATTTAGAGGATTAATTCATTACTGCCATGAAATGATAAAGAAAATACCACCTTTAATAATTGGCCTCATGATGACAGAGTATGCAAGCACCCATTCACATACTTACCATCTCCATCACCACCTCGTTTCATTCATCATCTCTTACCCATCCATCCCTTTCTTGTCCTCAATTAGTATTGCTCTATAAATTAGTATGATATCTTAATGTTAAGAGTGCTACTCCACAAGCACCAGCACCTCAAATATTCAAGTAGTGCCACTACACAGGAACCAACACGTCTAAATATTTAAGCATCGTTGTTCCACAAATAACCAACATCTACAAAACAATGTCAAGAATTTGCAAATGAGCAAGTGATTTGTTTCCATGAGGACATACAACTCAACGGGCATGGGGGGATGTTCGGCCTCAAATATGCCAATTTTTCCACCATAAAATATCACTATTCATAGCCTAAATTCGTATATTTTTAACTCATTGTTACAGATCCATTTGGGCACATCATTTCCATCATTCAGATCAGTACCAATAGGGCTCATCAAACTCTAATTCAGTTGCTACATTCCCTAGGAAAGACACCATTTTGAGTGCCTCCTTCCCTGAGAGCTTTTTGGCCTGAAACCCTCTAGAAATTCCTCCTTAATGGACCAGTGCAATCTTGGACAAGGGTAAGTGCGCTTCAGTGTAGGTACGTTGATTTCAGGGTGCTCTATAGAGAACTTAGGCCCACTTTGACCTACGCTGGGTGAGATTGAGTGAACTTCACATAGTCTTTTGGGAATATTCTTATCCTCTGGAGTCATCTAGAAGATTCCCACACTTATCATCTCCCATGAGCTCGAAATTAGATAGGGAATGAGTTAAGTAACCTCCTAACCTCTCATCCCTTTCTCCATGGAAACTAACTCTAAGTTTGGAAGTCCATTCAATACCTCATTTATGATCAAACCTTCTCCATTTGCCTATAAATTAAGCAGTCATGTAAGTGATAAGGGGCTAGGATTTGAGAATTTCTAAGGAGATACTATTGGTGTGGGAATTGAGAGTATAAGAAAGTGTTGTTATGCTACCAGAGTGTTGTGCTATTGATGCGATGTTGGTTGGAACCCAAGCTGGAAGAGTGACAATGGATCAAACTTCATGGTTGTAATTCTTCCTTCTACTTAATAAGGTTGTTTACACCTTCTTTCCATATGCTTATCTTGATATATGATATTTATATGTGTGAATGTATCTGATTCCATTTAATTATAGTCAATAGGTCTTTTGCTTTGATTGGTTCTATGTCTTCTATTTATGCTTGCAAGTACTTCTTGAGCGAGTTAAGTTCAAGAAGGAGTGACGGGAGTCATACGAAGGAGACAAAAGGAAGGCGAAAGAACAAGTAGGTCATTTGATTCCCTTTGTCTTATTTATCATCTATAGAAAAATGATAAGCACTTTAAATTTGTTGTTCTAGGTATAACTACCTACCTAGGGAATTAATATTTATCTATAGATACCAAATTCTTCATAAAAATTTGGCGACTCCGCTGGAGAACGATCATCATTCCAGGTAGTTTACCTTCATCCTAGTAAACTCTAATAGACCTTAATTTCCTCCATTGATCTTCTTTCAACCTTTTGAAGTGTTTGTTTGGTGAAAATTTTGCTTGTAAGCCCCTACAATCACCTCTCTGGCACCAATGCAGGCTTGGTCTAGAGACAGAGCACTGTAGAGCACCCTTGGCTTGAGGATAGTGTTCTAAAGCACACTGTCTCCCATTCAAGGCTGTGTTGATCCTCCTTAGGACAAAAATCCCTCCTTTGATTTGATTTTTTGCCAAATTTCCTTCTGTTTCTAAGGTCAATGATGCCTATCTATCTGAAATCAATTTGTGTTTCCTATGCCAGCCCTACTTTTACTTTGATTGTTTACTGTTACTTAAATGATTTCTTTATCACTATCAATTCATTGTCAAGGTTAGTTTATAGTCTATTAATCTTTGTTCAAAAGAAAGTGTCATAAAAGACTTCTTTTCTTTCGAAACAGAGTTGTTGTAAAGTTTTCATTCTTTCAAAAATATTGATTCATTGAATGTGCATTAGTTTCCTTTTGTTCATCACAAATTTAATGGAATTGAAAATCAAAACTTTCCTTTTGCATTGGAAGAGTTTGTGTGTGCTCATAGGAATAGTTTAGGTAAATTGCATTAGATATGTTCTTTGTTCTTTGATTACAAGAATATGATTACTCTATCCCTACTAGCTAAGGTTTTCATTGTCAAAATTGAATGAAAAGGATGCTTATCATATTAGTTTCATTTTAGGAATTGAAAATACATCACATGGTGAACCTTGAAAGGAAAATTCTTAATCAAGATCAACCTAAAATTAACATGAATTAACCTAATGGATCATTGTCATCTAACACAAAACTTTTATAGGTTCTACACTAGGGATGTGTTCCAGCGTCATAAAACATAGCAGTTGTCACTAACCTGTCTGCGATACATTCCGAGTGTGATACCTCATTCCACGTGCATGAGTATATCGTAGCTCATCCATGTACCTTTGGGTATATAGATCGGTGTTACAGTACGTAAAGTATATGGGAATACTCTCACTGTGCGGTTTAACATTAGACAATGCTAACACGGATTGGGCCTCCATGTACTTTTGGGTATATATGGGAGGACAACACTAGGTTACTATCCATCCTTAGGTAACCGAGTGAGCCACCTTATACATTGTGATACACCAAACAACATTCACAGAGATTTCCTGCCAGTACTTCTTAGTTTGCTAGGAGGTATTCTGCAGTTCACAGTTGCTTGGTAAACATTTTTGCCTAGTTTACCCCTTTTTGTTCATTTATTTTGGTAATAAAATTAATCACCAATCGTGGAGTAAGATCAAACCTTACCTCGTCCTTCATGGAGAGCAGGGAGTAAACTACCTTTACTGCCTGAAGATACACCTATACTTCACAAGCCTTCAGTTCTTCATCTGAATTACCAGAAACACCTATACTGGTAAGTACTCTGACCCTAGTTACTCCTACGATTATTGGTACATCTGTTGCTGAAGTGGAATCTCCACAATTACCTGATGAAACTAGAACTCAATCTAGTGAAATGGTAACCCAAGTTGTTCAACAACAAGTTGATTCTCAATCCAAAGTTGTTCAAGAAGAAATTACTTCTGAACTTGAATCTATTCAACCAAAACTAGATCCTGAACCCATCACTGTATAATCAGAAGTTACTTCTGAACCAGAAGTTGTTCACAAAGCCCAACATAAACTTGTTCTTTTATCGAAACATTTGGATCTCGAGGTTCAATAATCAGAAGTTGTTACCTTACCGGAATAAGATTGACTCGTACATCCTTAGACATCCATAACTTTCGAGACTTCCACTTTACCTCAGAAACAAATACCAGAAATCTATTACAGACAAGACAGTGAAATTCTTCCACCTGGTTCGATTTTAATACAAGAGGAATCTGAGGTAGAATCACCCAGAGCTCCATTCCATTATAGAACTGGACTGCATATGTATCCTTATACTCCTCATTTCATTTCTCCTATCGATCCTGATTACTTTTGGAAACCCGTTGATTCGTTAGGAAACTTATTTGGACATTTGACTATGGCAAAGTCAACATCCTAGACCGTACCATCTATTACGCCTACAAGAAAATCTTCTGTCGCAACCTCTTCGATGTTTACTATGACACCTGAGTCACACTTGTATGGGGTTCCATCTGTCTCATCGAGTTACCAATCTTTGACGGGAACCCACTCAAACATTGCTTCTAGCCCTTGGTCTTCACCAATTTCCTCTACTGGAATTTTATCTGGTTCTTCATTAACAAATACCGAACAGCTAGACGCATCAGGTTCATATCAAGTTGGTTCATCTGGTTACTATCCTATGTATCCACTTTACACTGGACTAGCCCCATACAGAGAACAATATGCACATTATCCTTATGCTCCATTTTCTGGGGGTCAACCATATGTCGGTATGCCGTCGTATTTAGGTCATCCTAGAATGACTATGTATGAGTGGCAGCCAACCATGCCCGTTCAACCTAGGCTTGTGTATCCATCACAACATATGCAATCTGTCTCATCCATACCTACAACACCTGTTGTTACAGTTGTACGATAGTCACAATCTCAAATTGTTTTATCTCGACCTATGCAAGTTGGCCCTTCAACCTCAGACCTCCAAGTTTCAGGTATACATATCCAACCTTCTCAGGCAGTTTTACAGCAACCACTTGTGTCTGGAGTCCAACAACTTCAGGCTAGTTTACCTTTTACTAGAATGACTCAGACTTACATTGGTTTAATGTATTCACAACCTATTCAACCTTACATTGGTGGGAAACAACAACTGCTAAATGGAAAACCATGTACCAACAACAACAATAGTTGATTCAACAGCCTTGGTAGCCCCAATATCAACACAAACAATTCCAACAATACCAACCTAAACATGGAGTTGGTCAACAAGCTTATGTTGGGTTTGGTCAGCGACAAGTTTATGCCGGTCCTTGTCAGCATGTATATGTTAGGATTGGACAACAACAAATGTATCCAGTTGCTCAAGAACAACCTTATGGCGGATTTACTCAACAAACTTTCTCTTATCAAGGTTACGAGTAGCAAATGCCTTATGCTGGTATGCAAAGTTCTATTGCATAGGAAATCCAATATTACCCTGGATATGCTCCACCTGACCTTAATAAATAGTTCCCTTTCGTTGTGAGACTTGAATTACCAGATGTAAACCTACTCACCAATGATCCAATTCACTATGCACCTTGGTGGTTGGTGATTCCTCATTAGTTACCTTTTGATATTCTGAAATTCAATGGAAACCCTAGATTAGACCAGTCCAACCATGTCATGACTTTTCATTTATAGTGTTCATCAAACTCCTTGAATGATGATTCTGTTAGACTACATATTTTCCATAGAACGCTTATTGGTCCGGCTGCGAAGTGGTACACTGAGTTACCATGAGCTTCTTTTGATAACTTCACTACTTCAGCTACCACGTTTTTCACCCACTTCCAGTTACCCATATGATATGAGAATGGAATGAAATTATTAACCAAATTTAAACAAACTACTACTACTCATATCTCTGATCATATTCATGAGTGGTGTCATCATCGTCGAATGGTTAAAACATATGTTCCTAATCAGCTTCTGGCTGAGTGGTTTATAAAATCCTTACTACCATCTATCACTGAGGATGTGGCGAAAGGTGGAGCTGTCACTGAACAAAATGTAATTGCTCATGCCCAATATTTGGACTTGATTTATACACATTCTGACACACTCTACGACAAGATCTCGAATGTACCTGGACCAACTTTCATTGTTCCTCCTCCACTATCGAGTAAGGACTCTCATGCCGGTGACGGTGTGATTTTTTCTTCGAGCACACAAATTGCAGGTAGACCATCTGGTCAAACACTTGCCATTTCCAATCAAACTACAAATGCACCTGATAACACTCTTACTTTTGAAATCAGTGCTGTGTCATTTGACAAGGGCAAGAATGAAAAGCAAGCAGGATGTAAGAAGAAGGGGAAAAACAAGAAGAAACAAAATAACTCCCCTCAAGAGAAATCATCTGATTCCTCTCCTTCAGCTAGGAAACCTCATTACCCATGTTTGATTTGTAACGATGAGCATTTTACATGATATTGTCCTCACCGCTCTAAAGTCTCAAATCTTCTGAAGACTTCTAATACATCTGCAATATTGACTGATACTTTTCGGAAGCTAGAGACAAATATGGTTGCTACAGACCATGCTTCCACTTCCCAAGCGCTTATGCTATCCACCTCTAAGCATAAAATTGAAGTTTTGGTGTCAACACGAATTAAAGATTATGGAAATCAACTATTGTCATCGAATAACCAGGATGATCAACCTAACTCTTCGACTTCGACTTCGACTGATCCTATTCCACCACCTATTGCACCAGAGTTAACAACAAAGCTACCCAAGGGAGTTTTACATAAATCACATTTGACCCTCAAGCTCGAGCTGCATTGAATTATAACATAGTAAAATATTTGGCTCAGTCACCTTCTGTTATGTCAACGCTCGAGGTACTTCAAAACTGTCCCTCCTAAGAGAATAATTTGTTGTCATCAATTGCTAGAATTGATCCAACTGATTCCAATCTTGTAGTTTTCAGCCATGCGGGTTATACACCATAGTTACCATCGTAATTACCATTCCTAATTCAAGTGAATGCCTTCAACAAACTTGTTCATCAAACCATTATTGATGAGGGGGCATCTACTTGTATTATCTCTGTGAATTGCTGGAAAACACTTGGCTCACCGCCTTTGTCACGTTCACCAACAACGTTAAAAGCTTTTGACGGATGCACATATACACCTTGTGGGATATTGAGTAATCTGTAAATTGAAATAGGAAGCAAAAAAATAACTATTAAAGTTGAGGTTGTTGATGGACCCCTTGACTAGTAGGAAGACTGTGGTTTTATGTTATGGCTGCAGTGGTTTCAACATACTTTCACGATTTCTCTCCCTCATAAAGGTGGAATCACAGTTATCGACCAACTCATGTTCTTCGCCTCTAGTTCACAGGTTACTGGAAGCATTCAATTGTTATACAAACCCCCGCTATCTCTCCAAAACGTTGGTGTAGGTGTCTTTAAATATTCTTCCCTAATTGATACTTCTTCACTACCACCACCATCAAATTTGGCGAAGGTGGAAAAAGTTGAGACTTGCAATATGATATCTTCCACCTCATTTGACTTAAGGAAGATTACCAATAGATTTGAAGTTGTTAGTAGTAATGAAATCATGCCACTAAGCCCTATTAAGCTAGCATAGAAGTCAATCTTTCTGTCTTGTGTAGTGAATCCAAATCCATTTTCATCAATTGTATGGGTAGATTGTTCATTAGAGTATGGTACTTTCTCCGATCCTTTTTCACTTATATTTTCTACTGATGAATGAATCCTCCAATCAATTATGATGGAAGGAGAACCATGGGAAGAATATCATCATCATTCCCATCTTCCAGATCACACAAAATATTATTCAAGTGAACTTAATCACCATTTAGTTGCCGATTTTCTTTCAAATTCTGTTTTCATAGAAATAGTAGATTCTGAGCAAGACCTGTCAAATATAGAGGAAAATATTTCTATCAATATTTCAACCAAACCTAACATTGTAGAAAACATTCACATTGAAAAATATTGTTCTCCATCAGAACTTGATATGTACCGTGCCTTCTTTCATGAATTTCGAGATATATTTGCCTGGTCATATGACGAGATGCCAGGAATTGACTCTAGTATAGTTGAACATGAAATCAAAATGTATCGTGATGTTAAATCAGTGCGATGGCATCTTCATCCTATTCATCCAAAGAAGGCTTGTACTATTAAAATAGAAGTTGAAAACTTTTTCATGCTAGTTTCATTTACCCTATTCCTATTACTGATTGGGTTTCCAATATTGTTCCTGTCATGAAGAAAAAAGGACCAATACGAGTGTGCATCAATTATAAGGATGTTAATCAGGCTTGTCCAAAAGATAATTATTCTACTCCATTTATCGACCAAATTATTGATGAATGTGTCGGATGCAAAATATTCTCATTCATGGAAGGCTTTTCTGGCAATAATCAAATCAATATCTGCTCAGAGGACCAATCTAAAACTGCTTTTATTTGTCCATGGGGTACATTCGCTTATTTGAAACCCTCATTTGGTTTGAAGAACGCAAGGGGAACACTTCATAGGGAAATGAATTATGCCTTCCATGACATCAAACATATTGTTCAATCATACCTTCAGGATTTACCTGCTCATTCACGAAAGCAGAATGATCACCTACATCATTTGAGAGGTATATTTTTACGGTATCAACACTACGAATTACGACTCGATCCACACAAATGTGTGTTTTGTGTTGGCTCTAGTCATTTTCTTGGATTCATAGTGTCTAAGGAGGTAATTCGACACGATCCACTTAAGATTTAGGCAATCCCTGATTTGCCTCCACCTTCCAATATATTACAGTTATAGAGACTCCAAGGCAAGGCTAACTTTCTGAGGAGGTTCATTCCCAATTATGCTAAAATGGCTAAAGGATTTACTCATTTATTGAAAAAGGGGATACCCTTCCATTGGGACCAGGTTTTGCAAGCTTCCTTCGATATTATGAAAGATACCTTGATTAGAGCCTCATTAATGTATTTCCCGATTTATCAAAATTACTACTTCCTGTATCTCACTGCTGTAGATACAACCATTGGAATTGTTTTAGTTCAAGAAGAAGATTGGATTAAACATCAGATATATTATTTGAGCCGAAATTTCAATGATACAAAAGTTAAGTACTATTATGTCGAAAATTTAGCTCTATCTATTGTTCAAGCTGTACAGATATTTCGCCACTACATTTTGCTCCGAAAGACCACTGTCAGTTCGGATTGCAACCCTACAATATATATTTTGTCACGTCAATTCCTGGGGGAAAATACTCTAAATGGATTATCATTTTGCAGGAGTTTGATTTGGAATTCATGAAATCCAAATCAAAGAAATCTCTAGTCTTTGCCGAGCTTCTTTGCAACCTTCCCTTGAGTACCATTGATTCAACATCCGAACCATCAATTTTGGATGAGTCCCTATTCCTGATTTCGTCATCTGACACGTGGGATGGAGATATGTTGATTTATCTCTAGACCCAAACTTTCTAGTGTGATACCTCTCATTTGCAATAGCGACATATCCAATACCAAGCCAAAGATTATCTGATCCTTGGAGATACTCTTTATCGTCGTGGTATCAATACGATTTTATGAAGGTGCCTCACTCATGACGAAGCTGAGAAAGTTTTGAGTGATTTCCATTCAGGTGCTTGTGGTGGACACTTATCTAGTTATGCTACCACATAGAGAATTCTCCATGCTGGTTACTCCTAGCCTATTATATTTAAAGATTGCATAATTTCCATCAGAAGCTATCACGCATGCCAAAGCTATCACCGTAAAGCTAGATTACCACCTACACCATTGCATCCTTTCGTCGATGTTGGACCATTTGCTAAATGGGGCATTGACTTCATGACATGTAACCCCACCTCAGCTGGGGGACATTAGAACATTATAGTCATCGTTCACTATTTTACCAAATGGGTCGAGGTGATGCCCACATTAAAAATAGTGGCGACATGGATGCTACTTTATTTTTCAAACACGTGGTTGCCCGGTTTGGTGTACCACATGCTATAGTTACCGATCATGGGTCAGATTTTCACAATCACATGATGGCTGAGTTAACTGCCAAGTTTGTACTTTCACATGATAGTTTTACCCCTTATTATTTGTAAGCGAATGGACAAGTTGAGGCCATCAACAAAGTCTTGAAGTGAATGCTTCAACTAATGATAGGGGTTCATAAACGAAACTAGCATTTACTCTTGTACTCTGTCTTGTGGGCATATCAAAACTCGGGGAGAAATGTAACTCATTTCGCACCCTTTCAATTGGTGTATGATCTGGAGGCAATCTTGCCGATACAATGTGAAATTTCATCTCTTAAACTCACGATTGACCTGATACCTGACACTTATAAAGAAGAAGCATGTTTTTTGGAACTTATCCATCTGGATGAAACCCGTCGTGAAGCCACATTGGCTATTGAAGTGCATAAGAAACGAATGAAGGTGCAGTATGATAGAAATTTCAAGACTCGAGTTTTCTCAGAAGGAGAGCTAGTCTTGCTTTACGATCAAGAAGCTGATAAACTAGGAGTAGGAAAATTTGTACCTTTTTGGATGGGTCCTTATATTATCAAGTGTGTTTTGGAAAAGGGTGCCTACGAGTTAGTGGATTATGATGGAATTTCATTATCGCAACCTCGAAATGGGTTATACCTCAAACGTTACTATGCTTAACTCAATGTAGTAAAAATCACTGTATATCTACTTTAATTGCATGTGTGTAGTTCAATGTATCTTTTAGAGTTTTTATGTGGTTAAGTAATCTGCTTTGCATTTTTTGCAGATGTCGAAACCTTTTGAACCATTTGTTGGTTATGCCGATGGTGCTAGTCTTAGTACGCAGAACCTATCTTCTATAGCATGGGCCATTTTCGCTCCTAGTGGTGAGCTGGTGAGTTTTGAAGGGATTTTTATTGGTCGAGCGACAAATAATATCGTTGAGTATAGCACATTGATCGAACTTCTCTCTGATTCCATTTCACTTGGCATTCATTAAATCATCGTTAGGCTGGGCACAGAACTCGTCGTACTGTAACTAACAAATGTTTATACTATCTGAAACCCAACAATTCTTTGTATGTTACTTAGAGTTCATATTTTGGAAAGACATTTTGAGTACATTCAATATCAACATATTTCCAGAAACATTAACACATTAATCAACTCATTAGCAAACTATGTGTTAAATAGACATTTGTGACACATATAAAATTAAATTTTCAATTCACATCACTAGTTGAATAGGATTACACATAACCATATATATATAAAATCTGAAAGTAAAAATAGATAGATGTTTTAAAACTTTTTAAAAAATTTGTGTGCAAGACATGTTTGGTCATCTGACCTAAAAAATGAAAATGCATGCAAAAAAACATCCTAAGTAGACCTAGTCATGCTCATGATAACAGGTGACAGCCTGAGCTATCATGCGCAAGAGCCACATCCATCAGCCTAGAACACCAATGTATGGTGCTGCAACCTCATAGGTATCTCCTCGATCGGACATCTGGAATACCAAGAGTTAATCCCTCCACATGATCCTACAACTCTTCCAGTGTCTCGGCCAAATCCAAATCCTAGATAACTGCTCTCCCAATGTTTCTTAGTGGTGTCCCACCTACCCCCTATTGGTGCCTCATAGTCCGAACGGTACCCACATCTGCATGCATGAGAATGATTTTAGTTTAGTCATGGAACATCAAAACACAAAAACATTTAGAAACTTAAAAATCAAAAAACATTTTGGTCAAAAACAATTTACCTATAGCACCACATTAAGTGCCCATTGGTAGACTCAACTCTAGATATCCATGAAAATCCATCCCTAAATATGGATGATCCTTGATGACAATGTGTTGTCCATCGAGCCAACTAAAGAATTCAGTGGTAAATGCAATCGATGACTAACCAACATGTCTAGCCATCAATTCGACCCATTGCGGAATTTGTGGATCTCTAGGACCAACTACACCCAGTGTTACATGTTGGGGTTGCATCAATGGAATTCTTTCTAAAGTAAAAGCAATTAAGAGAGATCCATAACTAAAGTTCTTGGTCTTACCGCTCTCTACCTTTGTCAGTTCTTCATTCAGTGAAGAAAGTACCACCTCACACCAGTTGAATAAAGTTGGCTCAAGATACTCAAGAGCATATTGCACATATGATTTGTTCACCATATGAAGTGTCACACTGCCTGCCAACTTTGCGATGGTGAAAAGGATTATTCTCAAAGGCAAATCATGGATATCTTTGATGATTATCTTTCCATCCTTGCTAGTCTGTGTACCTGGTTGACAGAATTGTCAAACATAGTCCCTCATTGTTTCCCCTCCACAGGTAGAACCTAAAAGAGATATGGGGCCATGACGTCTCAACAACCTTGTAAGAAAGTAAAAGTCATCAATCACAATAGGGACAAATTTGTCTCTTATGTGAAAATCCTGAACTGTCAAATCCCATGCATGAAATAGGAACTTTAATAGTTCTGATTGTTGCCTCATTCTGGACAACATGAAGTATTTGAGCAACCCACAGTTTTGGAGGGCTTCAACGGTACTCGAATCATTTAGGGAAACCATGTCTTGTTCTTCATGTTCTCTTTCTTTGCAAGTAATAGACATTCTGATCCGACGAAAGCCTAAAATCAAACCATAAGCTTAGTTAGGATCCTTTTCATGCAAAAAACTGAAGAAATTTTGGCTCAATTTCATGAAACAAGTTTAGAAAACTAGCCCAGTGCACCCCACGCAAGGAGGCACTATGCTACAGTGCAAAATCCCTTCTATCTAGGTGCTCCCCAATGCAATTTTCTACATGAGAGCCTGCTCTAGTCCCAGGGTGAAAAATTCAAACCCCAGGGGCCCTAAAAACCCTAAAAACTTGCATGAAATAGTAAAAGAATGATATGAAAAGAAAGAGGAGGGTAGATCTCGTACCCGGTCTGGATGCCACGAGAAATGATCCATAAAATCTCTGCAATCAACTAATGAAGATCGAGGTAAACAATGGGGTCAGAGCAAAAACATAATGGTAAATTTCAAATGGTGAAAATAACATGGTAAATTTTTGTTTTCATGTTTATTTCATGAGTATTAAATGACTAAACTATAGTATTTACCTATTTTTAGCAATGAAATAGGTATGTTTAATCTATTTGGTGTTGCTTTAAACAAATATATAGCTTACTTGAATTTGGCATCCACGGTCATGAATTGTATTTTGGCCACAGAGCATACTTTTATCTCTTTTTTGAGCTCTATAAAACATCAAAAAAGGAACCCCCTTGGAGTCCTCTTTAAGCTCTTTTCAGACTCTCAAAATACGAAAAGATTGTCAAGTGCTTGTCTTTTTCAGCTCATTAACAGATTGGAAATGACATCTACTGAGTATAAATTTAACCATTTTTCGGGCTAAGATAGATTATCTATGAAAAAGGAATATGTTGATAGAACATGGTCAATAGGTTCTCTCTTGTATTGTTTTACGATTTTTTCGACTTGAGAGATAAATATACGAAAAAGAACTTGCAGAGATTACTTTTTGTCACTTTTCAAACTCTCTAAATATGAAAAGGACCGAGTTATCATTGTCGTTAGACTTGTTAAAACATCAAATAGCAACAAACTTGTCCATCATGACAAGACCGAGTTTCACCTTCGTTAGACTCGTTAGAACATCACACAGTGATGGATTCACCTGAAGGGTTGAATTATATAACAAGCATATGTTATCCTCCTCAAGCTTGATAAAAATAAAGAGGTACTAGTCAACAATGACTGGGGAAAATGGGAAAAGGGGTAGATCACTTTATGGCAACAGGTTTCTCTTGAACTTAACACATTCACTTCATCATTGTGACTATTTGAGTTGGATTATCTACTTGATGGTCATCATACATTGGTCTATCATACCATCCATTACTTTTGTTTTGGGTCAATGCTGCCAATCCATTCAATGTCACTGACATGCTCAAGAGAAGTCACTCAGTTGAAAATTCATCCTTTGCAATACTCATAAACCTTCATTTTCATGACTGCCATTATTGAACCTTGTGTTGTGAGTCAAATTTTGTCTCCAAAATCATTACACTAGTTTCGTTTCATTGATGTGGGATACATCAAGGCCCTCCCACAACGAGTCACTTCTTGTCAACATCAACACATTATCCAAGAAGTTGACTTAGAAACACCCTTCCAGTACCTTGAGGCTTGCTTACATCAATGGAAGGTTTCTCGCTTCCAGCAATAGGTTGACATCACTGGTCTTCGACCGAAATATTTTCCATGGTTTTCAACATCAAAACAACCATTCACACCATGCAGAATGTATTATAGTACCTTGACGATCATTATCATTATCAGTGATTTCTCTCGTGTCTGTTAACAACTTACATCATTGGCTGGTAATCAGATGATGTCTTCCCATGTTCGACTTCAGATCACATATTTGCATGGTTAGACTCATACTTGAGCGAATGATTGAACGAGATATAAGAGCCCAAACCTAGTCTCATCCATCTGGGCTGCAATTTGAGGAAATCTACCAAATCATCCGTACGATGGCTTTACATTGATGGTCATCCTTTCATGTTTCTATATCTGTAGACGATTGTCTACGTACTTGTAATGAATGTTTATATGTTGAGCATGGGTATGCATTCCCTCAGCGATTCATGAAAAAAAATCAAAATATCATGATAATATGTACTATAATCGATGCAGGTCACTAGCCACTTCAGAACCTCCTCATCACATCCTAAAGCATATCACTCGACATCATTATTTTTCAACTTCATGCTTTAGGGGGCAGCTGTTATAGATCCATTTGGGCACATCACTCCCATCATTCAGATCAATAACATTAGGGTTCATCAAACCTTAATTTAGTTGCTACATTCCCTAGACAAGTCACCATTTTGAATACCTCCTTCCCTGAGAGTTTTTTGGCCTGAAACCCTCCAGAAGTGCCTCCTTGAGGGACCAGCACAGCCTTGGATAGGGGTAAGTGCGCTTTAGTGTGGGTAGGCCCATGTCAAGGTGCTTTGCAGAGCACCTAGGCCCACTTTTACCATGAAAACATAAAAACATGTAGAAACTTATGAATAAAAAACATTTTGGTCAAAAATAATTTACCTATAGCACCCCATTGAGCGTCCACTGCTAGAATCAACTCTGGATATCCACGAAAATCCATCCTTGAGTATGGATGCTCCTCGATGGCAATGTGTTTTCCATCGAGCCAACTAAATAATGTAGTGGTAAATGTAATCGATGTCTAACCAGCATGTCTAGCCATCAATTTGACCGACCGTTACATCTGTGGATCTCTAAGACGAGTTACACCCAGTGTTACATGTGGGGTTGCATCAATTCAATTCTTTCTAAGCTAAAAGTAATTAAAAACAATCCATGGCTAAATTTCTTGGTCTTACCACCTTTTACCTTTGTCATTTTTCGTTTAAGTGAAGAAAGTACTGCCTCACACCAGTTGAATAAAGTTGGCTCAAGACACTCAAGAGCATATTGCACATATGATCTCTTCGCCATATGAAGTGTCACACTACCTACCAACTTTGTGATGGTGAAAAGGAATATTCTCAAATGCAAATCATAGATATCTTTGATGATTATCTTTCTATCCTTGCTAGGCTGTGTACCTGGCCGATAGAATTGTCGACTATATTCCCTCACTCTTTCCCCTCCATGGGTAGAACTTGAAAGAGATATGGGGGCACCACGTCTCGACAACCCTGTAAGAATGTAAACATCATCAATCATAATAGGGACAACTTTGTCTCTTATGTGAAAATCTTGATCTGTCAAATCCCATGTCTAACCTAGGAACTCCAATAGTTCTGATTGTTGCCTCATTTCAAACAACATGAAGTATTTAAGCAACCCACAGTTTTTGAGGGCCTCAACTATACCTCGATCATTTAGGGAAACCATGTCTTTCTCTTCATGATCTCTTTCTTGCCAAGTAATAGACATTCTGATGCGATGAAAGCCTGAAATCAAACCATGAACTTAGTTAGGATCCTTTTCATGCAAAAAATTGAAGAAATTTTGGGTCAATTTGTTGAAACAAGATTGGGAAACTAGCCCAGTGCACCCCAAACAAGGGGACACTGTATTGCAGTGCAGAATCCCTTCTATCTGGGTGCTCCCCAATTTATTTTTAGACATGCAAGCATGTGATGGTCCGAGGGTGAAAAATTCAAACTTGAGGGGCCCTAAAAACCCAAAAAAATTGCACGAAATAGTAAAAGAATGTTATGAAAAGAAAGAGGAGGGGTAGATCTCCTACGGATGCCAGAGATATGACCGTAAAGCTAGATTACCACCAACACCATTGCATCTTGTCATCGTTGTTGGACCATTTTCCAAATGGGGCATTGACTTCATGACATGTAACCCCACCTCAACTGGGGGACATTGGTACATTATAGTCATTGTTGACTATTCACCAAATGGGATGAGGTGATGCCCACATTAAAAAAAGTAGCGAGACACATGTTATTTTATTTTTCAACGATGGGGTTGCCTGGATTGGTGTACCACAGGATATAGTTATAGATCATGGGTCACATTTTCGCAATCACATGATGGCTGAGTTATTGGAAATAATACTAAGAGAGGATTGAATCAATATTAGTAAATCAACAATTTTTCATTTCCATACTCAGATTCATATATGCTACTTCATTTAAGGGAACCCGTGTGTACCCGCAACTGTGTTTAATGAAACTAGCATATATCCAGTAAACTTATGATTCAGTTAATCCATTATATGTTGATCTTTAATCAGTGCATCAAAACTTCATTAACCATATAAACAGTAAACAGGTGCAGTAAAATAGAACAGATCATCACACATAAGAAACGCACATGAACACCATGATATAAGGTGGAAACCCAATGCGGGACAAAAACCACCTACTGTAGTCTTCCTTCAATATAAGAAAACCCTATTTACAATCTTGTACTGGTGCAAACTCATACACAGTACGTAGGCACCCACCTGCAGAAGGCTACAACCTTCTCTCATTCTCCAGCTACTACTGGGAGGGAGCTGCAACCCCTTGGATCTTGTACTAGCCGATATATTTACTAGTATGTAGGCACCGACCTATAGAAGGCTACAACCATCTCTCGTTTTCCAGCTGCCACTGGAAGGGAGCTCCAACCCCTTGGCTCTTGTACTAGTTGATATGTTTACCACTATGTAGGCACTGTCCTACAGAAGGCTATGACCTTCTCTCTTCCTCCAGGGACCACGTTTCATAAACTTTTACACTCGATACACCTGGATCACAACACCATAATGTGAAGGCCACGTTTCATCCAATTTTCATAATGGACCCATCAACAACATTGAAGCACAAAATTGATCACCACTGCAATACAAAAATCAACTACACCTGCATCATCAATATCTGAATCACCCAACACTAAATCACTGAATCCCTATCAACAAAACATAGTCACCAGAACACAAAGCAGAACACAGAACTCTACAATAGCAACCTGATCCAACTGCAACTTCAAATATCATACTTCATACTGTATATGCTACTCTGATGAGCTGAACCTATGTGTATACACTATTTTACCAAAGAGAACCCGCGTATAGATCTGCACACTCTTTTACCAAAGAGAACCCGTGTACAGATCTTCAAATATTTACTCATAATTTTACAGCTATTCCAAACATTAGTCATACCCAGATCATAACATTTATACAATAAAACATGTGTCAATAATTCATATCTAGTCTATCCATGATCAAACCACATAATGATAATACATTCCAAGCCTTATGATCCTGATCCATCATCCATCATCAACCACATAGGTGCATCCTTGGTTTAGATAAAGCAAAGCATCACAAACACATAACCAACATACTAGATCTCACACTTCATCAGACATTCAATCCTTGCACACTTGCACTTTGGCCTAATCGTCTTCTTCTCCTTATATAGGTTTAGGCCTCTCTCAATACCATGGTCCAAAACCACTTAGGACCGATACCTTGGACCCAATACCTAGGGTCAATACCTCAGACCAAATACCATGGACCAATACCAAAATACCATGGACCAAATACCACGGACCAAACTTAGCTTTCCAACATGTACGTGCCTTTCCTTCTATGAAAGTGCATGTGTATGTTAAACACACCTTTGTATATAGAGAGCCCGCGTGTATACACGACTTGGTCAGTGGTGAACCTACATATACCTTTTCGTATATGTGACTTTGTATACAGTGAACCTACGTGTATACGCGGCTTGGTCAATGGTGAACCTATGTATACCTTTCTTTCTTCATTCTTTTTTGTTTACCTGCTATACTGTGATCTTTAATTTGAGAGAGTTTCCATCAAGGACAACACCTGTGTCATACCTATATCATAATGCCAACAATCTCCCCGTTTGGACTTGATGGCAACAACCACACCAAGTCACTCTCCCACTTTGACATCAAGGGCAAAGGGTAGACCAAGATATTCTCTCCCTTGATATACATTCTATTGTCCATACTCCCCCTGAGTACATGGTGAAATCTCTGATTGAGCTCCCCCTTTGTACATGCTAAAATGTATCAATCCGTCCATGCTCCCCCTCAGCACATGCTAAGTTTGCAACAATATTTTTCAAAAGAATAGCATGAATCTATAACTCAACTAAGTGAGTATGACCTTCTGATCACCAATGGCTCATACATACATCAATCTCCCAACCAAGTTGGGATACACCATTTTGATTGATCCAGCCAACCAAGTGGGGATATACCAAATGTTTATACATGACTGAAAATAGAAATTATTACATCATCATTCCCATGCATAGTGGGGGTACAAATTAGGTCTTTGCATGACCTTTACACCAAATGATATTCATGACTTTTATAACAAAGACCAACAATCTAAACAAGACCATGATAGTCATCAACAACTATCATACACCATCTATAGTAGCAAGATGTATCATTTGGCCACATAAGCATCATCACCAAGGAATTTTAACCATAATGCCAACAATGCATTATTCGAACCATATGCTCCCCTCTGAACATGTTCGATTTTTTCATTGTCAGATCTGCTCATATATACATCAGCAAGAACGTTCAAGGCATCATCATCGTCAAGTTAGGATAAAAAACACTTCTAAACAACATCTTATGAGTACTTAACATATTTCTACACATCATCAGTAGATTGTAACCATTATCAAACATAGCAAATAATTGACTATATCATATCAGACCCTTTTTCCTGAGTCTGTCCCACTGCTTTTCCTCAATCCAACATATACGCTATTGTGCAGCTTCTAACTTGCATATACACGTGACTTATCTTCATGAAAATTTTGTATAAGATTTAGAACACTGAGGTTCCACACTTTCATCTCCCTCTGAGTCTTTCATGTATGTATACTCTGCTATGCCACATCTTTCTCACTGTACTTCATTTTTCTTCCATATCTTCAACTGTGATGATATTTTCTCCTTTTGGTATGGTGCCCGAAATCTTCTTCTGCATTCCTTTTCTATATGTCCAAGCTTGTTACATGCACAACATCTCATATGTTTCATATTCCTTCTATAGCAGTCAATGGCTTTGTGACCAAACATATTGCAAGCAAAACAATATCCCTTAAAGTCCCAAGAACGTGATGATCTTTCTGTGTGATGGTCTTGAACCATTATACTTCTACATCTGGCTACAACATGCCCAAAATTATGACGTCTGAAAGTAAAAGATTTTCTTTGAAGACTTTCTTTCTTTGGTTGTTGAAGGGGTTGACCCCTAATCTCCTTGTTGAGAATTTCAAGTTTTTCATTAGAGTTCCTTGCCTCACCTTGAGAGCTAGATTCACCTTCAACAGATTCATAAAAACCAAGCCCAGTTTTGGTAGCAGGTGACCTTTGGCTACTATGAATATCATCCAAAATCTAAGTATTATCTTGAAATCGTAATAGTTTATCATTTTCTTCTAATTTACCTTTCAAGATATTTACCTCAACCTGATGTTGTTCTTCCTTTTCCAGATATTGCTTCTTCAATATTTCATCAGAATTTATTCCTTCTTCCACTTGTTGCCTTAGTTTGAGAATCTCATTTTCTTGTTCTTCATTCTGCTCCTGCAGCATTTGACATACTCTCAAGGCACACTCCAGCTGAGCTTTTAAGCTGATAACTTCTTCTTTGAGGGCGCTCTCCCTTTTGTTAAATATATCTTGTTGATCTATGAATTTATCTGATGCTTCATTTTCTTGTGCATCCTCAATCTAAGGTGATTCAGAATCTAAATACTTGCTTCCACTTAATAACAAATTGTCGTTGTTCCTTTGAGTTGTCTTCTTCTTCTGATGCACTTTCTTTCCCATTGTTCTAAGGATCTCCTTCAAGTGATCAAGCTTCTACAAAAGGACCTTCTTTGATACCAATTGTTGGAAATGATACTGAGGGGGGGGGGGGTGGATCAGTATTAGTAAATCAACAATTTTTCATTTCCATACTTAGATTCATATACGCTACTTCAGTTAAGGGAACCCATGTGTACATGCAACTGTGTTTAATGCAACTAGCGTATATCCAATAAATTTATGATTCAATTAATCCTATATATGTTGATCTTTAATTAGTGCAGCAGAACTTAATTAACCATATAAATAGTAAAAAGGTGTAGTAAAATAGAACAGATCATCACACATAAGAAGCACACGTGAACACCATGATATAAGGTGCAAATCAAAAGTGGGACAAAAACCACCTGTTGTTGTCTTCCTTCAATATAAGAAAAACCTATTTACAATCTTGTACTAGCGCAAACTCATACCAATATATAGGCACCCACCTAAAGAAGGCTACAACCTTCTCTCGTTCTCCAGCTACTACTAGAAGGGAGCTACAACCCCCTCACTCTTGTACTAGCTGATATATTCACTAGTACATAGGCGCTTACCTACAGAAGGGTACAACCGTCTCTCATTTTCCAGTTGCTGTTGGAAGCAAGTTCCAACCACCTAGCTCTTGTACTGGCTGATATGTTTACCAATACGTAGGCGTTGACCTACAGAAGGCTACGACCTTATGTCTTCCTCTAGGGACCACGTTTCATAAATTTTCTGACTAGATACACCTGGATCACAACACCATAATGTGAAGGCCACGTTTCATCCAATTTTCATACTAGACCCATCAACAACATTGAAGCACAAAATCAATCACCACTACAATACAAGCATCAACTACACCTGCATCATCAATATCTGAGTCACCCAACACTGTATCACTGAAACCCTGTCAACAAAACACAGTCACCAGAACATAGAGCAGAACACAAAACTCTGTAACAACAACCAGATCCAACTGCAACTTCGAATATCATACTTCATATTGTATACGCTACTCTGATGAGCTGAACCTGCATGTATACACGCTTTTACCAAAGTGAACCCGTGTACAGATCTGCAAATATTTACTCATAACTTTGCAACTATTCCAAACATCAGTCATACCGAGATCATAACATTTACATAATAAAACATGAGCCAATAATTTAGATCTAGTCTATCCATGATCAAACCCCATAATGATAATACATTCCAAGCCTTATGATCCCGATTCATCATCCATCATCAACCACATAGGTGCATCCTTGGTTAAGATCAAGCAAAGCATCACAAACCCATAACCAGCATACTAGATCTCACACTTCATCAGATATTTAATCCTTGTACACTTGCACTTTGGCCTAATGGTCTTCTTCTACTTATATAGGTTTATCCCTCTCTCAATACCATGGCCCAAAACCACATAGGTCTGATACCTTGGACCTAATACCTGGGGTCAATACCTCGGAACAAATACCATGGACCAATACCAAAATACCATCCACCAAATACAATGGACCAAAACTTAGTTTTCCAACATGTACGTGCCTTTCATTTTGTGAAAGTGCATGTGTATGCTATACACGCCTTTGTATATAGAGAACCTGCGTGTATACACAACTTGGTCAATGGTGAACCTGTGTATACCTTTTCGTATACACGACTTTGTATATAGTGAACGTGCATGTATACACGGCTTGGTCAATGGTGAACTTGCGTATACCTTTCTTTCTTGAATCTTCATTCTTTGTTTTTTACCTGATATACTATGATCTTTCATCTAAGAGAGTTTCCATCAAGGACAACACCTGCGTCATACCTATATCATAATGCCAACATGAGTTAACTGCCAAGTTAGTACTTTCACATCATAGTTCTACCCCTTATTATTTGCAAGCGAATGGACAAGTTGAGGCCATCAACAATTGCTGAAGTGAATGCTTCAAAGAATGAAAGGGGTTCATAAACAAAAATAGCATTTAATCCTATACTCTATCTTGTGGGCATATAGAACCTTGGTGAGAAATGTAACTAGATTCACACTCTTTCACTTGGTGTATGGTCTGGAGGCAATCTTGCCAATACAATGCGAAATTTCATCTCTGAAACTCGTGATTGACCTGTTACTCGACACTTCTGAAGAAGAAGCATGTTTCATGGAACTTATCCATCTGGATGAAACCCATCGTGAAGCTACAATGGCTAACAAAGCACATTAATCAAGGCGCAATATGACAAAAATGTCAAGCCTCACATTTTGTCAGAAGGAGACCTGGTCTTGCTTTACGATCAGGACGCCGATAAACTAGGAGCACGAAAATTTGAACCACTTTGGATGGGTCCTTAAATTATCAGGCATGTTTTGGTAAAATGTGCCTATGATTTGGTGGATTATGATGGAATTTCATTGCTGCAACCCTGAAATGGGATGTACCTCAAATGTTGCTCTACTTAATTGAGTGTATTAAAAATAATTGCGTATATGCTTTAATTGCATGTTTGTGTGTCAATGTGTCTTTTAGAGTTTTTATGTGGTCAAGTAATCCGCTTTGCATTTGTTGTAGATGTCGAAACCTTGGAACCATTTGTTGGTTACATCGATGGTGCTAGTCGTAGTACGTAGAACCTACCTTCTGTAGCATGGGCCATTTTCACTCCAAGTGGTGAGTTGGTGAGTTTTGAAGGGATTTTTATTGGTCAATCAATGAGCAATATCGATAAGTATAGTGCGTTGAACGAACTTCTCTCTAATTCCATTTCACTTGGAATTCGTCGAATCATTGTTAGGTTGGGCTCACAACTTGTCGTACTGTAACTAACAAACATTTATACCATTTGAAACCCAATAATTATTCGTATGTTCCTTAGAGTTCGTATTTTGGAAATACATTTTGAGTACATTCAATATTAATATATTTCTTGAAACGTTAACACATTAACCAACTCATTAGAAAACTATGTGTTAAATAGACATTTGTGACACGTGTAAAATTAAATTTTCAATTCACATCACTAGTTGAATAAGATTGCACATAACCATATATATAAAAACTCTGAAAGTAAAAATAGATAGATGTTTTAAAACTTGTTACAAAATTTGTGTGCATGACATGTTTGGTCAACTGACCTAAAAAGTTAAAATGCATGCACAAAACATCCTAATTAGACCTAGTGATGCTCATGATAACAGGTCATAGCCTGAGCTATCATGTGCAAGAGCCGCATCCAATGGTCTAGAACACCAATAGTATGGTGTTGCAACTTCATAGGTATCTGCTCGATCTAGACATTTGGAATAACAAGAGTTAACCCCTCCACATGATCCTACAATTCTTCCAGTGTCTTGGCCAAATCCAATTCCTAGAGAACTGCTCTGCCAATGTTTCTCCAAGCTGCCCCACCTGCCTCCTATTGGTGCCTCATAGGTCGAACAATACCAACCTCTGCATGCATGATAACGATTTCTATTTAGTATTGGAACATCAAAACACAAAAACATGTAGAAACTTAAAAAAAAATAAAAATTGGTCAAAAATATTTTACCTATAGCACCCCATTGAGCGCCCACTGGTAGACTCAAATCGAGATATCCATTAAAATCCATCCCTGAATATTGATGCTCCTCGATGACAATGTGTTGTCGATCGAGCCAACTAAAGAATGTAGTGGTAAATGTAATCGATGATTGACCATCATGTCTAGCCATCAATTTGACCCAGCATTGCATTTGTGGATCTCTAGGACTAGCTACACCCAGTGTTACATGCTAGGGTTGCATCAATGGAATTTTTTCTAACGTAAAAGCAATTAATAGTGATCCATAGCTAAATTTCTTCATCTTACCTCTCTTTACCTTTGTCATTTTTCCTTTCAGTGAAGAAAGTACTCCCTCACACCAGCCGAATAAGTTTGGACCAAGACACTCAAGAGCATATTGCACATATGATATATTCGCCGGAAGAAGTGTCACACTTCCTGCCAACTTTACGATGATGAAAAGGATTATTCTAAAAGGTAAGTCACGGATACCTTTGATGATTATCTTTCCATCCTTGCTAGGCTGTATACATGGCTGATAGAATTGTCGAACATTGTCCCTCATTGTTTCCCCTCCATGGCTACAACCTGAAAGAGATATGGGGGCACCACGTCTCAACAACCCTGTAAGAAAGTAAACATCATCAATCACAATAGGGACAACTTTGTATCTTATGTGAAAAGCTTGATCTATCCAACCCCATGCATGATCTAGGAACTGTAATAGTTCTTATTGTTTCCTAATTCCTGACAACATGAAGTATTTAATCACCCCACAGTTTTTGAGGGCCTCAACTGTACCCAGATCATTTAGGTAAACCATGTCTTGTTCTTCATGCTATTTCTCACCACGTAATAGATATTCTAATCTGATGAAATCCTTAAATCAAACCATAAGCTTAGTTAGGATCGTTTTCATGCAAAAAATTGAAGAAATTTAGGGTCAATTTGGTGAAACAAGTCTAGGAAACTAGACCAGTACATCTCACGTGAGGAGACACTATGCTATAGTGTAGAATCCCTTCTATATGGGCGCTCCCCAATGCAATTTTTGACAGGAAAACCTGCGCTAGTCCCAGGGTGATAAATTTAAATGGCAGGAACCCCCAAAAACCGTAAAAACTTGCATGAAATAGTATAAGAATTATATGAAAAGAAAGAGCAGGGGTAGATCTCCTACCTGGTCTAGACAAGACGATAAATGATCTGCATAATCTCTCGTAATAAGCTAATGAAGATCAAGGTAAAAAACAAGGTCAGAGCACAAACTGAATGGTAAATTTCAAATGGTGAAAATAACATGGTAAATTCTTGTTTTTATGTTTATTTCATGAGCATTAAATGAGTAAACTATAGTACTTACCTATTTTTACCAGTGAAATAGGTATCCTTAATCCATTTGGTGTTACTTTGAATGGATTTATAGGTGACATATAGAATTTGACATCCACGACCGTGAATTGTATTTTGGCCACAGAGCATACTTTTATATCTTTTTTGAGCTCTGTTAAACATCGAAAAAGGAACCCCTGTGGAGTCCTCTTTAAGCTCTTTTTAGACTCTCAAAATATGAAAATATTACCGAGCGCTTACCTTTTTCAGCTCCTTAATGGATTGGAAATGACATCTACTCAGAATAAATTAACCCTTTTTTGGGTTGAGATATATTATCTACAAAAAAAGGAATACCTTGACCGAACATGGTCAATAGGTTCTCTCTTGTATTTTTTTACACTTTTTCAGACTTGAGTGACAAATCTACGAAAAAGAACTTGTGGAATTTCCTTTTTGTCCATTTCCAAACACTCTAAACATGAAAAGGACCAAGTTATCATTGTCGTTTGACTTGTTAAAACATAAAATAGTGACAAACTTGTCCATCATGACAAGACCAAGTTTCACATTTGCTAGAATCGTTAAAACATCACATAGCAATGGATTCACCTGAAGGTCGGAATTATACAATAGGCATATGCTATCCTCCTCAATCTTGATAAAAATAAAGAGGTATTGGTCAACAATGACTCAGGAAAATGGGAAAAGGGGTAAATCACTTTATGGGAGTAGGTCACTCTTGGACATGACACTTTCACTTGACCATTGTGACTATTTGGGTTGCGTTATCTGCTTGATGGTCATCATACCATGGTATATCATACCATCCATTACTTTTGTTTTGGGTCAATGCTACCAATCCATTCAGTGTCACCGACATGCTCAAGAGAAGTCACTCAGTTTAAAATTCATCTTTTGCAATACTCATAAACCTTCATTTTCACACCGCCATTCCTGAACCTTGTGTCATCGGTCAAATTCTATCTCCAAAATCATTACACTCGTTTCATGTCATTGATGTGGGATACATCAAGGCCCTCCTATGATGAGTCGCTGCTTTTCGACATCAACAAATTATCCAAGAAGTTGACTTAGAAACGTCGTTCTAATACATTGAGGCTTGCATACATCAATGGCAGGTTTCTCGCTTCCGATGATAGGTTGACATCACTGACCTTCGACTGAAAGACTTATGGAGTTCGACATCAAAACATCCATTCACACCATGCATAATGTATTGTAGTACCTTGAGGATCATTATCATTATCAGTGTTTTCTCCCTCGTCTGTTAACAATTTACACCATTGGCTAGTAATCAGAAGATGTCTTCCCATGTTTGACTTCAGATCACATATTCTCATGGTTAGACTCATACTTAAGTGAACGATTGAACAAGATAGAAGACCCTGGATCTAGTTTCATCCATCTAGGCTGGGATATTAGTAAATTTACCAAATCATCCGTACGATGGCATTACATTGATGGTCATCCTATCATGGGTCGATATCTGTAGATGACTATCTATGTACTTGTAATCAAAGTTTATATGTTGCGCATGGGTATGCCTTCCCTAAATGATTCATGAGAAAAAATAAAAATATCATGATAATATGTATTATAATCAATGTAGGTCAAGAACCACTTTAGAACCTCCTCATCACATCGTAAAGCATATCACTCAACATCATTATTTTTCAACTTCATGCTTTAGGGGGCAGCTATTACAGATCCATTTGGGCACATCACTCCCATCATTCAGATCAATATCATTAGGGCTCATCAAACCATAATTCAGTTGCTACATGCCCTAGGCAAGTCACCATTTTGAATACCTCCTTCCTTGAGATTTTTTTGGCCTGAAACCCTCCAGAAGTGCCTAGGGGTAAGTGCACTTTAGTGCAGGTAGGCCCATGTCAGGGTGCTCTGCAGAGCACTTAGGCCAACTTTGACCTACCCTGGGCGAGATTGAGCGATATTCACATAGGGTTCTGGGAATATTCTTATCCTTTAGAGTCATCTAGAATATTCCTACAGTTATCATCTCCTATGAGCTAGAAATTGGATAGGGAATGACTTAAGTAACCTCCTATCATCTCATCCCTTCCACCATGGAAACTAACTCTAAGTTTGGAAGGCCATTAAATAGCTTCATTTATGATCAAACCTCCTCCATTTGCCTATAAATTGAGCACTCATCTAGGTGATCAGGGGCTAGACTTTGAGAATTTGTAAGGAGATACTGTTGGTGTGAGAATTGAGAGTATAAGCAAGCGTTGTTATGCTGCCAGAGTGTTGTGCTATTGATGTGATGTTGGTTGGAACCCAAGCTGGAAGAGTGACAATGGATTGGAATTCATGTTTGTAATTCTTCCTTCTACTTAATAAATCCATTTACACCTTTTTTCCATATTCTTATCCTGATATGTGATGTTTATATGTATGAATGTATCTGATTCCATTTACTTATAGTCGATAGATCTTTTTCTTTGATAGGTTCTCTATCTTCTATTTATGCTTGCAGGTACTTGTTGAGAGAGTTAAGTACAAGAAGGAGTTATGGGAGTCATACAAAGGAGACAAAAGGAAATCGAAAGAACAAGTAGGTCATTTGATTCCCTTTGTCTTATTTATCATCTATAGAAAAAGGATAAGCACTTTAAATCTGTTGTTCTAGGTATAGCTACCTACCTAGGGAATTAGTATTTATCCGTAGATACCAAATTCCTCATAGCAAATTGACGACTCATCTGGGGAGTGATCATCGTTCTGGCTAGTTTACTGTAATCCTAGTACACTCTAGTAGACCTTATATGCTTCCATTGACCTTCTTTCAGGATTTTGAAGTGTTTTTTGGTGAAAATTGTGCCTGTAAGCCCCCAGAATGGCCTCTTTGGCACCAGCACAGGCTCGGTCTAGAGATAGAGCACTGCAGAGCACCCTTGGCTTGAGGACAGTTCTCTAAAGCACACTATCTCCCATTCAAGGCTACGTTGATCCTCCTTAGGACATAAATCCCTCCCGTGAATTGATTTTTTGCTAAATTTCCTTCTGTTTTTGCTTGCTGAAAGGTCAATGATGCTTGTGTCTCCGAAATCAATTTGTGTTTCCTTTTCCAGCCCTACTTTGTCTTTGATTGTTTAGTGTTTCTTAAATGATTTCTTTATCACTATCAATTCATTGTCAAAGGTAGTTTATAGTTGATTAATCTTTGTTCAAAAGAAATTGTTGTAAAAGTGTTCTTTTCTTTCGAAATGGAACTTTTGTAAAGTCTTCGTTCTTGCAAAAAGATGGATTGGTTTTATGTGCATTAGTTTCCTTTTTTTCATCACAACATTAAGGGAATTGAAAAGAAAAACTTGCATTAGCATTTAAACAGTTTGTGTGTGCTCATAGGAATAGTTTAGGGAAATTTCATTAGATGTTTTCTTTGTTCTTTGATTACAAGAATGTGATTGCTATATCCCTACTAGCTAAGGTTTTAATTGTCAAAATTGAATGAAAAGGATGGTTATCATATTAGTTGCATTCTAGGAATTGAAAATACATCATGTGGTAAACCTTGAAAGGAAAATTATTAATCAAGATGAACTTAAAATTAACATCAATTAACCTAATGGAGCATTTTCATCTAACACAAAGCATTTAGAGGTCCTAGGCTAGGGATGTGTTTCGGCGTCGCAAAACATAGTAACTGTCGCTAACTTGCCTGTGATACATTCCGAGTGTGATACCTCATTCCACATACATGAGTATATCTTAGCTCGTCCACGTACTTTCTGGTATATACGGCGGTGTTACAGTATGTAAAGTAACCGAGTAAAACACAAAAACACATGTAGAAACTTAAAAAAAAAAAAAAAAACTGGTCAAAGACTATTTACCTCGAGCACCCCATTGAGCTCCAACTGGTAGACTCAACTTTGGATCTCCATGAAAATCCATTCCTAAATGGATGCTCCTCGATTACAATGTGTTTTCCAATGAGCCAACTAAAGAATGTAGTGGTAAATGTAATCGATGACTGACCAACATGTCTAGCCATCAATTCAACCCGCCGTTGCATCTGTGGATCTCTAGGACCAGCTACACCCAGTGTTACATGCTGGGGTTGCATCAATGGAATTCTTTCTAAGGTAAAAGCAATTAAGAGTGATCCATAGCTAAAGTTCTTGGTCTTACCACTCTTTACCTTTGTTAGTTGTTCTTTCAGTGAAGAAAGTACTGCCTCACACCAATTGAATAAAGTTGGCTCAAGACACTCAAGAGCATATTGCACATATGATCTGTTCGCCAGATGAAGTGCCACACTACTTGCCAACATTGCGATGGTGAAAAGGATTATTGTTAAAGGAAAATCATGGATATCTTTGATGATTATCTTTCTGTCCTTGCTAGGTTGTGTACCTGGCCGACAAAATTATCGAACATAGTCCCTCACTGTTTCCCCTCCACGGGTAGAACATAAAAGAGATATGTGGGCACCACATCTCGACAACCCTGTAAGAAAGTAAAAATCATCGATCACAATAGAGACAACTTTTTCTCTTATTTGGAAATCTTGATCTGTCGAATCACATGTCTGAACTAGGAACTGCAATAGTTCTGATTGCTGCTTCATTCCAGACAACATGAAGTATTTGAGCAACCCATAGTTTTTGAGGGCCTCAACTGTATCCAGATCATTTAGCGCAAATGTGTCTTGTTCTTCATGCTCTCTTTCTCACCAAGTAATAGACATTCTGATCCAATGAAATCCTAAAATCAAAACATAAGATTAGTTAGGATCCTTTCCATGAAAAAAACTGAAGAAACTTTGGGTCAATTTGTTGAAAAAAGTTTGGGAAACTAGCCCAGCACACCCCATACGAGGAGACACTCCATTGTAGTGCAAAATCCCTTCTATTTGGGTGCTCCCCAACATAGTTTTCTACATGCAAGCCTGCACTGGTCCCAAGGTGAAAAATTCAAACCCCAGGGGCCCTAAAAACCCTAAAACTTGCATGAAATAGTAAAAGAATGATATGAAAAGAAAGAGGAGGGGTAGGTATCATACCTGGTCTGGACGGCACGAGAAATGATCTGTAGAAGATATCGAAATCAGCTAATGAACATTGAGGTAAAAAATAGGGTTAGAGCGCAAACTCAATGGTAAATTTCAAATGGTGAAAATAACATGGTAAATTCTTCTTCTTTTTTATGTTTATTTCATGAGCATTAAATGAGTAAAATATACTATTTACCTATTTTTACCAATGAAATAGGTATTTTTAATCCATTTGGTGTTGCTTGGAACATATTTATAGCTGACTTATAGAATTTGACGTCCACGATCGTGAATTGTATATTGGCCACAGAGCATATTTTAATCTCTTTTTCAAGCTCTGTTAAACATTGAAAAAGGAACCCCCTTGGAGTCCTCTTTAAGCTCTTTCCATACTCTCAAAATATGAAAGGATTGTCGAGCACTTGTCTTTTTCAGCTCATTAATGGATTGGAAACGACATCTACTCAGTATAAATTTAACCTTTTTTCGGGCTAAGATAGATTATCTACGAAAAAGGAATACATTGACCGAACATGGTCAATAGGTTGTCTCTTGTATTGTTTTATGATTTTTTGAAGTTATGAGAGAAATCTACGAAAAATAACTTGTGGATTTTCGTTTTTGTCCCTTTTCAAACTCTCTAAACATGAAAAGGACTGAGTTATCATTATCGTTAGACTTATTAAAACATCAAATAGCGACAAATGTGTCCATCATGACAAGAATGAGTTTCACCTTTGCTAGACTCATCAAAACATCAGATAGCAATGGATTCACCGGAAGGGCGGAATTATACAACAAGCATATGTTATCCTCCTCGGGCTTGATAAAAATAAAGAAGTACTGGTTAGCAATGATTGGGGAAAATGGGAAAATAGGTAAATCACTTTACGGCAGTAGGTCACTCTTGAACATGACACTTTCACTTCATAACTGTGACTATTTGGGTTGGGTTATCTACTTGATGGTAATCATACCTTGGTCTATAATAATTTTGTTTTGGGTCAATTCTACCAATCCATTTAGTGTCACAGACATGCTCAAAGATGTCACTCAGTTTAAAATTCATCCTTTGTAATACTCATAAACCTTAAGTTTCATCACCACCATTCTTGAACCTTGTGTTGTGAGTCAAATTCTGTCTCCAAAATCATCACACTCGTTTTGTGTCATTGACATGGGATAAATCAAGGCCCTCCTATGACGAGTCACTTCTTGTTGACATCAACATATTATCTAAGAAGTTGACTTAAAAACACCCTTCCAGTACCTTGAGGCTTGCATAAATCAATGGCAGGTTTCTCACTTCCAGCGATAGGTTGACATCACTGGCCTTCGACCGAAAGACTTTGTATGGTGTTCGACATAAAAACATCCATTCACACCATGGAGAATGTACTGTACTACCTTGAGGATCATTATCATTATCAATGATTTCTCTTGCATCTATTAACAGCTTACATCATTGGCTGCTAATCAGATGGTGTCTTCCCATGTTCGACTTCAGGTCACATATTCACATGGTTAGACTCATAATTGAGAGAAGGATTGAACGATATAGAAGAACCCGACTATAGTTTCATCCATTCGGGCTGTGATTTTAGTAAATTTGCCAAATCATCCGTATGATGACTTTACATTGATCGTCATCTTATCATGGGTCTATATCTATAGCCAAACGTCTATGTACTTGTAATCAAAGTTTATGTTGAGCATGGGTATGCCTTCCCTCAGCTATTCATGAGAAAAAATCAAAATATCATGATAATATGTATTGTAATTGATGCAGGTCACTAACCACTTCAAAACCTCCTCATCACATCGTAAATCATATCACTGGACATCATTATTTTTCAACTTCATGCTTTAGGGAGCAACTATTACACGTCCATTTGGGCACACCACTCCCATCTTTCATATCAGTATCATTAGGGCTCATCAAACTCTAATTCAGTTGCTACATGCCCTAGACAAGTCACCATTTTGAATACCTCCTTACCTGAGAGTTTTTTGGCCTTCAACCCTCTAGAAGTTGCCTCCTTAAGGGACCATTGTAACCTTGAACAGGGGTAAGTGCGCTTCAGTGCAGGCAGGCCCACGTCAGGGTGCTTTGCACAACACTTAGGCCCACTTTAACCTAGGTTTCTGTCCATCCTTAGGTAACCGAGTTGGCCGCCTTGTACACTGTGATAAAACTAGCACAACATTCATGGAGATTGCCTGGCCATACTTCTTGGTTCACCAGGAGGTATTCTACAGTTCACAATTGCTTGGTAATTTTTTTTTCCTAGTTTACCCATTTTTCTATTTCTTGTTTGTAATAAAATCAATCAGTAACCATGGAGGAAAATCAACCCTTAACCCGTCATTCGCGGAGAGTAGCGAGTAAACCGCCTTTACCGCTCGAAGCTACACCTATACGGTCGAAGCGATCTCGTTTGACTAGAGATAGTACTTCACAAGCCTCTGGTTCCTCATCTAAATTACTAGAAACACCTATACTAGTAAATACTATGACCCCAATTACTCCTACGATTACTGGTATATTTGTTACTGAAGTGGAATCTCCACAATTACCTGAGGAAACTAGAACTGAATCTAGTGAAATGGTAGCCCAAGCTGTTCAATAACAAGTTGATTCTCAATTCGAACTTGTTCAATAAGAAATTACTTCTGAACTTGAAACTATTCAACCAAAACTAGATCGTGAACCCATCATTGTTCAATCAGAAGTTAATTCTGAACTACAAGTTGTTCATAAAGCCCAACCTGAACTTGTTCTTTTACCAGAGCATTTGGATCTTAAGGTTGAACAATCATAAGTTGTTACCTTACTGGAAGAATATTGACTAGTACATCCTCACACATCTGTAACTATTGAGACTTCCACTTTACCTTAGCAGCAAATACTAGAAATCTATTACGAACTAGACGATGAAATTCTTCCACCTGGTTTGATTTTGATAGAAGAGGAATCTGAGGTAGAATCACCTAGAACTCCATTCCATTTTGGAACTGGACTGCATATGTATCCTTATACTCCTCATTTAACTACTCCTTTTGATCTTGATTACTTTCAGAAACCCATTGATTCGTTAGGAAACTTATGTGGACATTTGAATATGGTAGAGTCAACATCCCAAACTGTTCCATCTGTTATGGCTATGGTAGAATATTCTATCGCAACCTTTTTGATGTTTACTACGACACCTTAGTCATACTTGTATGGTGTTCTATCCATCCCATTAGGTTACCAATATCTATTGGGAACCCACTCAGTTGTTGCTTCTAGCCCTTGGTGTTCACCAATTTCCTCTATTGTAATTTTATCTGTTTCTTCATTAAAGAATACTGAACAGTTGGGCCCATCAATTTCATATCAAGCTAGTTCATCTAGTTACCGTCATATGTATCCACCTTATACTGGACTACCCCCATACGGAGAAAAAATTGCACATTCTTCTTATCCTCCATTTTCTGGGGGGAGACCATATGTAAGTATGTCGTCATCTTTAGGTAAGCCTAGAATGACTATCTATTAGTGGCATCCAACCATGCCCATTCAACCTAGGCTTGTGTACCATCACAACCTATGCAATCTGTCTCATCCATACCTAAAACACCTATTGTTACAACTATACCACAGTCACAAGATCAAACTGTTGTATCTTGACCTATGCAAGCTAGCCCTTCAACCTCAGACCCCCAAGTTTTAGGTATACATATCAAGCCTTCTCAGGTAGTTTTACAACAACCACTTATGTCTGGAGTCCAACAACTTTAGCCTACATTACCTTTTACTGGAATGACTCGGACTTACACTGGTTTAGTGTATTCACAACCTGGTCAACCTTACATTGGTGGCAACAACAATAGTTAAATCGACAACTGTTGTACCAACAACAACAACAATTGATTCAAAATCCTTGATAGCCCCGATATCAAAAACAATAATTCTAGCATACCAACCTCAACATGGACTTGGTCAACAAGCTTATGCTGGATTTGTTCAGGAACAATTTTATCCAGGTCTTGGTCAGCAAGCCTATGCTAGGATTGGACAACATCAAATGTATCCCAGTGCTCAATGACAACCTTATGCCGGATTTTCTCAACAAACTTACCCTAATCAAGGTTACTAGCAGCAGATGCCTTATGCTGGTATGCAATGGCCTATTTCCTAGGAAATCCTATCTTACCCTTGATATGTTCAACCTGACCTCAATAGACAATTGCCTTTCGTTGCAACACTTGAATTACCAGATCTATACTGGCTCACCAATGACCCAATTCATTATGCACCTTAGTGGTTGGTGATTCCTCATAAGCTACCTTCTGATATTTTGAAATTGAATGGGAACCCTGGAGAAAACCTGTCCAGCCATGTCATGAATTTTCATTTACGGTGTTCATCAAACTCCCTGAATGATGATTTTGTTAGACTACATCTTTTCCAGAGAACGCTTATTACCCTGAGCTTGTTTTGATGACTTCACTGCCTTACCAACCACATTTTTAACCCACTTCTATTTACCCATATTATATGAGACTAGAACAGAACTATTAACCAAATTTTAATAGACTACTGCTACTCATATCTCTGATCATATTCATGAGTGGCGTCATCGTCATCGAATGGTCAAAGCATATGTTCTTGATCAGCTTCTAGCTCAGTGGTTTATAAAATCCTTACTGCCATATATCACTAAGGATGTGGCGAAAGGTGGAGCTGTCACTGAAGAGAAAGTAATTGCTCGTGCCCAATATTTGGTCTTGATTTATACACAGTCTGACATGCTCTATGACAAGATCCTAAATGCACCCTGACCAGCTTTCATTGTTCCTCCTCCACAATCGAGTGAGGACTCTCATGGCGGTGATGGTGTGATTGGTTCTTCGAGCACACAAATGGCAGGTAGACCATCTCGTCAAACACTTGCCATTTCCAATCAAACTACAAATTCACTTGATAACATTCTTACATCCGAAATCAATGTCATGTCTTTTGACAATGGAAAGAATGAAAATCAACTAGGAAGTAAGAAGAATGGGAAAAACAAGAAGAAACAAAATAACTCCCCCCAAGAGAAATCATTTGATTCCTCTCCTTCGGCTAGGAAACCTCATTACGCATGTTTGATCTGTAACGATGAGCATCTTACACGAGATTGTCCTCACCGCTCTGAAGTCTTCTAATGCATCTGTGGTATTGACTTATCCTTTTCCATAGCCAGAGACAAATATGGTTGCCACAAACCATGATTCCACTTCCCAAGTGCTTATGCTGTGCGCCTCTAAGCCTAAAATTTAATTTTTGGTGTCAACATTAAGTAAAGATTATCTTAATCCATCATCGTCATCGAATAACTAGGATGAGCGACCTAACTCTTCGACTTCGACTTCGACTGATCCTATTACACCAACTAATGCACGAGAGTTAATAATAAAACTACCCATGGGAGTTGTACATAAATCTACATTTAACCCTCAAGCTCGAGCTACAAAGAATTATAACATAGTAGAAGGTTTGGCTTCATCACCTTCTACTATGTCAATGCTCGAGGTACTTCAGAACTATCCCTCCCAAAAGTAGGTTTTGTTGTCAGCAATTGGTGGAATCGATCCAACTGATTCCAATCTTGTGGTTTTCAACCATGTGGGTTATATGCCACAGTTACCAGCATAATTAGCATTCCTGATTCAAGTGAATGCCTTGAATAAAATTGTTCATCAAACCATTATTGACGAGGGGGCATCTACTTGTATTATTCCTATGAATTGCTAGAAAACAGTTGGCTCACCACCTTTCTCATGTTCACCAACACCATTAAAAGCTTTTGAGGGATGCACATATATGCCTTGTGGGATATTGAGTAATATGCAAATTGAACTAGGAGGCAAAATAGTACCTATTGAAGTTGAGGTTGTTGATAGACCCCTTAACTATAACATTTTACTAGCAAGACCGTGGGTTTATGCTATGGCTGTTGTGGTTTCAACATACTTTCTTCTGATTGCATTCCCTCATAAAGTTGGAATCATAGTTATCAACCAACTTGCCTTCTTTGCATCTAGTTCATAGGTTACTAGAATCATTCTAGTGGTACTCGGACCCCCACTATCTCTCCAAAACATTGGTGTAGGTCCCTTCAAATATTCCTCCCTAACGGGTACTTTTTCACTACCACCACCTTCAAATTTGGTAGAAGTGGCAAAAGTTGAGACTTGTAACATGATGTCTTCCACTTCATCTAGCTATGGAAGATTACCAATAGCTTTGAAGTTGATAGTATTAATGAATTCATGCCACTAAGCACTATTGAGATAGCATAGCAATCAATCTTTCTGGCTTGTGCAGCGAATCCAAATCCATTTTTGTCAATTGTATGGGTAGATTGTTCATAAGAATATGGTACTTCCTTCGATCCTTTTTTACGTATATTTTCTACTGATGAAGGAATCATCCAATCAGTGACAATGGAAGGAGAACCATGGGAAGATTATTATCATCGTTCCCATTTCCAGATCACACAGAATATTATTTAAACGAACTTAATCACCCTTAAGTTGTCGATTTTCTTTCGAATTCTATTCTCATAGATATAGTAGATTCCGAGTGAAACCTCTCAAATATCGAAGAAACTATTTATATCAATATTTCGACCAAAACTACCATTATATAAAACATTCGTGATGGAAAATCTTGTTCTCCATTAGAACATGTTATTTATCGTGCTCTCTTTTGTGAATTTCAAGATATATTTTCATGGTCATATGATGAGATGCCAAGAATTGAATCTAGTATAGTTGAACATGAAGTCAAAATGTATCATGTTTTCAAGCCAATGTGATAGCACCTTCATCCTCTTCATCCAAAGAATACTGCCACTATTAAAATAGAAGTTGAAAAAAAATTCATGTTGGTTTCATTTACCCTATTCCTCTTACTAATTGGATTTCCAATATTGTTCCTGTCATGAAGAAACAAGGGACAATACAAGTGTGCGTCGATTATAGGGATGTTAATCAAGCTTGTCCAAAAGATAATTATCCACTCCCTTTATCAACTAGATTATTTATGAATGTGTCGGATGCGAAATATTCTAATTCGTGGATGGTTTTTCCGACTATAATCATATCAATATCTGCCTAGAGGACCAATATGAAACTGCTTTTATTTGTCCATGGGGCACATTTGCCTATTGGAAACACCCATTTGGTTTGAAGAACGTAGGGGCAACATCTTAGAGGGCGATGAATTATGCCTTCCATGACATCAAACATATTGTTCAACCATACCTTAACGCTTTACCTGCTCATTCACAAAAGCAAAATGATCACCCACAGCATTTGAGAGCTATATTTTTATGGTGTTGACATTACAAAATATGACTCAATCCACACAAATGTTTGTTTTTTGTTCATTCTGGTCACTTGCTTGGATTCATAGTGTCTAAGGAGGGAATTCAACTCTATCCACTTAAGGTTAAGGCAATCCTTGATTTGCCTCCACCTTCCAATCTACTACAACTATAGAGACTCCAAGGGAAGACTAACTTTCTGAGGAGGTTCATTCCTAATTATGCTGAAATGGCTAAAGGATTTACTCGTTTATTGAGAAAGGGGATACCCTTCCATTGGGACTAGGTTGCGTAATCTTCCTTTGATGCTATTAAAGATACCTTGATTAGAGCCTCATTAATGTACTCCTTGAATTATCAAAACGACTACTTCCTGTATCTCGCCATTGTAGATACAACCATTGGAAAGGTTTTAGTTCAAGAAGAAGATTGAATTGAACATTCGATATATTATTTGAGCTGAAATCTCAATGATACAGAAGTTAAGTACTCTTATGTCGAAAAGTTAGCTTTGGCTATTGTTCAAGCTGTACAGAGATTTCACCACTACATCATGCTCCGAAAGACCATTGTCATTTCGGATTGCAACCTGATTACATATATTTTGTCACGTCAATTACTGGGGGGAAATATTAAAAATGGATCATCATTTTGTTGGAGTTTGATTTTGAATTCATCAAATCCAAATCAAATAAATCTCTAGTCTTCGTCAAGCTTCTTTGCGACCATCCCTATATTACCATTGATTCAAAATCTGAACCATGAATTTTGGATGAGTCTCTATTCCTGATTTTGTCATATAATGCATGGTATGGAGATATGCTAATTTATCTCCAAACAAAAAATTTCTGGCCTGATACCTCTCGCTCGCAACGGAGATGTATCCAATATCAACCCAAAGATTATCTGATCATTGGCGACACGGTTTATCATCATGGTATCGATATGATTTTACGATGGTGCCTCACCCATGTGTTGACATTATGATGCATGTGTTGTACTTGATGGCAACCAACTCGTAGAAGATCAACTCATTTATATATATCTAGATGAATCTACCGAAGAGATATGAGATGTGACAAAATGCATGGGATGCCGGACAACTCAAAGGAATCAGATGATAGTTCTCAAGTTAGATTTGCCATCAAGTCCAAAGGGGGAGATTGTTGGCATTATGAGACAAGTGTTGTCCTTGATGGAAAATCACACAAATGATAAATTATAGTGCAGCAAATTTATTTGATAAATTATAGTGCAACAAAGTTTCCTTCATGTAGAGAAAAGTTCACGCACTTTTATGCAGAGAAACGTTTATTCCATGTAGAGAAACGTTGACGCACTTTTATGCAGAGAAAAGTTTATTCCATGTAGAGAAAAGTTCATGCACTTTTATGCAGAGAAAAGTTTATTCCATGTAGAGAAAAGTTCACGCACTTTTATGCAGAGAAAAGTTTATTTCATGTAGAGAAAAGTTCACGCACTTTTATGCAGAGAAGAGTTTACTTCATGTAGAGAAATGTTCATGCACTTTTATGCAGAGAAAAGTTTATTTCATGTAGAGAAAAGTTTACGCACTTTCATGCAGAGAAAAGTTCCCTTCATGCAAGAGAAAAGTTCACGCACTTTCATGGTTGGTTCATGGTATTAGTCCGACAGTTTTTGATCCTATGGTTTTGGCCCGTGGTATTGCATCCAAAAGTGTTGATCTCACGCACTTTCATGGTTGGTTCATGGTATTAGTCTGACAGTTTTTGATCCTATGGTTTTGGCCCGTGGTATTGCATCCAAAAGTGTTGATCTCACGCACTTTCATGGTTGGTTCATGGTATTAGTCCGACAGTTTTTTGATCCTATGGTTTTGGACCGTGGTATTGAGAAAGGACTAAGGCTATAAAAGAGGAGGGAGATCATTTGGCAAAGCATCATCTGAATTATTGAATATCTGACAAAGTGCTAGATCTGGAATACTGTGATTGGGTTATGGTGCAGATCTGGATCTGAGCTAAAGAGGGATTTCACCGGTTGATGGAGAACAAGATCTAAGGATAGATCGGGATCAAATGGTTTGAAATGAACTATCTCTATACATTTGATTATGCTTATTCTAGATCTGTATATTGAAAAATGACTTGAACTGGGTATAACTTAAGCTTGAAATCGCAGCAAGTCATGTCTGAATATTTATAGATCTGCATGTGGGTTGGCTTTGGTGTAAGCGCATATATATGCAGGTTTGGTTCATACAGGTGGTTCTGGTTGTTGATGGGTTCTGATGACAATTTAAAGGTGTCAGTATTCTGCATATCCTGTTTGGTTGATTTTGTTTAGCTTTAGTATTGATGGATGAGAACTAATATTGGATCAGGATCATAATGACTCATATTTGTGTGATCTGATGGGCTAGATCTGGGTGCTAACACATATATTATCCTTGTATATGTATTGATCTGGTGTTTGGGTGATTCAGAAGATTGATTGATTATGTGCTTCAATGATATTAATGGGTCCAATATGAAAATTGGATGAAACGTGGCCTTTCAGTTTATGTGTTGTGCTTCAGGAATATCCAGTCTGAAAATGTATGAAACGTTGTATATGGAGGAGAGAAGATTGTAGGCCGACGCCTAGATACTAGTATCTTAGCTAGTACAAGAGCTAAGGGGGTAGTAGCTCCCTTCCAGTAGCAGTTGAAAACCTTGGAGCATTGTAGCAGGTAGCAGTTTGCGTACTAGTAAATGGATCGGCTAGTACAAGAACTATGGGGGTTGTAGCTCCCTTCCAGGAGAGACTGGAGAACGAGAGAGGGTTGTAGCTCTCTGCAGGTAGAAGCCTGCGTACTGGTATAAGACTGCACCAGTACATAAATATTGTAAAAGGATTTTCTTATTAAGAAGAAGATTGAGATGACTTGCAGTAGGTGGTTTTCTCCCACATTGGGTTTCCACCTTATATCATGGTGTTCATGTGTGTGGCTTATGTGTGATGATCTGTTCTATTTTACTGCACCTGTTTACTGTTAATATAGTTGATAATGTTCTAATGCACTCATTAAGGATCAACTAACTGAATCATAAGAAGTTGTGGAAGTAGCATATATGAATCTGAATATGGAAATGAAAAAGTTTTATTGATGTGATAATACTGATTCACCCCCCCCTCTCAGTATTATTTCCAACAATTGGTATCAGAGCAGGTCCTTTGGTAGAAGCTTGATCGCTTGAAGGAGATCCGTGGAACTATGGGAAAGAAGCTTAAGAAGAAAGCACCTAAGAAGAAGAAGACATCTCAGAAGAACTATGACAGTGGGAGAATCGATTGGGGATTAGGTATAAGAAGCTCTTCAGATTCAGAATCAGATTCAGAATCATTTCAGAATGAAGATGAACTATCAGGTATGAATTTGCTATCCTCTGATGTTCCAGCTATCTATCCATTTGGAAAAGATGAAAGTGATAGTGAAGCAACTGAATTTGCTTTTATGGGTGAGCAAGAAAAGTATCAAATAGAGGAAGTATTTAGAAGGCTTACAGACAAAATTAAATATCAACAAGATCTATTGAACAAAAGGGAATGTGCTTTCAAAGAAGAAGTTACCAAAATAAAAGCTCAATCAGAGGAAGGAAACAAGGTAAGAATGTTACTCAAGGACAAGGAAAATCAATGTCAAAAGTTGCAGGGTGAAGTGACATTATTAAGAGATGAAGTCAATGAAAGAAGCACAACCATCAAGAAACTCAGAGATAGATCCAGTTACTATGAAAGTATTGAAGCCACGATCCGCTCGCTAAAGGAAGATCTTGAAGAATCAAAGAAGCAGAATAAAGATCTACTCCAAGCTATTGAAAAACAGGTAAACGAAGATATCAGCTTAAAATCTCAACTGGAATGTGCCTTCAGAACTCGTCAAATGCAGCAGGATCTGAATGAAGAACAAGAAAAGGAGATTCTCAAACTAAGGCATCAGTTGGAAGAAGGAAGGAAAGTTGAAGAAGACATGAAGAAGCAATGTCTAGAAAAGGAGGAACAACTTCAAGTTGAGGTAAATATCTTGAAAGGTAAATTAGAAGAAAAGGATAAACTATTACGATTTCAAGATAGTACTAAAGCCTTGGATGACATTCTTAGTAGTCAAAGGTCTCCTGCTATCAAGACTAGTCTTGGTTTTCATGAATCTATTGAAGGTGAATCTAGTCCACAAGGTGAGGCAAGGAACTCTAAAGGGGAATCTAAAATGATCAACAAGGAGATGAAAGGTCAATCCCATCAACAATCAAGGAAAGAGACTCCTCAAATAAAATATCTTACTCCTAACTATGGTCGGCCATTTACGCAGATGAATAATGTTGAATGTTATGTATGTCATAATCTTGTAATGTTGCAGCCAGATGTAGAAGAAGAAGGTTTCAAGACCATCATGCAGAAATATCATCACATTCAAGGTACTTTAATGGATATTTCTTTGCTTGCAATATGTTTGGTCACAGAGCTATTGATTGCTATAGAAGAAATATGAGACATGTAAGATGTTACACATGTAACAAGCTTGGTCATATAGCTAAGGAATGCAGGAACAAAGTATGGGCACCATACCAAAAGGAGAAAACATCATCATCACACTTGAAGATGTGGAAGAAGAAAGAAGTACAGTCAGAAAGAGGCGGCACAGCACAACATACAGACATAACAGAATCAGAGGGAGCTAGAAGTGTAAAAATTCAGTGTCCTAAATCTCATACGCAAGTTTCTTAAAGAGAAGTCACGTATATACGCGAGTTGGTTATGGCATAGTCGCGTATATGATTGTTTGAGGAAAGGCAGTAGGGACAGGTTCAGGAAAAGGATCAGTTATGATTCAGTTTATTATATGTGCTATTTCATAATGGTTACAATTTGCTGATGATGTGTGGAAATGACTTGATGGTTAGAAGTGTTTTGTTTCTAACTTGATAATGATGATGTCTTGATACTTCTTGTTGATATGCATGATCAGATCTAACAGTAACCAAGATGGCACAGGTTTAGGGGGAGCATATGCTTTTAATGCATTGTTGGCATTATGGTTAATAGTCCTTGGTGATGATGCTTATCTGGATAAATGATTCATCTTGCTATGATATGGTTATGAGTTGTTCAGATGATTCTTGGGGTTACATAGGTGATATTAAGATCAGATTTGTGGTTGATTCTCTAATGGTGCTTACATGGTGATCTTCATAAGGATAAGGAGCAGTACATAATTCACATCTTCTTTACTTGATGATGAGTCACTCATATGCTGTTGTCGTCATATGCATAAAGATCATATATTACAGTTATGATGCAGGATTCTTATTGTTCTTGGCACATATATGGATGAGGATTGTTGGCTGGATACATGGATGATTATTCAAAGTTGCATTGTTGGAGACATGATGATGATGAGTTCTTACCTATATGATGATAGGTTGTTTCATATGTTGATTGATGCAGATATTCCCAATTGATGATACTTGGTTCATGCAGATCTGGATGGCTATGGTGTTTCTCACATATGATAGAATGTGAATGATTCTGTTCAAAAGGATGAGTTGATACGGACATACCTTGATGATTCATGCACTAATACAAGTTGTTGGTCTAGTTGTTGTGGAGCAGATCATACAATGTCGTTGCTGATGTTTATCATGATCTTATTTAGGTGTATGGTCTCTGTTATAAATGTCGTGTATATCATTCGATGTAAAGGTCATATCAAGACTCATGATGTAATAGTGTGTCTCTATCTATTGTAGTCATTTAATGAGATCTCTTCAGGTCATGTAACGGCCTATGTTGGTTTCCCCACAATGCCTGGGATGAATGATGTTATTCTCTTATGTTATCATATGTAAACTTTTGTTATATCACCATTGTGATGGGAGATAGATGTATGTATGAGTCTTTGGTGATAGGAAGGTCATTTATGATGTACAGAGTCATGTTCTTCTTGTAGAACATCTTTTTGTAGACCTTGCTTACAGTCAGGGGGAGCATGAACAACATATATCAGCAGAGCAGAGACTTCAGCATGTTCTCAGAAAGAGCATGGACAGATTGGTGCACCATGGCATATACAAAGGGTGAGCTCATTCAGAGATTTCAGCAGGTACTCAGGGGGAGTATGAACAACGGAATGCCTTTCTAGGAAAGAGAATATCTTGGTTCGCCCTTTGCCCTTGATGTCAAAGGGGGAGAGTGATTTGGTATTGCTGCCATCAAGTCCAAAGGGGGAGATTGTTGACATTATGATGCATGTGTTGTACTTGATGGCAACCAACTCGTAGAAGAGCAACTCACTTATATATATCTAGATGAATCTACGGAAGAGATATGAGATGTGACAGAATGCATGGGATGTCAGACAACTCAAAGGAATCAGATGATAGTTCTCATGTTAGCTTTTCCATCAAGTCCAAAGGGGGAGATTGTTGGCATTATGAGACAAGTGTTGTCCTTGATGGCAAATCACACAAATGATAAATTATAGTGCAGCAAATTTATTTGATAAATTATAGTGCAACAAATTTTCTTTCATGTAGAGAAAAGTTCACGCACTTTTATGCAGAGAAAAGTTTATTCCATGTAGAGAAAAGTTCACGCACTTTTATGCAAAGAAAAGTTTATTCCATGTAGAGAAAAGTTCACGCACTTTTATGCAGAGAAAAGTTTATTCCATGTAGAGAAAAGTTCACGCACTTTTATGCAGAGAAACGTTTATTTCATGTAGAGAAAAGTTCGCGCACTTTTATGCAGAGAAGAGTTTATTTCATGTAGAGAAATGTTCACGCACTTTTATGCAGAGAAAAGTTTATTTCATGTAGAGAAAAGTTTACGCACTTTCATGCAGAGAAAAGTTCTCTTCATGAAAGAGAAAAGTTCACGCACTTTCATGGTTGGTTCATTGTATTAGTCCGACAGTTTTTGATCCTATGGTTTTGGCCCGTGGTATTGCATCCAAAAGTGTTGATCTCACGCACTTTCATGGTTGGTTCATGGTATTAGTCCGACAGTTTTTGATCCTATGGTTTTGGCCCGTGGTATTGCATCCAAAAGTGTTGATCTCACGCACTTTCATGGTTGGTTCATGGTATTAGTCCGACAGTTTTTTGATCCTATGGTTTTGGACCGTGGTATTGAGAAAGGACTAAGGCTATAAAAGAGGAGGGAGATCATTTGGCAAAGCATCATCTGAATTATTGAATATCTGACAAAGTGCTAGATCTGGAATACTGTGATTGGGTTATGGTGTGGATCTGGATCTGAGCTAAAGAGGGATTTCACCGGTTGATGGAGAACAAGATATAAGGATAGATCGGGATCAAATGGTTTGAAATTAACTATCTCTATACATTTAATTATGCTTATTCTAGATCTGTATATTGAAAAATGATCTGAACTGGGTATAACTTAAGTTTGAGATCACTGCAAGTCATGTTTGAATATTTATAGATCTGCACATGGGTTGGCTTTGGTCTAAGCGCGTATATATGCAGGTTTGGTTCATACAGGTGGTTCTGGTTGTTGATGGGTTCTGATGACAGTTTAAAGGTGTCAGTATTCTCCATATCCTGTTTGGTTGATTGTGTTTAGCTTCAGTATTGATGGATGAGAACTAATATTGGATCAGGATCATAATGACTCATATTTGTGTGATCTGATGGACTAGATCTGGGTGCTAACACATATATTATCCTTGTATATGTATTGATCTGGTGTTTGGGTGATTCAGAAGATTGATTGATTATGTGCTTTAATGATATTAATGGGTCCAGTATGAGAATTGGATGAAACGTGGCCTTTCAGATTATGTGTTGTGCTTCAGGAATATCCAGTCTGAAAATGTATGAAATGTGGTATCTGGAGGAGAGAAGATTGTAGGCCGGTGCCTACGTACTAGTATCTTAGCTAGTACAAGAGCTAAGGGGGTAGTAGCTCCCTTCCAGTAGCAGTTGAAAACCTTGGAGCATTGTAGCAGGTAGCAGCCTACGTACTAGTAAATGGATCGGCTAGTACAAGAACTATGGGGTTTGTAGCTCTCTACAGGTAGAAGCCTGCGTACTGGTATAATACTGCACCAATACATAAATATTGTAAAAGGATTTTCTTATTAAGAAGAAGATTGAGATGACTTGCAGCAGGTGGTTTTCTCCCACATTGGGTTTCCACCTTATATCATGGTGTTCATGTGTGTGGCTTATGTGTGATGATCTGTTCTATTTTACTGCACCTGTTTACTGTTAATATAGTTGATAATGTTCTAATGCACTCATTAAGGATCAACTAACTAAATCATAAGAAGTTGTGGAAGTAGCATATATGAATTTGAATATGGAAATGAAAAAGTTTTATTGATGTGATAATACTGATTCACCCCCCCCTCTCAGTATTATTTCCAACACCATGAGGAAGCCGAGAAAGTTTTGAATGATTTCCATTCAGGTGCTTATGATGGACACTTATTTGGTTATGATACCACGTAGATAATTCTCTGTGTTAGTTACTCGTAGCCTACCATATTCAAAGATTGCATAATTGTTGTTAGAAGTTGTCACACATGCTAGATCTATGGTGGTAAAGCTATATTAACACCTGCACCATTACATCCTATCGTCGTTGTTGGACCATTTGCCAAATGGGGCATTGACTTCATGACATGTAACCCCACCTCGGCTGGGGGCATGGGTACATTATAGTCGTCGTTGACTATTTTACCAAATGGACTGAGGCGATTCCCGCATTAAACAACAGTGACAAGACAACTGCTCTTTTATTTTTCAACCATATGGTTCCCTGGTTTGGTGTACCACAGGCTATAGTTACACATCATGGGTTGCATTTTCACAATCACATGATGGATGAGTTAACTGCCAAGTTAGGAATTTTGCATGATAGTTCTACCCCTTATTATCCACAAGTGAATGGAAAATTTGAGGCTATCAACAAAGTCCTAAAGTGAATGCTTCAAAGAATGATAGGTGTTCATAAATGAAACTGGCATTTAATCTTGTACTATGCCTTCTGGGCATATCGAACCTCAGTGAGAGATGAAACTAGATCCACACCCTTTTAATTGTTGTATGGTATGGAGTTAATCTTGCTGATAGAATGTGAAATTTCATCTCTCAAACTTGTGATTGACCTGTTACCCGACACTTCTCAAGAAGAAGTGCATTTCTTGGAACTTATCCATCTAGATGAAACCCGTTGTGAAGCCGCATTGGCTAACGAAGCGCATAAGAAACGAATCAAGGCACAATATGACAGAAATGTCAAGCATCACGTTTTTTCAGAAGGAGACCTCGTCTTGCTTTACGATTAGGAAACTGATAAACTAGGAGCAAGAAAATTTGAACTGCTTTGGATGGGTCCTTATATTGTCAAGTGTGTTTTGGCAAAAGGTGCCTACGCGTTGGTGCATGGTTATGGAAAATCATTGTCGTAGCCCCGAAAAGGTTTGTACCTCAAACATTACTACGCTTAATTGAGTGTAGTAAAATTCACTGTATAAATGCTTTAATTGCATGTGTATGTGTGTCAGTGTTCCTTTTAGAGTTTTTATGTGGTCAAGTAATCCGCTTTGCATTTGTTGTAGATGTTGGAACCTTTAGAACCATTTCTTGGTTACACGGATGGTGCTAGTCATAGTACGCAGAACCTATCTTCTGCAGCATGACCCATTTTTGCTCCAAGTGGTGATTTCGTGAGTTTTTAAGGGATTTGTATCGATCAATCGACAAACAATATCGCTGAGTATAGAATGTTTATCAAACTTCTCTTTGATGCCATTTCACTTGGCATTCACTGAACCATTGTTAGGTTGGGCTCACAACTCGTCGTACTGCAACTAACAAATGTTTATAGCATCAAAAACCCAAAAATTCTTCATATGTTCCTTAGAGTTTGTATTTTGGGAAGACATTTTGAGTACAATCAATATCAACATATTTCCAAAAACTTTAACACATTAACTAACTCATTAGCAAACTATGTGTTAAATACACATTTGCGACACATGTAAAATTAAATTTTCAATTCACATCATTAGTTGAATAGGATTCCACATAACCATATATATAAAAACTCTGAAAGTAAAAATAGAGAGATGTTCTAAAAGTTTTTACAAAATTTGTGTCCAGGACATGTTTGGTCATCTGAACTAAAAACTCAAAATGCATGCACAAAACATCCTAGGTAGACCTAGTGATGCTCGTGATAACATGTCACAGCCTGAGCTATCATGTGCAAGAGCCGCATCCAATGACCTGGAACACCAATAGTATGGCGTTGTAGCCTCATAGTTAACTCCTTGAACTAGACATCTGGAATACCGAGATTTAATCCCTCCACATGATCCTGCAACTCTGCCAGTGTCTCAGCCAAATCCAAATCCTAGAGAACTTCTCTCCCAATGTTTCTCCATGCTGGCCCACCTACCTCTTGTTGGTCCCTCATAGGTCGAACAATACGGACATCTGCTTGCATGAGAATGATTTTATTTTAGTCCTGGAACATCAAAACACAAAAACATGTATAAACTTAAAATAGAAAAACATTTTGGTAAAAAACAATTTACCTATAACACCCCATTCAGTATCCATTAGTAGACTCAAATTTTCATCTCCACAAAAATCCATCCTTGAATATGGATGCTCCTCGATGACAATGTGTTTCTGATCGAGCCAACTGAAGAATAGAGTCGTAAATGAAACTGATGATTGACCAGAATGTATAGCCATGAATTCAACCCACCGTTGCATTCGTGGATCTCTAGGACCAGCTACACCCAGTGTTACATGTTGGGGTTGCATCAATGGAATTCTTTCTAGGGTAAAAGCAATTAAGAGCGATCCATATCTAAAATTACTGGTCTTACCACTTTTTACCTTTGTTAGTTGTTCTTTCAGTGAAGAAAGTACTACCTTACACTAGTTGAATAAATTTGGCTCAAGACACTCAAGAGGATATTGCACATATGATTTATTCGCCAGATGAAGTGTCACACTACCCGCCAACTTTGTGATGGTGAAAAGGATTGTTCTCAAAGGAAAATCACGGATACCTTTGATGATTATCTTTCCATCCTTACTAGGATATGTACCTGGCTGACAGAATTGTTGAACATAGTCCCTCACTATTTCCCCTCCAAGGGTAGAACCTGAAAGAGATATGGGGGCACCATGTCTTGACCACCTTTTAAGAAAGTAAACATCATTGATCAAAATAGGGACAAATTTTTCACTTATGTGAAAATCCCGATCTGTCGGATCCCATGCATGAATTAGGAACTATAATAGTTCTGATTGTTTCCTCATTCCAAAAGTATTTTAGCAACCCATAGTTTTTGAGGGCCTCAATTGTACCCAGACCATTTAGGGAAACCATGTACTGTTCTTCATGCTCTCTTTATCACTAATTAATAGACATTCTGATTCGATGCAAGCTTGAAATCAAACCATAACCTTAGTTAGGATCATTTTCATGCAAAAAAATGAAGAAATTTTGGGTCTATTTGGTGAAACAAGTTTGGGAAGCTCACCCAGTGCACCTCAGGAAAAGAGACACTGCAATGTAGTGTAGAATCCCTTTTATCTGGGTGCTCCCCAACATTTTTTTCCACATGAAAGCCTGCATTGGCCCCAGGGCGAAAAATTCAAACCCGAGGGGCCTTGAAAACCTAAAAACTTGCATGAAACAACAAAAGAAGGATATGAAAAGAAAAAGGAGGGGTAGATCTCTAAACTGCTCTAGACAACACGAGAAATGATCGACAGAATCTCTCCCAATCCACTAATGAAGATCGAGGTAAAACACAGGGTAAGAGCACAAAGTAAATGGTAAATTTCAAGTGATGAAAATAACATGGTGAATTCTTGTTTTTATGTTTATTTCATGAGAATTAAATGAGTAAACTATAGTATTTACCTATTTTTACCAATGGAACAAGTATGTTTAATCCATTTGGTGTTGCTTTGAATATATTTACATTTGACTTAGAGAATTTGATGTACACAATCATGAATTGTATTTTGGCCATAGAGCATACTTTTATCTCTTTTCTCGAGCAATGTTAAACATCGAAAAAGGAACCCCCTTGGAGTCCTCTTTAATCTCTTTTCAGACTCTCAAAATATGAAAAGATTATTGAGCGCTTGTCTCTTTCAGCTCGTTAATGGATTGGAAATGACATCTACTACAAAGGAATACGTTGACCAAACATGGTCAATAGGTTCTCTCTTGTATTATTTTACGCTTTTTCAGACGTGAGAGAGAAATCTACGAAAAAGAACTTGTGGAATTTCCTTTTTGTCCCTTTTCAAACTCTCTAAACATGAAAAGGACTGAGTTATAATTGTTGTTAGACTTGTTAAAACATCAAATAGTGACAAACTTGTCCATCATGACAGGACCGCTTTCACCTTTGCCAGACTCGTTAAAAAATCACATATTGATGGATTCACCCGAAGGGTGGAATTATACAACAAGAATATGTTATCCTCCTCAAGCTTGATAAAAATAAATAGGTAATGGTCAGCAATGACTGGGGAAAATAGGAAAAGGGGTAAATCACTTTATGGCAGTAGGTCGCTCTTGAACATGACACTTTGACTTCATCGTTGTGACTATTTGGGTTGGGTTATCTACTTGATGGTCATCATACCATCCATTACTTTTGTTTGGGGTCAATGCTACCAATCCGTTCAGTGTCACCGACATGTTGAACAGAAGTCACTCAGTTTAAAATTCATCCTTTGTAATACTCATAAACCTTCATTTTCATGACTTCCATTCCTGAACCTTGTGTCGTCATTCAAATTCTGTATCCAAAATCATTACACTAGTTTCGTTTCATTGATCTGGGATACATCAAGGCCCTCCTGTGACGAGTCGCTTCTTGTCGACATCAGCACATTATCCAAGAATTTGACTTAGAAACACGCTTCCAGTACCTTGAGGATTGCATACATCAATGGAAGGTTTCTCACTTCCGATGATAGGTTAACATCACTGGCCTTCGACCGAAAGAATTTTTATGGTGTTCGATATCAAAACATGCATTCACACCATGTAGAATGTATATAGTACCTTGAGGATCATTGTCATTATCAGTGATTTCTCTCTCATCTATTAACAACTTACATCATTGGCTAGTAATCAGACGGTGTCTTGCCATGTTCAACTTCATATCACATATTCGCATGGTTAGACTCACACTTGAGTGAACAATTGAATGAGATAGAATACCCTGGATCTAGTTTCATCCATCCTAGTTGCGATTTCAGAAAATGTACCAAATCATCTGTATGATGGATTTCTATTGATGGTCATCCTGTCATGGGTCTATATTTGTAGGCGACTGTCTATGTACTTGTAATGAAAGTTTATATGTTAAGCATGGGTATGCCTTCCATCAGTGGTTCATGAGAAAAAATCAAAATATTATGATAACATGTATTGTAATCGATGCAGGACACCAACCACTTCAGTACCTCCTCATCACATCATAAAGCATATCACTCGACATCATTATTTTTTGACTTCATTCTTTAGGGGGAATCTCTTACAGATCCATTTTGGTACAGCATTCCCATCCTTCAGATCAATACCATTAGGGCTCATCAAACACTAATTTAGTTGCTACATGCCCTAGACAAGTCACCATTTTGAATGCCTCCTTCCCTAATTGTTTTTTGGCTTGAAACGCTCCAGAAATGCCTCCTTGAGGGACTAGCGTAGCCTTGGACAGGGGTAAGTGTGCTTCTGTGTAGGTAGGCCCATCTCAGGGAGCTCTGTAGAGCACTTATGCCCACTTTGACCTACGCTGGTTGAGATTGAGCGAAATTCACATAGGGTTTTTGGAATATTCTTACCCTTTGGAGTCATCGAGAAGATTCCCATAGTTATCATCTCCTATGAGCTTGAAATTGGATAGGGAATGAGTTAAGTAACCTCCTACGCTCTCATCCCTTCCTCCATGGAAGCTAACTCTAAGTTTGGAAGGCCATTCAATACCCTCATTTATGATCAAACCTCCTCCATTTGCCTATAAATTGAGCACTCATCTAGGTGATCATGAGTTGGAATTTGAGAATTCATAAGGAGATACTATTGGTGTCAGAATTGAGAGTATAAGCAAGTTTTGTTATTCGGCCGAAGTGTTTTGATATTCATGTGATGTTGGTTGGAACCTAAGCTAGAAGGGTGATAATGGATTAGGCTTCATGGTTGTAATTCTTCCTTCTACTTAATAAAGTTGTTTACACCTTTTTTCCATATGCTTATCTTGATATATGATGTTTATATGTGTGAATGTATCTGATTCCATTTACTTATAGTCGATAGATCTTTTACTTTGATTGGTTCTCTATCTTTTGTTTATGCTTGCAGGTACTTGTTGAGCGAGTTGAGTTCAAGAAGGAGCGAAGAGAGTCATACAAAGGAGACATAAGGGAAGCGAAAGAACAAGTAGGTCATTTGATTCCCTTTGTATTATTTATCGTATATAGAAAAAGGATAAGAAATTTAAATCTGTTGTTCTAGGTATAGCTACCTGCCTAGGGAATTAGTATTTATCCGTAGATACCAAATTCTTTATAACACTCATCTCACACCATAATTCAACAACGTGCCACCAATTCATATCTTACACTTTGTGGTTGATTATCATTAGTTTTCTTAACTTTTCAGTGATTAGAGCTGAATTTGCTATGATTTTGTAATGTTGGTTTTGCCAAGTTCATCTATTGCAGGGATCCATTATCGAAATTCTTCATAATTCAATTAAACTAGTTGATACATGTTAAGCACATAATTCTTATGGATGAAAATATCATTTTGTGATGAAATGAATAAGAATATTGGGATCTGGATACATGGGGTTTGTTCAAAGTACCCTCATTCAGGTAACCCAGAAAGTGTTTGTCAAAATTTGTCACCATGAAGACTTTATGGTTAGGGGAATCTTAAGTACAGAATGAAGTACAAAATTTTCAGGTTAAATGCATAAATTATGGGTTTGACGGTTTCAGATCAGCCATGGTTTTAGATATTTCAGGTCGAAGAACTATTCATTTCTTTTTCAAGCTATATGGAGATGCAATGAGATATTCTAGATCTCAATTAAGTAATGCATGGTTCATGTGATTTCCCAAGAAAAATTTAACCTAACCAAATTCCAGAAAAAATCAATTGAAATGTATTTTTGTAATTTGTTGGTATATGGCTAAGAACAGATCCTTGAGTTTGGGATCTCAAACTGTAAAATCATAGTATATATTTCGTTCACATAGTACGAGAGAGGGAGTTATAGGTTACACATAGAGGAGTTATGTAGGAGAGGAAGCACAAATATTGTACATTGTACTCTGTTTTTGGATGTATTACTAAAAGGTGATGACATTGTTGTAGCCTTGGTGTCCATTTTATGAATTGAGTTTAGACCTAAAAAACATGGATAGGAAAGGTCGCTTGAACCCATCATGTTTGCAGGGTTAATATATATTATGTAAGTGTGTTTATTCCATTTTTATATTTTTATTTCTTGAAAATGGTTAGAAGTAGATTTAATTGTTTTGTCAATTTATTTCTGCATTCTAGATTATGTAATTGCTTTCTGATTTATGATGTGATCCTGAATTTTTTTTATGTAGGAAGTGTTTTTTTCTTCAGTTATTAGATTTACATTTCATTTCAAAGTTGTTTTCTAAATAGCTTTCAGAATTCCAACACTTCATTTTGTATTCTAGATTTATTTATGTTTTATAGATCTGAGTAGAGGGTAGCAATTTGAGTAGAGGGAAGCGAGTGCATTATTTTTTGTTTCTCTTTGTAGGTTATGGAGTACACGCATAGTCACATTCTGTACTCAGACCACATTCTATACTCAGGATTCATGCAGCTGTGTTTTGTACTCAAAATTGCTCTAGTTTAGTTGATTGGTATAATTTAGTTTGGAAGCATTAGTTGTGTGATTTCAATTCAACCTTCTATGATTTCTTAAGTTGAATTATAGTTACTCACTTGTTGATTTTGTAGTTTATGAAATTAAAGACAATATTCGAATGAATTGCATTGTGTGAGCAATAAGCTTTAGGATTTTACATGTTCAGTTGTTTTGAATCAAATAGAACTCATTTAAATAGCTTGCTCATTAGTTATGAGTAAGTTTTAATTACTTCATCATTTGATTAGAGTTATTCCTTTGTTTGAGCATGTTTTTATCAATAGATTACTTTCAAACTTGGAAAATAAATTCCATACTTAATTTAGGAATAAATTTCAAATTTCATGATGTTAGTTTAGGTTAGATGCTCTGATCCTGCGTTCCCTGTGCTTCTACCTCGAGGCTTATGAGTATCGGATTGATAATTTAATTTTGGAATTATAACACATATAATTTCACTAACACCTTCATTGACCACGATGCTCACTTGTCTACCGAGGGAGAGAAATTGTCGAAAAACTACCATGTCAAAGACATTCCATGGGACAAGTTTTTCATCCCGAAGAAAGAATCATAGAATATTAAATGTATGTTTATTAACCTACTTAAAAGTAAATGGAGATACCTAGTTATTATTCAGTGCTATAATACATATGAAGGTCATTATGGCTTGATTTTATATTACCACATTCAATTTTTTATAATTTTCTGGGTTATAAACTAAACCTACCCTATTATTTGTTGAAAAGGCTCAATAATGTCAAAATTCTGTAAGAGAGTGTTTAAAAAAACCAAAAAGGATATTATTTTACAATGACCTAATCTAAATTCCAGTTTAATTTTGATTATCTCAGTTAGGTGATTCATGGGGGACATTCCTTCATAGAAATAATTTATTGAAGTCTACAACTGATAATGGCAAGAAAATTCCTATGAATATTGATGAAGTTCTGGAGGTTATTCATGTAATTGTAACTGAAACCATAGTCACATCATAGTTCCACACCTAAAAACCCTAGCAGGCTCTTTGATTTAATAATGCATAATTAGTTCACAAACCGAGAGTGCACATGTATTACCTGTAATGCAACTAAAAGGCTTAAAATCATTCTTATGGAACAAAATCTTGACCCTACTTGGCCTAATGATTCCAAGCCTAAGCCAAACATTTCATAGCACAATGTCTAGGATAACCCTACAAATAAAATAGTAAAGCATTAAGAAAAAGTAACTACAGAGTATTAAGTTAAAAGTAACCAATTACCATGCCAAATATCTTACACTAAAAGGAACTTATCTACAATTATTTCAGCTACTGCTACTCTTGTCCAGATAAACATTCCAAAAGAACACATACTTAAAAGAGAAAAACCAAGGCCTAAGTCTAATGAAGATTTTAAAGATAACTCTATTTTCAACAAATTTGATGATGCTACATTTGAATCTAGTGATGATTCTCAAAGTATATAAAATTCCCATAAACATATGAAAATATAGATCTTACAAGAAAAATATATTGTTGTAATTCCTTATCTTAAACATAATATATATGAATTACGACATGAAAAAAATAAGCTTAGGTAGAAAAGTAAATATATGACTGAGCAACACGATAAATAAGTCACTGATTTGAAATAAAAATTACAGCTAATAGATAAGAAAGTAATAATTAAGTCTCGAGGGGTTAATGTTATCATCACTTCTGATTTACAAAATCTATCTAATCCCAAATGAATTATGTTTAGGCTTTTTTTTCATATCTTTTTGGAAGTATGGATATTTGTTAATTAGTTTTGTTAATTTTATAAATCATAGCTACATAATCTAAGATTTTGTAGCCACTGTTTTAGAAAGGTATTTCTTTTATTTATATCCATTTGATATTATACAGGTGTCCTGCACAAGAGTGCAACTAAGTTTGATTTTCCATATTTTATATATTCTATTATTGTTGCCTGATAGCACATGACTTTTTGTTCATTTCAATTGTCAATACTGGTTTTTTTTACGTATATGTCTATGATACCTATAAGTTCAAAACCTATTAGATAAAGATTATTTCGAATATTTTGGTAATCTTCATATTTATTTTGATATATGATAATGTTGTAAGTGTGATATTTCTATATAAATATAGTATTAAACATTGATAAATGGGGATGGAATAGACAAAATTCCCAAGTGCTGATAGTTGAATTTTTTTAAGCGGACTATTGTAATATTTTGATAGTTAATGTGTTTTTATACAAATACCCAGTTGTTTGCATTTCTAGTATTTCATTGTTAGTTGTTTTAGCTTATGTGATTTATTTGACTATAATTCCAGAATTCCATGAGTTTGTAATTATTGTTTCTTTCCCATCTGTGTTTTAGGAAGTTTATGTTTGAAGTATTAATTCATCTTTTCACCTTTTACTAGTTTTGTTTGGCTGAATTACAAATCAAATTATTTCTTATGATTGTCATTAACAAGATTTAGTTTGAGTTTTGTATCCTATGCATTTATGGAATATAATTTATAAATTAAAAATATTACGTATGTGTTATTAACGCAAATTAAATTAGTACTTTCAATCTTTTACTTTTTAACCTTGTGTTTTAATCTTAATTTTTATAAACGAACATCTCTAATTCATAATGAATGAACAATTATTTTGTAAAAGAGAACGTAAAATTAGTTATTTGATTAATTTTATTTTTTTAAACAAGATATATAATTAGTATCTCTGCATTCTATTTCTTTTATGATTTTTATTATAAATTCATTAAAGCAATTTGAGATTTACTTCAAATTGTTTATAAGAGTCAATGACTTAGATATAACTTTTTTTTTAGTTTTTCAATATATTTTCACATTAAAAGTTGATATTATTTTATAGTTTAGAATTATTCTTTTTACTTGTAAATTTTTATTTTTTTTAACTTATGTCTTTGTAACCATTAGAGTTTATTCTGGTGATTATATGGGTTGTATATTTGTGTATAATTGTAAGCCTTTAACTAGTTGTAAATATTAATGTAGTCATACTTAGAAGAGCTTCAATGCTTTCTTTCTTGTAAGGGAAGGACATTTTTAGCTAACAAATCCATTAAAACCATTAAGAACAACCAACCTAGAGAAATAAATTATAAACCAACCTAGATTCAATCACCACCAGACCTTCTTTCAATGAACACTACCATACGCAAACAACATCAAATCAATAATACAAAATTTGTGAAAATGAACCTTACATAGTTATAGGTCACATTAGAATCAAATAATAATGTAACCAAGTGACATACATACTTAGAACATCGAACATCAAGGTTGATAGGAACATTTATGTTATTGATCTCTCACAGAGCTAGTAGATTAACATTATTGCCTAATTTGACCCCTAATGTCTTCGCTTGATCCTTTAGGTAGTTACAAACAACATATCTATTGGGGGTGGCCCTAACTTGGGACTCTAACACCTTAAGGGAAGGAAAACAACCTAGAGTAGGGGTGATTGCATTCCCCATCAGATATACAACATATGGAATTAACACACTTGCGACATTGATGAATGATATCACACACTCTCTCTATGTTGTATGTGTCATGTTTTCGTAATTAACTAACTAACCTTGATAGTTCACTTGTGGATCCTACATCCTTCGTATAACAATTAGGATTTGGAATTGTAATTTGAATTCCTAATCTGATACACCTTTCATATTTGAATGCAAATGTAGTTCCACTGAAATTTGCAAGCCACTTCCATCTTTTTCAGGTGCAAATTGTTGATTTCATTATTATTTAGATAATTTTGTCTATTAAATTTAGATCGATAGTAAATTTGGTTGCTATCCTTACCATCAAATTCAAAATTATTTTCAAATTTTATAGTCTATATAACTTGTCTATTAAATTTAAAAATATTTTCAAAATTTATGATCTACATAACTAGTAGATATCCTAATAATATTGAATTGAAATTTCAAAAATGCTAATTGATTTTTGATCTCATGTTTCCAAGGACACTAACCCTCAAAGGGACTAGTTATGTAATTTTAAACATAGGTAGGTCATTACCTCAAAAAATTAGCTTTAGAAATGATATTGTCTTATTGTCGTGATAGAGATGTGTATATGAGATGCAATTTTTAAGAATTATTTATTTTTGTGATTCAAAGTATCTTAGATATATCTATATATTTTGTTTTATTCTAAATGAACTTCTCTGTTGCGAGTCATTTCATTTTGATCATAACATTATCATATTTTAATTTTAATGAGAAAAATACTTAAAAATGCTATAGCACTATGTGAAACATAATAATTTAATGATGAAAAAATAATGTCACAATTAACTTACAATTATAAATTATACATTATATTTAAATTAGATTGTATTATTTATATTTTAAAACATTTCATAGAGATTAATATTTTATTATGTATTTAATAATAATTTAATTATTATGTATTTAATAATAATTAATAATTAAATTAAAAGATTTGAAATCCAATTCCGAACAAAATACATTTCTTGATATAATTAAACATTTTAAAATAATAAACTATAAAATTATTGAAATAAAACCCTAAACCCCTTTCGTTAACCTTAAACATTCAACCTTAAAATATCTTACTTTGTGGTTTGGGTTGTAGCCAAAACTCATATGGCCGTGGATGTGAATTTATCCTTTTATTTTTAGTAAAGACAATTGCAAATTGTTCTCTCATATAACACGATGTGTCCTAAGGTAAACACAACTATGGTTTTTACAGTAATATTAGATTATATCCTTTTTGAATTCATGCTTGCGTACAAGCATCTTCTTTGTTGTATAAAATTATGCACCCTAGTTATGTATTTGTTATAAATGCGTGCATCCATGAACAAATTTGGCTATATATTTTCCATAAGCCCTTGGTGACTCCTATCGTGGAAGTCTGTCTAAGGTTTTCTTTACGGCACTATTCATAACTTGCCAAGGATTCCACGGTCGATGGCTAATTGACGAGGTTTCTTTCCCCAAGGTTTTCTTTACGACCCTATTTATAACTTGCCAAGGATTTCATGGTCGATGGCTAATTGACGACGTCTCTTTCCCCACCACACACCTATGTCTCACCAACGGAAATAACTTCTACTTGTATTAGATAAGATTATTTATTGTCATATATATATAGTCCTCTTCAACAATCTTTCAAGGGTTTGATTTTAATATAAATGAAATACCACTAGGTAAGTTTGATTATTGTATATTTATGTTTTTCTTACCACCTGAGTATAGCTTTTAGCGTTTACTTCAGATAATATTATATATTTTTATTTGTTTTGCCCACTTATAGAGTGGACACAAGGGATATTTCGTGAGTGGGGTATCTTTTCTAAATTTGTTAATTTTTTACTATTTTATATTATTACAATTACATAGCTGAATTTTTTTCCAATTGGCAATCAAATTTAATCTTCTAGCAATGATAGATAGATTAATAAATGTAATGTACAATAGAAGATAATTAAGAGAAATAACAAGAGACATAATATTTTAATTAAAGATGATGGAGTAACTGCACAAGGAAGAAACCCTTTCAAGTTCTTCTTCTATTAGATTGTCGTAAAATGTTCAAGAGGGAGATATAATGATTCAATTCAAAGTCTACAATTCTACCACAGACAACAACAATCGAAGATGCTCTAACGAGTCCACAAGTAAATGGCCTAACCGCCTCAAAGGAGCTCCATCAACAATCACAATATTCAGCCTACTTTCTAGTCAAACTTTAGTTAAAATAATTCCAAACAACTCAATCAAACTGAGTGAGAGGAGAGAGAAGAACTCTATCGTCAACTTTAGATTCCAAAAATGAATGTCAATAGTGAATTGTAATGCCCCTATGTCACTACGTTTTAAACATTTACTATTTTAGGACATTGAACTATTGTTGGATTTAATGGAAATTTTGTCCATGGAGAGACTTGTGTGATGATGTAAATTATTTTATTATTATTCGAATTGATAAATAAATTACTTGAAATATTCATGAATGAGAACAATAGTTTATAAGACTTCTTGATAGCGTAGAAAAAATTGTTGGTGGTCATGTCAAGTTGATGGACCTTCCCTTAAAATCTCCTAAAAATCCCTAGGAGAAAATACTTAAAAGAAATAAAATTAACTTAATGGGAGAGAAAGTTATAAAATAAAACAATCTATGAATCAAAAGGGGGATTATTAGAGGCAAGAAAGTCTTGGCTTGGGGGAATTGTTGGAGATAGTTCGTGGTTTGGTGAAATGTGCTTCATTCCTCAACATTCCCCAAGTGATTACTCTGATTAGATATAGTTTTGTTTATATTTATATTTTATTTGTTGATTATGGAATTTGGGTAGTGTGGTGCAATTATTGAATAGGATAAATGTTTTCCAAAAAAATTAGGGGCTAATATTAGGAGGTGGACTAATTTTCCATGCTTTTTTTCCGAAAAATTGATTCTTCCAAATTTTATAGGATATAATTATTTTATCTTTAAAATCACTTAATTTTATAGAGAATGATATAAAATCATTAAAAATTTGAATATTTTTAGAAAAATATATCCAAATATTTACACTTTGCATATTAGAAACTAGTATCATTTGCCAAGGTTTCTAAACATTAAGAAAAATTTAATTCTTTAAAATTTTTCTTTAGTAAATATTGCATACATCTACTTAATTATGCATATCATAGTTCTACCCACATAGAATAGAATAAACGTTATTTTAAATAATAACTCCGATGAAATATGTCAATCTAAACTATTTCGTATTGGATAAAATAATATTATTAGATTAAAAATTCTGAATTTATGTTCTACTCTAGATATTATTTCTAGAGAGATGGAATAATATAACGCACATTATGGTTATAAGTTATAAGATATAGTTCTGGAAACAAACTCAAGAATATGCATAGGAAGATATCATAGTTTGAGTATATATTAAATGTGAACTAGAAATAGATACCTAGAATTATGATAAAATTGTGCATAGCTATTTATTCCATTCCTATTCAAACATGTTGAGCTAGAGAGATAAAACTCTGAAATATACAAAAGGGTGGAAAGTGTATGACTTTGGTCAGAATTATCAATCAAATATGAACGAGGATAATGGAATGCATATAAAAAATCACATAAGATCTTTAGTTTATAATGTGGGAACGCTATTAAGTAGTATACACATAGTTACTTAAAAGGATCTATTTATTTACGATGTTTTAGTAAAGTATAATAGATTATACATAATATCTATGCAGGAAAAACATTTTTTGGTGATATCCATGTATCCCTATAGGAGTACTTGTAACTATGTGATAGTTGAAAGTCAAAATGAACTGGGTTGTTTTAAGTACAAAATGAAAACTTAAAAATTAATTAACTCAAAAGGATGGCATGTAATAACCCTTTCCCGGAAGGAAACGTGAAATATGATTATTAGAATAACTATATGTATATTTAATGGTTATGATATTTTTGTAAAGAGCATAAGAAATTCTACGATTCCTTAGTCACTTTCAATAATTATTTTGACGTTAATAACGTGTAAGAAATAAAGAAATGATTGGTTTCAAGTTCCTTATGCACTTTCAATAATTATAATAACGAGTAAGAAATAAAGATGTAATTAGTATCAAGTTTTTGGATGGTATGTTATTTACATTTGAGAAGGAAATTCAATGAAATGATGTATATATAAGTCTAGATCCATCTTAAATTTAGATCTATCAAACATCGAGAGAGATTTAATTTCTCGAGATGCAACTTATTTTTTGAATGCGAAATTTAAGGAAGGGATTTCACCTCGAGAAATTTGATCCTTCACGAAACTTATAGATCTCGGGTTAAGATGGATCTAGGTTGGTTATGTAATACTATATAATATCTATATTGGTATCCACGTGTCTCTTTCTTATTCCTTCTCTCTATCTCACCTCGCAAACATACACATTCTCTCTTTATATCTATCTATCTCTCCCTCACTCTCTTCCCATTCTTCTTATCTCTCTTCCCATTTTCTCCCTCTCTCTCCTCCCTCTCACTATCCTCTCTCACTCTCTCTCCATTTAACCCTGGAACTCCCTCTCGCTCTCTAACATTCTCCCTCCATGTATTTATTCTTCCTTCCCTCTCTCCCCCTCCAACTCCAACTCTCTCTCCTTCTCTCTCTTTCTTCCTCTCTCACCATTTCTCTCCCACCTCCCTCTATCTCCTCCCCTGCCCTTATCTCTCTCTATCTCTCTCTTCCCTTCAACTCTATCACTACATTCCTCCCTCTCTCCTTCTCCCTCTCCCCTACATCTTCATCTCCATCTCTCTCTTCGCCTTCTCTCTTGTCTCTTTCTATCTCTCTTCCCTCCAACCTTGTCACTATCTCCATCCCTCTTTCCATCCCTCTCTCCCCTCCATCTTTGTGCCTCCATATGTATCTTCCCCCTCCCCCTATATATTTCCTCTCCTCTTCATTGTCTTCCTCCCTCTCGTCTCTCCATTACTCTCTCTCCATCTCTCCCTTGTTACTCCCTCTCTCTATCCACCTATATCTCTCTATGAATTTTTTCTTTCCTCCCTCTCTCTCACCCTCCCCTCTTAAATTTGTCCCCATTGTATTTTGTTTACAAAAGTATATAAATTAAAAAACTTAACTGGTTATAAAATATTGAACCTAGATTTTGGATCAATCATGTAAACTAAAATACAATAATGAAATACTTAAAAAAATCATGTAGGCTCTTTCCTTTATTATTGTTAGCCACTTTGCTTGCTCCCGTCACTTATATGCTTAGTTAGGATGGATCTATAATGGTTTCTAAGAAAATTATTTATATTATATAGATTTTAGATCTTTATATATAAAAGTATTCTCATTTTTAACTTTATTGAAACCTTAATTTAATTTATATAGGAATATATTTGTAGTCATGAGGATACAAGGTTAAGATATATCTCAAAAACAATTATAACTTTTTCCTTTTAGATTCAACTAAAAAAATGTTATAAAATTAAATTAAATTAAAATACTTTTATTGTGAAATAAGTTACGGTTTTTGGGCATGTGGTATTGATAACCCATGGTATTGTACCAAAACCTATTTAAAAGTTAATAATATCCATGTTTAAGAATCTTCTCATATTGTTATAAAATATTTTTATTTTGAAATCAATTATGAGTTTTGGGCATCTCGTATTGGTAACCCATGGTATTGTAACAAAACCTATAAAATATTTTGATTGTGAAATAAGTTATGTTTTTTTGACATGTGGTATTGATAAGCGATGGTATTGGAAGAAATCTTACTTACAAGTTAATAGTATCCATGGTAAAGTCGAGGTATATATTCATGATAATGAATATTTTCATACTATTATAAAATATTTTTATTGTGAAATAACTTATTTATTTTGGGCATGTGGTATTGATAAGTCGTGGTATTGGTCCATGGTATTGTAACAAAACATATTTGCAAGTTAATAATATCCATGGTAAAGTGGAAGTGAATATCCATGGTTAAGAATATTTTCATACTCATATAAAATATTTTGATTGTGAAATAAGTTATGCATTTTTCGGAATGTGGTATTGATAATTGATGCAGCCTAGGCCGCTCCCAGGCCACTTCTACCAGGATCTTCCTCTTAATTTGCATAAAAACATGCATCTCAATTAAAGGGCGCGCCTTTCGGTTCTATCCGACCATAGTTCAAATGCCATTAACGCAATAACGCATGCGCTTCAAGGTGTAATCGTGGTGTATATGTGGAGATTCAACTGAACAACAACTATCATTATACATGCGCCTGTGATAACTATTTATACTACCAGCAAACTCAGAATCGATGCACATATGCATCACAACGGACAGCGATGAACATAAACATGCTATCATATATATAAATCCACGCCTCCCATTTACGCAACACCAGGCTATATATATATATATATATATATATATATATATATATATATATATAGATATATATATATATATATATATATATATATATATATATATATATATATATATATATATATATATATATATATATATATATATATATATATATATCTATATATATATATATATATATATATAACAGTTTGGTAATTAAGCACCGGATACAAAGGTTAAACCTTCAATTCAACCTGTACATACATCGCTATATACCTCCACGGAATCAAACATACAGCAGCATATAATAATGAACCTTCAAAAGGTTATTAACATACGCATGCAACAGAGATATCCATCCACTCTTCCGTTGCGTTCGTTCTTAATTGGATATGGCCGACAGTTAAACCCGTGCTACCATATAAAACTATAATACTGTGCCATTTAAAGGTCTCGAAAACTCTAGAGTGTTCTCATTCGATCCTCCTTGTTATAACCAGAACTTGTTACGTTGCTCTCGTTGCAAATTATATTAATATATCCAAGCCTTTACTTCTGGAATTGCCCAACAATGACTGTATGTACGCAGTCCTTACTACGAACCGTCTACACGCCTAAAACCCTGGATTCTATTCTTTATAACCAGCGTATCATCAGTTAACAGGCGCAACTCTTCCAGCGTTTTATGGAAATGATTCAGTGTTTAATATACAGCAATATGCAAGCGTATTACAGAGGCCCTATTAATAATAGATCGCAAAGCGCAATTCAAAAAAAACATCTGCAACCTCAATCTAGGCAAGGCAGATTAAGAGATAAATGCTGGAACACACAGGCGTAATTATTCATTGCTTCTTAATAAGCCATTCATTCAGGATTCAACTAATCACAAATCAACATATAAAACCAGTGGACTTAAGGAACGCTCCAACTTAGTGCCAATTCCACGCCTTTCTCATGAAATCAATAATATATGTGTACATCTGAAACATTGGTTACATAAAAACAAAAGAGACTACTTACAAACTTGTTCTTACTGGCCAGATATGCAAATCTATGGCCCTTTTACAACTGCCAGAAGGCTCCCAAGGAGAACCTTGCACACTCCTCCCTCCTCACAATTTTTCCTCTATTTTTCTCTCAAAAAACCCCTTCCTATTTACACACTGAACTAATTAAATGCTCAATCCCCTTAATATCTCCACACCACTAGAATATCTCAACAACCCTATTATCTAGAATCTTATCCCTTCATATCCTTAACCAATTCTCTCATATCCTCTTAATTAATAAAAGGATATTTACAAAATCCTCACCTTCTCCTATTTTAATAACAAATTAATTAATAAAATATTAAAATTGTCACACCCCCTTTATCACATATTTACAAATGAAAAGATGGTCTTGATGCTCCTGCATCAGACTCCCAACGTTGAATTTAAACATGATCACCTCATCATGTGTTCGGATTTGTGTTTGCCTAGATCCCATATCTTGTGCTGTAACTTTCTACTTGTCGCTGCTTCTTTCTGATATTCTTCTCCAGGTTTCCACACTTTATGCTGCATCGCTCCACTGGCTGTGCTTTTGCAATCTTTTTTTGTCTTTCTTTTGTTGTCGCTCCTTTTCTTTCTTTCGGCTGTCTTTCTCTGGGATGTCTTTATCATTAATCTCCTTATCAACTCAATTTCTCTGTCCAGTATGTCCTCTGTCTATTGATTGTTTCCATCCCTTGATTGCTGAACTCTCATTCTTGCTTGTTCTTCACCGTTACTGCTGTTTTGCACCTTTTCTGCTACTGCTAATATAAATGTTGCCTCACATGTTGCCCTAGCTGTCACTATGAATGTTGCGGCCTCCCAAACTTCCTTTCCCTCTGCAATTTCATCTTGATTATCATTTATGACAACTGCTTTGTCATCCTTCGTCAGCAATCTATCCTGGACATTCATCCTCTGTTCTTCCAATTTCCTCCTTTGAAAATCCATTTCTCTATATAACTCAATGATTTTACTTGGAGTGGACTTTGGAAATTTTACACGATCTTCCATTTCCTCACATGGTCTTTCTTCTGCTAAATCTTCCTTAACATCCTTCAGTAGATGTTCTTCTTCTTCTTCCAAACCTGCAATCACACACAAATCATTAGTTTTAAAATCACAAGACCTTACGGTCTTGTTTGATGCTTCAGTCATCAAATCTTTGGGCTGCTTCGAATCATTCATATGATTCAACTCCTCTAGCTCTTCATCACTTTCAAAAAGTAATGGTCCACTCTCTGGGTAACATATCGAAACTTCAACATCTTCCTCAGCATCTTCCTTTTGTTGTAGCTCAACTGTTTCGAGCTTCTCTATCCTCTGTCTGGCATCAATAACCTGTTCAAGTTCCCTTAGTTCCTTTATCAACTGCATATTTACCTGATGATTCCACTTCTCTTGTAGTCTCTGCCATCTCAACTTCTTTCTCATGACATAACCACACTTCTGGTCTTCCTCATTTCTTTGCAACATCTCCATTAATACCTTAAGTTGAACTGTTATCTCAGCCTTCTCCCTCTCATATTCCTCTTTGCTTAACTTTCTCTGTATGCCAATTGCCTTGGCATCCTTCTCCTTTTGTCCTCTGCTGTGGTTTATTTCAGAACCTTTGTGACGACTGTCACTAGTCATCATCCTTTCCATCTCTATGAGTTCCTCACTCACTTTACTATGAGTTGTACTAAAGCCTCTTCAGCAGCAAGTCCTATCTTGCTGCCACTTACCTCACCAAGCCCTCCTCACTCGGTCTTTTGGCAAGAAATTGGTTCTCTATCTCCAGAACCTCCTTTGAGCACTTTTCTTTGCTCTTCCTGGCTTCAACTCATCTGCCTGTTCACAACTGTCTTCCTTATCCAATCTCTATTGGATTTCCTCAAGGTTCTGCCACACCTATGCTTTCACCAGTTTTCTGTTAGCAATTTTAAACATGTCTTCTATGGATTTTCCTTTTGGGAGTTGCAAAAATACTTCTGCTTTAATGCAAAGACTACAATCTTCAAATTCAAATAAACCCAGATCACCTTACCTTCAAGATCTCAGTCTGATCTTGTCTTTTCGTTTACCTGTACTTCAATCTCATCACTCCTGCAGTTCTGTCCAGCAAATCTTTATGCTTCCTCTGCAAAATTTCACTGTCAATCAGATTTTAAAATCTGATCCTCTCTTCCAACCTTCTGGCTTGATCTGGCAAACTTTAGCTGTCAGCAATAATTCCTTCTTTGCTGAGTTTCTTCTTTGCTTGACTGTCAGATTAAAATCTGATATTCCCTGTCTGCATGCACATCTGCTGTCATAATTTATCTCTGCACTTATCGCCTGCAAATTTTCAATCACTCATACATCCCATATCGAATTTTACAGAATTCTATTCTATTCGAATGCATAATAATGCACCTGCAACTAAGCTCAATCCACCGAATCTCAAACAACAGTCTTCAATATACATATAAATCAATATTCTTTACTATTAAAACGCCGAACTACCAGAAATAAAACCTCTGTTTCTCTTAACATCAAACTGGGTTTTTCCTTGTTCCATCTTGGCGCAGCCCACTGCATTCCATTTCCAACGCATAAAAGGTAACACCCATCGGTTTCAACAAAACAGAAAACAATTTTCTCAACTGCGTTAGTGTTGTTGCAATTAACCCATAAACACAACCATTTCTCATTGAATCAACCGATACATTTTGTTTACATCTGTCACAACATAAAAAAATATCAATCCGTGAACCGCTCTAATATTACACGTCTAGACAACGCTTTCCACACATGTAATTTTTTTAACACCACTTCTCAAACATCTGTAGTTTTGCGGTTTTTTATCTTTGCTGGCCTGGAACACGTGGTACCAAACTTCGGCGTCCATTAACTTGGAATCCTGCGCGCTTCCTCAATCTAATTGCTGGAATTTGTTGTCCGCCACTATTGAGTACTCCGTCTATTCTATCGCCACCGATCACTCCTTGCTGCACAGCAGTTCCAATCAATTAATTAAAATCACAACTGACACTCAACAGCTTCCAGGATTGGTTGCGAGATTTTAGGGATCATGAAACCACAGTTCGAGCTGATTAGAGAATTGACAACGGATAAGTCTGCATGTCATTAACACGAGTCATATACATTCCATTCAGATCGCCGAGCCATCATAACACGTTGGCGCAAATACTATTTGTTTTTTTCATAACCAGTGATGCAACAGAGTTTAGCTTTGGCGTCCTTTCCCAAAGGATGATCTCCAGTTTTCAACACTTCTCAATAAACATTCATACAGAACCGAGCTCTGATACCACCTGATGCAGCCCAGGCCGCTCCCAGGCCGCTTCTACCAGGATCTTCCTCTTAATTTGCATAAAAACATGCATCTCAATTAAAGGGCGCGCCTTTCGGTTCTATCCGACCATAGTTCAAATGCCATTAACGCAATAACGCATGCGCTTCAAGGTGTAATCGTGGTGTATATGTGGAGATTCAACTGAACAACAACTATCATTATACATGCGCCTATGATAACTATTTATACTACCAGCATACTCAGAATCGATGCACATATGCATCACAACGGACAACGATGAACATAAACATGCTATCATATATATAAATCCACGCCTCCCATTTACGCAACACCAGGCTATATATATATAACAGTTTGGTAATTAAGCACCGGATACAAAGGTTAAACCTTCAATTCAACCTGTACATACATCGCTATATACCTCCACGGAATCAAACATACAGCAGCATATAATAATGAACCTTCAAAAGGTTATTAACATACGCATGCAACAGAGATATCCATCCACTCTTCCGCTGCGTTCGTCCTTAATTGGATATGGCCGACAGTTAAACCCGTGCTACCATATAAAACTATAATGTTGTGCCATTTAAAGGTCTCGAAAACTCCAGAGTGTTCTCATTCGATCCTCCTTGTTATAACCAGAACTTGTTACGTTGCTGTCGTTGCAAATTATATTAATATATCCAAGCCTTTACTTCTGGAATTGCCCAACAACGACTGTATGTACGCAGTCCTTACTACGAACCGTCTACACGCCTAAAACCCTGGATTCTATTCTTTATAACCAGCGTATCATCAGTTAACAGGCGCAGCTCTTCCAGCGTTTTATGGAAATGATTCGGTGTTTAATATACAGCAATATGCAAGCGTATTACAGAGGCCCTATTAATAATAGACCGCAGAGCGCAATTCACACAAAACATCTGCAACCTCAATCTAGGCAAGGCAGATTAAGAGATAAATGCTGGAACACACAGGCGTAATTATTCATTGCTTCTTAATAAGCCATTCATTCAGGATTCAACTAATCACAAATCAACATATAAAACCAGTGGACTTAAGGAACGCTCCAACTTAGTGCCAATTCCACGCCTTTCTCATGAAATCAATAATATATGTGTACATCTGAAACATTGGTTACATAAAAAAAAAAGAGACTACTTACAAACTTGTTCTTACTCGCCAGATATGCAAATCTATGGCCCTTTTACAACTGCCAGAAGGCTCCCAAGGAGAACCTTGCTCACTCCTCCCTCCTCACAATTTTTCCTTTATCTTTCTCTCAAAAAACCCCTTCCTATTTACACACTGAACTAATTAAATGCTCAATCCCGTTAATATCTCCACACCACTAGAATATCTCAACAACCCTATTATCTAGAATCTTATCCCTTCATATCCTTAACCAATTCTCTCATATCCTCTTAATTAATAAAAGGATATTTACAAAATCCTCACCTTCTCCTATTTTAATAACAAATTAATTAATAAAATATTAAAATTGTCACACCCCCTTTATCACATATTTACAAATGAAAAGATGGTCTTGATGCTCCTGCATCAATAACCTATTTTTTACATGTTAATAATATCCACGATAAGGTGGGGATGAATATCATGGTTAAGAATTTTTTATTGTTATAAAATATTTTGGTTGTGAAATAGGTTATGGTTTTTGGGCACGTGGTATTAATAAGACATAGTATCGAACCATGGTATTGCAACAAAGGTTATTCAAAAGTTAATAATAAAATAAAAATATAACAAATTAAATTTTATTATTTTTGTTACTTTAACCTTTTATTATTAAATGAGCCAACATTTAAATGTTTACACTCATCGTTGATAGTAAGTTTATATTAATTTTAACTCTTTATTTATTACTTTTAACTTTTTGTTTATTACACTTTTTATTTATCCTAAACAACATTTAAATGTTTACCCTCATCTACCATATCATTTTTTTATATTTTATATTTTAATTGAACTTAAATTTAAAATTGTTAATTACATTATATCTATACATCTCACCTATACTGCATTAAAATTGTTTACATAATTATATTATATCTATACATCTAACCTATACTAGATTATGCCTCTACGCAAAATCATAAAAAAAAAAATACTTGAACTACTCTCGTCTATAAAATTTTATATTTGCCATTATTAAAATAAATAGTTTGAGAGATATATTAACATGTAACGCAGGCTAAAATGAAACCCATATATATATAAATAAAGAGTTTAAGAGAAAGTCGAATAAGAAAAATGGGGTGTATTTTCAATAGTAAAGATAAATGAAAGTTTTCCTTTTTCCAAAACTCTTTAGGTCTAAACAAATCTCCGTCGCAATTACATACAAGATTCTTCAATAAGAGAAAGCTCGGTGTTGAAATAGTACAAACCACTATCTGAGACACTAAAGGAATAAGGATTATATAATTTATAACAGCCCAAGTCTGAAGAACGTAGTGTATAACCTTGTAAAGGCTTATCTATAGCTACAGAAAAGCATGACCATGATCTACGCTACAACCATATCATCCATCTACGGTGATGTGTTGTGTTGTGATACTTCATAGAAATGGGAGAAACATAAAGTGCAAACCTGTAGGCATAAGAAGTCATGAATTTTTCTTTTGGAAAGTACAAATGCTTCTGCATTATCAATCCCTACTTTCACTTCCACTTTAGACAACATGCCTGTATCCAAAACAAAAGGATAAAGGTTATAAACTTAAAGGAGGGACTCTAATGCATATTGAAAAATGCCGTATTGTTTGGGACGCAAATTATACCCGATATTGGAAAATAGTTATGCAACTTTCTTTATCGGAAACCAAAACATAAATGTAATAATAAAGTAATAAAAATAGCAAAACTATTTTAGAGGAAATAACATCAACAATAAATCATATTTCAATTCTTTTTAGTCATTTCATTGTTTTGACAGAACTAACAAAAAAAACGAGCAAAGGGATAACCTCGTGAGATACCAAAAGGGACGCTCTGAGTCTCTATTCGTTACAAAATTAGAGATAAGTTTTGTAAAACTTAATCAAATAAAAGGATAGGAAAAACCCCATTTTCAATAAAATCGTGGTAAAAAATTCCATTTAAACGAATTATGGAACTAGTTGATAGAATAGATATATGAAAAACAAAGGGATTTGATACCAGATATGTAGCCAGAAAGATACATGGAGTGTCAAATCCCTTAGAAATAAACATAATCCTCACCGAACGTTAAAGAAGATTCTTTATTTATATCCATGGGGTTAGGAGACTCACATGGAGGACACATTGTATGACTAGATAAATCCAATAAAGGGTCTCCTCTAATTATCCTTGAGGGAAGAGAAACATTACCTCGTTCCTTTCTCCCATCGTCGTGAGAGTTGAGATAGACTCCTTTACCGTTCACTCCTGCATTGAAAAACAAAATGCGATTTTGTAACACCTAAACACTAAACTTACCAAATAAATATGAAAATAACAAATAAAAGAATTATTGGACCTTCACTCACCTTTGGCATTGGTTACAACGCTTATCAAATATTACCGAATTATTGATTACATTTATTATTGAGCCCGTAGAACCTAACAGGTTTATAATGTGTGAAATGATATTAGACATATTTCAATTTGGGTATGTAGATTGGGTTTTAATGTGAATAAGACTTGTGGTGATCTCTCTCTCCTTGCCCCGACTTTGATCTTTTGGCTCTTGTACACGAAGAAATGTGGCATAGAACTGTTAGGTTCCTATACCAATAGGTGTCATTTTTCATGATTGACTGGGAAGTGCCAAATATGTTCATCCTTTCCATGCTGCAAAGGTTCCATATTTCAAAAGAGACAGAGAAAATTAAAAAATGTAAAGAGGGTATGCCTTAAAAGAATGATCAGAAGGCAAGAAAATGAATTGGTCAGAAAAAATAATAGAAATTAACCCTAAAGAAAGACAAGGAAAGTGGTCAGTCAAAATGCCACTGCTACCTTATTTGCAAGTCCACAATGTGCAAGTATTGTTGTTTTCACACTTGATGGGTGGCCCAACAGTGCAATCTAGACCATGCCATGTTTAAATTGTTGTTGTAGAATAGAGAAAAAGTGCCTGTCCAAACAGCTTAAGCTTGGCAGATGAGTAGCTAGGTAGAGAAATGAAGGAGCCCAACTGTTTAATCTGGGTCCTTGGAAGAGATAAGAGTACACTTAGATAGGAGAGCAGTCAAAAGAAAAGAAGATAATCAGGGTCTGCAAGTCTAAGTGCACCCACTCAGGAGGATGAAAAAATGTTAGGTGTATTAGGCTGGGTAGGTAGTTAAGGTTGCAGAAGCAAGGTTTTGATCACCTCATGTATTGTCAATCAGAGCTCCTCTCATCAATGACAGAAGTGTCAAAGCAGTTATTTTAATGGCAGAACTTTGGAAGAATGACTAATTCCCCTTCTATTCCCCCATAAATCACTCACTAACATCCCCTTGAGGACCTTGGGATCTGCCTAACCAGTCCTGTTATCACTTCATTTTTGTAAAATACTAAGTCAAGTTTTGACTTTCTTCAATGAAAAGAAGCCAAATTTCTTGTGTAAAAATCATTTCCCCAAATTCCATTCACTTCTTATGTCTAAGTTTCAGTCCATAAAATTAACCTCTGCCCTACTTTTTCACCTCGCAAACTCATATTAACTTCTAGTTCTATTTATATAGCTCCCTAACCTATGCTCCTATCCCTATTGCTACAAAAAACTATATAAAATTCCAAAAAATAATAAATATTCCCACCCCATGGCACTATAGCCTTATAATGCAGTCTTGGGAAATAATAGTCCATCTGGGACTATTATGAACCCTTCCACGTCTTAACCTGGAGTTAGTTTAACCTCTGGTTAAATTAACAACCACCGGCCACCTCTCCGCTCATTAAAATTTGTTACTACACGCTTCACGTTCATATTTTAAAGTTTGGTGTTTAAATGTTTATTAAACATTAAACTCCTCTCCAGCGCATATAACACATATAACCCGCTTTCCAAAGGTTTGAACCCCCCGCCACATAAATAAATCAATATAATATATAGCGGGCCCCCATACATTAACCTGCCGCCAGCTCCGCGCTCCGTCGGCCCTCCGATCCGCCCTCCCAGATCCAACAGCCTAGGTGGATTTCGGGGCACCCCCGACACACGGGAGTTAGCGTCTGATAGCACAGCGGTTTTGCCATCGTACAAAGGACGCGTGTCCGCCTTTTCTTGTTTCGAGAGGGCTCTGACACTTACCGCTCTCGTACAAAAGGCGGTCCGATAAAGCTGTAAACCGCCTTCTGTCTTGTGCCACGTCGTCTCACTGATGTCACTACCACATCACCCTGCTGTACTGCCATGTCATCCGCCACTTGTCCTCTGCTGACGTCACTACCACGTCACCCTGCCGTACCCGGGACCCGCTGATGATGTCATGCTGACATCATCACAGGAAAAGCGCAAAGGGCGAGAATTGCATCAAAAAATGCCTGAATCGAGAAACATAGGCAGTTTTTGATGCGCGATTATTAGCGCTAAGAAAAATTACTCAGAAAAGGGAGCTTCCTATTTGTTTGGCTACTTGCAAAACCCAAAATTTTGCAAGAGGCAATGCTAAAAACTGAGAACTAAAGAAAAACAACACGCAGAGGGAGTCAAGATATGACTACGGAAATTTTATAAAAAAAAGCCAAGTATGCATACCGAGAGCAGGATAACAAAGCAGTGACTCAGCAAAGCACCAGGGCAGCAGGCCCAAAAAACGCAAATTAAAAGCACAGCCTCAGCCGACTCAGTTGATCCCAAAAGTCTAAATTCTCTGACAGAACGGATAGCTAGTACCCTAAATATCTACTGCATCATTTACTCTTTCATCTACTATTCCTCAAGAGTTGGTAAAAAAGTTATGAGTTATTAACTCATCAGCTAGATATTTTGTAATTCATTTTTTGTATATATACCTCCCCACAGAACATATTTGGGGTTGGTCGTTGGTGATTTTCTCTATAAGACACTGCACTGTAAATTCTCAGACTTTATAATAAAATGGCCGGTGAAGTTCATGGTCTCTGCACTGTCTAGATGTGAAAGTAATCAACTGTGTTATGCTACAGAATTCCTGTGTCGTTTAACGGAACAATAAGTTTTCCTAAACCATGTTTTGTCTTTTCTTTGTTTACAAAATTCACATATATGTTTCATAATCTTAGAAACAGAGAAGAAGAATAGCTCAGGACTTGTTTAAATACACCCTCTGCTCAATCACTGTTTCTAATTATGTTTTCTTCGGAATTGGTCATAAATATGAATTCTTAATTGCTCATGTTTGCACTAATTCTCTTATTATGAATGCTGTTTAGGAATTCTTAATTGCTCCTAGATAATATTCTCACACTTTCCCTCTATCAGCATAGTGAAAGATCCTTGACTGCCTTTCATTCCCTGATTTCATGCTATCATATCTCAGATTTCAAGGATTGTTCCATAGATGCCTATCTGGCTCTGTAGCATTACATTTTTGCATGAAACACTTTCAACGGTACACCACCATTGACTCCATTGCCCAATAGTTTAGACTGTCCTGAGACTGCATCCTAGATCTGCCTGAAATCATCATCCAACCAAACTCAAAACAAAACCCTGTGCATCATAACTAGCCTAAAATTACACCAAAACAAGGTTAAATCATAAAGAGAGAGCCCACTCTGGTTGCAGTTAGGCTAGTACCTATAGCTAAAATATTGGTTAGTAGTTACCTCGGCCGTATTCCCTTTGAGGAGCTTAGGGAACAACCTGAGTGATAACATCATTGGCGACTCCGCTCGGGAACTTGAATAAATGTTTGTTACTACTGTTTATTTTCTAAAACTACAGATGGAGCCTGAAGCTAGCCAGATAGCCTTTGAAACTGTCTTTTCCTTGCATTAACAAGAGTAAATAAAAGCTGCTTTAGTCAATCTCCAGCCTAGTTTTAGTCTTTAAACAACTGTCCCAAAGGCTTAATCAGTTTCCCCGTTTCAAACTCATCGGAAGGAAATTCAAGCTCCTATTTTTTATTAACTTCCTCTTTCTTCAAAATGTTTTACAAGTTTAGATCTAATCTCTGATGGTGGACAGGGATCAAACATACCAAGGTTAAAATCATCCACCTGGCGACTCCACATCATTTTCACAATCAAGACTCCACTGGGGAAATGGAACTGAAAGAACTCTATAGAAAGATCAGTCTTTTGGTTTGGATTGTTATCCAAGACATTGTGTTCTTTCTCATTGACAAAATTTTTCAATGTGTATTGTATTATAAAAATGATTTTAGATTGAATTTTTATTATCTTCTTTCCAAAAATGTAGACAAAAACTCTCCTTATACATTCGAACAACAATGAAGATCATTTTTCAATTAAGGAGAACCCAAAAATTCAGATAAATCATCCAATCCCTAAACATATTCCACTGCCTCATAAAGTTCTTGATAGATACAAAGCCCTCATTTTGCCTCCTGCACTCAATAATCTACCTAGCAATCATCCCAAGTATCTCCCTAGATTTGATGGAGAGAATGGTGTCACTACCCAAAATCATGTCGAAGTTTTTGAAGATTATCTTAACTTATTTGAAGTGGATGTTGAGGATGTTAGTATTAGGCTTTTCTCTCTTTCTTTGCAAGGCAAAGTCAGGAGTTGGTTCAAAACTCTGCCTCACGCAAGCATCTCAAATCTTGAGCAATTTCTCGAACTCTTCCTTGATAGATGGATAATCAAAGACAATCTCCTCATGATCATAGAAAAATATAATCAGCTAAAAAGACATCCAGATGAGACAGTACAACAACTTTCAAACAGATTCTAACAAATCTATCGTTCAATACCATTGAATATAAAACCTCCCCTTGATTTGGCTCTACTGCATTATCCAAGAGCATTTGATTCAGAGATAGAATTTCATCTAAGAGAGAGAAACCCCTCCACTATGCAACAGATGCAGAACATGGCAGTAGATGTAGAGGTTAATCTGAAGGTTAGGGAGAGGAAGTTGAAAGTAGAAAAAGAGGAAGAACTCGATATCTTGATAAAGAAAGCAGAGGATTTAAAGCAGAAAGTCACAATGAAAGTTGAATGTTTGGATCACCATGACACTTTTGCTCCACAAGAAGAAACGGTTGACATTTCTGAACAGATTTTTACCAATTCAACCAACCATAGATCAGAAAATAGATTCACAGAACAATCTATGGAGGAGCAATCCCGTAATTTACTATGGGCATTCGATAAAATGGCTTCTTTTAATAATGTGCCCAAATATGATCTATATGATGATGATTATGTTTTTCAGATCAAAATTAACCTTGCAGACAAATCAAAAGATAATTTGGGCAAAAACAAAGAGATTCAGGTTCGACAGCTTCAAAGTACTAATCAGCATGTTCACTTCAGCAATAAGAATGAGGAGGAAAGTGTAGAAAATTTTGAAATAAGTGAAGGAACTTTACCATTTTGTTTTGAGTCTTTTCAGTTTATCAAAAATAACTATCATGCTACAAAAAATCAAATATCAACAAGCTTTGGTATTGACCATCTGGAAAGCAATCCAATCTTTGTTCAAAATTTGTCATATCTAAATTTGCAGTCCCAGAATCCCATTGAACATCAGATTGCAGAAAAAGGCTTGGAAGCAGCAACATATGATCAAAAAATCCAAGTTGGTTCCTTGCCCTTTTGTTTTGAATCACCTGAATTATTCAAAGAAAAAGCAGAACAGCTAGTAGGAATCTGTCAAGTTCCATTTGAACCTATATGTAATAAATTACAGCAGTCCTTCCAAACTCCCTATGATCCAACAGCTGACAGGTTGAATGAGGAAAGAAAATCAGAATGCTTCTCCATTAATAGAGCATGAAGGTCCAGATCAGGATGATAATGGTTGCAGTAGACAGGCCCTACAGTCAGTTAAAATTTCATCGCAAACAGCAGCTGAAAGCATGAAGGGTGGTGAAGACCAGGATGATATTTCAGTTTCATGGCATGAAAGCTATCCAAAACATTTGCACAGTTGTTTGATTCAGCTCAGGAGTAGTGTATATATTTTGCAAGATCCTTTTGTACATTTTCTAGATTCAGCAAAGGAGATCAGGAGTTTCCTTATCTTCTCAAAGTTTAACAAAGCCATATTTGATTGTAAGATCTCAGTTTTAAACACCATCAAATACAGGCAGAAAAGGTCTCCGATGTATATAATGCTTAAGTGGTTGCACTGGCTGTTTCATTTTACCTAACCAGCAGTCAGAAAGCTGATTAGGATAAGTAGGTAGGATTTCAGTTTAGTTTGGATAGTAACTTGCTGCAGTTGAAGCCCGAAGAGAAGGCCCTAAGCTCCACAAGTGTGCTGTCATATATACAAATAAAGAAACCCACAACAGGAAAGTTTTAGAGAAGAGTGAGAGCTATGCAGAAGGCCATTTGACCTGCTGTTCTTGACTTTCCACAAGGGAAAGCCATCCCCAAGTGGAGCCACTATTAGGTTCCTATACCAATAGGTGTCATTTTTCATGATTGACTGGGATGTGCCAAATATGTTCATCATTTCCATGATGCAAAGGTTCCATATTTCAAAAGAGACATAGAAAATTTAAAAATGTAAAGAGGGTATGCCTTAAAAGAATGATTAGAAGGCAAGAAAATGAATTGGTCAGAAAAAATAATAGAAATGAACCCCAAAGAAAGACGAGGAAAGTGGCCAGTCAAAATGCCAATGCTACCTTATTTGCAAGTCCATAATGTGCAAGTATTGTTGTTTTCACACTTGATGGGTGGCCCAACGGTGCAATCTGGACCATGCCATGTTTAAATTGCTGTTGTAGAATAGAGAAAAAATGCCTGTCCAAACAGCTTAAGCTTGGCAGATGAGTAGCTAAGTAGAGAAATGAAGGAGCCCAACTGCTTAATCTGGGCCCTTGGAAGAGATAAGGGTACACTTAGATAGGAGGGAAGTCAAAAGAAAAGAAGATAATCATGGTCTGCAAGTCCAAGTGTACCCATTCAGAAGGATGAAAAAATGTTAGGTGTATTAGGCTGGGTAGGTAGTTAAGGTTGCAGAAGCAAGTTTTTGATCACCTCATGTATTGTCAATCAGAGCTCCTCTCGTCAATGACAGAAGTGTCAAAGCAGTTATTTTAATGGCAGAACTTTGGAAGAATGACTAATTCCCCTTCTATTCCCCCATAAATCACTCACTAACATCCCCTTGAGGACCTTGGGATCTGCCCAACCAGTCCTGTTATCACTTCATTTTTGTAAAATACTAAGTCAAGCTTTGACTTTCTTCAATGAAAAGAAGCCACATTTCTTGTGTAAAAATCATTTCTCCACATTCCATTCACTTCTTATGTCTAAGTTTCAGTCCATAAACTTAACCTCTGCCCTACTCTTTCACCTCGCAAACTCATATTAACTTCTAATTCTATTTATATAGCTCCCTAACCTATGTTCCTATCCCTATTGCTACAAAAAACTATATAAAATTCCAAAAAATAATAAATATTCCCACCCCATGGCACTATAGCCTTATAATGCAGTCTTGGGAAATAATAGTCCATCTGGGACTATTATGAACCCTTTCGCATCTTAACCTGGAGTTAGCTTAACCTCTGGTTAAATTAACAACCACTGCCCACCTCTCCGCTCATTAAAATTTGTTACTACACCCTTCACGTTCATATTTTAAAGTTTGGTGTTTAAATGTTTATTAAACATTAAACTCCTCTCCAGCGCATATAACACATATAACCCGCTTTCCAAAGGTTTGAACCCCCTCGCGACATAAATAAATCAATATAATATATAGCGGGCCTCCATACACTAACCTGTCGCCAGCTCCGTGCTCCGTCGACCCTCCGATCCGCCCTCCCAGATCCAACGGTCCAAGTGGATTTCGGGGCACCCCCGACACACGGGAGTTAGCGTCCAATAGCACGGTGGTTTTTCCGTCATACAAAGGACGCGTGTCCACCTTTTATTGCATCGGGAGGGCTCTGACACATACCGCTCTCGTACAGAAGGCGGTCCGATAAAACTGCAAACCGCCTTCTGTCCTGTGCCACGTCATCTCACTGACGTCACTGCCACGTCACCCTGCCATACTGCCATGTCATCCACCACCTATCCACCGCTGACGTCACTGCCACGTGACCCTGCCGTACCCGGGACCTGCCGATGATGTCATGCTGACATCATCACAGAAAAAGCGCAAAGGACGAGAATTGCGTCAAAAATTGCCTGAATCGAGAAATAGAGGTAGTTTTCGATGCGCGCTTAGCGCTAATCGCACATCGCTAAGAAAAATTACTCGAAAAGGAGAGCTTCCTATTTGCTCGGCTACCTGCAAAACCCAAAAAATTTTAAGAGGCGACGCTGGAAACAGAGAACTAAAGAAAAAACAGCGGGCAGAGGGAGTCAAGATATGACTACGGCAATTTTATAAAAAAAGCCAAGTATGGATACCAAGAGAACGATAACAAAGCAGTGACTCAGCAAAGCACCAGGGCAGCAGGCCCAAAAAACGCAAATTAAAAGAACATCCTCAACCAACTCAGTTGATCCCAAAAGTCTAAATTCTCTGACAGAATGGATAGCTAGTACCCTAAATATCTACTGCATCATTTACTCTTTCATCTACTATTCCTCAAGAGTTGGTAAAGAAGTTATGAGTTATTAACTCATCAGCTAGATATTTTGTAATTCATTTTTTGTATATATACCTCCCCACAGAACATATTTGGGGTTGGTCGTTGGTGATTTTCTCTATAAGGCACTGCATTGTAAATTCTCAGACTTTATAATAAAATGGCCGATGAAGTTCATGGTCTCTGCACTGTCTGGATGTGAAAGTAATCAACTGTGTTATGCTACAGAATTCCTGTGTCGTTTAATGGAACAATAAGTTTTCCTAAACCATGTTTTGTCTTTTCTTTGTTTACAAAATTCACATATATGTTTCATAATCTTAGAAACAGAGAAGAAGAATAGCTCAAGACTTGTTTAAATACACCCTCTGCTCAATCCCTGTTTCTAATTATGTTTTCTTCGGAATTGGTCATAAATATGAATTCTTAATTGCTCATGTTTGCACTAATTCTCTCATTATGAATGTTGTTTAGGAATTCTTAATTGCTTCTAGATAATATTCTCACACTTTCCCTCTATCATCATAGTGAAAGATCCTTGACTGCCTTTCATTCCCTGATTTCATGCCATCATATCTCAAATTTCAAGGATTGTTCCATAGATGCCTGTCTCACTCTGTAGCATTACACTTTTCCATGAAACACTTTCAGCAGTACAGCACCATTGACTCCATTGCCCAATAGTTTAGACTGTTCTGAGACTGCATCCCAGATCTGCCTGAAATCATCATCTAACCAAACTCAAAACAAAACCCTGTAGATCATAACTAGCCTAAAATTACACCAAAACAAAGTTAAATCATAAAGAGAGAGCCCTCTCTGGTTGCAGGTAGGCTAGTACCTGTAGATAAAAGATTGGTTAGTGGTTACCTCGGTTGTATTCCCTTTGAGGAGCTTAGGGAACAACCTCAGTGATAACAAGAACTATTCCATGAGGCTGCACTCACCTGTCGACTCGCCAACTTTTGGGCTTTGCATCCATTGATCTGGTCCCATCGATCTCACAATGGAGAAATCTTAGGGTTTAATCCCCTAACTAACTCTTCGAGCTTGGCAGTTGGTTGTCTCATTGTTGCTACTGCTCCGAGGGTTCTTATCGCTCTGCGAGGGTTTGAACTGCTGAGGGTTTCAATCCATCTTTTGATTCTTCTGAGGGTTGCCATGGCAGTGGTGGTTGTCCCTACCATGGCAGGTAACCCCAATGGGTTGGTAGTATATCTTTTCTTTTATCCGTACAGTATGAATGTATTAGATTGGGGTTTCGGTCTGGTACCAATTTTAATGCTTCGCCTCTGCTGCACAGAGATGATTCGAGGGACTTCAGACACTGCAAGGAATAGTTCCCAGGTTTATCTCAGAAGGTGAATCCCATTGCATTTCCCATAGTTTTGCAAGTTCTTCTTCTTGTTTATAGGTTGTTGTTGTCGATTTACACTTTCCTTATGGTCGTTCGGTTGATGACATACACGTCGACTACACAAAGCAGGAACCTTTAACTCTCAAGTAAATGCTGCTCAGATGGCTTCATTCTTTAGCTTATACTGTAATTTTTTGAAGGTTTACTGACTTATTTTCTTCTAGTGTTTATGTCAGGTATTCACACACTGTTTCTCAGTTATTCATTTGACTATGGCCGCTACCCTCAAGGGCTTAAGTGCTTACGAAGACTCTGGTGATTCTTCGAAGTTCGAATCTTTACTTTTGGGCATGAATTTAAGTTATGAAAGCAATGCTCACATGGCTGGAAACAGAGACCAAGTCTCTTGCCGAGCTTTAAGCTAAAACTCACTTGAGTTTATTGTTTTTGGTTTTTAATTATTTAACAATGTGCAGTGTTTATTCAAATACTACGTATGGTACTTTAAATTTTGTGAGAACTCCAATCCTTTAGATGACAGAGAGTTTTAGGGCTTTTCTTCCTAAAGTAGGGTCATGAATTATTTATGCAGTTCCTTTTGAGGTCTTGGTTATGCCGACCCATACTGGTTGTCGAGAACATTTAAATGGAAACGTTAAATGTTTAACTGATTATATTTATAAATTTCTTGATATATTCAACCTGTTATACGTTTTCAAAGGCAATGAAATTATTTTCTCTCTAGCTTGCCTTCGGGGCTGAGAATTCCCTTCGTTTTCTTATTCAAGCATTTGTTGTTTCGATTGACATTTTCTATATTATTCTGGTCAAGATTTGTTCAATATAAATATATTACTTAAAAGCATTTGGTTTATTGTTGTTTCATTAATGCAGTGGTTCGATTTATCGTAGCCTGTACATGTATATGAATAAGGGGTTAACATTCTATTTAAATCTTTACTATATTCTATAGGGTTTTCACAGATTATTGTATAGACCTCCTAATAATATCTCACACCGATTGTCTCACAGCTCTACTGTGATAATTTAACCTTGATATTTAAGAACAGATGATTAATAACGATTGCATGAGAATATTCTTCCATATTTGCTAATGTTATTTGATAATTTCATACTTTCTATAATAAACTATCTATGATTTCATTTATGAGAGGGATAACTTCTACTTCCTGTAATCATGCATTTTCAAGATATTGCTTTCCTGGGGTTATTAATCTATTTAAGAAATTCTTCTAATATTATTCCATACTAACAAGTTCTACTCTATCATTAAATTTGAGCTCCACGGTCTAGCATTAATCTAGAAAGAAACTGCCTATAACAGTTATCTATTCAACCTGCAATTTCCAAATACTTCCAAAAAGTCTCTCCTCTAAGCCATGAGTCTCGCAATGACGTCCCAACCCTCCCCTGAGCACTTTCATTGATTCATAGTTAATATTTCCAACTACAGTCAAGTACCTTGGGCCTCTGGACTCCTGTTCCGTCTCAAGTCCTATACTTCTGCATTGACTATTCTTGAGAATTCTCCCACTGGTTTGTTTCACCAAGCTCTAGGATAGCTCCCCTGGACTCTCTTTTCCTCATCTAAATCTCCCTACAGGGTAGATGGGTAAATATTTTCTATAACTATTTCTTTTAAATAATATAACAGTTTCTATTTTTGTTAAAATATCATTACGAACAATTTAGGTAACCATAAAATATGTTTGTTGGCCTTCGAGCCTCAACCACTTAATATTTAACACCATAATGTAATAAAACTTAAAGTAACAAATAGTGTATATCAACTCAGTAACCTTAGTAATTTTATGCGTTTTCGGGGTGTTACATCTCCCCCCACATAAGAGGAACATCGTCCCTAGTGTTCCCTCTACTTTCAGAAAACAATTTGAGTTAAGCTTTCTGTATCAATTCCTCTTCCTCCGTGGTGGCCTCTTCTGGGCCAAAGTGCTTCAATTGCACTTTAACCTAGATGATGGCTCACTTTTGCAAGGTGGTTCCTCTCTGATTGACAATACGAAGAGGTTCTTCCAAAAACTCTCCTTCCTATTTGACCTGCACAAAAGAAACAATTCAAAGTTACAACCCCATTTTTTTTAAATAGTTTATCCAATTCATTTATCCCACATAACCATTTACCTCAATATTTTCCCAGTTAATGATGTACTGAGGGATATACACATATTTTTTTAGTAAAGACACATGGAGCACATTGTCGATCTGAATGTGGCTTGGTAGAGCAAGCTTATAGGCCACCGGCCCAATTTGTTCCAATACTTGGAAGGGTCCACAGTATTGGGGTGCTAACTTAGCACAACCTCACCACTTTAAGGAACCTTTCAGGGGTTTTACTCTTAAATATATGTGATCCCCCGGTTGAAATTCTCTATATGTCCTATTTTTGTCTGCATACACTTTCTATCTATCCTGGGCCACCCTTAGATTTTGTTGAACCTTCTTAACAATGTCCTCCATTTTTGCTAGCATGTCAGGACCCAATGCTGGCTTATTAATTGGATTATTCCAATCTATGGGCACACTACACTTTCTTCCATACAACATCAAAGGGACTCATGACCAATGATTCATGATGTTCATTATTACATGTAAATTCTACTAAATGGAGATGATTTTCCCACTTTTGTGCCTGCTGCATCACAAACATGTGTAGCATGTCCTCCGGCACTTGATTTACCTGTTCAGTCTGTCCGTCTATTTGAGGATGGTAGGCAATACTGAATTGAATTTGAGTACCCAATCTTGAAAAGAGAGTTTTCCAAAATGTGGATGTAAATTTTACATCCCTGTCTGAAATTACTACCTTTGGTATCCTCTGTAGATGAAAAACTTCCTTCATAAATATGCCTGTGGTTTCCACAGTTTTATAAGTGGACTTCACAGGTATGAAGTGAGCAGTTTTACTAAATTTCTCTACTACCACCATAGTTGAGTCGTGTTGCTTCCTGGTGCGAGGTAAATCGATGATGAAGTCTAACGATATCGTCTCCCATTTCCATTCTGGAATGGGTAATGGTTACAACAACCTACGAGATGATGGTGTTCTACCTTCACTAGTTGACACTCCAAACATTTGGACAAGTATTCTATAACATCATTTATTTACCCAAGCCAAAAATACCCTTTTTTGGTTGTTGAAAACAATTTTTGATAACCTGGGTGGCTAGCACATGGTTTCCAATGAAATTCATCCAATATCAATTGTTTAATAGAGTTTTGATTAGGGACATAAATTTTGTCTTTAAAAGTGAGGATGTTGTTGGAATTTATATTGAAATCTGATTTTCCCTTTTCAACAAAGCTTTCTTTGTCTGCTGCCAAATAAAAGTGTATTTTGGATCCTTAATAGATGCTTCTTTTATGATCTCAGGAATGTTTGAGTATACTTCACTGATTTGGACCTCATCAATACCATGTACTTTTCTGCTCAAAGCGTCAGCTACTCTGGTTAATGAAATTTGTAAGGCTGCTATGATCTGTTAATAGTATAAATTTCTGCCCCAACAAGTAGTGTCACCACATTTTAAGTGCATGCACTACTGTTTTCAGTTCAAGGTCATAAGCCAAATATCATCGTTCATACTCTTTTAACTTCTGTGATTCGTAAGAAATCACCTTTCCTTCCTGTTTCATCACTCCGCCCACACCTTCTTTACTAGCATCCATGCAAACTACGAATGGATTTTCGAGATCTACTACCTTTAACACAGGTGTAGTGGTAAGCAGGTGCTTTAATCTTTCAAAACTCTGGTGACACGTAGCTGTCTATTGGAAAGATGCCCTTTTCTCTGTAAGGAGGTCATTGGAAAGGAAATTTTTGAAAATCCCTCAATAAATAGATGGTAGTATCGAGCCAAACTCAAGAATGATATGATATCAGCGACATTCTTTGGAGTTGTCCATTCCATGATTGTTTTGATCTTTCCTAGGTCCACCACTATTCCATCTACTGATATAACATGACCCGAGTACTGCATCTGATCTTTGAAAAAATCACACTTGCTGAACTTAGCATATAAATGATTTTCTCGTATCATTTGCAATACTATTCTCAGATGCTCTTTATGCTCCTCCTGATTCTTAGAGTATATTAAAATGTCATCAATGAAAATCAACACAAATTTATCAAGGTAGGGCTGGGAAATACCATGTATCACACTCATAAATGTGGCTGGAGAATTTGTGAGGGAAACTGGCAGCACCACGAACTTGTAATGACCATAATGAGTATCATAATGTCATCTTGCAAATGTCCTCCTCTGTTATTCTTATTTGATGGTAGCTGTATCTTAAATCGATTTTCAAGAATACTTTAGCTCCTTGCACCTGATCAAATAGATCATCGATACATGGTAAAAGATATTTATTCTTAATGGTTAGTTTTTTTAATTGACGATAATCGATGCATAATCTCAGGGTCCCATCCTTTTTCCGTACAAATAATACGGGAGCTCCCCAAGGGGACACACTAGGGCGGGTATACATTTTCCTTAGAAGCTCCTGAAGCTGCATATTGAGTTCTGTTAACTCAAGTATGCTCATGTGATAAGGGGCCTCGGATATAGGGGCTACACCTAGAATTAGCTCGATGGTGATGTCAATATCCCACTTTGGTGGTAATCCTTGAATGGATTATGGAAATACATCAAAATATTTCTGAATGACAGGGATGTTTTCTAAGGAGATCATTTTATTTTTTGTGTTTGTAAACCCCACCTGAACAACATATATTTGGCAGCCCTTTCTAATACATTTTCCTAACTGGTTAGCAGTAATAGGACATAGTTTGGTATTGGTTTTAATTCCTTGCAAGTCCTTCCTTTGGCCTGATTCAGTAATAAAACTGAAAGTTTTTTTTTGCAATCCACAAGGGACTAACACTTTTCCAACCAGTCCATTCCGATTGAAATGTCGTAAGAACCCAAAGGAAGTATATTAAGGTCAATGTAAATAGGTTGCCCTAAAATCATTATGGGACAACGTTTTGTTTTGCGATTACCCTTCTTTTTGTACCAGTGCCTAATTGAACTAGCCATGGTTTTGAAAACTTACTGCTCCGCAGTTGATAGTTTTATACCACCTTAGGACTAACATAACTTAAGCTAGCACCTCAGTCAAATAAAACAGAGACAAGTTTCTTAGCAATCATACCTTCACTTTCGATCATGGTGGGCTGAAATTCTACTTGATGATCATCCAGAGTAGTGTTAATTCTGGGTACGCTCCTTGCCACTTCCCTAACTGTGGATGCTTCTTTCATATTTGATATTTGTTTTGTCCTTTCCTTACATGGAAAATTTTTGTAATAGTTGGGTTCTTCACATCCCTAGCATTGCAGCGACAGTTTTGATTGTTGCTCATTAACATATTTGGTAACTCCTTCTGACTGTCTATTTTCAAAATATTCAGTTTTGGGCTGATTCCTAGCTGGATATTTGCTGAGATATTTTTACTGTACATTTCTATTATTAACAAATTTTGAATGTCTGTTTGGAATCAGGCTTCTACCTTTCTAATTCGACCCCTGTTTTGGTACTTCATTCTTCTATTTCATTTGCTGGTAGTAGATGCGAGCTTTCTACACAGCATCATCCATTGTCTTGGGGTCATCAAAATCTAGTTTCTCCTTCATAAAGTTGGGTAAGTTACTAATGTAGTGTTGAATTTTACCATTTTCCTCTTGCATGTAAGGCACATAATGCAACAAGGAGGTGAATCATGTCACATATTCATCCATAGTTAAGGTTCACAATATTAACTTGTGAAACTCTTTTTCCTTTTCATCATAATAATGTTTAGTTAAGTACTTGTCTCTAAAATTCTTTTGGAATTCGTGCCATGTAACCTGCTCTTCATCGATTTTCCTTACTTTTTTCATTTCTTCCCACCACAGGGTGGCCTTACCCCTTAATTGATAAATTGCCAATCGTGCCTTCAATTTATTTGTGTATTCATAAATCTGAAAATATATGCCCATATCAATTAGCCAAGCTTCCACTGCTTCTTCTGATTCCCCTTCAAACAGCGATGGCTGAATATTTTTAAATTCGCCTTGCAATTTAGTTTTCTGCCTTTTTGTTTTTCGCTAGTCGGAGACATTGTCTCAAGGTCCTTCTTGTTTTGCGTTGGTTGGAGACATTGTCTGACGGTCCTTCTTTGTCTTCCCCATGTTTTTCATATCACTCAACATTTTCCCCTCCATGCTGAGCCATTGGGGTCTTCTCCCGGTCCTCAGCACTGGGATCTGGATGTCATTGATTCTATTGATTTGACAGACTTTTGAGAATTTTCTCACATTCTAAGCATAGTCTTTCATTGTCTGTTCCTAAATTTGTCATTTTAGCATGCAACTGTTGAACAATCTCAAGTAGCATCACATTATCTTGATGGGATCCCTTGCCAACTGTATCCAAATATCAGGATTAACATTCATATACATTGTTTCAGGCGGATCGTGTGGTCCTAGGTTCCCCTGCATTCTAGCCCTTTTCTCTTATTCATGCGATCTTTGTGTTCACACATACATTTATTTGAATAATTTTTTTTTATTTTTTAATTTCAAATAACACATTCATTTTTTTCCAGTACATAACTATTCCCAGAGAGTCTCAGTGTACAAACATGAGCTCTGATACCATTTGTAACAGTTAAACACTAAACTTACAAAATAAATATTAAAATAAAAATATAAAATTCTTGGGCCTACACCCACCTCTGGCTTTGGTTACAGGGCTTTTCAAATATGACGGAATCATTGATTACATTTACTATTAGGGCCGTAGAATCGGACATCTCTGAGGTTTATAACATGTGAAATGATATTACACCTATTACAATGTGGGTATGTAGATTGGGTTTTAATGTGAATAGGACTAGTGGTGATCTCTCTGTCCTTGCCCTGACTTTGATCTTCTCGCTCTCGTACCCAGAGACACGTGGCATAGAACTGTTCCAAGAGAATACATGCACCTATGAACTGGTATGAGCTGCTAGTTCCAACTGTTCAACTTTTCATCTATTAATCTTGTCGCATCGATCCAACGACTGAAGAATGATGACGATGATGATGGTGGTTAACGTCCACTGAGACCAAATTGGTCTATCGGACCTACAATTTTCTTAATATTAGGGTTTAATCCCCTAACTAACTCTTCATGCTCAGCAACTGGTTGAATCATTATTGTTGCTTCTCTGAGGCTTCTTGTTGCTCTGCGAGGGTTTGAAGTGTTGATGGTTTCAATCTATCTTCTAATTCTTCTAAGGGTTGTGATGGCAGTGGTGGTTGTCCCTACAGTGCTGGTAACCCCAATGGGCTGGTAGTATATCGTTTCTTTTCTCCGCACAGTATGAAAGCAGTAGATTGGGGTTTCGGTCTGGTACAAAGTTTAAAGTTTTGACTGTGCCACACATGGATGATTCGAGGGACATCAAACATTGTAGGGAATACCTGGTTCCCAGGTTTATCTCCGGAAGGTGAATCCCATTGCATTTCCCATAGTTTTGCAAGATTTTATTCTTGTTTATAGGATGTTGTTGTCGATTTAGGCTTTCCTTATGGTCATTCGATTAATGACATACATGTGGAGTACACAAAGTGATGCAGGAGCATTCAGCTCAACATTATCATTGTATTTTAGTAGACATAGTGTGTCTTATGTTTCAAGGAAGTTGGTTTCCTAAGTATTGAATTAATGTAATTATTTAATGTTTTGAGTGATTTTAATGAGAATAGGAATTAATTGAATACTGTGAGGCATAATTGTAAATGTTCTCGAATGTAGGAGAATATGAGAGATTTAGGATAGCTGAGAGAACTGAGGGATTTGATATTTGATTGTAAAATCCAGATTAGGAGTTAGTTCATGATTTTTTGGATTCGAGAGAATCCTTAGGAATAAGAAAGAAATTTTAGGATTTTGTTGAGAAGCTTATGGGTCTAAACCAGAAATTGGTTTTAGAATCCCTTTTTGTATAGATGTAAGCATAAAAGGCATAGACAAAGGGTAGAGAGAGAGAGAGAGAGAGAGAGAGAGAGAGAGAGAGAGAGAGAGAGAGAGAGAGAGAGTTAAATAATTAGATAGATAGAGGTGTTTGTAAGCCTATGAGCAGATGATGTAACATAGGCCATTAATTAGAAGATCAGGCTGAGGAGAGATAAACAGTCTCATTATGTAACTGTTTGTTGATATGTATATATGCACAGAGATTCAATTTCCATATGTATAAGTGTTTTGTTAAGCATCAATGGTGACTGATAAGTTAGTGTATTCTATATATCATAGTTGCAGGTGGAGTGCGTAGTGAAACAGCCAAAGGACTAGAAACGTTGAAGAAATAGTGTAAAACATAAGCCAAGAGAAGAGTGGAAAGGTGAAGAGATGATGCACTGCACCCATTGGATCTTGGAGATCAATGGACGGGATTGAAGGAGATAAGGGGCCAGGATTAAATCACGCAACATAAAGTCAAAGAAGTGAATGGCGGAGATCAATGCAAGAGTCAACGGATGAGGAATACGGAGAGCCATCGTAACCATCGATGGTATAACATCTATGGTCATTAGGCGTTAAATAGATTGGGAGTTAAGCAAAGAAGGAAAGCAGGTTTACAAGCGAAAGCAGATTTCGGGCGGCCTCAAAACCATAAGTAGTATTGAAGCGTGATCACCCGATTCCATTAATTGTTCAACACATAGTAGCCAAGGAGAAAGAGGAAACTGCTTTATTGTGCAGGAAATCCTCGTACTAGTTGTCCGATCGATATTGTTGTGAAGTGTTGGATCGAATGAGGTGAAGAACTACAATGTAGGATCAACGATTGGTTTTGTTGATCAGATGTAATGTCAACCATCAGATCGAGCACGAGATCAACAGTCACCATTTAATCACGGAGGTGAAGGGTTGGCAGACAGCGCGATGGAATGTGATTAAGCAATGCGCCAATAACTGTTGGATTAAACAATGAAATCAATGATGGACGAATGTCGTGTAGGTTGGATCGAGTGGGAAAAGACGATATTCATTGGATCGGAGGATGTAATGGATGACGGAGATTGGGCCGATTGTAGATCAGAGTTCAGAGGAGTAGCACAGCTAAAAAGTGAAGGAGAGTAGACCCACCGATAATTATGGTTGCAGGTGTAATGTTTTTGAAGTCTGCTTTATGTGCTCAGTCAAGTTTTTCCTGTGTTTAATGTATTCCGATATGTCGTATGGTCTGGGGTTTTGAGGCTGAGTGAAATGTTTAACGCTTCCGACAAAGAGTGGGCTCATAACCCATAGGCCTGAGGATTGAAATTTCTATATGAAAGGGGAAATTGGTATACCCCAAAATCTCCTTTCATCATTTGGTATCAGAGTAGAACAAAGAAATTATGTGTGAAAGTTTCTTTGGAAGAATTTAGAGCATAAATATTTGGAAAGATGTGTATGCAGGAAAGAGAGATTAGATTCTAATATGATAGTTAAGTGACCAGAGTAAAGCTGGGAGATTGGTAAGAGGAATACTAATCTTGATATTTTTGCATTTTGATAGAATATTCAAATTTTGAGAAAAGTAGAGAAAATGATTTATGCCCAATGAATCTGTATAATTGTAATTGTGAAATGTTTGAAATTGAAATTGGAGAAGAACAATTAAGTTCTTAGAGGGAGGTGAGTAAGAATTAAGAAGAGATTGCATAAACATAAATAATCTACAACAATGTTTTGAAGAATCGAGATTCACTCGAATGTGAAGAGTGGATGGAGACTACTTGTGAAATCATGTAGGTATTGTTTTATTTAACTCTGATTTGAGTTTTGTTGGATAAAGAAATAGATTGAATATTGATAGTTACAGCTAATGAAGTATCTCAGCAAAAGAAGATCAAGCCTTAAGAAGCAGTAATGAAAGAAACTGTTAAGGATTTCTGAGTGGAAGAAAACTCAACAAAGGAGAAATTGTTTTCCATAGCTAATGTTTGCCAAGATAAAGCCGGAAGATTGGAAGAAAGAATCAGACTCTAAATCTGATTGACAGTGGCTGAATATTGAGAATTTTTACATTGGAAGCATGAAGATCTGCTGAAACAAATTTCCAGAAATGGTGAGATCCTAAAGGTAGGTGAAGGTATGCAAATTTGTCTAATGATTAGTAGATATTGAATTAATGATATTTAGAATAGGATTACAACAGTTAAACTGTAAGAAGGACTTTGTAAGCTCTCAAAGTAACAGAGTTTGAAGATACAACTGAAGGCTAGTGGAAAGGATAGTCCATTCAAAAGTGCAGGTGAGTGGGAGGACAAGATCAGATAGAGATCTTGAAGGCAATTCCACAACGGATGTGGGTAGAATTGCTAAGAGATAAAGGAAGCTGGTAAGAGTCTCTAAGTGAAAGCAGAAATGTGGCAGAACCTTAAGGAATTCCAATAGAGATTGGATAAAAAGGTTAATTGTGTTCTTGGAAAGTACAAATGAGTTGAAGCCTAGAAGGAGAAAAGAGAATTGCTCAAAGGAGGATCTAGAGACAGAGAACCAATTGCTTGCTAAAATACCAAGTACAGAGGAGAGCTTGGTGAGGTATGTGGCAGCAGAGCAGACATGTTGTTGTAGAGGATTTAGTGCAGCTCATAGAGAGTGAGTGAGGAACTCATAGAGATAAAGAGGATGATGACTAGTGACAGTCATAACAGAGGTTCTGAAAGAAACCACAACCAAGGATAGAAGAAAGGAGATGCCAAGGCAAATGGCATACAAAGACAGTTAAGTAAAGAAGAATATTAGAGGGAGAAGGATGAGATAGTAGTTCAGCTGGAAGTATTAATGGAAATGTTGCAGGGAAATGAAGTGAACCAGAAATATGGTTATGTCATGAGAAAGAAAGTGAAGTGCCATAGGCTACAAGAGAATAGGAATCAGCAGGTGAATATGCAGTTAATAAAGGAGCTAAGGGAACTTGAATAGATTATAGATGCCAAATTGAAGACAAAGAAGCTCGAAAGAGTTGAGCTACGGCAAAAGGGAGATGTTGAAGTTTTGATATGTGAACCAAAACGTGGACCATTACTTTCTGAATGTGATGAAGATCCAGAGGAGTTGGATCATATGAATGACTCAAAGCAGCCAGAAGACTTGATGACTGAAGCATCAAGTGATACCAAAAGGTCTTATATTTTTAAAATTAATGATTTGTGTATGATTGTAGGTTTGGAAGAAATTAGGTAGTCTTTTAAATCTATCAAAAACATGAAAGAATACCTTCCAGAAGATGAAAGTTTTGAAGCAGAATATGACAAGGAGACTGGAAAATAATTAGTTCGCTACAGTGGACAAGTGCTGAAAGACATCATTGAAATAGATGATGAGAAGGAGATACTAGCTGAGAGTCTCAAGAGTTATTTGAGTGTGAATCAACATAGTGATATGCTGATAGAAGAAGAGATATCAGAGTAGCATAGTGCAGTGTTCCCAAAGGAAGAAGAGGTACAAAAGCCTTATATTTTTTATTATAATGATTGTCTTATAATTGAAGGTTTTGTTGCAGAAACTGGAACATATTTGGCACAGGAGGACAACGAAATGAAAGAAGAAGAGGAAGAACATCTACTGAAGGATGTTAAGAAATATTTAGCAGAGGAAGAAGGACCATGTGATGATGGGTCAATAGCAAATGAATAAATAGGAGATTGTGTAAAATTTCCAAACTTCACTCCAAGTAAAATCATTGCGTTATATAGGGAATTAGACTTTGAAAGGAGGAAGTTAGAAGAGTAGAGGATAAATGTTCAGGATAAATTGTTGAATAAGGATGACAAAGAAGTTGCCATAAATAATAATCAAGAAGAAGTTGACCAGTATAGAAAACAGAAGGAGGGAATTGTTCTGAAAGCCAATATAGCAGTAGCTGAAAAAGGTGCAAGATAACAGTAAAGAATAGTGTAAGGATGAAAAGGAAGTGATCAGGATAAGTGAAGAAGAAGTGTTATAGACATTTTTGTGCCTTACAACTTTGAGCATGAAATGTCCATAATCCAAGGGATCCAAAGTCCCTAAAGATGTTGTTACAGCTCCTAAAGGAACAAGGTCAACCAATGACAGCTTCTCCCAGAAGTTCTCCACCAAAAACCACTCAGAACTAGTCAAATCAGGATCAATTCAGAAGCTCCACTAGAAGCCTGCGTTGCAAAGCACCCAAATACACTGTCTAGGTGCGTTGCAACACACTTGAATGCACTACCCAGGTGCGTTGAGTGGGAAATGAGAAGTGGCAGAGTCATTCAACGCGGTGAAAAGACCATGGAAGCTTCCAAAATCTTCTCCAATGACACTTGCCTCACTGAATTCGACCAAGTGATGAGTAAGAGGCTCTCAGTCTCCAAGTGGAAGCAAGAACTGATAGAGAGAAGCCACAAGTCAAAACATAAGCTGACTCATCCTCTCTGGTTACATCTATATATGGATCCCTCATCCCAGAGATCCAGAGGCTAGAATTTTGTACTTTGCAGAGAATTGCTGTTGGTTTGAGATTGAGATTAGTACATTGGGTGATTTATGCTTTGTTGGAGGAGAGGAAGGGATTCCTTTGCTGGGAGGTAGATGTTGGATCGGGACTCACTTGGTTTTATCTCCTCTTGGACTTTATTATCATATCAGTAAACTATTTGAGTTTCTCCTACATGATGTGTATCAATGATGTTTTGTTATATTTGCATGTTTAGCTTAATCTGATCCTAAGCTTTTTATGAATGTATATCTATATCTTCGTGTAGTTTCTCTCTCTTGTGATCTTGCAGGAATTCGGTGAAGCTGGGCCGGTAAGGGAGCAGGGAACTGGGATCTACTGAAGAGAGGAGCGATTGGATCAACAAACTAGCGAAAGACACAGGTTAGTTACATCCTTTCTCCTCATTTACATCTCATAAAGAAGAATACTCAAGTAGTTTTCCTTGTTTGTTGCTAAGGCACTATCACACCTTAGAGTGGGATAGGGGCGTTCTAAATAGATACTTTTCCCAACAACAAATTGGCGACTCCGCTGGGGATTGTATCTAGTTAGTTTATTTGTGTTTCTATTGTTGTTCTTCTCATAAACTTAGGAGTGGCTAATCGAACCGCATTTGCCATTTACAAATGCAAAGTAGAGATCTGCCACTCTAGTCCATTCACTGGGCCTATTTATGATCTGAACAAGCTGATCCACAAATTGTCTAATTGCCCTTTGTGATAGCTCTTAGTCCTCCTTTAAATCATCCTTCTAATTGTACCTTATTGATAGCTTTTATCCGGCCAAAAACCATAAATTAAACTGCAAACCGTGACCCAGAACCCAGAGAAAATTCTCATTTCTGCTTCAGCGCAGGCTCTGTGAAGAGGTTCTGCATTTCAACGCAGGTCCCGAGAGGGCTACCTGCGCTGCAATTCAGTTTCTCTGTGCAACAGGTGCGCTGATCAGCCTTTGTCCTATGCAACTGTGGTTCTTTGCTTCATTTTGTTCGGTTTTATCTCTGATTTTTGCAGCCTATTATTAGTGTGTGTACCTATCTGAAAACCCCTTTTCTTTGCCTTAATTCTGCCTCAGTTGTATAAAAGAAACTGTATTTATTTTTGTGTATTTGTTACATCATTTGCAGTTTCCCATTACAAAAGTAAACTAGTCATACTGTCGCCCTTAGATCTAGACCTATCGTAAGTGTCGTTTTGATCTTAGGAGTAAGTTTGTTTGTTGTTGACAGTTGATTGCCCTTTTACTTTTGTCTTTTGGTTTGAATTTGTGGATTTCTAGTGTCGAAACAAGTGTTTACTTCAAAATCATAAAGTGTCGTAATCGTCTTTTTTATTTCAGAAAGAAACTTGTTTGTGTTTTCACTTGAAATCGAATTCAAATTTTGTACAACAGCTTTCTTTTTAGGCACCAATATTAAGAAAGTGAAAACAAATACATGCATTTGTGCATTTGCATATTGATAGTTTGTATGGTTTGATTTAGGAAAATTGCATTTACAGTGTGCTCTATGCTCTTTGAGAAACGATTGTGTCTTTCTTTTCCCCTTGTAGCTAGGATTTTCATTGTTGAAAAGAGATAAAAGCTTGCTTATCATCTTTAGACTGCATTTAGGAATTGTATCTACATCTCGTGGTGATCCAAAAAGGAAAACTTCTAAGAAAGATCAACCTAAAATAAATTGAATGAACTTAACAACGCATTGGAACTTAACGCACAACATAGAGGTCTAGGCTAGAGACATGTTCCGGCGTCGTAAAACCTGGTTACTGTCGGCCTCACTGATGGTTGGGTGATTCCTCCTGAGAGACGATAAGTGCCAGTACGGATTGTGCTCCCACGTACCGTCGAGTATATATTGGGAGACCCCTATAGGCATAAAACCTTTATCCATAGGAAGCCGTGTCGGCCGCCCTACTGATCGCAATGCACTGAACACAGCATTCGGGAAGATTGACCGCCTGTACCTTAAAAAGTATTCTATGGTTTTGCGATTGGTTTGGCACACCCTCTACCTAGAACTCCAGAGCAGTCCCTTTCGTTCCTTTTCAGACTCCTTAATGGAAAAGGTCCATCTGAGCACTTGTCACTTCAAGCTCATTAAAAATCGAAGGAGACTAGAGTCATCTTTTGCTTTTTCTCGACTCTTTAAAATTGAAAAAGAAAGTTGTGTCCAAGCGTCGTTAAAATTTATTTTAAACGGAATATTCATCCCCTTTTTCCTACGTTGATCTTTGGGTTGAGAAAATGGAGCCTACCAACCAAGGAATTCCCCTTGGTGGAAATCCTAGTCCCTTCTCCTCTTGGGGAGATGTTGGTGCGCCCCATATGGCCACATTGTCGCTTCCAGGACTGACAATTGGCTTGCCGGTCTGGCTCTTCTCAACCAATGTCGTTCAGAACACCACTATTCCTGAACAGTCGAATCAGCAGTTAGACTAGTCCAGAGTTACCCACCAGCCTTCTACTTCCTCTAATTCTTCCTCTCCTCCTTCCTCTTCGCTTGATGAGGCTGGCAAAGCCAAAAGTCAAGTTCCTAAGGAGAAGAAGGAAAAGAAGAAGAAAGAGAAGAAGAAGAAGGAGCCAAAAGCGACTGGGGGCAAACGAGTGTCGTCTAATGAAAATCCACACACTGCATTGACCAGGCCTAAATCGCCATGTGTCATTTGCAAGGGAGACCACTTTCAAAGAGATTGTCCCTGCATCCCTTGGATACTAAGGGACTGGTCTCCCCATTTGCACAATCCGGTGGCGTCAACCTCTGATAGCCATGTTGAAAGCACATCGTCAACTAGCAAAAGTGAAGTCCCAGAACAAAAAGGGAGAGCTAGATCTCCCTGTAAACTGTGCGAAGGCAATCACGCCATCCACCGTTGTCCCTTCTTAGACGAAGCTAAAAGAGTTTTGGATGATCGTCCGGTTTCACCGTTACGACTCCCTCCTGGATATAAGAAACTCTTGCCAAGTCCTTCGTTAGTTGAGAATCCAGCTGGCCCACTCAAGTGGTCAGCTGAAGCGCCGGTCATTGAAGATGAACCAGCTGAATCCATACCCGACGAAATTCAAAAGGTGGAGGCGGCAGTTGACCCGGTCTTGCCTTCAGAGGTTTTATCTTCCAATGATACAGTCACTGAAGAGGATAAAGATGACACCATCCAAATTCTCTTCATCAACACAGACTCCGACGAACACGGGGGCAATCCACCCATTCCTTTATCGCAGGAAGGAAGTTCATCAGAGCGATACCCGGCCGTCTACTCGGTCCCACCACCAAGCAACCTAGTTGTCTCCTTCGACTGGAACCAACTAGGTAGACCCCGTTTGCCAGCAAGCATACCATTCGGAATTATCGTCCAAATATACAGAATGGTCATGGCTGGCACCATCATTGATGAGGGGGCATCTGTGAGTATCCTTTCCTCTATTGCTTGGAAAGCGCTTGGTTCGCCATCGCTTTTGCCTGAAATGAGAAATCTGACAGGCTTTGATAAAGGAACCAGTCGACCTTTAGGGATCCTCCCCAATGTGCCCATAACATTGAAAGGGAAGACCGTTCAAATGAACGTGATGGTCGTTCAAGGACCCTTGGATTATAACCTACTTCTTGGACGAGACTATATATATTGCATGGGAGCCATCGTCTCCTCACTCTTTAGAGTAATGTGTTTTCCGCACGAAGGAAGAGTGCTCAAGCTCGTGGACCAGCTTTCATTTCCAGGATCACGCATCGCAAATAGTCATATACCATCCCTAAATGGTCTCTTCACGCAAGAAATGTCTCAACCCACGGTCTGTCCTCCCGATGAGCGCGAGTAATTTGGAGGGATATGACTGGAACCCAGGGGGCATGCGTCCTGGTCTACTTTGGCAGGAAAACTTCGGGTATAGGGTAGGTTTCCGCGGGAGAATATGACTAGTCCATACCCCGTCCATGATTGGAAGAGGGGTGGTTCTAGAATAAGATTCTTTTGTCAAAGTCATGTGAGTTGGTGGGCATCGTCGCTCACCTTTGTTTATCTCGGTAGACATCACTGAAGAAGTGCTTTGTTTGAAAGATTAATAGAACAATCTTTGGGTGACCTGAAAGAGGTAGGCCTCTCTCGGTAAAACAATTGTTTTGGCGGAATTGAAGTAGAGGTAACCTTGAAACTTTGTTTTATACCTGGGGGCATGCAAACCTTTTGGAGTGCAAGCAAGGGGCGGCTATTTATTTTTTAAATTTTTAGGTCCTCCCTTTAAACCCGTAGGTCTAACCCTTTAAACTCGTAGGATTAGTCGTTTCCGAACTTGCATAACGAAAGGATGCGGGGCATAGCTTTGTAATGCGCAAGATCCATAAAAAATGGCATCTTACATGAGACATTCTTACCATATGACTGGATTAATCGAGCAGTTTTAGCACATAGTTCGTGCTCGTTAAAAAATAAACATAAGATCGAGCAGTTTTAGCACATAGTTCATGCTCGTTAAAAAATAAACATAAGATCGAGCAAGTGTTCCAACCCACGTTTAAGCTCGTTAAAAAATGAACTATCCTCTGGTAAATAACCACCGTGAATGTAACATTATCAGCCATTAAAGCCTTGGTCGTGTTTGCACCGTCACCTCCACTTTTCCATTGGCCGATCATTCACCTCCATATGATTGTTTACCCATTTTGAGGAACAGCTGCGAAGAGTGATTTCACTAGCCATCCTTGTGACACTTCCGTGCTTGGAAAATTCCAACCCTTACCTGGAATCAGCTTCTACCCATTTTATCACTCGTTCCTCAAAAGACGAGTCTTCTTTAAGCTCTTTTCATTTGACTCATAAAATATGAAAAGATTGCCGAGTTTTGGCCTTCCAGCTCATTAAAGCGACAGGAAGAGCTATCCCTCCTCTAGATTTTAATCTTTTTGGACCTGAGGGATTATTGCACAAAAAGATCGAGCGCTTGTTTTGTTCGGCTCGTTAAAACTATCGAAAATTCATCCCTTCTGTATTGTTTTATACTTTTTCGGACTTAAGGGATTAGATGAAGAAAAAGGAACTTTGGAGTTAACTTTACGTACCTTTTCAGACTCTCTAAAAATGAAAAGGACCGAGTTATCTTTGTCGTTAGACTCGTTAAAAAGATTAATAGCAACAAACTTGTCTTTAGACGAGAACGAGTTTCACTATCGCTAGGCTCATTAAAACATAGCGATGGGTTTGCCCGAAGGGAAAATTATAGAACAAGCATATGCTATCCTCCTCAAGCTTGACAAAAATAAAGAGGTACTGGTCAGCAATGACTGGGGAAAAATTGGGAAGAAACTCAAAGAACCTTTATTGGTAGCAAGTCACTCTTGAACATGACACTTCCACTCCGTGCCTGAGTCGGGTTGGGTTGTTTCATTCACCAGTCACATCACCATGGTCTCGCCATACCATCCACCTTTGGGGTAAATGCTACCAATCCATCATATAAGTGTCGCTGATATGTTCAAAAGAAGTCACCCAGAGAAGTCAACCGTGTCCCATCCACTACCATACATTATACTTCATTCTTTCATGACCGCCACCCTGAACCATATATCATCAGATCGTTTTCACCTCCATCAAAATCATTTGCTCCGTTCCGTGTCATTGATGTGGGATTCATTAAGGCCCTCCTTTGATGGATCGCTTCTTGTCGACATCAGCTCATTATCCAAGAAGTTGATCTAGGAACACCCCCTTCAGTACTTTGAAGCTTGCATGCCTCAATGGCAAGTTTCTCACTTCCGGCGACAGGTATACATCAATGACCTTCGACCGAAAGATTTTGCGTGGTGTTCGACACCAAGTCCTTTATTCACACCACATGAATTGTACTGCAGTACCTTGAGGGTCATTATCATTATCGGTGATTCCTCTCGCGCTTGTTAACAGTTTACATCATTGACCGGTAATCAAGCGATGTCTTTCCATGTTCGACTTCAAAACATTTCTCACATGGATCGACTTGTACTTAGAGTGAAGATCGGACAAGATTGAAGACCCCGGATCTAGTTTCATCCATCCGGGCTACGATATATATTCAGGAAAAATAAAGACATTGACATGTACAACACTGCAGAACAGATAATCATCCTACCAAAAGGATGATGATTTCATCAGAATCATCAGTCTACCATCAGACGATTGTCTGTCCTATGTACATAAAAATGAATTTATAAAGCTGAGCATGGGAATGCCCGCCTCAGCCAGATCATGAAAATAGTATGAAAAATAATGTATTGTATTGTATCTTATTACAGGTCTCCTCCCAGCATTGAATGAACTTCAGATCCTCCTAATAAAGCATTTCACCCGATAAACGGCCTCATACTTTAGGGGGAAACTGTTATAGAAATTTTTGTGCCTTACAACTTTGAGCATGAAATGTCCATAATCCAAGGGATCCAAAGTCCCTAAAGATGTTGTTACAACTCCTAAAGGAACAAGGTCAACCAATGACAGCTTCTCCCAGAAGTTCTCCACCAAAAACCACTCAGAACTAGTCAAATCAGGATCAACTCAGAAGCTCCACTAGCTCCCTGCGTTGCAAAGCACCCAAATACACTGGCTAGGTGCGTTGCAACGCACTTGAATGCACTACCTAGGTGCGTTGAGCGGGAAATGACAAGTGGCAGAGTCATTCAACGAGGTGGAAAGACCATGGAAGCTTCCAGAATCTTTTCCAATGACACTTGCCTCACTGAATTCGACCAAGTGATGAGTAAGAGGCTCTCAGTCTCCAAGTGGAAGCAAGAACTGATAGAGAGAAGCCACAAGTCAAAACATAAGCTGACTCATCCTCTCTGCTTACATCTATATATGGATCCCTCATCCCAGAGATCCAGAGGCTGGAATTTTGTACTTTGCAGAGAATTGCTGTTGGTTTGAGATTGAGATTAGTACATTGGGTGATTTATGCTTTGTTGGAGGAGAGGAAGGGATTCCTTTGCTGGGAGGTAGATGCTGGATCGGGACTCACTTGGTTGTATCTCCTCTTGGACTTTATTATCATATCAATAAACTATTTGAGTTTCTCCTACATGCTGTGTATCAATGATGTTTTGTTATATTTGCATGTTTAGCTTAATCTGATCCTGAGCTTTTTATGAATGTATATCTATATCTTCGTGTAGTTTCTCTCTCTTGTGATCTTGCAGGAATTCGGTGAAGCTGGGCTGGTAAGGGAGCAGGGAGCTGGGAGCTATTGAAGAGAGGAGCGATTGGATCAACAAACTAGCGAAAGACACAGGTTAGTTACATCCTTTCTCCTCATTTACATCTCATAAAGAAGAATACTCAAGTAGTTTTCCTTGTTTGTTGCTAAGGCACTATCACACCTTAGAGTGGGATAGGGGCATTCTGAATAGATACTTTTCCCAACAACAAGAAGAAAAAAGGAGAGTTCATCAATCAAGAGATTGAAAAAGTCAGCAGACAGACGATATACTAGACAAAGAAATTGAATTGATAACAAGGTGAACGATGAAAGTGTCTCAGAAGAGGACAACAAGAAGAAAATAGAGTAGTGACAACAAGAGGAAGACAGTAGCAAACTATGAAAGTAGGGCAAGTGGAGCATTACAGCATAAGGTATGGAGACCTGGAGAACAACAGCAGACAACAACAACAATAGAACAATGAACAAGCAAAGACAAGTTACAAAATAAAGTCTGTGATCTAGGAGGAATCAATTATCCAGACATATGATGAGGAGGTGATAAATTTTCTTACCTGGGGAGTCTGATGCAGAAGAATTTAGCTCAACATTATTATTGTATTTTAGTAGACATATGGGGGTCTTGTGTTTCAAGGAAGTTGGTTTCCTAAGTATTGAATTAATGTAATTATTTAATGTTTTGAGTGATTTTAATGAGAATAGCAATTAATTGAATATTGTGAGTTATAATTGTAAATGTTCTAAAATGTAGGAGAACATGAGAGATATAGGATAACTGAGAGAACTGAACGATTTGAGAATTGATTGTAAAATCTAGATTAGGAGTTAGTTCATGATTTTGTGGATTTGAGAGAATCCTTAGGGATGAGAAAAAGATTTTAGTATTTTGTTGAGAAGCTTATGGATCTAAACCAAGAATTGGTTTTAGAATCCCTTTTTGTATAAATGTAATGCTAAAAGGCATAGACAGAGGGTAGAGATAGAGAGAGAGAGTTAAATAAATATATAGATAGAGGTGCTTGTAAGCCTACGGGAAGATGCTGTAACAAAGGCCATTAATTAGAAGATCAGGCCAAGCAGAGACAAAGAGTGTCATTATGTAACTATCTGTTGATATATATCTATATATGCACAGAGATTCAATTTCCATTTGTATAAGTTTGTTGTTAAGCATCAATGGCGAATGATGAGTAAGTTAGTGTATTATGTATATCATAGTTGCAAGCAGAGTGTGCAGTGAAACAACCGAATGACCAGAAATGCTAAGGAAATAGCATAAAACATGAGAAAAGAGAAGAGCACGAAGGTGAAGAGTTGATGCACCGCAACCATTGAATCTTGGATATCAACGGACGAGATTGAAGGAGATAAGTGGCTAGGATTAAATCACGTAGCGTAAAGTCAAATAAGTGAATGGTGGAGATCAATGCAAGAGTTAACAGATGAGGAATCTGGAGAGCCGTCGCAGCCATCGATGGTATAACATCTATGGTCATCGAGTGTTATATAGATCAGGAGTTAACCAAAGAAGGAAAGTGGGTTTACAAGTGAAAGCGGATTTCGGGCGGCCTCAAAATCGTAAGTGGTATTGAAGGGTGAGCACCCGATTCCATTAACCATTCGACACGTAGCAGCCAAGGAGAAAGAGGAAACCACTTTATCGGGTGGGTAATCCTCGTACTAGTTGTCCAGCAGATATTTTTGTGAAGCGTTGGATCGAATGAGGTGAAGATCTATGGCACATGATCAATTATTGGTTTCGTTGATTGGATGTAACGTCAACTATTGGATTGAGTGTCAGATCAAAAGTCACCATTTAATCGCAGGGGTGAAGGGATTATAGACAGGGTGATGGAATGTGATTAAGCAATGCGTCGATAGCCATTGGATTAAACAATGAAATCAACGACGAAGGAATGTTGTGCAAGTTGGATCGAGCAGGAAAAGACGATAGCCATTGGAACGGAGGATGTAATGAACGACGGAGATTGGGCCGATCGGAGATCGGAGTTCGGAGGAGTAGCGTAGCTAAAAAGCGAAGGAGAGTAGACCCGCCGATAATTACGATTGCGGGTGTAATGTTTTTGAAGTCTGGTTTAAGTGCTCGATCGGGTTTTTCCTGTGTTTAATGTATTCCAATATGTTTTATGGTCCCGGGTTTTGAGGCTGAGTGCAATGTTTAACACTTCTGATAAAGAGTGGGCACATAACCCACAGGCCTCAGGATCGAAATTTCTAAATGAAAGGGGAAATTGGTATACCCCAAAATCTCATTTTATCACAAAGAGGGAACCTTTAACTCTCAGGTAAATGCTCCTCGGATGGCTTCGTTCTTTAGCTTATACTATAATTTTTTGAAGGTTTACTGACTTACTTTATTCTGGTGTTTATGTCAGGCATTCACACATCATTTCTTAGTTATTCATTTGACTATGACTACTACCCTCAAGGGCTTAAGTGCTCACGACATCTCTGTTGATTCTTCTAGGTTGGAATATTTACTCCTGGGCATGAATTTAAGTTATGAAAGAAATTTTGACAAGGCCGGAAAGAGAAATCGAGTCCCTTACTGAGCTTTAAGCTAAAACGGGTTTGAGTTTATTCTTTTTGGTTTTTAATTATTTAACAATGTGAAGTGCTTATTCGAATACTGTGTATGGCACTTTAAAGTTTGTGAGAACTTCAATCCTTTAGACAACGGAGGGTTTTAGGGGTTTTCTTCCAAAAGTAAGGTCATGAATTATTTATGTGGTTCCTTTTGAGGTCGTAGTTATGTCAACCCATACTAGCTGTCGAGAACGTTTGGAAGGGAACATTGAATGTTTAACTTATTATATTTAGAACGTTCTTAATATATTCCGCATGTTATACGTTTTGAAAGAAAATGAAATTATTTTCTTTGTAGCTTCCTTCTGGGTCAAGAATGCCCTTCGTTCTCTTATTCAAGCATTTGTTGTTTCGATTGACATTTTATGTATGATTCAAATCAAGATTTGTTCAATATAGATATATTACTGATATGCATTTCATTTACTATTGTTTCTTTGATGCAATAGTTCGATTTATCGCAACCTATACCTATATATAAGGAATTAATGTTATATTTAAATATTTACTATATTCTGTAGGGTTTGCACAAATTATTCTACAAACCTGATAATAATAGCTCACACTGATTGTCTCACATATGTACTGTAATAGTTTAACCTTGATATTTAAGAGTAGGTGATTGATAATGATTGAATGAGCATATTCTTCCATATTTGCTAATGTTATTTGATAATTTCACACTTGCTATAATAAAATGTCTATGATTTCATTTATGAGAAGGTTAACTTCTACTTCCTTTAATCATGCATTTTTAGGATATTGATTTCTTGGGGTTATTAAGCTATTTAAGAAATTCTTCTAATATTAGTCCAAAATAACAAGTTCTACTCTATCATTAAAATTGAGCTCCACAGTCTAGCATTAATCTAGAAAGAAACTGCATATACCACTTCTTTGTTCAACCTCCAATTTCCTACTACTTCTAGAAAGTCTCTCCTCCAAGCCACAATTCTCGCAATGACATCCAAACCCTCCACCAAGCACTTTCGTTGATTCACAGTTAATATTTCCAGCTACATTCAAGTACCTTGGGCCTTTGGACTCTTGTCGTGCCTAAGTATGATACTTCTTCTTTGACTGTTCTTGAGAACTATGCCACTCGTTTGTTTCACCGAGCTCTAGGATACCTCCCGTGGACTCTCTTTTCCTCATCTAAATCTCCCTATAGGGAAGATGGGTACTGTTTTCTATAACTGATTCTTTTAAATAACATAACAGTTTCTATTTTTGTTAAAGTATCATTACCAACAATTTAGGTCACCATAAAATGTTTCTTGGCCTTCCAACCTTAATCACTTAATATTTAACACCATAATGTAATAAAACTTAAGGTAACAAATAGTAAATATCAACTCAATAACCTCAGTAATTTTATGCATTTTGGGGGTGTTATAGATTTAGTTGGAATACGATAAAATAAAATAAAATAAATAAATGTTGGAATACTATAAAATAAAATAAAATAAATAAATTCAAGAACAAGTTCGCTAGATAAATTTTGCAATTACGCTCATGAGGATAGCCTTGGTACACAAAACTTGCGTCTCCAATTGAGATAGAGCATACACACTAACCCATATAAGGATTCATGTGAATACCTGTGTGTAAGGACCATAGAACATTGGTATAAAGAACAAAACACATAATTCAGGAATAAAGACTTGAAGAATTGAATGCCAACAGAACCAAATAGACATAATGCTCGTGGCAATACCTACCCTCAATGAAAGATGAAGAACAAAGTTCATAAGTAGACTTATGACCAAAATCTCCATAAAAACATTGAAACAACACACTTGAGACCTGTACCATGGTGCCAGGTCACATGAACTAAAGGAGAAAGTGAAATGGGGATTCAATCAAGGTTATGTGTATTGAATAAACCTAATTAGTTTCTGCCATTATATATTGAAACTCTAAATGAAGTCGTTAATGATACGAATTTCTCAAGTCACATCAAAGTCGCGTGAAGAGGTATATCGTTGCTTTAACCATATCGCAAGTGTAACTTATTGTTAAGTCTTCGTATGATAGATACTATAAGAATGAGGTGAATTTGTATTAATATCGTTTCTATTCAGCCCTCAAAAAATGCCATGTCTATGGTAAAATAAATATATTACATATCCCCGATGAGAAAAAGGGTTGGCGTTATGGTTTTTAAATAAAAACAAGAACTGCAGGCAATCGTAGTCCCTGCCGGTAAAGATTCATTCAAATGCTAAACATTTATTGAAATGTTAAAATCATAATCATTTAATAATAACCATTCTTATATATAAAATTTTATTTAAAAAAAATTCAGCCACAACTAGCATAAGCACACATAAGATGGAATTAGATTATACTTAAGAGATGATTTTTTATTTTTTATTACATAAACATCTATTTACAAAAACAGAATGGAAAATCAAGTATTTGAGTAAGTAGGATAGATGGAAAACGCATTGGTAGCTAAGGCACTTAGCTGGTGAATAAACTCATGATGCAGCCTGAAATGATTCAAGTAAAACAACGAAAATATTATTGCCCACTCATACGGCATGGAATGGGCTTCTGCCATCATATTTATTTTCACTTACAATAATGACAGAGATACTTGCAAGCCCAAAAATAGAATATAATAAATTCTTAGTTGAGAGAATAATTCAGCCACAGTAGAAGGTAGTAGAAGTCATAAGGCCACGAAATAAAAGGGATAAGCTTGGTTTTTCCTATGGTCGTTCCACGAAGTATAGAAAAGTTTCACCATTATCTGCTAAATAAGTATCCATTGATTCCTTTTAAATTCAATAAGTCCATGCAAAACCATTTACGTGATATAATTTTTTTACCATTTGAAAACAGTTACATGAAAATAAGGCTTCGAAGGAGTCAATTAATCCATCCATTCTCTGTCTAATACCAACAACACCGGGCTATCATTTCATAGAATAACAATGTTTCAAATTAAAATGAGAAATATGTATATTCAAGTTACACATTTTTATATTAAATATTAACCAACTCCATAAATCTAAAAATAACAAGATTAGAGTTTAATGTGGTGTTGGCTGCCACCAAACTGCACTTCATAAAGTAAACGAAAGAAGTTAGCATTTAAGTAAAATAACTTCCTTTCATAGGTCAGTCGTCCAAGGACAATGGAAGCAAAGTACAATGTTAAGAATTTTTTGAAGAAAAAAAAAAAAATCTCTGACCCACCTGGAATTTACTGTCTTTGCATTCAATGTCCTTTCAATGGCATTTTGAAATGGTAGATTTCCCAGCAAATATAGAGGAGTAGGTGTCATTGAACATTGTTCATAATATTTGTTTGAAAAGGATCGAGGTCTGGTTGTATGAGATAACCGAGGATAAGAATTCACAATCTTTGTTGGGCACATGGAATGCATAATAGACACATGGCTATCATATATGCTTACATATATATATATTTAAATTTTACTTTGTGTTTAAATTCTACTAATTTCCTTTTAACTATTACAAGTGCATGCCCACAAAAGCAAAGGAGATCAATAGGATATTTGGTCGACCAACTCCATGTGTGCAATCCAAGGTGAAGGAACCTTCAGCTAAACAAGGGACCTTTTCTGATTAGCATGAATTTTTACACAACAGTTAAAAATTTGTTGGGTTGTCAAACGTTTACACAGAAGTAAGTATTTGCTGGAGCTGTCAAACATTCGTACAAGAACATAATTTTTACACAACGGTAAGTATTTATTGGGCTGTCAAATTTTATACAACATTACTTATTTATTGGGGTTGTCAAACCTTCATACAGGAACACGTACAGGAACTTTGCGATGGGATAAACCATACTAAGGAAAATAACGTACAACTTACTAAGGCAAACAAGAACGTTGTGATGAGATAAACCTAATTAGACAACTGCATGTAATCCTATCTCGAACTGAACCTTGTTTTTTTGCTGGATTATTTGGTTGTGCCGAGTGCAGCTTCAATTATGTTGTAGGCTTCTTCATTCGATACCTATATTCATTCCGTAGGAATTTTGTTATATAACACATATTTCATTAGATTTGGAAGTATTTTATTAAAAGTCTTTCAACAAGATTAATTTTTTTGTAAATCCCCATATTAAATTGATTCAATGTTAAAATAATTTGCAAGTAATGATGAATAGGTCAAACATGGGTTTGTTATGTACAATAGTATCAATACACAATAGGAGTGTTCAGCTAAATCATATTAGTTTGTCAAATATCCAAAAAAATATATTATAGTTATGGATAACATGCTAGATTCCTCGATGTTTAAATTTTATGTCTTGCAACTCTAACCCCCTTTTCTCCAACGTACGATGGATTTGTTGATTGAATGATGGTGATGTGAGGATCTTATTGTAAATGACAAGGACACGTGTCCCTTGCATTGCATTGAAACTAGTCTACTAAAACCTTAGTAAAATGTTCTTGTGCTCAATTTCCTACGGTCCCTTTGTGCCTTTATGAAGCACTAATGAGGGGGTCATCATTGATCTTCATAGCATGCAGGCATCCACTATAAAAGTTATACATTGTTGATCTAGGTATTTTAAGAAGGTTAGGCACCATTGATCTATCTCCATTCAAATCCAAGTACATCAAATGAGAGTTCTTAAATGGGTATTCAATTCATTCCATTATGATGGAGAGTGTAACAAATTTAAGTAAACAAGAAACTTTAGTGGTGAATTTTTGTAAGTAGTGGAGGCAAGGGTTTTCAAATATTAGCACAATTGATGGTAGTGTGGATATTGATCTCTCCTTGTCAACATTGTCAAAACCAATAATAGTCTCGATTTAAATTTAGTGTCAACCAAATGTATGGAAAATCATGATTGACCATTACTTTCACTAAGAAGAGAAAATGATAAGCATTTTTAATTGGGGGGGGGGGAATAAATGTGAAACATAACTCATGTATTTTAGTTGAAATTTGTATAAGTCCCCGTGTTATTTAATTATTAAATACATAATGTAAATACTTTTAAATTATCATTAAGATATTGATTTTTAAGATTAAATATGTATTAAAAGGCATTCATCTCTGACACTTGATTTTTCATGTAACCTCAATAAAACAACTTAAAGTTGATTATCAATTAATCCTAAATAGTGTTGCATAAGAGATATATTTACTTGAATTAACAACTTTATTTCAAAAATAAATTACATTTATAAACTTATATGAATACATATAATTAAATAAAATTCAATAAATAACTTCTAAGTCTTGTTGGATTCTATGAGATTATTTTAAGTATAAATAGTTTATTTAATGATTGAAATTTACAAAATGTTAATATTGATGGGAAAAACATGTCATATGGTGTAAAAAGTTTAAAGGCATCCATTTATGGCCCATCTCTTGAATGAGCTTAAATAGTCCACTTAATGCTCATGGTGAATTCATTAATCCATGTTTTATTAGAAAATTCATTTTCTTTACATGGCTTCTTATTCTAGAAATATCAATTTCACATTTATAGATTCATATTAAACTACATGATAGTTAAATAAAATTCAATTAATCCTTTCCTGACTTATTGAATTATATGACATGATTACATATAGGAATTATTGATTTAATAATGCATAGTTAGAAAAAGTTGTCAATTCAAAATAGAATAAGCCAATTAGAACTCATAAATAATTGATTTTAAATTATTAATTTTCTAAAAAACATATTTTTTACTTACTTTGATATCTTTATTTCAAAAATAAATTCCATTTATACATACATACATTCTAAATATAATTTAATACATACTTGTCTCGTTGGTTTCTATGAGATTATTTCAATTACAAATAATTTATTTAAGAAATTTACCAAATGTTAATAAAGGTGGGAAAATCAAATGCCATATGTTGCATAAAGTTTAAATATATTTATTTATGACCCGTACCTTGAAATAACTTTAACAATCTACTTAACATTCATTACCAACTAATTATTCCATGTGTTGTTAGGAAAAACATTTCATATTACATGGAGTTTCATTTAAAAAAAAAGGTGCCACATTTACACACTTAGATTAAACCTCATGATATGAAAATAAAAGTCGATAAATGGCTTTATATAGACCACTTAAAACTCATTATCAATTGATTATAATTTGTTTTGTAAAATATATATATTTACTTACATTAAGAGTTACAATTAAAAATTGCATCACATTTATGAACTTCTATCAATGCATATAGCCAAATAGAATTCTTCAAGTCATATTGGATTCTATGAAATTATTTATACCACAAATAATCTATTTAAGAATTGAAAATGAGAAAATGCTAATATGGATTGGAAAATCAATGTCTAATTGGTGCAAAACGTTTAAATACAACCATTTTTTACCCATCTCTTTAATGAGTCTAGATGGTCCACTTAACACATTGTTAATTAATTATTCCATGTTTTATTAAAAGGAGATTTTTTTTTTCATAGAGTTTTGTTTCAAAACAATACAATATGAGATTAATACAGTCTTAATAGATTACCTGATAGACAAATAAAAGTCAATAAATGGATTCCGTATTAAATTAAATGAGATGAGATGATTCCGTATACAAATAGTTGATTCAAGAATATATGAAAAAAAATATGGGTTAAAAATTGAATTCCCTACAATCTAACGAGTATTATTCACTTATGAGCCATAACCCATTAGCCTAAATAGTCCACTTAATACTTATTATCAAGAAATTAAACGACTTATTTTTCAAAAAAATGCATCATAGTATATGGCTATTATAAATCAAATTTATACACTCATATTAATGGACATAACTAAGTACAAGTTAATAATATAATTATAGCTCAAGTGATATGATTTCAGTTTATTTAAAAGACAAATTTACAAAAAATGACTTTAAATAATGAAATTAGATGCCTTATGGTTCAAAAAGTTCAATGACATAATTCATCCATGATAGTATCTAATCAAACTTTGATAATCCACTTATCAATCATTATCATCAATATATGTTTTTTTTAAGAAATGAAAAATTATTTAGAATATATTTTTATCTAAAAAATTACATATCACATTTATGCACTCATATTAGTGCATTTTATATGTAAACAATGAATAACTGACTTTGTTCCTTGTTGATTTTCAATATGATATGATTGCAGTTAAAACCATTAATTGAATTAAGCATATAAATTTATGAAAACTATCAATTGAGAAATCACATATATTATGCTTCAAAAAGATCAAATCATTTACCTATGACACATTTCTCATTAGCCTTAATTGTGAATAATGCATTGCGAATAGTGAATAATTCACATAACTTTTATCAAGTAAATTATTATAATTTATTTGGTAAGAATAGCACCTTTGTTTGCAAGGAGTTCTATTTCAAAACTTATATTTCACATTTATATATGATTATTGATACATATAATTAAACATAAGTCATTAAAAATATCATACCTCGATGGTTCATGTAAGATAATTTGAGTGGCAAACAATTCATTTAAGAACACACACATGGGTACACACATCTTAAAAAAGAATCGATACAACAAAGTCATTGCAAAATTTTTTATAAATAATAAGAAATATACATATTAATATAATTGGTAATTCCCATATATTTCAAAAAATATAAAATCGTACAAATTGATTCAACAAAAACTATGTCCAAAATGTATTGAAAAATTGGATTGTACTTTTCAACAAATTTATAAAAGAAATTATATCCATGAACTACAATGAAGTACATGTTCTATTGAACATCTGAATGTACTCATTTTTTTGTTTGATACGATGAAGTGTCGTAAGAAAGGGGAATAAAACTTGCATAAGCCACGTATCTTGCTCTTTTCCTGTATATGATTTTATCAAGATGTGGTTTAATCGATATCCCATGAATTGAGAAGTATGCTTTTTTGTATCTATTAGCAATACATTTGATTATTCATAATTATCTCCATATTGGGACAACACATCAATCAACTTTTTCTCATAAAATTGTCTTGTTCTCCCTGCTTCCAGTTTTCTTTGCAAATGACAATGAGACCTGTCCCATGCATATTTAAAGTCCTCTATATCAATATTTGATTTTTCAAGTACTTTTTGGATGTACTTGTCAGTGACATTTAATGTCCATATTGTGACATCATAATTTCTTAAGCAATATTTTAATACTTTTGACTAAAAAGGCCTTAAAAATAGGACCTATTACCGAACCACCAATCTAGTTCCCTTTGAATATGAAAATCTTATTCACCTTTGGTGTATGATTGGAAGAATACACCGATTTTGAATATCAAAAACATATTTTGACTTGTACTAATTCCCATCTCCATCTGCACTACAACCACATGTATGATATTAACATATCTCCACTTCAACACTTCATTGCTTAAGGATATAAAAACTTATAATTTTAAAAATGATGTTAATATTTATTATAAACTATTTCCATTTGTATGGAAAGGTAATTTTACAATGCATTCAAAGTATCACAAAATATGAATACAATTGCCCCATTAAAATGAACAAACAAATAATATGTTTACTTTATACATACAGCCTAATACCATTATTTAATTTGTATAGAATAAAAGTCTTATAAGAATACATTGAACCACCATTTAAATCATTGATTTTAAGACTTAAAATGATTCATTTAATTGAAATTGAAAAATATAATTACAATGGTCTAGTGTAAGTAAACACACTAATTATATAGTAATTTTCACATACAATATAATACAATTTTTAAATTTCAAGCTTAATTAATTATATGTTAATTTATAGAGTTTCTACCTTAGGTTTTTTTGGTGGTTCTTTTAGTACAAATTGTATGTTTATTGTTGGTGCTACATACAACTTAATATAGTTTTTCGACTTATATTGAATAAAAAGGGTTATAAGAATGCAATAGGTCATCCTTCACATTACTAATTCCTAAGAGGTATAACGATAACGTAAACCACATTTAAAGCAAATCATTGTAATGATCTAATTAAAACAAATAGACCAATTATCTATTAATTTTACATACAATGTAATCCATTGTTAAGAAAAATATATATAGCATGGGAAATTTTGATATGAAAACATTAAATGACCATTCATCTCACCAAAAATAAAGAAAATACAAATATTTTACTTTTAGTAATGGCAAACCAAATCAACAATTATCTTAGTAGTGTTGTGAGATAAAAGTAATAATTCATGATGTCATAAGTATAATAGCATGATATAGACATCTGTAATCTTAAGGTACTTCTAAATGTAATTGAACATCCTTCAAAATAGCTTGCACATATGTAGCCTTGTTGATTTTATGCAATATTCTCCATAGCTCATTGATCAACCAATTATCCCCTTGATTTGCTCCAACGAATGCAGGGGCAAGAATCACATTTTCTTTTGGATTCTCTTTCACTCCCTCAATTAAAAAATCAAATATAATAGTATTGGTTGCATCATATTGGGTATGCATTTCCCACTCTTTTTTCAACGATTTAGTGTGTATAACTTTCATTAAATTGTCAATGACTTTATGTCCCTTTTGTGGCTTACAGTCTAAAGTAGTCCACTTAAACACAGGTTTATCTTATAATGTTTCTGAAAACAACTTTTTTAGAAATCTTGTTGTGCTATTTTTCAGAGCTGTCATCCAAATTGTAATGTGAAGAGATTCATTTTTGAAACACATTTCAAAAAATGATTTTGCATGTGGATGAATCCAAAATAATTTTTTCTCTATTGTGTAATCAACATCAACTCCCATTTTCTCAATATGCCCTTTGTTTGTTGCTTCATCATCAATGCTATGATAAAAAATGTCCTTTAGTTAAAACTAACTAGTTTCTTTTCAACTATTTTGGCTACAACGCAATGGAAAATAATGTAGTCAAACCATTTTTTTCATGTTACAAAAATTACTAAAAAAATTGTTGAAACGATACACTTACCTTGAGTGGTTTTTGCACTATTTATAGATGAAACAATAATTTCTTTTATCTCCTTGATAGGACCTGGAGTAAACATATTAAACCTTCAACCAAATACGAAAACCAAGAAAAACATTAGTAATGCAACCTTTAAAAGGAAACGCACACACACACACCTTTAACATTATTTTGATTGTTAATTTTATCCTTTTTATTTGTTCCTATAACAAAAAAATACAACGTTATGGTAGTTACAAGCATTTGAGTTTGAATAATAATAAGATAAACAAGAAGACAAGTTATAAGTATCTGATATGACATTATCTTCATATTTGTAACATTGCACCTCATCGTCATCTTGGTTACCTTTATTTGTTTCCAAATTAAACATATAAAATGTTTTGAATTGTGAAAATGAATATAATCATTAAATAACAGGGAAAACAAGTGGACAAATTATAAGTACTTGATATTATATTTTGTTCTTGATTAAAGTTTTGTTTAACTTTAATTTGATCAATGTTTTGGTTCTCCTTGCTTGTCACTATAATAAACATAAAAAAAATGTTATAAATTGTGACAATGAACAAAATTCATTAAACAACTATACAAAAGAAGAATCATTTATAATCATCCATAATAATAGTTTGGTCTTGATTGTAGTTTTGTGGGACAATACACTGGTCATTATATTCATTCTCTTTATTTCCAACTATAATCAACATATGAAATGATTTGAATCACAATACAAAAATAATAATAAGTTAGAGTAATAATAAAATAAAAAAATTTAGAGTTACAATGATTAATACCCATTTCTATCTCCATCATTCCATGGTCATTGTCTTGATTAATTCCATTCATCTCATAATTCCCTATAACAATCATCCAAAAATGTTATGAATATGGAAATTAAATAAATTGAAAAATTATCAAGAGAAAAAACCAAACAAGTTATTTACCTTATATGATAACTTCTTGCTCTCCTCCTTCTCCTTTGGTTTCCATCTCCATACTTTTTTCAACAACATAAGCACTATGTTGATTAATTTTTTTCTTCCCACTTTCATCATTCTCTGTTTTAGAATCTCCATCATTAGTCATTTAGTAAAAACTTTGACAATTAAGAAATATGAAAAAAATATTATACGAAGTATTATAAGAAAAAAAATAAATGAATTGTAGTACCTGAATTTTCCAAGAAGTTAATGGATACGGGATTTGATAGTTGAAAATATTTGTAATTATTTAACATGATTTTCCTTTGTGACTCTGTTTTCACAACACATGAAATTCTTCTTCCATATGTACAACAGGCCTTGATTAAAATTTTCCCCTCATAAAGAGAAATAACCACTTTTGCATCACTATATTGTTGGTGTTTTTCCACTAAATCCATCCAGAAATCATAATCGCTCTCATTTTCATCAAATGTGTCTTCAAATGTGTGGGAGTATTTTATAGCCTCCAAAATTTCTAATTCTGAAGTATAGAAATGTATAGTAAGAACTATATCATAACTATAATTGTTTTGGGACTTAGTTTCATAAATGCCACTAGTCATTTTATAGTTGAACTTGGAGTTCTTTATGGAAATTTCAAAAGACTGGCATACATCATTACAAAACCAAAGTTCTACTAAGAGAACTATAGTAAATTCATTCAACTCATTTTTTCGATAAGAAATCGAAAAAAATCAATGTAATATCCCTTGTGGAATTGTTCTTTTTCCAAAGCCGGTGTATCCAAAACAACAAGGTCAATATGTAAAACTGGTTGCAGCTGACATGGAAAAGAGTGCAAAAGTGTTGACAAAAGATCAGGGTCCCCAAAATGACAACTAAATTCAAAATTGTTATCAACCTATTGAACACTTGTTGGTCCGTTTATCATTTTGTCAAGGACTCCACATGCTTGCTGAGAAAAGGACTCTATCTTTGTATTATGTGTTCCTTTGACATAAGCAGACCCCTCCACCATGTTGCAAAAATTGGTAAATATGATATCATTAATTTCATAATGCTCAAGAATTTTGAATGTGATAAGAGTCATCTCATTCAAGTTCTGATCTTGACTTTGACAATATGTAACCATTGCATCCAATATTATTATGTTGGTTTTCAATTTAGAAGAATAATCTTTTAATTTTATGGCATTTGCTGGATGATTAATTGCAATAGAAAACCAAATGGTTCCATCCAATAGCTTATCTGCTACTGAAGCAATTTCTTCCATTGTTAATCCCTAAAGGGGCCGAAGAGTAGCTACTCTCAAACTGTGTAGACTATTTCTCTTGTAGTTCTCAAAATCAGGTTGGCTTGGAGAACACTTTAATGTGCCTAGTTGGTAACAGTTAAAAGTAGTGTCCCATTTATCCCAAATAGGTTCATCAAGATATAATAGAATTTTTTTATCAAAAAAAATTGTAATTGGACAGTCAAAGAATGAGCACAACATTTCATCATCAACCCGATAAAATAATAAATATAAACGAATAAGAATTCAATGTAAAAATGAAAATAAATAAGGTGTTATAATCTAATGAGAAATCATTATAAATATCAGAAAATATGACTTATATTATCAGCTTTAGTCATTTATCTACAATAAAAGTAGATACAATAATAAAATGTTAAATGTAAAAATAATTAAAATTCCATAACTTGTCTTCAATCGTCTTAGAACATGCAATCCTATTTTTCTTTAATTTGTCATTGGCAATTAAGAAATGTCTTGCCAAGTGCACACAATCAATAAATGTAGTTTTGAAGAATACCTTATTCTCAAAATTTAATTGACAACAAATGCGAATCACCTCAATGGGTTCAACTGAAGGATGCAAGAATCGAGCATTACATTTTTTATATTTTTTTTTGCTTCTATCAATACATTATATTTAGGATTTGTTAAAATTTCTCTCGCTATTTATATGGTATGTTGACGATCAACTATCCAAAAATTGATATTCTTAGAATTTAGATCTGTCTCATTTATAATTTTGATAGATTTGATCAATGGATCAGGCTCATTGATGTCAAATGGAATTAGAAGAGCATCAGGTAATGAGGTTTGAAATTTTTCTAGGAATGATTTCACTAATACTTGAACATTTAAATCATCTTGTGATCTTAATTTGAACAATTTGGGGGCGTCTTTACATCTTTCAATAACAACTTTTCTATTAAAGGGGTTTGAAAATAGATAGCAATGCTTGAAAGCTTCATGAATGTCATCACATTTATTTGCAAGGTTCGTTGTGTCAAATTCAACTTTCCTAGATTTTTGAAATTCTGTAGTGGGCTTGAAATCACTTTCTGTTATGTTCTCCTCCAAATCAGATAAATATACTATTCTCAAAGCAATTACTTGAGAATCAATTTTATCATTTGTTATTTTATCAAGAAATTTACCTTTTTGTTGTAAATGAAGAAGTACAGATGATGTTTTTTTGCTTCTTACTTAACGGTATCTCAGAATGGTGGCGATGCATTTTAAAAGATCTGCAAAACTATTTAGTCTAGATTTAGAGAAGCTCTAAGTTATCCAACTTGAACATTGAATTCTTTATCGTATTTGTTGAATCAATACTTGAAGCTTCAATCAAATCTGGTCTAAAATTTGTATACTCCACTTGACATGAAATTAATTTTACCTCATTTTCTTTAATCATTTCCACCTGAAAGTCAATGTCATTTTCATTGTAAGCATAGTAATTAATTGTTATACCTAATATCTCTGGTTCATTTCCATATATTGATCCAAATAGATACATATCAAGAAACATATTCATGGGAGCTTCTATTTGGATGTACCAATCTTGCACAAACTCATATTTATTATATGTATTGTATTTTTTAATTATTTCAATAGTAGAAGTAGAAGGCGTTATTGATACCGCCTTTTGAGATGAATAACTTTTCTTTTTCTTAAGTGATGGTTGTAACATTTCATTTGCTTTTGGGCCAACCAATTCTGCAAATAACAACAAAAAAATATTTGCATTAATAAAAAAGAAAATATAATTTCAAATATTGTCATATAATGTTCTTATAAATACTGAAAAACCACCTAATCTAACCATTTCTAAGAGAGTGTACATAAAATATACAACCCACATACCAGTTGAAGGAGGCAATGTTTGTATATCACTTTTATTTTCATTTCTTCTTCACTACTTTACTTCGAATTTCAGCCACACCAGATTCCGTAGTTTCTAGGAAAAAAAGTTTATGGTATACATGAAATACCAAATATTATTAAACAACCTTATAATACACGATTTCCATTTACATGCACAATAATAAATGAGTACATATGCCATGAAGTTTAATATATGACACCAAAATTTATCACCTCGGTAAAATTGCTAAGAAAGGAAACCACCTAATCCAACCATTTCTAAAAGAGTACATAAAATATAAAACCATCATACTAGTTGAAGGGGGCATCATTTGTATATCACTTGTTTTTCTTTTTCTCTTTGCTACTTTACATCGAATTTCACGCCCACCATTTCCACGGTTTCTAGAGAGAAAAATATTATGGGAGCCATGAAATAAAAAATAGTATTAAACAACCTTAAAATACACGATTTCCATTTACACGCACAATAATAAATGAGTAAAGATGTTATGCAAGTTTATTATATGACACCAAAAGTTATCACATAGTTAAAAAAATTTGGAAAAAAAAAATACCCATGTTAGTATGGGTTGTCCTCATTAAAACCCCACTCCTAAGGCTATTTCCATGGGTTTTATTAATCAACAACTAGTTATTAACACCATGTATTATAATTCTAACAAAGTATAAACTAAAATTGTCATACCATTTAAAGAATTTGGTGTCATGTCTCTTGAATTTCCTTTTTCCTTGGATGCTTCCTTTGAATTCTCACTAGCTTCATAGTTCATGGTATATGAAAATAAACTAAAAAATTGTTATCACAATTTCGAATTATTGAAGAAAATATGAATTTATAAATACTATAACTATTCACATAACTATATGTGTAACAAAATGAACAAGAACAATAACAAGTGTAGAACTCACAATAATAGCTAATCAAGGTTATAAAAAATGCAACCTCAAATAATTTTTTATGTTCTTTTAATCGTGAATATAGGAAAGCAAACATCTACTAGGTTTCCTTCTAGCACGAGCATAAGAACATTTCCAAAAGACATTACATTGTGAATAAATAAAAGAAATTGTAGAGACTACAACAACAACATATATACACAAAATTTGTCTCTTATAGTTATGTATATTCTTAGTTTGCTTTAGAAAAAATAAAAGCAAAACACAATGAAAGAACATTAACTATGGCGATTATTAGATTTTCTTCTAGATCTTTGTCTAGCACAAAGACAAACACATAGCAACTTTGCAAGGTGAAAGAAATATGGAATGTAATAGAATTACTTCTAAGAGGAACAAAACAATATTACCAACAAGAACCTTGCAGAGCAAAAGAAATATTTGCTTCCTAGATTTATTTCTATTACAAACGCATGGATATTGTCAAAAAAAAACATTGTAAGGTGAAAGAAATCTAGCACGTGCTAGAATTATTTTTAGCACGAACACATTCATATTTCCAAGAAAAACATTGCAAAACAAAATAAATATAGCACAAGCTAGATTTCCTTCTACTACAAACACAAACACATTGTCATTAAAAATATTGCAAGGAAAAGGAAATGTAATCCATGCTAGACTATATTCTATCGCATACAAGAAGATTCCCAACAACAACATTGTATTGTAAAGAAAATCTAGTGGACGCTAAATTTCCTTCTAGCAAAAACACAAACTCAATGTCAATAAAATCATTGCAATAATAATATTTCCTAGGACATTTGACCTTGCCTTTTAGAGACTATGAGGTTTTAGTCCATGCCTGCATAGTCTATTATTACAATATAAAAAATGTTAAACCCTGAAATGATTAGAAGGCCCTTCATATGGAATATTTGGTCTAAGAATGGGATAGTGTACAAAGGTTTCCTCCTATAAAAAACACAAGAACATTACGAATAACAACATTACAAGGTGAAAGAAATATAACGCATACTATATTTCCTTCTAATGTGAAAATAATCACATAACAACATTGTAGGGTGAGAAAAATTTAGTCTGCATTACATTTACTTATGACACAAACATATAAATATATCCAATGACAACACTACACGACAAAAAAAATCTAGCACAAGCTAGATTTTCTTTTAACCTAAACACAAACATGTTAGCATTAACAACATTGCAATATAAAATAAAATCTAACATGTGTTAGATTTCCTCTTAGCGCAAACTCGAGCACATAGAAACATTGTAGAGTGAGAAGTCTATCAAGTACTAGATTTATGTCTACCACAAATACAAGCATGTTGCCAACAACAACATTGTAGAGTATAAGAATTCTAGATTGTGTTAAATTTTCTTCCAACACAAACACAAGCACATTTTAATTTGAAATAAATTTAACACATGTTATATTTCCTTTGAGCACAAATACAACAACATAAGAACATTGTAGACTAAATAAGTTTAATGTGTGCTAGATTAACAACATTGCAATTTAAAATGAAATCTAACATGTCTTAGATTTCCTTTTAGCGCAAACTTGACATAGAAACATTGTAGAGTGTGAAATCTAGTAAGTGCTAGATTTATGTCTACCACAAGTACAAGCACGTTGCCAACAAAAACATTGCAGAGTATAAGAAATCTAGCTTGTGTTAAATTTTCTTCCAATACAAAGACAAACACATTTAAATTTGAAAGAAATCTAGCACATGCTATATTTCCTTCTAGCACAAACACAAGAACATAGCAACATTTTAGGACTAAATAAGTCTAATGTGTGCTAGATTAACAACATTGCAATGTAAAAGAAAATCTAACATGCGTTAGATTTACTTTTAGCACAAAGTCAAAAACATAGAAACATTGTAGAGTGAGAAATCTAGCAAGTGCCAGATTTATGTCTACCAGAAATACAAGCATGTTGCGAACAACAACATTGTAGAGTATAAGAAATATGATTTGTGTTAGATTTTCTTCCAACACAAACGCAAGCAAAATTAAATTTGAAAGAAATATAACAAATGTTATATTTGCTTCCAGCACAAACACAATAACATAACAACATTTTAGGACTAAATAAGTCTAATGTGTGTTGATTAACAACATTGCAATGTGAAAGAAAATCTAACATGTCTTAGATTTCGTTTTAGCGCAATCTAAAACACATAGAAACATTCAAGAGTGAGAAATATAGCAACTGCTAGATTTATTTCTATCACAAATACAAGCACATTGCGAACAATGACATTGTACAGTATAAGAATTCTAGATTGTGTTAAATTTTCTTCGAACACAAATACTATCACATTTTAATTTGAAAGAAATCTAACGCATGCTATATTTCCTTCTAGCACAAACACAATAACATAACAACATTGTAGGACTAAATAAGTCTAATGTGTGCTAGATTAACAACACTCCAATGTAAACGAAAATCTAACATGTGTTAGATTTCCTTTTAGCACAAAGTCAAGCACATAGAAACATTGTAGATTCATAATTCTAGCAAGTGCTAGATTTATGTCTACCACAAATACAAGACGTTGCCTACAACAACATTTTAGAGTATAAGAAATCTAACTTGTGTTAAATTTTCTTCCAACACAAAAACAAGAACATTTAAATTTTAAAGAAATCTAACACATGCTATATTTCCTTCTAGCACAAACACAAGAACATAACAACATTTTAGGACTAAATAATTCTAATGTGTGCTAGTTTAACAACAATGCAATGTAAAATAAAATCTAACATGTGTTAGATTTCCTTTTAGCACAAACTCGAGCACATAGAAACATTGTAGAGTGAGAAGTCTATCAAGTGCTAGAATTATGTCTACCACAAATACAAGCACGTTGCCAACAACAACATTGTAGAGTATAAGAATTCTAGATTGTGATAAATTTTCTTCCAACACAAGCACAAGCACATTTTAATTTGAAAGAAATTTAACACATGTTATATTTCCTTTGAGCGCAAACACAAGATCATAACAACACTGTAGGACCAAATAAGTTTAATGTGTGCTAGATTAACAACATTGCAATTTAAAATAAAATCTAACATGTGTTAGATTTGCTTTTAGTGCAAACTCGAGCACATAGAAACATTGTAGAGTGAGAAATCTAGCAAGTGCTAGATTTATGTCTACCACAATTACAAGCATGTTACCAACAACAACATTTTAGAGTATAAGAAATATATCTTCTGTTAAATTTTCTTCCAACACAAACACAACCACATTTAAATTTTAAAGAAATATAACACATGCTATATTTCCTTCTAGCACAAACACAAGAACATAGCAACATTTTAGGACTAGATAAGTCTAATGTGTGCTAGATTAACAACATTGTATTGTAAAAGAAAATCTAACAGGTGTTAGAATTACTTTTAGCGCAAACACAAGAACGTAGAAACATTGTAGAGTGTGAAATCTAGCAAGTGCTAGATTTATGTCTACCACAAATACAATAACATTGCCAACAACAAAATTGTAGAGTATAATAGATCTGACTTGTGTTAAATTTTCTTCCAAGTCAAACACAAGAAAAATTAAATTTGAAAGAAATATAACACATGTTATATTTCCTTCTACCACAAACACAAGAACATAACAACATTTTCGGACTAAATAAGTCTAATGTGTGCTAGATTAACAAAATTGCAATGTAAAAGAAAATCTAACATGTGTTAGATTTCCTTTAGCACAAATTCAAGCACATAGAAACATTGTATATTGAGAATTATAGCAAGTGCTAGATTTTTGTCTACCACAAATACAAGCACGTTGCCAACAACAACATTGTACAATAATATATGAATTCTAGATTATGTTAAATTTTCTTCCAACACAAACACAAGCAGATTTTATTTTCAAAGAAATCTAACACATGCTATATTTCCTTCTAGCACAAACAAAAGAACATAACAACATTTTCGGACTAAATAAGTCTAATGTGTGCTAGATTAACAACATTGCAATATAAAAGAAAATCTAACATGTGTTAGATTTCCTTTAGCACAAAGTCAAGCACATAGAAACGTTGTAGATTGAGAAATATAGCAAGTGTTAGATTTTTGTCTACCAAAAATACAAGCACGTTGCCAACAACAACATTGTAGAGTATAAGAAATCTGACTTGTGTTAAATTTTTTTCCAAAACAAACACAAGAAAGTTTAAAATTTGAAAGAAATTTAACACATGTTACATTTCCTTCTAGCACAGACACAAGAAGAAAACAACATTTTATGACTAAATAAATCTAATGTGTGCTAGATTAACAACATTGCCATGTATAAGAAAATCTAACATGTGTTAGATTTCATTTTAGCGCAAACTCAAGCACATAGAACCATTCTAGAGTGAGAAATCTAGCAACTACTAGATTTATGTTTAACACAAATACAAGCACGTTGCCAAAAACAACATTGTAGAGTGAGAAATCTAACAAGTGCTACATTTATGTCTACCACAAACACAAGCACGTTGCCAACATCAATATTGTAGAGTATAAGAATTCTATAATATGTTAAATTTTCTTCCAACACAAACACAAGCACAATTTAATTTGAAAGAAATTTAACACATGTTATATTTTCTTCAAGCACAAACACAAGAACATAACAACATTGTAGGGCTAAATAAGTCTAATGTGTGCTATATTAACAACATTGCAATGTAAAATAAAATCTAACATGTGTTAGATTTCCTTTTAGCGCAAATTGAAGCACATAGAAACATTTTAGAGTGACAAATCTAGCAAGTGCTAGATTTACGTCTACCACAAATACAAGCATATTGCCAACAACAACATTGTAGAGTATAAAAATTCTAGATTGTGTTAAATTTTCTTCCATCACAAACACAAGCACATTTTAATTTGAAAGAAATCTAACACATGTTATATTTCCTTTGAGCACAAACACAAGAACATAACAACATTGTAGGACTAAATAGGTCTACTGTGTGCTAGATTAACAACGTTGCAATGTAAAATAAAATCAAACATGTGTTAGATTTCCTTTTAGCGCAAAATTGAGCACATAGAAACATTGTAGAGTGAGAAATCTGGCAAGTGCTAGATTTATGTCTACCACAAATACAATCACTTTGCCAACAACATCATTGTAGAGTATAAGAAATCTAGCTTGTGTTAAATTTTCTTCCAACACAAACACAAGCACATTCAAATTTGAAAGAAATCTAAGACGTGCTATATTTTCTTCTAGCACAAACACAAGAACATAACAACATTTTAGGACTAAATAATTCTAATGTGTGATAGATTAACAGCATTGCAATGTAAGAGAAAATCTAACATGTGTTAGATTTCTTTTTAGTGCAAACTCAAACACATAGAAACATTGTAGAGTGAGAAATCGAACAAGTGCTAGATTTATGTCTACCACAAATACAAGCACATTGCCAACAACAACATTGTAGAGCATAAGAATTCTAGATTGTGTTAAATTTTCTTCCAACACAAACACAAGCACATTTTAATTTGAAAGAAATCTAACACATGTTATATTTCCTTCAAGCACAAACACAATAACATAACAACATTGTAGGACGAAAGAAGTCTAATGTGTGATAGATTAACAACATTTCAATGTAAAATAAAATCTAACATGTGTTAGATTTCCTTTTAACGCAAACTCGAGCACATATAAACATTGTAGAGTGAGAAATATAGCAAGTGCAAGATTTATGTCTACCACATATACACGCACGTTGCCAACTCAACATTGTAGAGTATAAGAAATCTAGCTTCTGTTAAATTTTCTTCCAACACAAACACAAGCATATTTAAATTTGAAAGAAAACTAACACATGCTATATTTCCTTCTAGCACAAACACAAGAACATAACAACATTTTAGGACTAAATAAGTCTAATGTGTGCTAGATTAACAACATTGCAATGTAAATGAAAATCTAACATGTGTTAGATTTCCTTTTAGCACAAACTCAAGCACATAGAAACATTGTGGAGTGAGAAATCTAACAAGTTGTGATAGATTTCTCACACAAAACAGTCTCATACTCATGTCCATATCCCTCCACTTGCTCCTCCCCATCTAGGAGATGCATATACATGTTTATAATCCACATTAAGTAAATTGTCTCTCTCACTCATGTGAAATCCCAGGTCTTTGTAAGATTTCCCGGACTATGCAAATAGAACAAACTCTAACATTATCATCAAGAAACAGATTTCCTCTCTATGCTGACTAAATCTAGAGTTAAGATGCATCTAAAGAAAAAGCTTGCACCTTGAGAAATTTGATCCCTTTGTAGGTTATCTAAATCTAGAGTTAAGATGAATCTAAAATGGTTTAATTATTAATAATTACAATTCTTATTTTATTTTATTTTATATTTATGTAATTTGACTAAACTAGCAAGTTTAAATAACATTACATAACCTTGGAACATCTCATTCACTTTGGGCTAAAGTCTCCCATGTAATCATTCATGTTGGACTAAAGTCTCTCCATGAAATTATTTAAATTTGTAGATATTTATTTTTATTTTAATCAATAACATTTAATATAAAGTAGAAAACATAAACTTGGAAAAGCCCATAAATATTATATATATCAAGTGAATTACAATGAAATTTGAACCATTTAAAATTAAAATTTTATATTTTTATTTTAGAAAAATTTCAGAACAAAAAATTTATTAAATATCTCGTTATTTTATTTAAATTTATAAATATTATATACAATAATAAATGAAAAATGTAATATAATTTCAAAAATTGTAATTTATAGTTTTGAAATTACTAATAAAAAAAATATTAACATACCAAATTCTTTATTATTATTGAATTTGTAGATATTTATTTTCATTTTAATGGATAATATTTAATATATAATGGAAAATATAAAGTTGGAAAAGGCTAACCATATTATAAATATTAAGTGCATTATAATGTAATTTGAACAAGTAAAATTTATGATTTTCTATTTTTAATTTAAAAATAAAATAAAATTAAAACATATGATTAATTAACTTTATGATTTTACATTTCTAATTAAAAAAAAAATTCAAAACACAGAATTGATTGAAAACATATTTTTCATAAATAATATGTAATCTTATTCTCAAATATAATAAGCAACATAAAATTGATTAGTTTGATAATTCTACAATTGGGGATAATGGTTACAATTGCATATTTTCTCCTAACTCTTCACAAAGTGAATAACCTAGTGTGAACGCAAATCCAGATCAATTAGTATATAAAAACTTAAAATAAATTTAATGAATATATTAGAAATTTATCCTTTTTAGATATTATTGACGTTGACCCAGGTTGCTATTTTTGGGAAAATAAAATGCTTTAAGGACGTAAGGTCATGGAAATAAAATGAGCAAAGGAAACACAAAGGCAAATGATGTTTATACTCGTGATATTCACAAAAGAAAGAGGATTGAAAGAGGTGCAACCTTAGAGAAAACGATAACCCAAGAATAACTATAAAGAGAATGAATGTTCAATAGAAAAACAGAGACTAAATATGCCATCATTTCCTTTGCATTATCAATTTCAGAAATTTAAATCAGAGTTCTCTAATCATTTAGAGTGGTATGGCCTATAACATTGAGGATTTAACGTTTTATTCTGGATGTTCCCTTTATAAGTAGTGGTTCAACTCTTGGTTTTTCGATCGATGTATAAAAAACCGTTTGTATTACCCAATCAAAATGTGAGTTATGGGTATACATCACCTATGCAAATTTAATTGAATGGTAAACTACCAGTTTGCTACAACATTGAATTATACTTAACTGATGGAAAGTGTTTGCTAATGAATATGCTTTTCTAAATATTAAATTCAAATTTTATTTACATTCCATACGATATTAGATAAACATTCAACCAAAATATAGTTATAGATTAGATGAGTTTTATATATATATATAAACAAAATGCAAATTCAGTACTATTCTTTGTGCTCTTAACTAGCCTAACGTATTTATCGGAAGAATAGGATGTAATAAACACTTAGTGATACATCTAGTATAAGGTGTGAACCTAGGTAATGCATTGGTAACATGATACACTTGACAAGTAGATCAATGGGTATAACAACTACTTCATTTGCCTCCACTCTTGCTGCTATCTACGCCTATGCCTGTACCTCTGTCACTGAAGCCTTTGTTTCCACCGTCACCTTTACTGCGTCATCTACATTAGCCTTTGTCTATGCCTCTTTTTCCCCTTTGCTTCAACTGGTTTGGTCTCACTTTGTGTTGGTTGATTCTATTGTAAATATTTGGCTTCTTTTTATAAGGCAGGGTTTGAACCCTTTCTTTTTCTGGTCACATTTTTCCTTCTTCTTGTCCTTCCAATCCTTGTGGACTTCGATATTTTTTTGTTGTGCTCATAGCAATACTCAGACTTTCTTATGGTTGGTAAGAAAGGAGGCTGAGAGATTCAATGAATCATATGTAACAGGGAAGGAAGCTTCAGGAACATTAATAGTCCAACTACAAATTCTTGTTATGAAGAAGAAGGATTGCATCTTCTAGCTCTTCTTCTATAGTTTGGAGAGGTTGTTTCATAGGACAACCATGAAGAGGAAAACAACAAATAGTATCCCGCCCTATGTTTATGAGCTTTCTCATAATATGGGAGTTCAGTTCACCATGTGGCTTAATAATTTGCTGAGGCCTTATCATGAATGTTGAGCAGTTCATACTTTGGAATCTACTCTCAGTTCATAGGTGGCAGTACAAAGTGGGATATCAAAGGTCGCCCCTATAAAAGCAAGAACTAGTCCTACTAAAAAATATATAAGCATGACATCAAAACGCTAAGAAGAAGAAATACATAGATTTGGAGCCAAGTAAAAGAGAATCATCAATGCATCGAATTCCTACTGACTCTCATAATTTGTTTGCTTTCTAATCCACTCAAAATTTTGGACAAAGTAAACTTCTACACAATTTTTCCAAAAATCCTCTCACAATATAATCACCCATAAAAATCTCCACTCTCAAAATATAAATTATAATTATTTTTTGAAAAAAAAAAAAAAAACTTTTCTTAAACACTTCGTATCATGTTTTAGTTAAAAAGACTTCCATTCTCACAAGTAATTTTAGACATCCAAGACTTCATATCCATACTTCAGAGTTTTCACATTCCATGCTCATGAACAAGTTAGTTCAGAAGATTTCCATTCTCACAAGTAAATAGACATCCTAAGACTTCTTATCCATACTTCAAAGTTTTCACATTCCATGCTAATGAGCAAGTTACATCTCTTCACTAACTGACCATATTTTTTTAAAGAAAAATACCTCCTCGAATGCCTCAATGCATCGAATTCTGGCTATTAAACTGAGGGTATTCCTCTATAGCGGAAACGGAACCTATCCTACCATCTCAGGCTCTGGATAGAAAGCTAGGTAAAAGAGATGGATTTGGTCTGGGATAAGTCTCTCTATAAGGAAAAGAGGGTCCTCTGCATGGAGCTAGTAGAAGGGAGTTACCTAAAAATCTAGCATGAGTTATCGAGAGACCCCATACGAAAACATCAGATGTGTTTTCTTATAAAAGGATGGGCTTCCTCTCATAACCCAATATTTCATTGGTGCCCTGTATTCCTTGCAGAGGTTCTATATTTTGACCACGCTATATTAAAGGCTCTTTCACCTACTCCGTGGACCATATGTTCCAAGTACAAACTCAAAATACTATATGGAAGACACATGATCTTCATTCATGGGAGACATAACATATATGTTTTCTTGGAGAGTTTCTTTCCCTATCATTCTTACATTCTTCCTCATGCTGAAAGAACGCATGCCTCCATAAATGGAATTCAATAAAACCAACCTAAAAAGCCAATGATCTTGAAATACGTGTGATTTTGTGCCGAGCTAGAGGTGTTGTGGCATAAGTGGAAGGAAGGAATTTTTTCTTTTAAATTTTAGGAGAGAGTATAGTAAGAAACATGAAATCTCATTACCCACTAATTTAAATCCATGTTCACTGCAAATGAGATAAGGTGTCCTTCAAATAACATTATACACTTGACTGAATCATCACTGTAATGAGACACGGTATATGAATTTTACGGATACCCAAAGAGCAGCCAATAGCTAAAATTCTTTATGCCAACACTATGGAACTAGAGGGAATGGATTCAATGGAGATCAAGACCTTGCGTTGCATTTTACTAAGTGGAAGAGGTCCCTGAAATTAAAATTTTCGTCGAGATAGGGACAAGCAACTAATAACGAGTGGAAGCACTAACAATTTATCAAGGAGTCAGGTTCCTCAAGGACATTGTGCAAAGAGATGTAGTTATTGTTAAGGACTCCAACATAATCACAAGATCGCTGAAGTAGGAAAGAGATCCCTCCTCCTAAGCCCTAGCATGCATCTATCATAAGATGGTACTGCTACTTAATGCATTTAAATAAGTCCACTATTTTCATGTTAGAAAAAGATTCAACTCCCAAGTCAATCAGATGGCTAAGCAAGTAGTTTTAGTTGAGGACTTCAAAATAATCACAAGATAACATAAGAACGAAAGAGCTCCCTCCTCCTAAAGCCTGGCATGAATCTATCATAAAATGGTCCTGCTACTGAATGCATTTAAATAAGTCCATTGTTTACATGTTAGAAAAAGATTCATCTCCCAAGTCAATAAGATGGCTAAGAAAGCAGTTTCAGAAGACATAGGAACCCTCTGAGTATGTATCGAGGGGGAGGAAAATCCCTCTATAGCTCAATACCATCATCAATACAAAGTCCCAAGGGAGGAAGCATCAAAGGTGGCACTCTCTACCCAAATTGTGATACATGGAAACAAAAGGAGTTTGGATCACCAAATAAGAAGGCACAGGGATAGTTTGCTAACAGACAATTGAAACCACTAGAGTGTCTTCTCACCACATCAAAGACACTAATGTCAGTTTGTGCAAAGGTCTTATATATTACAATGGCTTGGAAGAAGTTAATTCCTTATGCTTATCATACTTGCTATATGATCTCATCGAGAGATTTTCATCAAGCAAACCATACTCCTGGGTTATTGTTGACGACTCCAACATAATCACAAGATCATTGAAGTAGGAAAGAACTCCCTCCTCCTAAGCCCCGGCATGAATCTATCATAAAATGGTCATGCTACTCAATGCATTTAAATAAGTCCACTATTTTCAGGTTAGAAAGAGATTCGACTCCGAAGTCAATCAGATGGCTAAGAAAGTAGTTTCAGAAGACAAAGGAACCTTCTCAGTATGTACCGAGGGGGAGGAAAATCACTCTACATTAATGCCAGTTTGTGCATAGGTACAATCTATTATAATGGCTTGGAAGAAGTTAATTCATCATGCTTATCATACTTTCTATATGATCTCATCAAGAGATTTCCATCAGGCAAAACATACTCCTAGTTTATTGTTAAGGACTCCAACATAATCACAAGATCACTGAAGCATGAAAGCGCTCCCTCATCCTAAACTCTGGCATGTATCTATCATAAAATGTTCTTGCTACTCAATGCATTTAAATAGGTCCACAATTTTTAGGTTAGAAAAAGATTCAACTCTCAAGTCAATTAGATGGCTAAGCAAGCAGTTTCAAAAGAAAAAGGAATCCTTTGAGTATGTATCGAGGGCGAGCAAAACCCCTCTATAGCTCAATACTATCATCAATACAAAGTCCCAAGGGGAGGAAGCATGAAAGGTGGCATTCTCTACCCAAATTGTGATACATGGAAACAAAAGGAGTTTGGCTCACCAAATAAGAAGGCAAAGGGATAGTTTGCTAACAAACAGTTGAAACCACTAGAGTGTATTCTCACCACAGCAAAGCCATTAATGCCAGTTTGTGCAAAGGTCCTACCTATTATAATGGCTTGGAAGAAGCTAATTCCTCATGCTTATCATACTTTCTATATGATCTCATCAAGAGATTCGCATCAGGAAAACCATACTCTTGGGTTATTGTTGAGGAATCCAACATAATCACAAGATCATTGAAGCAAGAAAGCGCTCCCTCCTCCTAATCCCTGCCATGCATCTATCATAAAATGGTCCTGCTACTCGATGCATTTAAATTAATCCACTATTTTTAGGTTAGAAAAAGATTTGACTCCCAAGTCAATCAGATGGCTAAGTAAGCAGTTTCAGAGGACAAAGGAAACCTTTGAGTATGTATTGAGGGGGACGAAAATCCCTCTACACCTTAATACCATCATCGATACAAAGTCACAAGGGGAGGAAGCATGAAAGGTAGCACTCTCTATCCAAATTGTAATAGATGGAAACAAAAGGAGTTTGGCTCACCAAATAACAAGGCACAGGGATAGTTTGCCAACAAACAGTTGAAACCACTAGAGTTTCTTCTCACCAGAGAAAAGCCATTAATTCCAATTTATGCAAAGGTCCTATCTATTCCAATGGCTTGGAAGAAGTTAATTCCTCATGCTTTTCATACTTGCTATATGATCTCATCGAGATATTTGCATCAAGCAAACCATACTCCTGGGTTACTTTTGAAGAATCCAACATAATCACAAGATCAATGAAGTAGGAAAGACTTCCCTCCTCCTAAGCCCTAGCATGCATCTATCATAAAAAGGTCCTTCTACTCAGTGCATTTTAATATGTCCACTATTTTCATGTTAGGAAAAGATTCAACTCCCAAGTCAAACAGATGGCTAAGCAAGCAGTTTTAGAAGACAAAGGAACCCTCCGAGTATGTATTGAGGGGGAGGAAAATCCTTCTACACCTCAATTCCATCATCAATACAAAGTCCTAAGGGGAGGAAGCATGAAACGTGGCACTCTCTACCCAAATCGTGATACATGGAAACAAAGGGAGTTTGGCTCACCAAATAAGAAGGCACAGGGACAGTTTGCTAACAGATAGTTGTAACCAGTAGAATGTCTTCTCACAAAAGCAAATCCATTAATGCCAATTTGTGCAAAGGTCTTATCTATTACAATGGCTTGGAAGAAGTTAATTCTTGATGCTTATCATACTTGCTATATGATCTCATCGGGAGATTTGGATCCAACAAACCATACTCCTGGGTTAATGTTGAGGATTCCAACATAATGAAAACATCACTGAAGCAAGGAAGTGCTCCCTCCTCCTAAGTCGTGGCATGCATCTATCATAAAATGGTCCTGCTACTCAATGCATTTAAATAAGTCTACTATTTTCTGGTTAGAAAAAGATTCAACTCCCAAGTCAAACAGATGGCTAAGTGAGAAGTTTCAGAAGACAAGGGAACCCTCTGAGTATGTATCGAGGGGGAGGAAAATCCCTCTACACCTCAATACCATCATCAATACAAAGTCCCAAGGGGAGGAAGCATGAAAGGTGGCACTCTCTACCCAAATTGCGATACATAAAAACAAAAGGAGTTTGGCTCACCAAATAAGAAGGCACAGGGACAGTTTGCTAACAGACAGTTGAAACCACTAGAGTGTCTTCTCACCACAGCAAAGCCATTAATGCCAGTTTGTGGAAAGGTCCTATCTATTACAATGGCTTGGAAGAATTTAATTCCTCATGCTTATTATACTTGCTACATGATCTCATCGAGAGATTTGCATCAAGTAACCCTTACTCCTGCGTTATTGTTGACGAATCCAACATAATCACAAGATCATAGATGCAGGAAAGAGAACCCTCCTTCTAAGCCTTGTCATGCATCTATCATAAAATTGTCCTCCTACTCAATCCATTAATATAAGTCCACTATTTTCACGTTAGAAAATAATTCAACTTCCAAATCAAACAGATGGCTAATCAAGAAGTTTCAGAAGACAAAGGAACCCCGTGAGTATGTATCGAGGAGGAGGAAAATCCCTCTACACCTCAATACCATCATCAATACAAAGTTAAAAATGGAGGAAGCATGAAAGGTGGCACTCTCTACAAAAATCATGATACATGGAAACAAAAGGACCTTGGCTCACCAAACAAGAAGGCACAGGGACAATTTGCTAACAGACAATTGAAAACACTAGAGTGTCTTCTCACCATAGCAAAGCTGTTAATGCTAGTTGAGGACTCTGACGTAATCACAAGATCACTTAAGTAGGAAAGAGCTTCCTCCTCCTAAGCCCTGGCATGCATCTACCATAAAATTCTCCTGCTACTCAATGGATTTAAATAAGTCCACTATTTTTAGGTTAGAAAAAGATTCAACTCCCAAGTCAATCAAATGGCTAAGCAAGTAGTTTCAAAAGAAAAAGGAACACTCTAAGTATGTATCGAGAGGGAGGAAAATACCTCTACACCTCAATACCATCATCAATACAAAGTCCCAAGGAGGGGAAGCATGAAAGGTGGCACTCTTTACCCAAATTGTGATACATGGAAACAAAAGGAGTTTGGCTCACCAAATAAGAAAGAACAGGGACAGTTTGCTAACAAACAGTTGAAACCAGTAGAGTATCTTCTCACCACAGCAAAGCCATGAATGCCAGTTTGTGAAAAGGTCCTATCTGTTACAATGGCTTGGAAGAAGTTAATTCCTCATTCTTATCATACATTCTATATGATCTCATCAAGAGATTTGCATCAGGAAAACCATTCTCCTCGGTTATTGCTGAGGAATCCAACATAATCACAAGATCACTGAAGTAGGAAAGAGCTCCCTCCTCTTATGCCCTAGCATGGATCAATCATAAAATTGACCTGCTACTCGATGCATTTAAATAAGTCCACTATTTTCAGGTTAGAAAAATATTCAACTCCCAAGTGAATCAAATGGCTAAGCAAGAAGTTTTAGAAGACAAAGGAACCCTCTGATTATGTATCGAGGGGGAGGAAAATCCCCCTACAACTCAATACAATCATCAGTACAAAGTCCCAATGGGAGAAAGCATTAAAGGTGGCACTCCCTACACAAATTGTGATAGATGGAAACAAGAGGGGTTCGGCTCACCAAATAAGAAGGCACAACAACACTTTTCTAATAGATAGTTGAAACCACTAGAGTGTCTTCTCACCACAACATAGCCATTAATGCCAATTTGTACAAAGGTCCTGTCTATTACAATGGCTTGGAAGAAGTTAATTGCTCATGGTTATCATACTTCCTATATGATCTCATCGAGAGATTTGCATCAGGAAAAGCATGCCACTAGGTTATTGTTAAGGAATCCAACATAATCACAATATCACTAAACAAGGAAAGAGCTCCCTCCTCCTAAGCCCTAGCATGCATCTATCATAAAATGGTCCTGCTACTCAATTCATTTAAATAAGTCCACTATTTTCACATTAGAAAAATATTCAACTCCCAAGTCAAAAAGATGGCTAAGAAAGCAGTTTCAAAAGACAAGGGAAACTTTGAGTATGTATCGAGGGGGAGGAAAATCCCTCTACACATCAATACCATAACCAATACAAAGTCTGAAGGGGAGGAAGCATGAAAGATGACACTCTCTACCCAAATCATGATACATTTAAACAAAAGGAGTTTGTCTCACCAAATAGGAACGCATAGGTACAATTTGCTAATAGACAGTTGAAACCACTAGAGTGTCTTCTCACCACAACAAAAACATTAATACAAGTTTGTGCAAAAGTCCTATCTATTACAATGGCTTGGAAGAGGTTAATTCCTCATGCTTATCATACTTGCCATATGATCTCATCGAGAGATTTGCATCAGGAAAACCATACTCCCGGTTTAATGTTGAGGACTCCAACATAATAACAAGATCAGTGAAGCAAGAAAGAGCACGCTCCTCCTAAGCCCTGGCATGCATCTATCATAAAATGGTCCTGCTACTCATTTCTTTTAAATAAGTCCACTATTTTCAGGTTAGAAAAGGATTCAACTCCCAAGTCAATCAAATGACTAAGGTAGCAGTTTCAAAAGACAAAGGAACTCTGTGAGTATGTACCGAGGGGGAGGAAAATCCCTCTACACCTCAATACCATCATCAATACAAAGTCCCAAGGAGAGGAAGCATGAAAGGTGGCACTCTCTACCCAAATTGTAATACATGGAAACAAAAGGAGTTTGGCTCACTACATAAGAAGGCACAGTGACAGTTTGTTAACAGACTCTTGAAACCACTAGAGTGTCTTCTCACCATAGCAAGGACATTAATGCCAGTTTGCACAAGGGTCCTATCTATTACAATGGCTTGGAAGAAGTTAGTTCCTCATGCTTATCATACTTGCTATATGATCTCATCAAGAGATTTGGATGAGGAAAACCATACTCCTAGGTTAATGTTGAGGAATCCAACATAATCAAAAGATCACTGAAGCAAGAAAGAGCTCCTTCCTCCTAAGCCCTGGCATGCATCATTCATAAAATGGTCCTGCTACTCAATGCATTTAAATAAGTGCACTATTTTCACGTTAGAAAAGTATTCAACTCCCAAGTCAAAAACTTCGCTAAGAAAGCAGTTTCAAAAGACAAAGGAATCCTCTAACTATGTATCGAAGAGGAGGAAAATCCCTCTACACCTCAATACCATCATCAATACAAATTCGTAAGGAGAGGAAGCATGAAAGGTGGCACCCTCTACCCAAATTGCATTACATGGAAACAAAAGGAGTTTGGCTCACCAAATAAGAAGGCATAGGGACAGTTTGTTAACAGACAGTTGAAACCACTACAGTGTCTTCTCACCATAGCAAAACCATTAATGCTAGTTTGTGCAAAGGTCCTATCTATTACAATCACTTGAAATACTTTAATTCCTCATGCTTGTCATACTTGCTATATGATCTCATCGAGAGATTTGCATCAAGAAAACCATACTCCTGGGTTATTATTGAGGACTCCAACATAGTCAGAAGATCACTGAAGTAGGAAAGAGCTTCGTCCTCCTAAACACTGGAATGCATCTATCATAAAATGGTCCTAATACTCAATGCATTTAAATAAGTGCAATATTTTTAAGTTAGAAAAAGATTCAACTCCGAAGTCAATCAGATGGCTAAGCAAGAAGTTTCAGAAGACAAAGGAATCCTCTGAGTATGTATCGAGGGGGAGGAAAATCCCTCTACACGTCAATACCATCATAAATACAAAGTCCCAAGGAGAGGAAGAGTGAAAGGTGGCACTCTCTACCCAGATTGTGATACATGGAAATGAAAGGAGTTTGGCTCACCAAATAAGAAGGCACAGGGACAGTTTGCTAACAGACATTTGAAACCACTAGTGTGTCTTCTCACAATAGCAAAGCCATTAATGCCAGTTTGTGCAAAGGTGCTATCGATTACAATGGCTTGGAAGAAGTTAATTCCTAATGCTTATCGTGCTTTCTGTATGATCTCATCAAGGAACAATGTAAACTTTGAAACGGAAACTATAAACTCAAAACGGGAACTATGGCCAAAAAACCCCGAAAAAACATCAAAAACAGTGCTAAAAGTGAAAAGTGTTGATGTTGGAATAACACATTTTCTTTTATTAGGTAAATTTTCAACATGTTTTAAAAATGGGGGTGAAAACCAATTTTTTGCTCAAAAATTATCCAAAAAACACCCTCAAAACGAAAAGGGTTGATTCTGGAAGAACACTTTTTTTTTCAAAAGTAAAATTTCAACATTTCGAAATAATGGCATGAAATATTTTATCATGACCACGAAAAAACATTAAATTTAAAAAAATAACGAAAACATAAAATAAAAAAAAATAAAAAATTAAAACAATGAAAAAACACAAAAAGTAAAAGAAAAAAAACAAAAAAACAAAACATAGATTAAAATATATATTAAAAGAAAAATATAAAACAAAAAAAAAAAAATCAATCATAAGATGTAAAAAGAACAAAATTAATGATAAGAATTAAAAAACTAAAAAAAAAAAAAAAATTATAAACAATTAAATAGTAAAAAAAATATTTAAAAAAAAGGGGGAAAAAGGAGTTATCTTGTAAACCAAAAAAAATTGGCAATATATATATATATATATATATATATATATGGAAAAGAAAAAAAACATTTAAAAGAAACAAAAAATTAAGTAGGTTAAAATAGAAAATTTAAAAACAAAAAAACAAAAAAAATTAAAATTAAAATTAAAAACAAACTAGATTTAAAAAAAATTAGAAAATTAAAAAAAAATTAAATCTAATACTAAAAACAAATATAAAAATATATATAAAAGACAAAAATTAAAAAAAACAAAAAATGTTAAAAAAATTATCTCACAAACCATAAAATAATTTGGAAAACAAAAAAAACAAAATATATATATATATATATATATATATATATATATATATATATAAGAAAAAATAGATGAATAAAAAAAAAAAAACATTAGAAAAAACTGGGAAAAAAAAAACAAACTAGTTTAAAAAAAATATATAAATTAATGAAAAAAATTTAAAAACTAATAAAATTAATATTAAAAAAAACAAAAAAAAAATTCAAATTATAAAAGAAAAAACAAAAAAAAATTGTGTATTTCTTATTAAAAGAGAAAAATAAAAATTATTTTTTATTAAACATAGATATTTCATTTAAAAAAAGATTAATTTTTTTTTTTTTTTAAACAATCTTTTTTATTATTAAAAACAATTTTTTATTTTTATTTTTATTTTTATTTAAAAATAAAATTATTGAACATATATTTTATATTTAGAAAAAAATTAAAAAAAAAAAAAAAAATTCACCTATATTTTATATTTAAAAAAAAAAAATTACATTTACATTTTTTTCAACCAATGTTTTTTTATTTAAAAAAAAAAATGAAAATTAATTTTTTTTTTAACAATTATTTTTTTAAAATAATTTTTTTGTTATAATAAAAAAAAGTTTTTTTTTTTTTTTTATAAACCAATTTAATTTTTTTTAAATAATTTTTTTCCGTTATAATAAAAAAAAAGTTTTTTTTTTTTTTTTTTTTTATAAACCATTTTTTTTTTTAATTTAAAATTTTAAAAATTATTAAAAAAATTAAAAATTTCAAAAATTATAATTTATATTTTTTATTAATTAAAAAAAAAAAAAATTCCGAGGCCCTCCCCGGCCGCCCGTGGCGGCGCTGCCGTGGGCGGAGCATCCTGCGCAGGCCCCTCCGCCCACAGCAGCGCCGCCACATGCGGCCGGGGGACGGGGTCTCGATTCCGGGAATCGAGGCCCCGCCCCCCGGCCGCCCGTGGCGGCGCTGCCGTGGGCGGAGGTTAATTTTTTTAATAATTTTTAAAATTTTAAATTAAAAAAAAAAAAAAAAAAAAAATTAAATTGGTTTATTAAAAAAAAAACAAAAACTTTTTTTTATTATAACGAAAAAAAATTATTTTAAAAAAATTAAATTGGTTTATAAAAAAAAAACAAAAACTTTTTTTTATTACAACAAAAAATAATTATTTTAAAAAAGTAATTGTTAAAAAAATAATTGTTAAAAAAAAAATTAATTTTCATTTTTTTTTAAATAAAAAAACATTGTTTGAAAAAAATGTAAATGTAATTTTTTTTTTAAAATATAAAATATAGGTTTAACTTTTTTTTATTTTCTTTTATTTTTTTCTAAATATAAAATATATGTTCAATAATTTTATTTTTAAATAAAAATAAAAATAAAATTTGTTTTTAATAATAAAAAAGATTGTTTAAAAAAAATTAATTTTAATTTTTTTTAAAATGAAATATCTATGTTTAATAAAAAATATATTTTTTTTTTTTAATAAGAAATACACATTTTTTTGTTTTTTTTTTCTTTTTTTATAATTTGAATATTTTTTTTGTTTTTTTTTAATATTAATTTTATTAGTTTTTAAATTTTTTTCATTAATTTCTATTTTTTTTTAAACTAGTTTGTTTTTAATTTGTTTTTTTTTTCCCCAGTTTTTTCTAATGTTTTTTTTTTTAATTTCTTTATTTTTATTTACTTAATATATATATTTTAATTTTGTTCTTTTTGTTTTCTAAATTCTTTTATGGTTTGTGAGATAATTTTTTTAACATTTTTTGTTTTTTTTTTAAATATTAATTTTACTACTTTTTTTAATTTTTTCATTAATTTTTATTTTTATTTTTTATAATTAGTTTGTTTTTAATTTTTTTTCCCTAGTTTTTGCTAATGTTTTTTTTTCCTCAATTTTTATTGACTTATATATATATATATATATATATATATATATATATATATATATATATATATATATATATATATATATATATATATATATATTTTGTTTTTTTTTTCCAAATTGTTTTATGGTTTATAAGATATTTTTTTTAAATTTTTAAATTTTTTAGTTTTTTCCTTTTTTTATATATAATTTTTTATTTGTTTTTTAGAGACAATTATTTCATTTGGATTGAAAATTTAATTCACGACGTATAAATATGTAAAATATCGAAAATGAAAAATATCGACCTTCTTCTTTAAATATGCAAATCAATAAAAACCTCACTACAGAAAAAATAAAAACAAGAAAATATGAAGAGGAAGACCACTTCCAAAATTATTAAATTTACAAAATAATTATTTACAATTCATACATTAGAAAAGTTAAAGTCAAAAAAATAGGTTTTTTGAAAAAAGGGTTTGATGCAGAATAACCATTTTTTAAAATCAGCATTAAAATCACTACCATTCTAAAACACAATGTACATAACAAGAATTTAAAAAAATTGAAGTGCCAAAAACTATGCTCTAAAAAAAACATGTGTGTTCTGCATCACCCCTTTTCAAAATCGGGTCACTTTTTTGCTATCTCTACAAAACGGGTAACAATATCAGTTCCCGTTTCAAAGTTTACATTGTTAAGGGATTTACATAAGGTAAACCATACTCCTTGGTTATTGTAGAGGACTCCAACATAATCACAAGATCACAGAAGCAAGAAAGAGATCCCTCCTCCTAAGCCCTAGCATGCATTTATCATAAAATGGTCCTGGTACTTAATGCATTTAAATCAGTCCACTATTTTCAGGTTAGAAAAACATTCAACTGCCAAGTCAATCAGATGGTTAAGCAAGCAGTCTCAGAAGACAAAGGAATCCTTTGAGTATGTATCGAGGGGGAGGAAAGTCCCTCTAAATCTCAATACCATCATCAATACAAAGTCCCAAGTGAAGGAAGCATGAAAGGTGGCACTCTCTACCCAAATTGTGATACATTGAAACAAAAGGAGTTTGGCTCACGAAATAAGGCATAGGGACAGTTTTCTAATAGACAGTTGAAACCACTAGAGTGTCTTCTCACCACATCAAAGCCACTAATGCCAGTTTGTTCAAAGGTCCTATCTATTACAATGGTTTGGAAGAAGTTAATTCCTCATTCTTATCATACCTGCTATATAATCTCATCGAGAGATTTGAATCAAGCAAACCATACTCCTGTGTTATTGCTGAGGAATCCAACATAATCACAAGATCACTGAAGCAGGAAAGACCTCCCTCTTCCTAAGCCCAAGCATGCAACTATCATAAAATGGTCCTGCTACTCAATGCATTTACATAAGTCCACTATTTTCACGTTAGGAAAAGATTCAAATCCGAAGTCAAAAAGATCGCTAAGAAAGCAGTTTAAAAAGACAAAGGAACCCTCTAACTATGTATCGAGGGGGAAGAAAATTCCTCTACACCTCAATACCATCATCGATACAAAGTCCCAAGGAGAGGAAGCATGATAGGTGGCACTCTCTGCCCAAATTGTGTTACATGGAAACAAAAGGAGTTTGTCTCACCAAATAAGAAGGCACAGGGACTGTTTGGTAACAGATAGTTGAAACCACTAGAGTGTCTTCTCACCACATCAAATCCATTAATGCTAGTTTGTGCAAAGATCCTATCTATTACAATGGCTTGGAAGAATTTAATTCCTCATGATTGTCATAGTTGCTATATGCTCTCACTGAGAGATTTGCATCAGGCAAACAGTACTCCTGGGTTATTGTTGAGGACACCAACATAATCACAAGATCACTGAAGCAGGAAAGATCTCCCTCGTCCTAAGCCCTGGCATGCATCTATCATAAAATGGTCCTGCTACTCAATGCATTTAAATAAGTCCACTATTTTTAGGTTAGAAAAAGATTCAACTCCCAAGTCAATCAGAATAGTTGAAACCACTAGTTGAAACCACTAGAGTGTCTTCTGTTACAATGGATTGGAAGAAGTTAATTCCTCATGCTTATCATAATTTCTATATGATATCCTCGAGAGATTTGTATCAGGCAAACCATACTCCTCGGCTATTGTTGAGGAATCCAACATAATCACAAGATCACTGAAGTAGGAAAGTGCTCCCTCCTCCTAAGCCTTCCATGCATGTATCAAAAAATGGTCCTACTACTCAATGCATTTAAATATGTCCACTATTTTTAGGTTAGAAAAAGATTCAACTCCCAAGTCAATCAAATGGCTAAGCAAGTAGTTTCAGAAGACAAAGGAACCCTCTGATTATGTATTGAGGGGGACAAAAATCCCTCTACACCTCAATACCATCATCAATTTAAAGTCCCAAGGGGAGGAAGCCTGAAGGGTAGCACTCTCTACCCAATTGTGACACATGGAAAGAAAAGGAGTTTCGCTCACCAAATAACAAGGCACACGGACAGTTTGCTAACAAACAGTTTAAACCACTAGAGTGTCTTCTCACCAAAGAAAAGCCATTAATGCTAGTTTGTGAAAAGGTCATATTTGTTACAATGGATTGGAAGAAGTTAATTACACATGCTTATCATACTTGCTATATGATCTCATCGAGAGATTTGCATCAGGAAAACCATACTCCTAGGTTATTTTTGAAGAATCCAACATAATCACAAGATCACTGAAGTAGGAAAGAGATCCCTCCTCATAAGCCCTGGCATGCATCTATCACAAAATGATCCTACTACTCAGTGCATTTAAATAAGTCCACTATTTTCATGTTAGAAAAAGGTTCAACTCCCAATTCAAACAGATGGCTAAGCAAGCAGTTTCAGAAGACAAAGGAACCCTCTGAGTATGTATCGAGGTGGAGGAAAATCCCTCTACACCTCAATACCATCATCGATACAAAGCCCCAAGGGGAGGAAGCATGCAATGTGGCACTCTCTCCCCAAATCACAATACATTGAAACAAAAGGAGTTTGGCTCTCCAAGTAAGAAGGCACACGGACAGTTTGCTAACAGACAGTTGAAACCACTAGAGTGTCTTCTCAAAATAGCATATCCATTAATGCCAGTTTGTTCAAAGGTCCTATCTATTACAATGGCTTGGAAGAAGTTAATTCTTGATTCTTATCATACTTGCTATATGATCTCATTGGGAGATTGGGATCAAGCAAACCATACTCCTAGGTTAATGTTGAGGACTCCAACATAATCACAAGATCACTGAAGTAGGAAAGTGCTCCCTCCTCCTAAGTCGTGGCATGCATCTATCATAAAATGGTCCTGCTACTCAATGCATTTAAATATGTCCACTATTTTCAGGTTAGAAAAAGATTCAACTCCCAAGTCAAACAGATGGCTAAGCAAGAAGTTTCAGAAGACAAAGGAACCCTCTGACTATGTATCAAGGGGGAGGAAAATCCCTCTACACCTCAATACCATCATCAATACAAAGTCCCAAGGGGAGGAAGCATGAAAGGTGGCACTCTCTACCCAAATTGTGATACATGGAAACAAAAGGAATTTGGCTAAGCAAATAAGAAGGCATAGGGACAATTTGCTAATAGACAGTTGAAACCAATAGATTATCTTCTCACCACAACAGAGCCATTAATGCCAGTTTATGCAAAGGTACTATCTATTACAATGGCTTAGAGGAAGTTAATTCCTCATGCTTATCAAACTTTTTATATTATCTCATCGAGAGATTTGCATCAGGCAACCCATACTACTAGGTTATTGTTGAGGAATCCAACATAAGCACAAGACCAAAGAAGCAGGAAAGAGCTCCCTCCTCCTAAACCCTAGAATGCATCTATCATAAAATGGTCCTGCTACTCAATGCATTTATATAAGTCCACTATTTTCATGTTAGAAAAAGATTGAACTCCCAAGTCAAACAGATGTCTAAGCAAGAAGTTTCATCAGACAAAGGAACCCTCTGAGTATGTATCAAGGGGGAGGAAAATCCCTCTACACCTCAATACCATCATCAATACAAAGTCCCAAGTGGAGGAAGCACGAAAGGTGGCACTCTCTACCCAAATCGTGATACATGGAAACAAAATGAGTTTGGCACAACAAATAAGAAGTCACGGGGACAATTTGCTAACAGATAGTTGAAACCACTAGAGTGTCTTGTCACCACAACAATGCCATCAATGCTAGTTTCTACAAAGGTGCTATCTATTACAATGGCTTAGAAGAAGTTAATTCATGATGCTTATCATACTTTTTATATGATCTCATCGAGAGATTTGCATCATGCAATCCATACTCCTGGGTTAATGTTGAGGACTCCAACATAATCACAAGATCACTAAAGTAGGGAAGAGCTCCGTCCTCCTAAGCCTTGGCATCCATCTACCATAAAATGTTCCTGCTACTCGATGGATTTAAATAAGTCCACTATCTTCAGGTTAGAAAAAGATTCAACTCCCAAGTCAATCAGATGGCTAAGAAAGTACTTTCAGAAGACAAAGGAACCCTCTAAGTATGTATCAAGGAGCATAAAATTCCTCTACACCTCAATACCATCATCAATACAAAGTCCCATGGAGAGGAAGCATGAAAGGTGGCACTCTCTACCCAAATTGTGATACATGGAAATAAAAGGAGTTTGGCTCACCAAATAAGAAGTAACGGGGACAATTTGCTAATAGACAGTTGAAACCACTAGAGTGCCTTCTCACCACAACAAATCCATTAATGCCAGTTTCTGCAAAGGTCCTATCTATTACAATGGATTGGAAGAAGTTAATTCCTCATTCTTATCATACTTGCTATATGATCTCATCAAGAGATTTTCATTAGGAAAACCATACTCCTAGGTTATTGTTGAGGAGTTCAACATTATCACAAGATCAATGAAGTAGGAAATATCTCCCTCCTCCTAATCCCTAGCATGGATCTATCATAAAATTATCCTACTACTCAATGCATTTAAATAATTCCGCTATTTTCAGGTTAGAAAATTATTCAACTCCCAAGTCAATCAGATGGCTAAGCAAGTAGTTTCAGAAGACAAAGGAACCCTCTGAGTATGTATCGAGGGGGAGGAAAATCTCCCTACAGCTCAATACCATCATCAATACTGTTTCCCAAGGGGAGGAAGCATGAAAGGTGGCACTCTCTACCCAAATTTTGATACATGGAAGTAAAAATAGTTTGGCTCACCAAATAAGAAGGCATAGGGATAGTTTGTTAATAGACAGCTGAAACCACTAGAGTGTCTTCTCACCACAACAAATCCATTAATGCCAGCTTATGCAAAGGTCCTATCTATTACAATGGCTTGGAAGTAGTTAATTCCTCATGGTTATCATACTTGCTATATGATCTCATCGAGAGATTTGCATCAGGAAGACCATACTCCTGGGTTATTGTTGAGGACTCCAACATAATCACAAGATCATTGAAGCAGGAAAGAAGTCCCTCATCCTAAGCCCTGGCATGGATCTATCATAAAATGATCCTCCTACTCAATGCATTTAAATAAGTCCTCTATTTTTAGGCTAGAAAGATATTCAACTCCCAAGTCAATCAGATGGCTAAGCAAGTAGTTTCAGAAGACAAAGGAACACTCTGAGTATGTATCGATGGGGAGGAAAGTCCCCCAATAGCTCAATACCATCATCAATACAAAGTCCAAAGGGTAGGAAGCATGAATGGTGGCAGTCTCTACCCAAATTGTGATATATGGAAACAAAAGGAGTTTGGCTCACCAAATAAGAAGGCACAGGGATAGTTTGCTAATAGACAATTGAAACCACTAGAGTGTCTTCTCAGCACAAAAAATCCATTAATGCCAGTTTGTGCAAAGGTCCTATGTATTATGATGGCTTGGAAGAAGTTAATTCCTCATGGTTATCATACTTGCTATACAATCTCATCGAGAGATTTGCATCAGGAAAACCATACTCCTGGTTTATTCTTGAGGAATCCAACATAATCACAAGATCGCTGAAGAAAGAAAGAGCTCCATCCTCCTAAGCCCTGGCATGCATCTATCATAAAATGGTCGTGCTACTCAATGCATTTAAATAAGTCCACTATTTTCACATTTGAAAAATATTCAACTGCCAAGTCAAAAAGATGGCTAAGAAAGCAATTTCAGAAGACAAAGAAACCCTCTGAGTATGTATTCATGGGGAGGAAAATCCCTCTACAGCTAAATACAATAACCAATACAAAGTCCCAAGGGGAGGAAGCATGAAAGGTGACACTCTCCATCGAAATCGTGATATATGGAAACAAAACGAGTTTGGCTCACCAAATAAGAAGGCACAAGGACAGATTCCTAATAGACAGTTGAAACCACTAGAGTGTCTTCTCACCACAACAAAAACATTAATGCGAGTTTGTGAAAAGATCGTATCTATTACAATGGCTTGGAAGAAGTTAATTCCTCATGCTTATAATACTTGCTATATGATCTCATCGAGAGATTTGCATCAGGTAAACCATACTCCTGGGTTATTATTGAGGACTCCAACATAATCATAAGATCACTGAAGCAGGAAATATCTCCTTCCTCCTAAGCCCTGGAATGCATCTATCATAAAATGGTTCTGCTACTCAATGTATTTAAATAAGTCCACTATTTTGAGGATCGAAAAAGGTTCAACTCTCAAGTCAATCAGATGGCTAATCAAGCAGTTTCAGAGGACAAAGGAACCCTCCAAGTATGTATCGAGGGGGAGAAAAATCCCTCTACATCTCAATACCATCATCAATACAAAGTCCCAAGGGGAGGAAGCATGAAAGGTGGCACTCTCTACCCAAATTGTGATACATGGAAACAAAAGGAGTTTGGCTCACCAAATAAGGAGGCACAATGACAGTTTGCTTACAGACAGTTGACACCACTGGAGTGTCTTCTCACCACATCAAAGCCATTAATGCCAGTTTGTGAAAAGGTCATACCTATTACAATGGCTTGGAAGAAGTTAATTCCTCATGCTTATCATACTTTCTATATGATCTAATCGAGAGATTTGCATCAGGAAAACTGTACTACTGTGTTATTTTTTAGGAATCCAACATAATCACAAGATCACAGAAGCAGGGAAGAGCTCCCTCCTACTAAGCCCAGGCATGCGTCTATCATAAAATGGCCCTGCTACTCAGTGCATTTAAATAAGTCCACTATTTTTAGGTTAGAAAAAGATTCAACTCCAAAGTCAAAAAGATGGTTAAGCAAGCAGTTTCAGAAGACAAAGGAGACCTTTGAGTATGTATTGAGGGGGAGGAAAATCCTTGTACACCTCATTACCATCATCAAAACAAAGTCTCAAGGGTAGGAAGCATGAAAGGTGGAACTCTCTACCTAAATCATGATACATGGAAACAAAAGGAGTTTGGCTCACCAAATAAGAAGGCACATGGACAATTTGCTAACAGATAGTTGAAACCACTAGAGTGTCTTCTCACCATAGCAAAGCCATTAATGCCAATTTGTGAAAAGTTCCTATCTATTACAATGGCTTGGAAGAAGTTAATTCCACATTCTTATCATACTTTCTATATGATCGCATCGAGAGATGTGCATCAGGAAAACTACTCCTAGGTTAATGTTGAGGACTCCAACATAATCACAAGATCACTGAAGCAGGAAAGAGCTCCCTCCTCCTAAAGCCTCGACATGCATCTATCATAAAATGGTCCTACTACTCAATGCATTTAAACAAGTCCACTATTTTCACGTTAGTAAAAGATTCATCTCCCAAGTCAATCAGATGGCTAAGCAAGCAATTTCAGAAGACAAAGGAACCCTCTGAGTATGTATTGAGGGGGAAGAAAATTCCTCTACACCTCAATACCATCATCAATACAAAGTCCCAAGGAGAGGAAGCATGAAAGGTGGCACTCTCTACCCAAATCGTGATACATGGAAACAAAAGGAGTTTGGCTCACCAAATAAGGAGGCACAATGACAGTTTGCTTACAGACAGTTGACACCACTGGAGTGTCTTCTCACCACAGCAAAGCCATTAATGCCAGTTTGTGCAAAGGTCATACCTATTACAATGGCTTGGAAGAAGTTAATTCCTCATGCTTATCATAATTTTTATATGATCTGGTCAAGAGATTTGCATCAGGAAAACCATACTCCTTGGTTATTGTTGAGGAATCTAACATGATCACAAGATCACTGAAGCAGGAAAGAGCTCCCTCCTCCTAAGCCCTGGCATGAATCTATCATAAAATGGTCCTGCTACTAAATGAATTTAATTAAGTCAACTATTTTCAGGTTACAAAAAGGTTCAACTGCCAAGTCAATCAGATTGCTAAGCAAGCAATTTTAGAATACAGAGGAACCCTCTAACTATGTATTGAGGGGGAGGAAAATCCATCTACAACTTAATACCATCATCAATACAAAGTCCCGGGAGGAGGAAGTATGAAAGGTGGCACTCTCTACCCAAATTGTGATACATGGAAACAAAAGGAGTTTGGCTCACCAAATAAGAAGGCACAGGGACATTTTTCTAATAGACAGTTGAAACCACTAGAGTGTCTTCTCACCACAGCAAATCCATTAATGCTAGTTTGTGCAATGGTGATATCTATTGCAATGGCTTGGAAGAAGTTAATTCCTCATGCTTATCATACTTGCTATATCATCTTACTGAGAGATTTGTATCTGGCAAACCATACCTTCCTTAACCCAGAATGTAGATGGATTGATTTTGTTCTCCCTACTTAATTTCTCATCCTAGAATTCCCTTTCAAGGAGACGAGGTTGTGCTTTGCAAGCTCCTTGTAAAGACTTGGGGTCAGATATCCCAATGTTTTGAGCACGCTATATTAAAGGCTCTTTCATCTACCCTGTTGGTCATATGTTCCAAGTACAAACTCAAAATACTATATGGAAGACACGTGATCCTCATGCATGGGAGACATAACATATACATTTTCTTGGAGAGTTTATTTCCCTGTCATTCTTACATTCTTCCTCATGCTGAAAGAACACATGCCTCCATAGCTAGAATTCCATAAAACCAACCTAAGAAGCCAATGATCTTGAAATATGTGTGAGTCTGTGCCAAGCTAGAGGTGTTTTGGTAGAAATGGAAGGAAGGCATTGTGTTTAAACTTTGAAGAAAGAGTTGTAGACTAAACAACATGAAATCTCATTACCCACTTGTTTAAATCAATATTCACTGCAAATGAACTAAGGTATCTTTGAAATCACATTATCCACTTGTCTGATTCAACACTGTAATGAGCCGAGGTATACGAATTTAAGGGATTCCCAAATAGTAGCTAGTAACTAAAATTATTTATGCCAAGACTATGGAACTAGAGGGGATGGAGTCAATGGAAATTATTACCTTGTGTTATGTTTTCCTAAGTGGAATAGTTCTATGATTGTTTGAATGTCAGGTGAGATACCTAGAGAAGCTTTCAATGAGGGAAAACATTGTTGGTGTCTGGTGTTGGATATATTTTTTAGTATTGTGGGTTGGTATGTATGAGAAATAAATCCAACAGCCATCCTTCGTCCGTGTAGTCTCATAACACAGTTTGGGGTTGGCATTTATAGCAGATTCCTATTGTTGGGAAATTGATCACTCATTTGTCACTAATTAGATAGATATATTCATGGCAAAGATGAGGGATTATCATCATTCTCATGCTAGTTCTCTCTCTTTTGTAACTTAGCTAAATAATTCCCTTGATGTGTTGAATTTTTATAGCTACAGTCAGTATTCATCATTGAATTAAACCACAAATATGGGAGCATGCCTTGAATACCCCTAACTTGTAGACATTGTCAATATCTTTCCAATGGTCCAAACAGAAAATGCCCCCCGTCAGTGTTTGTAAGTGCATTTTCCCTTTCCTGCATTGGTGTATCATAGTCATTTGTAATGCATATCCTGTGAAAACTTTTGTTTGAAACTCCATTATGAGGTTATTATGGTGATAAACTGAAATATTCAAAGAAATATTCATCATGAATGGAGGAAATTCTAGATAACTTTTCAAAGAATACATACTAGATCCCCCTAGTAGATCAACAATCTTCCAAAGCTTCCAGATTCTTGATGATATGTATGAAGCCTCTACGAGCACTTGCGTCCTTGTGAGATCTCTCAATTGTGAGAAAAATAGGGTCTACTTTCAACTATTTACTCATGTAGGAAAAGGAACAAGACAATAAGTCTATAAAGGTTTTGCAGCTCTTTATCAGTTTTTGGTTATAGAATAACTATGCCGCATTAGACTATATGATTTCCTGTACAACAATGTGAAATTATTTGATAAATGAGACTCAATTTAGATTCCAAAGTGGAACAGCATTACGTTGTAGGGAAACAAGCTTGTTACAAGATGACTAATGAGAAAATCATGCATTCTCAATGCAACTATAAAAAAATACTACTCGAACTGATGATCTATATCAGTATATGTCAAACAAAAAATAAATTCAGACAACTTTAGTCCACTCCAAAAGAAAAATTATTGTAGGCAAACAAATTTGCAACTAACCAACCAATGTGAAATGAATTTTCAATGAAATTATCAAATGTACTACACAAATTGATGATATGTATAACAAAAGCAAGAGCATTTATCAACCAAAATTAAGACATCATGTCTATAAAATGTCGGTCATTGTATAATTAGCTATATCAGATGTACTCTGTTTAAAAAATTGTTTAAAAAAGTGAACAAATGTAAGCAAAATTACAATCTGAAGTTGGTAAAAACCTGTATTTTGCATGAACTCTCGCTTCCAAAAGAGAAAAATCTAAACCAAAAGCTTGTGCTGCTTGTAAATTTGAATGAAATCAGACAAAATCGTGCATGGAATTAAGTTTAATATCTCAATTGTGGTGGGATCAATTCTAAGATCAGAACCAATCTATTTATACTAACTGATGAGATCAGATCAGATGATGGGGAGGGGTCAACACTTAGTTTACTATGAGCTACTTTGTTCTTACTAAATACTTTCACTTACATCAACAACCTATATTTACTGACAAAATCATGCATGTATTTGCTGACAAAATAGTGCATGTAGATGCATGTAGATATCCTGCTTGTGAATTTGTAAAATAATATCAATTGAAAAATCTGAAATTTTAAAAAATCATGTATACTTTCTATTTTTGGAAAAAAATGGTATTTGGATTGGAATTGTACGTAAAAGTTAAATATGAATGCATGTAGTAAAAAATATAATTTTTTATTTGTTTATTAATGTCAAATAAGGAATTAGTTCAAATAAAGAATTTAGTAATTATTAAAAAACCTAAAAGTAGAGTATTTTCTTTATTTCAAATAAGGAATTTAAGAATTTATTAATTATTCCCTATCTCTACTTTTCTAGCGATATATACTTGTCTCATATAAAACCTCAAGCAATATGCTTGGTAACACCCTTGAAATAATATTTTCTCTCATTTATTAAATATTTTGTATTTCCACTTTTCAACTTGAGTCACAAAGAAATAATAAATCTAGTTAATATGATAATATCGAGGACAAGTTTGACATGGCATCTAGGTTAGTTGGGGATTTTTACACAATTAGGTGATGGGAAGCACTATTTTCCATCATTATAAACCATAGGTATATAGATGTTGTATGGGGGTTAATGTGAGGATAATTTTGCCCCATAAGGATGGCTTTGTTTATCGCCTTGGACATCATCTAAGGAGAAACACCATTATCATCCTAGGGCCTATGAGTGGCTTTAGTGGGTTAGTAATAATATAGACTGTGGACATGGTACAAAACCACCCCCTAGTGCCTCTAAGGTGAATGGTTGGCCTAGTGGTGCTCATCGCCAATATGAAGGTTTCTTTTTGGGGGCTAGTGTCCTACTTACTAATGTCTACTACCAAATATTGTGACATTTTGATAGGTCGATGTACCAACAAATAATACATTGAATTAGTGTTGGTTGACCTTGAGGTGTCCTTAATACAGTTGGCCTGAAATTTCGCATCTCGATGGACTATAGTCCCCAACCATCAAGTGAGATTCCTTGAACACTCTATCTCCATGAGCTAATGGATAATGTAGGATGATATGCTAATATCAAGGACATGTTTGACATGGCATCTAGGCTAGTTGGGGCTTTTGGCACAATTAAGTGATGGGGAGCTCTATTTGCCATCATTATAAACCATAGGTATATAGATGTTGTATGGGTGTTAATGTGAGGTTAATTTTGCCCCACAAGGATGGATTTTTTTGGGGCCTTGGACATCATCTAACGAGAAACACCATTATCATCCCAAGGCCTACGCGTGGTTTTGGTTGGTTTAGTGATAATACAGACTATGCACATGGTACAAAAACACCTCCCAGTGCCTCTAAGGTGAATGGTTGGCCTAGTGATGCTCATTGCCAACATCAAGGTTTCTTGTTGGTGGCTAGTGTCCTACTTACTAATGTTTACTATCCAATGTTGTGACATTTTGATAGGTCGATGTACCAACAACTAATACATTGCATTAGTGTTGTTTGACCTTGAGGTGTCCTTGATACAGTTAGCCTAAAATTTGACCTCTTGATGGACTATAGTCCCCAACCATGCAGTGAGAGGCCTTGAACCCTCTATATCCATGAGCTAATGGATAATGTAGGATGATATGCTAATATCGACGACAAGTTTGACATGGCATCTAGGTTAGTTGGGGCTTTTTTCATAGTTAGGGGATGCAGAGCACTATTTCCTATCATTATAAACCATAGGTATATAGATGTTGTATGGGTGTTTATGTGAGGATAATTTTCCCCCACAAGGATGGCTTTGTTTGAGGCCTTGGACATCATCTAAGGAGAAATGCCATTATCATCCTAGGGCCGATGAGTGGTTTTAGTGGGTTAGTAATAATACAGACTATGCACATGGTACAAAACCACCTCCCAATGCCTCTAAGGTGAATGGTTGGCCTAGTGGTGCTCATCGCCAATATCAAGGTTTCTTGTTGGTGGCTAGTGTCCTACTTACTAATGTCTAGTAACCAATATTGTGACATTTTGATAGGTCAATGTACCAACAAATAATACATTGAATTAGTGTTGGTTGACCTTGAGGTGTCCTTAATACAGTTAACCCGAAATTTGACCTCTCGATAGACTATAGTCCCCAACCATCAAGTGAGAGTCCTTGAACCCTCTATCTCCATGAGCTAATGGATAATGTAGGATGATATGCTGATATCAAGGACATGTTTGACATGGCATTTAGGCTAGTTTGGGATTTTTGCACAATTAGGTGATGGGGAGCACTATTTGCCATCATTATAAACCATAGGTATATAGAGGTTGTATGGGTGGTAATGTGAGGATAATTTTGCCCCACAAGGATGGCTTTGTTTGGGGAAATGGACATCATCTAAGGAGAGACACCATTATCATCCCAGGGCCTACAAGTGGTGTTGATGGGTGAGTAATAATACAGACTATGCACATGGTACAGAACCACCTCCCAATGCCTCTAAGGTGAATGGTTGGCCTAGTGGTGCTCATCAGCAACATCAAGGTTTCTTGTTGGTGGCTAGTGTCCTACTTACTAATGTCTAGTACCCAATATTGTGACATTTTGATAGGTCAATGTACCAACAACTAATACATTGCATTAGTGTTGGTTGACCTCGAGGTGTCCTTGAGACAGTTAGCGAGAAATTTGACCTCTTGATGGACTATAGTTCCCAACCATGGAGTGAGAGTCCTTGAACCCTCTATCTCCATGAGCTAATGGATAATGTAGGACAATATTCTAATATCGAGTACAAGTTTGACATGGAATCTAGGTTATTTGCAGATTTTTGCACAATTAGGTGATGGGAAGCACTATTTGCGATCATTATAATCCATAGGTATATAGATGTTGTATGGGTGTTAATGTGAGGATAATTTTACCCCACAAGGATGCCTTTGTTTAGGGCCTTTTACATCATATAAGGAGAAACACCATTATCATTCCAGGGCCAACGAGTGGTTTTGGTGTGTTAGTAATAATACAGACTATGCACATGGTAAAAAACCACCTTTAAGTTCCTCTAAGGTGAATGGTTGGTCTAGTGGTGCTCATTGCCAATATCAAGGTTTCTTGTTGGTGGCTAGTGTCCTACTTACTAATGACTGCTACGCAATATTGTGACATTTTGATAGGTCGATGTACCAATAACTAATACATTGAATTAGTGTTGGCTGACCATGACGTGTCCTTAATACAGTTAGCCCAAAATTTCACCTGTCGATGGACTATAGTCCCCGACGATCAAGTGAGATTCCTTGAACCCTCTATCTCCATGAGCTAGTGGATAATGTAGGATGATATGCTAATATCAAGGACATGTTTGACATGGCATCTAGGTTAGTTGGGGCTTTTTGCACAATTAGGTGATGAGGAGCACTATTTTCCATCGTTATAAACCATAGGTATATAGATGTTGTATGGGTGTTAATGTGAGGATAATTTTGCCCCAAAAAATGGCTTTGTTTGGTGCCTTAGACATCATCTTAGGAGAAACAACATTATCATCCTAGGGTGTATGAGTGGTTTTAGTTTGTTAGTAATAATACAGACTATGCACATGGTACAAAACCACCTCCTAGTGCCTATAAGGTGAATGGTTGGCCTAGTGGTGTTCATCGCACATCAAGGTTTCTTGTAGGTGGCTAGTGTTATACTTACTAATGTATACTACCCAAAATTTTAACATTTTGATAGGTCGATGTATCAATAAATAATACATTTAATTAGTGTTGGTTGACCTTGAGGTGTCCTTAATACAATTAGCCTGCAATTTGACCTCTCGATGGATTATAGTCCCCAAACATCAAGTGAGAGTCCGTGAACCCTCTATGTCCATGAGCTAATGGATAATGTAGGATGATATGCTAATATTGAGGACATGTTTGACATGGAATCTAGGCTAGTTGGGGATTTTTTCACAATTAGGTGATGGGGAGCACTATTTGCCATCATTATAAAGCATAGGTATATAGATGTTGTATGGGTGTTAATGTGAGGATAATTTTTCCAAGCAAGGATGCCTTTGTTTGGGGCCTTGGACATCATCTAAGGAGAAACAACATTATCATCATAGGGTGTACGAGTGGTTTTGGTTGGTTTAATAATAATACAGACTCTGCACATGGTACAAAACCAAAGCCTAGTGCCTTTAAGGTGAATGGCTGGCCTAGTGGTGCTCATCACCAACATCAAGGTTTCTTGTTGGTGGCTAGTGTCCTACTTACTAATGTCTGCTACCCAATATTGTGACATTTTGATAGATCGATGTACCAACAACTAATACATTGCATTAGCGTTGCATGATCTTGAGGTATGCTTTATACAATTAGCTCAAAATTTGACCTCTTGATGGACTATAGTCCCCAACCATGGAGTGAGAGTCCTTGAGGCCTCTATCTCCCTGAGCTAATGGATAATGTAGGATGATATTCTAATATCGAGGACAAGTTTGACATGGCATCTAGGTTGGTTGGGGATTTTTGGACAATTAGCTAATGGGGAGCACTATTTTCCGTCATTATAAACCATAGGTATATAGATGTTGTATGGGTGTTAATGTGAGGATAATTTCACCCCACAAGGATGGATTTGTTTAGGGCCTTGGACATCATCTATGTAGAAACACCATTATCATTCTAGGGCCTAAGATTGGTTTGGTGGGTTAGTAATAATATAGACTATGCACATGGTACATAATAACCTCTGAGTGCCTCTAACGTGAATGGTTGTCCTAGTGGTGCTCATCGCCAATATCAAGGTTTCTTTTTGGTGGCTAGTGTCCTACTCACTAATGTCTAATTCCCAATATTGTGACATTTTGATAGGTCGATGTACAAAAAAATAATAAATTGAATTAGTGTTGGTTGACACTGAGGTGTCCTTAATATAGTTAGCCCGAAATATGACCTCTCGATGGACTATAGTCCCCAACCATCAAGTGAGAGTCCTTGAACCCTCTATCTCCATGAGCTAATGGATAATGTAGGATGATATGCTAATATCGAGGACATGTTTGACATAACATCTAGGTTAGTTGGGGTTTTTTGCAGAATCAGGTGATGGGGAGCACTATTTGCCATCATTATAAACCCTAGGTATAAAGATGTTGTATGCGTGTTAATGTGAGGATAATATTTCTAGGCAAGGATGGCTTTATTTGGGGCCTTGGACATCATCTCAGGAGAAACACCGTTATCATCCCAAGGCCTACGAGTGGTTTTGGTTGGTTTACTAATAATACAGAATATGCACATGGTACAAAACCACCTCCTAGTGCTTCTAAGGTGAATGGTTGGCCTAGTGGTGCTCATCGCCAACATCAAGGTTTCTTGTTGGTGGCTAGTGTCATATATACAAATGTCTACTACCCAATATTGTGACATTTTGATATTTCTATGTACCAGAAACTAATACATTGCATTAGTGTTGGTTCACATTGAGGTATCCTTGAGACAGTTAGCTCGAAAGTTGACCTCTTTATGGACTATAGTCCCCAACCATCGAGTGAGTGTCCTTGGGCCCTCTATCTCCATGAGCTAATGGATAATGTAGGATGATATGCTAATATTGAGGACAAGTTTGACATGGAATTTAGGTTAGTTGGGGCTTTTTGCACAATTATGTGATGAGGACCACTATTTTCCATCATTATAAACCATAGGTATATAGATGTTGTATGGGTGTCAATGTGAGGATAATTTTACCCAAAAAGGATGGCTTTGTTTAGGGCCTTGGACATCATCTAAGGAGAAACACCATTATCATCCTAGGGCCGACAAGTGGTTTTGGGTGATTTAGTAATAAACCCAACAAGACTTCCTAAGGATAGTAAATCCTCCTTACTACTGTTACATGCTGATCTAGGAAACAAAATTTGGGTTTTTATTGCTTTCTGGAGGGAAAGCATTCCTCCACTCAAGGATTTTTCCTCCTATCCACTTGTACAAACAATAGGCTTCAGTAGCATAATAGGATTAGAAGAAAATCATAGGAAAACATGTGAATAATACGAGAGGTTTAGATTCCAAGCATTTTTTGTAACTTTGTCATGTACAAACAACAAGTTTGTTAATTGAAGTGATATTTGATTTCAGCTCTTAGTTTAGCTTTCTTCTAAGGTTTTTAGGTTTCCTTGTGTTAAGGCCCATTGACCTAGGTGGTCAATATCCCTCTTGTATCATTTATATTCACACATTCGTTTATGAATTTTCTTTTCTTGTAGCTTACCTTAACAGTTGTTGATGATAGTTGTAGCACTATTACATTAGTTATGTAGAGTTTTTACATTGAATTTAGTTCATTTCCATTACTATTTTTAATTTTTTGTTCATTATGTATTATTCATTTTTTCCTACACTCTACTCTATTTTACAACTACAAGAAACACTACAACCTTGCATTTTTTTAGATTAACCCTACCACAAGTTGTTTTGATGCATTGGATATGTGCACTTTTCAATTTTCCAACTTCTCCTTAGCATCATTACCATCCAATATCACATTTAGCATATTAACCTTCACATTAGACTATTTCTTGTAGAAAAATAAGGACACTTGTAGCAGTTTCCAACCTGACTTCTAAGCTTGCCCAAATTCACAAGAAACACATGATTTTCCTTATTGCTCTATACATACTTGCTGTCTCGATACTCAACACAAAACATACAAATGAGCTTGTAGATTGAATCCATAATGTCTCAATACCCGATATCTTGAAAGGCCAATGGTTGGCAAGAGGCTAATGAGTGTCATTGTTACTAATTAGCTAATATCTTAGCATCAAAAAGCCCAACATCCACGTTGTCGCTATATGGTTACCACCTTGACTTCACCTCGGTGCCACATCATAATGAAACATTAGCATGTCAAATCAACTGCCACACAATTGACATGCGGTATCCCCGGGTCCACATCCACTCACCACATCATTACTCTATTGATATCAAGGTTTCTTATTGGTGAGTAGTGTCCTACTTACAAATGTCTACTACCCAATATTGTGACATTTTGATAGGTCAATGTACCAACAACTAATACATTGCATTAGTGTTAGTTGACCTTGAGGTGTCCTTAATATAGTTAGCCCGAAATTTGACCTCTCGATGGCCTTTAGTCCCAACCATCAAGTGAGAGTCCTTGAACCCTCTATATCGATGAGCTAATGGATATTGTAGGATGATATGCTAATATCAAGGACATGTTTGACATGGCATCTAGGTTAGATGGGGCTTTTTGCACAATTAGGTGATGGGAGCACTGTTTTCCATCATTATCAACCATATGTATATAGATGTTGTATGGGTGTTAATGTGAGGATAATTTTTGCCCCACAAGGATGGCTTTGTTTGGGGCCTTGGACATCATCTAAGGATAAACACCATTATCATCTTAGGGCCTACGAGTGGTTTTGGTTGGTTTAGTAATAAACCCAACATGACTTCCTAAGGATAGTAAATCCTCCTTACTACTGCTACGTGGTGATCCAGGAAACAAGATCTGGCTTTTTATTGCTTTTTGGAGGGAAAGCATTCCTCCACTCAGGGAGCTTTCCTCCTATCCACCTGTACAAACAATAGGCTTGAGTAGCATAATGGGATTAGAATAAAATCATAGGAAAACATGTGAATAATACGAGAGGTTTAGACTCCAACCATTTTTGTAACTTTGTCATGTACAAACAACATGTTTGTTAATCGAAGTGATATTTGATTTGAGCACTTAGTTTAACTTTCTTCTAAGGTTTTTAGATTTCCTTGTGTTAAGTCCCATTGACCTAGGTGGTCAATATCCCTCTTGTATCATTTATATCCACATATTTGTTTATGAGCAATTTTTTCTTGCAGCTTATCTTAACATTTGTTGATGATAGTTGTAGCACTGTTACATTAGTTATATAGAATTTTTACTTTGAATTTAGTTCATTTCCATTAATATTTTTAATTTTTTGTTCATTATGTATTATTCATTGTTTCTTACACCCTACTATATTTTTCAACTGCAAAAAACACTACAACCTTGCATTTTGTTAGATTAACCCTACACCAAGTTGTTTTGATGCATTGGATGTGTGCACTTTTCAATTTTCCAACTTCTCCTTAGCATCATTTCCATCCAATATCACATTTAGCATATTCACCTTGACATTAGACTGTTTCTTGTAGAAAAATAAAGACACTTGTAGCAGTTTACAACCCGAATTCTAAGCGTGCCCAAATTCACACAAAACACATGATAATCCATGATTTAACAATTTGGGAAACTTTTGAGCAGACAGATAATCAATGATCCGTGTGCTTCGATAATCTTTGATCCATGTTATTTGAGGATCGAATGCACACATTATCTCCAATATGGTTGGGGAGTATCCTGTAGCATTAACAGGTGAGGCGCTTCTGTCAACAACCCTTCCCTACCACCAAGACAAGTTTATAAGCTCTGTATTTACTACAATTTTTTTTTTCTGTGAGGTCGATCTTCCATATTTTTTGCCTAAAACAAGTATGTGCTTTGGCTTTCTATTTGTTTTATTACAATTCAACTCTTTAAATAAATTATTATCATATCCTGTTGCTAGGCTTCAAAACTGTGGCTAAGACGTGCTAGCTCTCCTTACTTGAACAACACCTAAAACACATCCTTTAGGACTGTGTGTTGAATCTCTTTCTTATTGTGGATTAGGGGATCATTAGACTCCCTTTGATTGTGTCTTAGTTGTGAATAGAAGACTGCAGCTAGGACTCTATTGTAGCTTCCTTTGATAGCATATGGAAGCTTCCTTACTGTGATGAAGAACCTTCTTTTGGGACAGCGAAGGAGCCACTCTTCACTATGATTTAATCCCTTTAGGACAACATATAAGGCTTGTGGATAGGGCACATTTTACTATATATATTTGACAAGTATGAAAACTTATCTATGCATAATTACAAATTCAGTGAGACTATATGCAATGATAACTAATCAGAGACTAATCCTAATAGTGATGACACCTTCAACGAGGTCTCTGAGTTGCCATAACATCATGATAACTAATTCACTGAGATGCCAATGTGTTGAAGTATGGATATAAATACTTTAGTTTGGGATTACAATGATGCCACTATCCTGAACAGAAAGCTAGACCAAAATATACAGTGACAAAAATATTTAGAAGAAACCAGACAGTGGATATGGGGAATCCATACATCAAATAATGTCAAATGTAGGGATGACAAATCATAATACCGAAATCACTATTGTAAAGTAGAGAATACCCAAAATGCATGGTAGACATACATTGCAATTATAGATCCTAGGGGTAAGCAAAATAAGTAGTAGAAGGCAGTCTGGTCCCAAGAGCTTTAGTCTATCATCTGCAATGATAATGATTCCAACGAATCTCCTCGAACTCGATAGAATATCCAATGCGATTTCTGTTGATCCAAAAGACCAACAATACCCACAAAAAGTGGTTTCTCATTCAAAAATTGAACACACAATGAAGGGAATTAGAAAGATGAAACCTGAATTTTTTTATAGTGGTCCACTATAAGTAACGTCTTAGAGTATGTTTATGAAATATAATGCCCAGAAACTGATACCTAGATAGAACACGACACTTCATAACGGTGTTTGTATCACCATACAACCCTAAACCCCATAAGCTAAGTGGTGAGAGTAGCCAGATCTTTTTTATGACTACGTTAAGAAAATGTCCTCTTACTGGTTCAAGATCATTTTGACCTATATCATCGATCATTCCAGAGTGCACCTTTTCCAGGCCCCAAAATTGTCCCTCGGAATTAACTTCATGTGGAATTGATAGAGGTTTGTTGTCTACATTTCCTTTTAAAAATCTAGTGCATGAATGATTGTTCACATGTTCATGGAGAAGAGAACATATTTGCATTTGATGTGGTCCAAAGAGAAATTCTTTTTTTAGTCAAGCCTGTATTCTTCATCAATGATTTTCTTGACATCCTTTTCATTCTCAACACTGTAGTTTTATGTGTCATAGAGGGTTTCATTATAGGTTTAATCAATCTTATGGTGCTGTCCAACTTTGTTACTGTCAACAATAGAGCTATCTATAGGTGGAAATGGATTTGTATGACTGAAATCTTCAATAATTGTGTGTTTATAACATACCCTTTGTTTGTCTACCAAGGAATATCCATCACATATGTCATTAACTTTGTCTTCCAAATGAGTATTAATAGTAAAAGGATGAGACTTCCCTATCCCATCTGGCTTGAGGAATAAATTCAGATCATAGGCATAAAAAATAGTAGGACTGTTGTATTCCATGAAATAGGATATTTTAGGATTGAACTATAAAATTAATTGTTTCTTCACTCATATAATCATAATGGTCACATTACTGCTTTGATGGCTTTCAAAAGGTATATTGACCTCAAACTTTAGGAAACCATGATTACTTCCCTTTATTTCTTACATGATCATGATCAAGGTCAAAGTGCAACATGAGGGTTACATTACTCCTACTCAGACTCATAATGAAATGTTGAGAAGCCAAGTGTATTACCATGATATTCTACAACTCCCTTACTTTCAATGTCTATGAAATTAGGATTAGTTTACCTCAAAAGTGTATTCAAGATTTAAATTATCAAAAATGAAAGCATGATCTTCATCATACTTTTCATATGATTGATATTTTGGGGTAGAAACATGGTTTCTACCTGCCTAGAACTGCATATGGGTTGTATCAATGGTGGAAATATTCAAAAAACTTCATTTCCTCTATTTATCACTTTGTCATGTAGGAAAATAGAGCACATGAATATGGGTTAGTCTGACTCGTAACTGTAAAGTTGTTGAGTCTCAATTGTGATTATGTGATCTTGGAAGGTTTTGAGAGTATATAAACTCTTCTCAATGTATGTCCTTTCCATGCAAGACATGGAGAGGGGGATATAGAGTCTTCTTATTTGAATGCAGAGGTTGTTTGAATTTGTATAGTTGCTTATTATCTAATTAAATGAAGAAAAAATAGAGTTACAAGAATACAATTTTAAATGCCAGGCCTTCTTCTACTTATGTTTTGGAGAACACATATCACCTGATCATTCTAAACAATAGAACCCAATAACCAAACTCTTTCCTATACCTCTTTAATTTTTATCCTTTCCAAATAGGCTGAATGATCATAAATTTAGAGGCAAAGTACCAACCTTCTCTTCATGCAATCTCAAAACAACTCTGAGAGCCAACCCACCTTCACTGGATGAATGGAAAGGTATTAGCACATTTATCTAGGGTTCATATTTATGTGCATTTGTGGCCTCCTCAGCAAAAGCGTACACCATAGAGATGATTCAGTTTTGTTCTTGTGCTAAGGTGAGGAATGGAATTTTATGAACAATGTTGCTTAGTGTTCCTTGAACAAATTTTATATTGTTATAATCCTTGTTGGCATGTGAAGGGTTGTTAGACCTTGTATATTCTCATGATGTAGATGTATTGATTAAGTTAGTGAAACTGGCACCTCCCTGTTGACATATTTTCATAACCAAAATGCCAAATTCTATAAAAAAAAGGTTGATGAAGGTTGCAGTGAATGAACTCCAGTGTTTTTGTTGAGGTAGAAGTCGTGCTTCTTTCAAGTCAAATTTCTAGTGCTACATTTCTCAGGGTACTTCAGGACTTGTGTTGTCTTTCTTCCTCACTTAATGAGGGAAAGGATGATTAGTTACTAACTTATAGATATCATGATGAAAGTTTTATTATAATCACGAGTCTAAATTTAGTTTTTCAACTTCTATGACAACAACTGGGTCTCTACATCAATAAGATAGAAAAAATAGTCATCTTCATTGTCTACTGTACCTTTTGTCTTTTGATGCTAATGGATTTTTACTCCCACTACCACCTGGCAAATAGAAAATCTTGCCATATATTGACGTACTTTTGTAATATGTGAAAAGTTGCAAACCTCAATGAATGACACTTACACAACTAGAATACACAAGTGCTACCTCTAGAGAGATAAAATCAGCTGCAAGTTCATCTGATTCCTCAGTGCTCAAGGTACTGGCCCATTGTAAGAGATAACTCAACGAGTTAAAACTCAATCCATGGACCATTGAAGAGTTAGATCCAGCATTCAGTATTGTAATGAGAATATATGAAATACACCAATCTTATCTATGCATTCATAAGCAACATCTGACAAACACATTTGGCAACTAGCCTTTAGTTTTTACTAGAGATGCATGAGAATATATGAAATACACCAATCTTATCTATGCATTCATAAGCAACATCTGACAAACACATTTGACATCTAGCCTTTAGCTTTTACTAGAGATGCATGAACCATTATATAAACACAATGCAATCTTTTTGGAAGTCCATTCAAATGTGGAACATTACTATTGAAGCCAAGTTAAGCATTGATTTTAGACCTTGCATGCACATTTCATGGATTGTTGTAATAGTGACATAAAATAGACTAGGTTAGTTATATCATATATGTCAATGATAGTTTAACTCAAAGAATGAAACTACCATTTAAGTTATAAACCTGACTAAATGGTCCAAACATGAAACTGTGACCCTTCCTTGCAAATTGTATGTGCTACCAATTAATCATAGTTCAATGGTTTTAAATTCAATATGAGAGTAATATTATGGAGGAGCTATTGGGTTTGGAAAGTCACCACAGAAAAAAGGCAAGTGGGTTAATCTCCTGAATCAAGGTGTTAAAATAGTTCGTCGAGAGGTACATTTTACATCAGGATATCCCCTAGATTGATATCTTTTTATGAGGAAGTAAAAACATGGATAGTGTTTGGTTAGGTAGAAATACAACTTGTCAATTTGGTCTAGCTTGAGTGATTAAAAGAGATGGTTGTTAGGATCTCCACCATTTCATGGATTGATATAGAGATGAGACAAAATAGGCTTTCTCTTGAGAATATATGAGATACACCAATCTTATCTATGCATTCATAAGGAACATATGACAAACACATTTGGCATCTAGCCTTTAGTTTTTACTAGAGATGCATGAAGCATTATATAAACACAATGCAATATTTTGGGAAGTCCATTCAAATGTGGAACATCACTATGGAAGCCAAGTTAAGCATTGATTTTAGACCTTGCATGCAAATTTCATGGATTGTTGTAGCAGTGACATAAAAATAGACTAGATCAGTTATATCATATATGTCAAAGATAGTTTAACTCAAAGAATGAAACTGTCGTTTGAGTTATAAACCTGACTAAATGGTCCAAACATGAAACTATGACCCTTCCTTGAAAATTGTATGTGCTACCAATTAATCATAGTTAAATTGTTTTAGATTCAATATGAGAGTAATCTTATGGAGGATCTATTGGGTTTGGAAAGTCACCACAGAACAAAGGCCAGTGGGCTAGTCTCCTAAAACAAGGTGTTAAAATAGTCTGCTGAGAGGTACATTTTGCATTAGGACATTCCCTAGACTGATATATTTTTATGAGGAAGCAAAAACATGGACATTTTTTGGTTAGGTAGGAATACAGCTTGTCAATTTGGTCTAGCTTGAGTGATTAAAAGAGAAGGTTGTTAGGTTCTCCACCATTTCATGGATTGATATAGAGATGAGACAAAAGAGGCTCTCTCTTGAGAATATATGAAATACACCAATCTTATCTATGCATTCATAAGAAACATCTGACAAACACATTTGGCATCTAGCCTCTAGTTTTTACTAGAGATGCATGAAGCATTATATAAACACAATCCAATCTTTTGGGAAGCCCATTCAAATATGGAACATTACTATGGAAGCCAAGTTAAGCATTGATTTTGGACATTGTATGCACATTTCATGGATTGTTGTATTAGTGACATAAGAATAGACTAGGTCAGTAATATTAGATATGTCAAAGATAGTTTAAGTCAAAGAATGAAACTTCCATTTAAGCTATAAACTTGACTAAATGGTCCAAACCTGAAACTGTGACCCTTCCTTGCAAATTGTATGTGCTACCAATTAATCATAGTTAAATGGTTTTAGATTCAATATGAGCGTAATATTATGGAGGAGCTATTGGGTTTGGAAAGTCACCACAAAACAAAGGCCAGTGGGTTAATCTCCTAAAAAAAGGTGTTAAAATAGTCCGCCGAGAGGTACATTTTGCATCAGGATATCCCTTAGACTGATATCATTTTATGAGGAAGCAAAAACATGGAAAATGTTTGGTTAGGTAGGAATACAGCTTGTCAATTTGGTCTAGCTTGATTGACTAAAAGAGGAGGTTGTTAGGCTCTCCACCATTTCATGGATTGATACAGAGATGAGACAAAAGAGGCTCTCTCTTGAGAACATATGAAATACACCACTCTTATCTATGCATTCATAAGAAACATCTGACAAACACATTTGGCATCTAGCGTTTAATTTTTACAAGAGATGCATGAACCATTATATAAACACAATGCAATCTTTTGGGAAGTTCATTCAAATGTGGAACATTACTATGGAAGCCAAGTTAAGCATTGATTTTAGACCTTGAATGCACATTTCATGGATTTTTGCAGTAGTGACATAAAAATATAATAGGTCAGTTATATCATATATGTCAAAGATAGTTTAACTCAAAGAATGAAACTGTCGTTTAAGCTATAAACCAAACTAAATGGTCCAAACCTGAAACTGTGACCCTTCCTTGCAAATTATATGTGCTACCAATTAGTCATAGTTAATCAGTTTTAGATTCAATACGAGAGTAATCTTATGGAGAAGCTATTAGGTTCGGAAAGTCACCACAGAACAAAGGCTGGTGCGTTAATCTCCTAAAACAAGTTGTTAAAATAGTGTGTCGAGAGGTACATTTTGCATCAGGATATCCCCTAGACTAATATATTTTCATGAGGAAGCAAAAACATGGAAAATGTTTGTTTAGGTAGGAATACAACTTTTCAATTTGGTATAGCTTGAGTGATTAAAAGAGAAGGTTGTTAGGCTCTCCACCATTTCATGGATTAATATAGAGATGAGACAAAAGAGGCTCTCTCTTGAGAATATATGAAATACACCAATCTTATCTATGAATTCATAAACAACATTTGAAAAACACATTTGGCATCTAGCCTTTAGCTTTTACTAGAGATGCATGAAGCATTATATAAACACAATCGAATCTTTTGGGAAGTCCATTCAAATGTGGAACATTACTATGGAAGCCAAGTTAAGCATTGATTTAGACCTTGTATGCACATTTCATGGATTGTTGTAGTAGTGACATAAAAATAGAGTAGGTCAGTTATATCATATATGTCAAAGATAGTTTAACTCAAAAAATGAAACTGCCATTGAAGCTATAAACCTAACTAAATGGTCCAAACCTGAAACGGTGACCCTTCCTTGCAAATTGTATGCGCTACCAATTACTCATAGTTAAATGGTTTTAGTTTCAATACGATAGTAATCTTATGTAGGAGCTATTGGGTTTGGAAAGTCACCACAGAACAAAGGCCAGTGGGTTAATATCATAAAACAAGGTGTTAAAATAGTCTGCCGAGAGGTACATTTTTCATTAGGATATCCCCTACACTGATATCTTTTTATGAGGAAGCAAAAACATGGAAAATGTTTGATTAGGTAGGAATACAACTTGTCAATTTGGTCTAGCTTGAATGATTAAAAGAGGAGGTTTTTAAGCTCTCCACCATTTCATGGATTGATATAGAGATGAGACAAAAGAGGCTTTCTCTTGAGACTTGACTAGGTCATTCATAACAGTTGTGGTGTTGGTGCCTTAACATAGCTAAAAATTGCCAAAACTCTATTGATGAAAGAAATTTATTACTAAATCTACCTTAGAGTATGCCATAGTCACTGAATATGACATGCATGGTTTTACGAAGGAGGCCCTAAACATTTGAACAATGAAACTTTACATTGGTATGGTCAACCTACATGGGGAGAAATGAAACTTTTTTTAATAAGATGCTAGCAAAACCTGGACACTGCTATGTGGGATTATTTCTTGGTACCTGCAGATTGCACAACAACCTCTGTTGGTTGAGCCGGTAGGAATTTATTTCTTCAGGTGGATTTTCCTGGTAAAAATGTTCCTTTCCTTGTAAGACCTTCATAGGGGTATATAGATTATTGTCAATAGAATGCATATTTTTCTGTATAGTTGTTTATTACGTAATCACCTAAAGGAAAACTAATTACATGAATATGGGTTAGGCTTCCCCATAACTATATAGTTGTTGATGCTCAATTGTTATTATGTGATCTTGGAAGATTTTGAGAGTATATAAACTCTTCATGTATTATGATTTCTATGGAAACTTTCTCAAGTCAACTTTTCCAAAAATAACAAAAAATAATCTTTTGTCATTAAACAGACATTGTTTTCCTTTAGAAACAGAGAGAGATTGTCTTCCAATACCTTCTTTTGTTTGTGGCATGTAAGGAGATATTGAGAGTAATCTAGAATAGGAAAACTAGTTGGTCAACTTGTGATAAAGGTGAGTAACTGCTTGGACACTAACTTTTAAGCCTACCACATTCTTCTAAGAACATTGGATCTAGAAATCTTGAAGGCTTCAACTACATTGATTATGTCATAGAAGTTGGAAGAACCAAAGATGTCATGGATGTGTAACTGTTAACATTATGAAGATGATAACACATGTTTCTTTGAAGGTACATTACCAATCATAGTGCAAACAACAAATTTTACAACTAATATAGTTCATCTATGTTAATTTTAGGTATGTTCTATGCTTAGAGCAATTTATTTCAATTTTCACAGTCAGCTCAATATCGTTTCTAGATTTGCAATCACATCAGCATTAAAGTAAATTGCAAATAGAACAGAAACATAAATCACAGAAGACAAGCCAAGAAGAGAGGATACAAGATGTGGTGCTAGCCAGTGACAAACCCCAATGTGGGGAAACCCTTGATCAATTATTCTTATATGTTCTTCAATAGTTCAGTAGAGAGAGAGAGAGATAATACATTTACAACAAAAGTCAACACTTTGACTTATCTAGACAAGAGCATAGATCATCTCTAAGAAGATGATACATGATATTAGTTGAAGACATGCTGCTTCAACTAATTCTCCAACGTGACTCCTTCACCTATCGTTGTGCTGCATTTCGTCATCATGATGCACCTCACCATGTTGCACCCATCATCACTATTCTGCATCTCATCATGCTTCATTAATCATGACTGTATCCATCATTGTACTACATTATGTGCCATTGCTACACCATTTTGCCATACTGACCTATTTGACGGCTACATCTTGCTTGCTTGTTGTCCCTAGCTTGCTTTTTGTCCCTAGCATGCTTGTTGTCCTTAGCATGCTTGTTGTTGCATGCTAGTTGTAACATTGTATGCTTGGTGTGTTTGCTGCTAAGTACCATACAATTATCCCAATGTTAGTTAGTTATCCCTTGCATGTTGCTCTCTTTCCAAGACAAATGCTCTGGATGTTATCGCAGTTCCTGGCAGTTCACGGCAGTTCCAGCAGTTCCTGGCAGTTCAAGCAGTTCCGACAATTCCAACAGTTCCAGTAGTTCCAGCAATTCCGGCTGTTCCTGACAGTTTTGGCAATTTTGGTTGTTCCTAACAGTTCCAGAAATTCCAGTTATTCCCAACAATTCCGACTTCTGCCCTCTCCGTCAACTTTCCCACCTATTTTGGTAGTTCCCAGCAGTTTCAGCTTCTACCCTCTGCATCAACTTTCCTTCCTCTTCTGGCAGTTCCTGGCAGTTCCAGATTCTGCCCTCTATGTCAAATTTCTCGCCTATTATGGAAGTTCCCCATAGTTCCAGCAGTTTCGGCAATTTTAGTTGTTCCTAGTAGTTTCGACGAATATGGCAATTCCAGCTATTCTCAGCAGTTCTGAATTTTCCGGTAGTTCTAGCATTTCTAACTTCTGCCCTCTACATTACCTTCCTGGCAGTTTCGGTAGTTCCGGCTATTCTCGACAGTTCCGACTATTCTCGGCAGTTTCAGCAATTATGGAAATTCCGACTATTCCCAGTAGTTTTAGCAATTCTGCCTTTTCTGGCTATTCCTAGCAATTCTGAAAGTGCTTGGCAATTCCAACTATTCTTAGCAGTTCTGACAGTTCTGAAAATTCCAGCTATTCCCGGTAGTTCTAGCAGTTCTGGGTTTTCTTGGTTTTCCAACTATTCCCGATAGTGCCGACTGTTCTGCCAGTTCTGACATCTACCATCTATGTCAGCCTCCCAGTTGTTCCAGTAGTTTTGGCTATTCTCGACAGTTTCGACTATCCTGGCAGTTCCGGCAGTTCCAATGATTTTGGCTATTCCCAACAGTTCTGACTTTTCCATCTATTCCCGGCAGTTCCAGCTTTTGGCCTCTGCATTAGGGTAGCATTATCTGTTAGGATCTCTCCTCCTACTAAAACGCAAAGAAAAGTAGAGAGGAATAGATCCCAAGTGTGTTAAAATGACTTAAAAGCCACCTCTATTTATACTAAAACGTTGAGCACAAGTGGGGTTTATTTGGTTGTTGGCTGGCCTTGACGAAGTGTCCCATAACACAAATAAATTCATATCTCCATGAATACTTATCGGAATCTGATGATCTTTAGATCAATCCTACACCTCTCGATGAGAGTGATCCATGAAAAATATTAGCTTCCATTAATAAGATGGCTCACATGGAGTTTGGCCCTAGTTTCCAATTTTAACACTCCCTCTCAACTAGGGAGAACTCCATCCCCTGATCCATATGTCTGACTGTACTATCTCTGCCATCAGTGCCCTGCACTGCTATGATCTACTAAGGTCTTCTCTGCTCTGCTGAACCATGAAGAAGAAGAATTGATCGAGAATGTCTCATACCATTCTCTACTGACCCGAAGTCAGTTTCATCTGAAGAGAGTGTGTCACATCGTTCTTACTGACTTGAAGTCAGTTTTATTGATCCCAAATCAATATCATAAGAGAGTGTCTCAAAACACTCATACTGATCCCAGATTAGTTCCATTTATCCCAGATCAATGGAGGTCATCCTAGTATAGGGAGTATGGTAGACACAACGATGCATCTATCGATAGTACTACTATGGTCCCTAACCCCATTTCCTTACTCATTGATTAGATGAGAGGTACTTCCCATGAGTCCCAAACTGCATGGGTAGGATGCCTTGATAGGAGAACTAATCATCCTGTCCACAGGAGAAAAAATCATCCTATCCCATAATCGCCACAGGAGAACTAATCATCCTGGCTCACATGAGAACTAATCATCTTTTTTCACAATTTCCATGGGAGAGCTAATCATCCCAACCCACAGGAGAACTAATCATCTTGTTCCACAATTGCCATGGGAGAACTAATCATCTCGGACCATAAGAGAATTAATCATCCTATTTCATAGTTTCCATAAGAGAACTAATCATCCTGGCCCACAAGAGAAATAATCATCCTATTCCGCAGTTGCCACGGGAGAACTAATCATCATGACCCATAGGAGAACTAGTCATCCTATTCCACAGTTGCCATAGGATAACTAATCATCCCGTTCCACAGTTTTCATGGGATAACTAATCATCCCAGCCCACAGGAGAACTAATCATCTTGTTCCACAGTCACCACGGGGTATCACAGGGGAAGGTTGAACTGTCATCTTGTACATAGCGCACCACTAGCGGAGGGTGAGTCACCCTATGGTCGTATGTTGCTCTAGTAAGTACCCGAAGCTCCCCAGAGCTCCCAGAGCTCAATGCACTCCAAGTCATTTGGAAAAGTCACAGATTTGACCTTTCCCTCAGGCTTTGACAAAATTTCCACAACCTAAGCATCAATCTCAATGCGATGGAGCCTCCTCATTCATCGAATTACTATATACCAAATAAGGAAGTATCTGATCTCTATCTGCTGCAGCAATCATCGAATACGGGATTCCTCAATAATCGAACCCCCCATATGGTTGTCACAGTGAATCACAGTGGTATTCGTCATGTGTACAAACAACTCACTTAAGAGCTTCTGCAACCATGCAGCTTCACATGAGAGCATACTCGTAGCTATGTATTCGGTCTTGGTAGTGCTTATAGCAACCGACTTCTGCTTCCTACTCATCCATGATATCGAAGGAGAATCCAAAGGGAGCTAGCACTGAGAAGTGCTCTAGTGATCCTCCACACTGCATGCCCACTCAGAATTCGAATAATCATGCAGTTTCATATTTCCGCCGGTGTATCTCAATCCATGAGAAATTGTGCCTAGAAGATATCTCAAAAGATTCTTGGCACCAATCCAGTGAGGCTCAACCAAATATGAGCTCACCATGCTAACTGCAAAACATATGTCCAGACATAAATTTGCCAAGAACATCAACGGGAATGAGTTTATGAAACTCAGAGGCATTTCCCAAATCAGGTCTGACATCACTACCATATAACTTTTGAAAGTTAAGATCCTCGAGGTAGTCAGAGGATTACAGTTTATCATTCCACATCTGGAATCCAACTCCCTCTTACTTCTACAAATGAGAGGGTTTGCACCTGTCAGAAATAGGTCATCCTCATAAGGTGCTGGTATGAGTGATCTCTCATCCATAACCTTTGGGTAATGGTTTTGATCGGTTTCACTCCTAGTGAATCTCAGCTTCATCTGATAGCTATCAATCCCCTCATACTATGCCCAGGGATTTTTGCTTCAAGCCATAAAGGGCTTTCTTCCACCTGCATACGTGAGATTCTTGATCATTAATCTCAAACCCCTCGGGTTGTTCCAAACCTATGGACCTACTACATGAGGGGAATGGTAGCCTTGTAAGATTTTCCTTGAGTACATCTCAGGCATGTACTTTCATGCTCTTTTTGAATTCATACATCCCTGTCACCATCTGACTCACACACCTTTGCTGCTACGTGTCAATGGACATGGTCCCTAGTGGACTTCCTACAACTTGATACAACCCTGAACTCAAAAACATCTTTGAAAATTCTATTTTCAAACACGTACCTTTCCATCGATGAGTGCCACCCTATAACCTTTGACTTCCATTGCTGAAATGGACACCAAGTTCTTTTTGCGATCAGGTATGTTAGTGTCAGTATCTTCATCCCTCCATCACTGATCAAAATTCTCCTTTTGCATGCATTCTAAGTGTCTCATCTGATCAAATGAATTCCATTAGGATCATGGATCATCTGATGGTATGATCCGAATCGGATCCATAAAATAGCAATTGAAAACACCTTGAACCAGTGACCATGGCATCTAGTGTGGAACGACGAGGATCTTGATCAAAGCGCGCTGGCCGAGGGCCATGGAGACTGCGCAGGAGGTCGGTGTAGCCCCTGGGAGACCCGGAATGGGAAAAGGAGCTGATTTTCGATGCACGATTAACGCGTGCATCGCTGGGAAAACAAGACCAAAATGGAGGGGCATTAAGCCCTTGGTCATGTTGGGATCCAGAGGACCATGGGAAGAAAAAGGAAAAAGGGCTAACATACGAAGGCGGGATCTGTGCCCTAGAAACCGGTGGTTTTGATCGGGGTGCCCTTGAATGGTAAGCGGTTTTGGAGGAAAGCGGAATGATCCCACTCAGCGATTGACGCGTGGCAGTGGAGGTGAGAGAAAAACCGTCGTTGATCGCATGTTATCGGTCGAGCAAGTCAACCGTGCTTGACGTGCGTATGAAGTTGGATCTGGAGGAGCCCAGATCGGATGACTGAGATTGCGCCCAATAGAAAGAAGCAAAATCGATAGGGAATTAAGTCGCGATTTAAGGGGGTTTGGAATCTGTTTGACCGCCACAGTGGAGGAAGAACGTATACGTGACGTAACGGAAGAAATGAATCGACGATCAGGCTAACATTGTTCCAATGGGGACATGTGGTTACTTCCTGAGCATTCATGCTGACACCAAACAGGGAACTCCTAGCTCGCAGGCAGAAGGCGAATCGACGTAGGTGGGAGAGGAACTGGATAGGCATAGGGATCGAATGACTAAAGCCATGAATAGAGACAGTCGCATATAGATTCAGAGAGAGGAGGAATAGAGAGGAGTCCAAGTGACCAAGAGAGACAGTGAACAATGGACCCTGAGAGGAGGACTGAACATAGAGAACTAAAGCCAAACAGAGGAGACAGAGGGTCAAGCTGACCACATGCAGCATCGAGCATGTTATGAAACTAGCTCAAGAAAAGATAGGAAAGATAGATCAACGCCTTAGAATTCAGCCTCTTCGAGGGGGCAACCTCCTTTACATTACGTAAATGAACAATTCTTGGATGATTCAAATGACAAAACCTCCTTTCTATATATAGGAGTATAAGGAGTCACAATATAACCCAGCTGACCTAAAAATAATAATATAAAGCCACAAAAATAACAATAGAGGGATTCTATGGGGCATAGTAATAACAATATGCCAGCAATAGGGGGACAACAATATTAATAAGGGGTATAACTACAATAGTAATGGGGTAATCACTAGTATTATAGGGACCCAACATGCCCCTCTCCTTCAAAAAAGTGTTTTCCTCAACTCTTGAGTAGTACTAGATACTTCTGCATAAAATTCTCATCCTCCCATGTGGAATCTTCAGTGGATAAGTTCTTCCACTTGATAAGATACTCCGAAATTGATCAATTTCGTAGCTGTTGAGTTCTTGTTTCTGTGACTGCTTCTGGTTCCAATATAATTTTTCCTTCCTCATCAAGTTCTGGCAATATTGTTTGAATTGGTAGCTTGTCACCTATAACCTTATTTAAACATGAAACATGGAAAACTGGTGCGATTGACAAGCTGCAAGAAGCTCCAATTTGTATTCCATAGTACCAATCTTTTGCAACACCTTGTATGGACCATAATACTTTGGTGATAATTTATTATCCTTCTTAGCTTGCTCGAGGGACATTTTCTTATATGGTTGTAGCCGTAGGAATACCCAATCACCTACATCAAAACTTCTTTCACTGCGATGTTGATCTGCCTATTGTTTCGTTCTATTCTGTGCCAACATGAGGTTATCCTTTAAGAGTTGGAGGACTTGTTGTTGATGTTCGATGTGATGTTCCACTGCCTGAACCTTAGAATTTTCTCTTAAATATGATGTGATGGATGGTGGTTGATACCCATAAAGTTCCATAAATGGGGTCATTTTTGTTGTTGTATGGAAGGAAGTGTTATACCACCATTCAGCCAGAGGCAACCATTTGACCCATTGTGTCTGTTTATCAAATAAAAAGCAAAAAAGATATCCTTCCAAACATTTGTTTACTATCTCAGTTTGCCCATCAGATTGAGGATGATAAGATGAGCTAAGAGCTAACTGAGTACCAAGACAAGAAAATAATTTTCTCCAAAAATTTCTAGTGAAAATGGGATCTCTGTCACTTACAATAATCTTTGGGTTCCCATGTAGCTTTTGAATTGTTTCCATAAATGTAGTAGAAACTGTAATGGCTTTAAATGGATGTGATAATGCACAAAAGTGTGCATACCTGGTAAGTCTTTCAACTACCACCATGATGACACTCTTTCCCTCAGACTTGGGTAAACCTGTGATAAAATCCATTGAAACCTCCTCCCAACGTTGGTCTGGAATGGATAAAGGTTGTAATAGACCCGGTTTCTTAATTGTTTCAACTTTATTTTGTTGGCAAACCAAACATTCTGCCACAAACTTTTGAACATCTGATTTAAGGCCATCCCAAAAAAATTCCTTCTTAACCCTGTGGTAAGTTTTTAAAAATCCTGAGTGCCCTCCTAAGGGAGAAGTGTGCAAGTCCATAAGAACCTTTTGTTTTAGCTGGGAATTCTTACAGAGGTATAAGCAATCTTTGTACCATAATGAATCATTTTGCCAGCTAAATGTATCAGACGTACTGGAATCTTGTTGTAACTTTCGAATAAGTGCCCACACTTCTTCGTCATTCTTCCATTCCTCCCTTGCTTCGTTTATCCAATATGGTTGGATAATAGAAATGGCGCACAACAATGCTTCCACAACCTCATCCTTTCTTGAGAGTGCATCTGCCACCACATTTTGCTTCCCTTTTTTGTAGATGATTTCAAAGTCATAACCCAACATCTTTGTGACCCACTTTTGTTGCTCTTCAAAGGATAATCTTTGTTCTAAAAAGTATTTAAGGCTATCATGATCCATTTTTACCTTGAAGTGTCTTCCCATTAGGTAGGGTCGCCATTTATTAAGTGCATGGAGTATTGCCAACATTTCATTCATATAAATAGCTTTGCTTAAAAACTTTCCCTTGATTCGACGACTTTCAAAAGCAATGGGTCTTTCATCTTGCATTAGAACAGCACCAATTCCATTTCCGGAAGCATCACATTCAACAATAAAGGTTTTTGTGAAGTCTGGTGTAGCTAAGACTGGTGCTTGGCACATTGCCTCTTTAAGATGTTAAAAGGCCTTTGTTGCTTCCGAAGTCCATGAAAATGCATCTTTCTTCAATAATGTTGTTAGAGGTGCTGCTATTCTCCCATAATTCTTAACAAACTTGCGATAATACCCTGTCAACCCGAGAAATCCTCGCAGATGCTTTATGGATGTGGGGATTTTCCATTCCTTAATGGCTTTAATTTTGCTAGGGTCTACCTTAACTCCTTCATGAGATACAATATGACCCAGATATTCTACCTCCTAGACTCCAAAGAAACATTTGGATCTTTTTGCATATAATTGTTTCTCCTCCAATAGTTGTAGCACCCTATCAACATGTTCAACATGATCCTTCCAAGACTTGCTGTAGATTAGTATATCATCAAAAAATACTAACACAAATTTTCTAAGGAATGGTTTGAAAATTGAATTCATCAAACCTTGAAATGTTGAAGGTGCATTGGTAAGGCCAAAAGGCATGACCAAAAATTCATAATGACCCTCATGAGTTCTAAATGTTGTTTTCGGAATGTCTTCAGTTTTCATTCTGATTTGATGATATCCTGAACGAAGATCTAACTTGGTGAAGTAGATTGATCCATGTAATTCATCCAGTAATTCATCAATGATAGGAATGGGGAATTTATCTTTAATAGTGAGCTTATTGAGCTCCCTATAATCCGTACACATGCGCCATGATCCATCCTTCTTGGGCACCAATACTACTGGAGCAGAGAAAGAACTTTGACTCGGTTGAATTATACCAGCCTCTAGCATTTCTGCAACCATACATTCAATTTCACTCTTTTGGACATAGGGATATCTGTACAGCCTGATGTTTGGAGGAACACTTCCTGGAATCAGATGAATAGCATGATCATGATCACGCATAGGTGGGAGACCTTTGGGAGTCTCAAATACCTTGGAATGATTGTCCAAGACTTTTTGGAGATCTGGAGAAATAGATGATTCTGATGTGGAAACATCTGGCGAACATAATTGTGAAATTACACCTGTTTGATCCTTTTTTAGAAGCTTTGTTATACCATTAGAGCTGATTATATTTCTTGGTTTCCCCACAATACCCCTTAATTCAACTTCCTTTCCTTCCATAGAAAATTTGATGAAAATTTCTTGAAAATTAAAAGCTATTGTTGTACCCAATGATTGTAGCCATTGGACTCCTAATACAACATCAGCACCTCCCATTGGAATGGAAAGAATGGGGCTAGTCAATACATATTCTCCCATGGATAGCTTGATATTATGGCACTTTCCAGAGCAATTTATTGTTCCTCCATTTGCAATCATCACTTGACACTCTGGTGTTGGATATAGGAAGCAATTCAATTCTTTTGCTACCTTACAATGAATAAAATTGTGGGTGCGTCCTGAATCAATTAACACTATTACCTTTTTCTTCTTGATTTGTCCTTCTATCTTGATGGTTTGAGGGGTGGTAATTCCTGCCAATGCATTACAAGATATGGCCAGGTTTATTTGTTCTTCATCTAGGCTTTGTTCCTGGAGTATATCCTCTTTTTTTGACCTTTCTTGCTCCTTTTCTTCTTCCTCTTCACAATCTATGTAGAATAATTTCTTCTCAGCACACTTATGACCTTTAGTGTATTTGCTATCACAACTATAACAAAGCCCTTTTGCTCTTTTTTCTTCCAATTGTTGTGGTGTCAACCTTATAGGTTGTGGAAGACTAGGGGCAACAACACTTCCGTCTTTATAGTTGTGAGTGGTATGCTTCCTGGTTGCCATAATTTTGCTTTCCATTTTTCTTGCTAAGCTGAATGCCTTCTCTAATGAATCAGGTTCCCAAAGGTCAACATCATGTTGGATATTATCCTTTAAAGAACCTATGAACACATCAATCCTATGCTCCTTTGGAATATCTTTTACCCTTATATTCAATTTTTGGAACTCCTCAATGTGCTCCATTATTGAACCCTTTTGTTTGAGACTTATCAATTGGCTAAAAAATGTGTTGCTTTTTGTATCCTCATAATGTGCTATCAATTCTTCTGTAAAAATTGCCCAAGTGATAAATTGTTTATGAGAGAAAAGCCATTGATACCATACAAACTGATTTGGTTCCAAATATAAAGTTGCCATACGTACCTTTTGTGTGTTTTGCACATTATTGAGATCGAAGAATTGCTCCATCTGTAATATCCATGTGGCAGGATCCTTGCCATCAAACTTCCTCATATCAATTTTTGGAATATGGTGAGTCTTTGATCCAACATTAGAGTCTATGGAATCATGATTAACATTTCTTTTGTTCTCATCATGAGTTTCCTTTAGTACCCTTTCACCATTAATGACCATTTCTTGTAGCAACTTATTCATATTTATCTTCAATTCTTCCAACTTATCATCCATGCCATCAATTTTAGCATCCATGCCATTCACCTTAGCTTCCATGCCATCCATCTTAGCTTCTACGCCTTTCTTTAAACAATCCATCTTAGCTCCTACATCTTTCCTTAAACCATCCATCTTAGATTCTATTGATTTTTGTGCAAGTGACACGTGTTGCACTTGTTCTTGTAATTTTGATATATCATATAGCATTTCTTCTTCTTCTTCATGAGTCATGCTAGATCTTTCAGGTTCCTTACTAGGTGTTTGCATTTTATTTCCTCAGGGCATAAGTTACCGATAATAGTGCTCTACTAGCCCTTTGAATTCCTTCAAAATAAATTTTCAAACCACTCTTAAGCAAAATATTTAAAAGAATCTACACACCTTCTTTTCACTTTGTAGGAGCTCGATATTGCCTCTGATGTATCTCTGTATTTTTAGATCATCTAGTTCTGAAATTGCAACCTATGGTAGCCCTCTGTGTCCTCTTCCCAATGCCACCAGTCTGATCCAATTTGGATTCTCCAAGGAAGAGTTATGTGAAATCTCCCATAGTGACCTGATTATAGACTAGTTCATTAGAGTGAACTTGTACGACGTACCACGAGTCACTGTTTCGTCCTTTGGCTCTGAAAAATATATACAAGAAACTAAAGTCCGTCCTCTTTCTACAACTTCTTACGAAATTTCAATCCAATTCTCAGGGAAAAAGTTATGATGATTTTCCCGAAGTCACCTGTTTGGAATGTAATTCAGGAGTCTGCAAAAAGACCAACTTCCTCAGATCATATCTCCACAAATATAGTGCAAAAAGCTCTGAAATTTGGATCCGAGATTCAGTATGATGTCTTCTCAAATGGGTTATTTTTTTAGCTTCTGAAACGTCGCAGAAAAAAAGTTATAGCGAAAATTCCACGATGACCTGTTTGGAACAGTGAAACCCTAGAATCCAAAGCTCTGATACCAAATGTTATGAAACCAGCTCAAGAAAAGATAGAAAAGATGGATCAACGCCTTAGAATTCAGCCTCTTCAAGGGGGCAACCTCCTTTACATTACATAAATGAACAATTCTTGGATGATTCAAATGACAAAACCTCTTTTCTATATATAGGAGTCTAAGGAGTCACAATATAACCCAATCGACCTAAAAATAATAATATAAAGCCACAAAAATAACAATAGAGGGATTCTATGGGGCACAGTAATAACAATATGGGGCAATAGGGGCAAAAAAATATTAATAAGGGGTATAACTACAATAGTAATGGGGTAATCACTAGTATTATAGGGACCCAACAGAGCACGAGAGAGCTTGAAGATTCAAGCCTTTCCCTAGAGGAATCTGTCCGGACTGAGCATCACATCTGGCTCTTTCCACTGTAGACCCAGGGTCACAGAGCTGCTAGGAAGAAAAAGATTCTGTGAACTTCGAGTGGCTTGGGGAATCCAAGAACCACCCTACCAAGCTAAATCTGCTTTAGGAGAACTCACATTGAGTCCCTGTATTGTAATTTCTCTACTGTAAGACACAATAAAACAAGGCCACCACTGAAGTTGGACCAGAGATGTAGCCCTGGAGAATAGGGTGAACTCCTTATTAAAAGCTATTTGTGTCTTCTTTTTGCTTACTGTATTTCTCTGCTGTCTTTCCACTTATTTTCTGTGTATTGGCAATCTGATCGATCCGTTGCTCAAATAACACAGAACACACACCATCACATGAGTCTGTAATACCTTTTGTTTAATAAATCTTTAACTGAGGTCACTCTTAGGGTTATTATCAGATCAAGTGGTATAAGAGCTCTGGGGTGTAAGGTTAGACAAGCTTGTGTTGGTTTAGCTATGAATGCTCACGAGATCAAAGCTTAAATTAGGAGAAGGAGAGTTGGTGGAAACTAATCCTGAAATTGGGAGAGTCTGTTCTCGGAAGACAATGTTAGAGGAATGTTCTGTAGGGCCAGACCCTCAATTCATAGAAAGTTTCATAGCTATAAATTCTATGGTAGAGGAAATGTATAGAGAATTTAGAAAGCATAGGGATGAAGATTCATCAGGCTCTAAGCAAGATAAAGAAGAAGATGAAACTCATTCCCATGACCACTCCAAAGGAAAGGGGAAAGAGGAAAGCTTTCTCACACCTCCTAATAGCCCTGTGCATAATAAGAAAGCATCTTTGATTAAGTTAGATGTTATATTTGATTTGGCTATATATGATGGAGAGCTAAATGCTGAAAACTTGGACAATTGGATAAGACAAATTGATGTGTATTGCAGGGTACAAAACATAGACTCAGACAAGAGTAAGATTCAGCTGGCAAGCCTATGCCTAGGAGGCACTGCCTTGGTTTGGTGGGAAGGCAGAACCCAAGCTGATATGAAGAATCATGGTAAGACCATCTCCGTTTGGAGTGAATTTTTTGCTGCAATCAAAAATCAGTTCTATCCATTGGCCTACATGCAACAAGCCATGATGAGTTGGCAAACTCTTCACCAGTTGAAAGGGAAAAGTGTACAAGGGTATGCTGAAGAGTTCAAAAAAAGAGCATTGATGTTGGCTATCTCATTAGACTCACCAGAGACTCTTTTGAAGTACATTGGTCGTCTACACAACTACATGAGGCATACCATCCTCATGTTTAATCCCACTAGTATAGATGAGGTATCTGTACAAGCTACTCATCTAGAAGCTATAGGAAGGAATGGAAATCCAGAAGTTGGGGGACCATCCCAACCCACTGTAAGCAAGAGCAAGGAGAAAAGAAAGTAGAAGTGGAAAGCAAGGAAGGCTAACACTACACAAAAAGGAAAAGCTTCATGCACTCATTGTAAGAAGGAGGGGCATGATGATGAGCATTGCTGGATTCTGCATCCAGAGCTGAGACCTAAGAAGTACGAGGGCAAGAAGAAGAAGGTTGCCGCAACTATTCAAAAAGATTTGGGGTAAGACTCGGGAGATGAAACAATCATTGTAGCCACATGTATAAAAGGTAAGAATTTTTAAGCATCTACTAGTAATTCTACTCAAATTGTTATTCATGAAGAACATGAGAGAAAAAGACATGAGCTTTTCCATATTCGAGTTGTTTCCAAAAATCAAAAGATTGATACTTTGTTTGATAGTGGCTCACAAGTAAATCTGATTTCTGAAGCAATTGTAAAGAAATTGAGATTAGCAACTACACCTCATAAAAAACCATACCCATTAGGATGGTTGAATGATAAAGCACAACTACAAGTGACTAGACAGTGCAAACTCAAGTTTTCTTTTGGGTCAACATTTGTAGATGAGGTTGAGTTAGATGTAATTCCTTTAGATATATGTGGAATTGTTTTAGGATGTCCCTACTTGTATGATAGAAACGACATTTTCTATAGAGCTAAGAACAAGTATCTACTTGTTAAAGATAGAATCGAATACTTTGTCAGAGATCATAAGCTCAAGAATAATTATACTCTCGTAAACTTAGGACAGATGAAAAGAATGATAAATTCTTGCTAACAGTTCTTACTTATGGTCGTAAAGGAAAAGAAATCTGATAAAACCAATGTATTTGAGCACTGTAATGCTGATCAGCAAGCTGATATAGAAAATATTGTTTTAGAGTATGATGTTTTGTTTCAAGAACCTCAAGGTCTGCCACCCAAAAAGGGAATAGTACATGATATTATTTTGCAGCAAGATGTTCCTTTGCCTAACATTGGGATGTACAGGTTATCTTCTTTATAGAATGCTAAAATTAAGAAGCAGGTGCAGGAGTTGCTCGAGAAAGGGTTCATCAGGCCTAGCACATCACCATGTGGGTCACCAATCATCTTGGTGAGAAAGAAAGATGGCTCGTGGAGAATGTGCATTGACTACCGAGCACTAAATAAGATAACAATAAAAAATCGTTATCCCCTTCCTCGCATAGATGATCTTTTAGATCAATTGAAGGACGCTGTTTATTTCACCAAGCTAGATTCGCATAGTGGATACCATCAAGTCAGAGCTGTAGAGCAAGATGCATGGAAGACTGCTTTCAAAACAAAGAAGTGATTGTATGAATGGCTGGTTATGCCTTTTGGCCTAACTAATGCTCCTGCTACTTTCATGAGATTAATGAATGATGTACTCAGACCTTTTCTTGATGATTTTGTTATTGTGTATCTGGATGACATTCTGATTTTTAGTAAAACGTGGAAAGAACATTTAAAGCATGTTAAGGAGACATTAGATGTTTTGAAAAGAGAAAAACTTTATGTTAAACTCTCCAAATGTGAACTTGGCAAAACCTCTCTAAATTATTTGGGTCATATAGTAGGTGGAGGTGAATTGAAAATAGATCCCTCTAAAGTGGGAGTCATCATAAACTGGCCTAAACCCAAGTCTGCTACAGAAGTGAGAAGCTTCTTAGGAGCAACACAGTATTGGAGGAAGTTCATTTCAAATTTTTCCTCAATTGCAGCTCCCTTACATGCATTGATAGGATTGAACCAGGTGTTTCAGTGGGGAGGTAAACAACAAAAATCCTTCAACACCTTGAAAGACAAGATTAGTACAGCACCTGTACTAGCACTGCCAGATCTACAAAGACCATTTGAGATCCAAACTGATGCTAGTGACTATGCCATGGGAGCAGTGTTGACACAACACGGTAAACCCATATGTTATCATTCTGAGACTTTTAATCCTGCAGTAGTTAACTATCCTACATATGATAAAGAATTGTATGCATTAGTTTAGAGTGTGAAAAAGTGGAAACATTACTTAATGGGCAAATAAACAGTAATACATATTGATCATCAGCCACTTTAATATCTACACTCCCAAACTAGGTTTCAACAATCAAGACATTACACATGGATGGGTTTTCTACAACATTTTCATTTAGTCATCAGATATAAAAAGGGCATACATAACAAGGTTGCAGATATGTTATCTAGACCCATTATAAATGCATCTACCATACACAAGCATAATTATGTGCTGCATGAAAGCTACATAGAACAATATGCTCAGGATATGGACTTTAAGGATGTATATGCAACTTTGAGTCAAGGCAAAAGAGTAGAAGAATTGGACTATCATGTGAAGGAACGACTCTTATATCATTGTGGGAAACTTTGCATTCCACAAACGGAGAGAGTAAGGATAATTAGGGAAGCACATACTTCTATGATATCAGGTCACTTTGGGGTAAGTAAAATAGTTGCACAGCTGCAAAGGTTCTACTATTGGCCGAAAATGAATGAGACAGTTTCTAGATATGTAAAGGGATGTGCTATGTATGCTAAAAGAAAGACCAGCAACATAAAACTAGGCTTATACAATCCATTGCCAGTTCCTCCTCACCCTTGGGAAAGCATTTCCATGGATTTTGTTGGAGGACTGCCTAAATCTAGGAAAGGTCATGATTATCTATATGTTGTTGTGGATAGGTTCAGTGAAATGTGTATTTTAATACCCTGTAGTAAACAAATTACAGCTGAACAAACTAAAAAATTGTTCTTTGAACATGTATGGGTTCATTATGGATTACCCACTTCTATTGTATCTGATCGAGACACCCAATTTGTGGGGAAGTTTTGGTCATGTCTATGGGAACTAATGGACACCAAATTGAAGAAAAGCATAGCTTTTCACCCACAAACAGATGGCCAGATAGAAGTAACTAACAGGACGATGATCTAGTTACTGAGAGGATACTGCAGCAAACATCCTAAGCTTTGGGATGAGCACTTGTGCTATGTGCAGCATGCTTACAATAGAACCAAACACTCTTCTACACAAAGATCTCCTTTTGAGACCTGTTTTGATTTCATACCAAGGTCTCCTTTGGATTTTGTCTTTGGTAAAGATACCATGGTTGATAGACACAATGATGTGGACAAGGCAACTAAGTTCATTGAACAGATCTAGGAGATCCATCAGGTAGTACAGGAACAGCTGGAAAAGAGCCAGGCCAAGTACAAGGCTAGGCATGATAAGCATCAGATGGAGCATAGTTTTCAAGTTGGAGACCAAGTCTGGTTGTATATCAGCAAGGACAGGATGTAAGGTGAAGGTCAAAAGCTAAAACCTATCAGGTATGGACCCTTCAGGATACTTGAGAAGATTGGTGAAAATGATTTTCGCCTTGATCTACCAGCTTACATGCACATCTACTTAGTCGTGAACGCAGATTGCTTGAAGTTGTTTGAACCATCAATGATTTAGGACCCTGAAGAGCAGAGTCAATTACCTTCTGCTGATGACCTGCTACTTGAATATCTTAATGAGTTACAGGAAGATACAGTGCTGGACAGGAAGGTGAGGATGACACGTAGTGAACAAGTGGAGTACCTCAGGATTGGGCTTAAAGGTTCGAAGCGCAGTGCGAAGTGGATTGAGATTGTACAAGTGAGACAAAAGTTTCCTCACTTAGTCGATGCTTGAAGAAAACCAACTTTTTGTGGTCCAAAATCTTTTCAGTAGGGAGGCCATGATCTGAATCGGATCCATAAATGACTGTCAAAGAACCGTGACTAAATTAGGTCAAACAAATCTTGAATGAAATCCAAAACAACAATTGAAAACACCCTGAACCAGTGGCCATGGCAGCTGGCGTGGAACGACGAGGACCTCGGTCAAAGCGCGCTGACCGACGCCCATGGAGACTGCACAAGAGGTCGATGTAGCCCCTGGGAGCCTCGAAACCGGAAAAGGAGCTGATTTTCGATGGGCGATTAGTGCTAATCACGCATCGCAGGGAAAATAGAGCCGAAATGGAGGGGCTTTATGCCCTTGGTCACGTTGGGAGCCAGAGAACTGCTGGCCAAAAAGGGAAAAAGGGCTAACGTACGAAGGTAGGACCCACGCCCTAGAAATCGGCGGTTTTGATCGGAGTGCCCTTGAACGGTAAGCGGTTTTAGAGGAAAGCGGAGCGATCCCACTTAACGATCGATGCGTGGTAGTGGAGGTGAGAGAAAAACTACTGTTGATCGCCCGTTATTGGTCGAGCAAGTCAACCATGCTCGACGTGTGTATGACGTTGGATCTAGAGGAGCCCAGATCAGATGGCTAAAATTGCACCTGATAAAAAGAACTGGAATCGACAGGGAATTAAGTCGCGATTTAAGGGGATTTGGAATCTATTTGACCACCACAGTGGAGGAAGAACGCATACGCGACATAACGAAAGAAATGAATTGACGAGCAGGCTGGTGTTGTTCCAATGGAGACACATGGCTACTTCCCGAGCATTTATGCTAACGCCGAACAGGGAACTCCCAGCTCACAGGCGGAAGGCAAATCAACGTAGGCGGGAGAGGAACTTGATAGGCATAGGGATCGAATGACTAAAGCCATGAAAAGAGAGAGTCGAATACAGATTTAGAGAGAGGAGGAATAGAAAGGAGTCCATGTGACCAAGAGAGACAGTGAATAGTGAACCCTGAGAGGAGGACTGAACACAGAGAAAAGTAAAGTCAAGCAGAGGAGACAGAGGGTCGAGCTGACCACAGGCAGCGTCGAGCACCAGAGAACTTGAATATTCGAGCTTTTTCCTAGAGGAATTTGTCCAGACTGAGCATCACATCTGGCTCTTTCCACTATAGACCAAGGGTCACAGAGCTGGTAGGAAGAAAAAGAGTATGTGAACTCCTAGTGGCTTGCGGAATCCAAGAACCACCATACCAAGCTAAATATGCTTCAGGAGAACTCACATTCAGTCCCTGTATTGTAATTTCTCTACTGTACGACACAATAAAACAAGGCTACCACTAAAGCTAGACCAGAGACGTAGTGTTGCTTACTGTATTTCTCTGCTGTCTTTCCACTTATTTTCTGTGTATTGGCAATCTGATCGATCTGTTGCTTAAACAACACAGAACACACACCATCACATGAGTCTGTAATACCCTTTGTTTAATAAATCTTTAACTGAGGTCACTCATAGGGTGATTATCATATCATGGTAGTGGCTCAAATTTCCCTCATGGTCTTTACCTACTAGCCTATTTTTACAAGTTCAAGTCATTTATGGTCATCTTTTGTCATTACATTTGCAAAATCCATTTTTAGGGTTTTAGGTCTCATTAGGTCTAGGTTTGTCATCATAGTCTTGTAAAAGCTCAATAATGGTTAGCAGACACATGAGGAGGTCTAATAAGGTCCCAGCATCAAAATTTCAATAATGATATAGTCAGTAATTGATTTTTCCTCAAAACCCTATTTTGATGAAAAACAGAGTTTTATGTTCTATGTCTAAAAATTTCATGTAATTTTAATTTTCCTATATGTAATACGTTCGGAAATGTAGCCCTAGGTCACCTTTCCAAACTCTTGCACTCCAACTCCTGCAAAAGAGACAAGAAAATCCAAGCAGTAGTCCATCAAATGTCAAAAAGAGAGCCAAACTGCAAAACAGAGCTTTTAAAGAACAAAGTGAAAAAGCAAACTTTAGAAAGTGGGTTTTCTAAATGAAAAAATTAAAGTCAAAAGGTATATAAAGTGTTCCTTGTGTTAAAGACTTCATTTTTTCTCAAAGAGAGAGAGAACAAGACAAAATCACGTTTTTGAGGCAAAAGGAGAGAAATTGCAGAAAAACCTTGAAACTTTCCTTGGCGCAGCACACCTGGATATTGGCACGACGCACCTAGGCGTTGGCGCAGCGCACCAGTCTTCCAGGCCAAAAACTCTTTCAATCAACCTTCTCAATCTCCAAAATATTACAAATATCATTCCTCAAGTAAGTAAAACCCCCTATATTGCCATAGCAAGACAATTGATCATGCTTGATGGTGTTTTGATAGGTGCAAAATCAAACCCTAATTTGCTGCACAGTTTCATTGCAAAACTGTCTAGGGTTTTTTAATTTTGTCATAGTTGTTGTTTTACTCCCCTGCATCATTTTTGCATATTCCATTCCCCTCCACTAAATTTCCCCAATTTCATTTCCCTTTCCCTCTCTCATTTACACTCATCTTACCCCCTATTCCCAAAACCCTAAAACCATAACACCTAGTTCCCACTATTCCCCAAAACCTAATTTCTATTCCCAAAACCATATCACTCCCTAATAACCCTAAAGTTAGCATCAAAATCCTCCACTCATCAGTCCCATTCATCAAATAGCAGTCACCTATTCGTGAAATAAAATCTATTCATACTCATCATTTTACACCATACAGTGGCAAATATGGAAACAAATTCAGCTTATGAAAGGGATGAGGAAACTGTGAGTGATTCCTCCCAAGAGATTCATGCACCAAGAAAACCACATAAGGGAGCAAAGCACATCTAGGAGGAGCCCACTACACTCACAAAGTTACTAGCTTTTCCTCTTGCAGTAACATGTTTCAAGCATCAGTCTTGCTACCAGTTTTGTGAGATGGTGGAAAGGGTGAAATATCACCATGAACTTGCTAGACTATTTTTTCTTCATCTTCACAATGGCTAGGTCAATTTTGCAGGTGTTACCTTCACTTTGACCCCTGAAACTATAGTTGAAGAAACAAGTATTTCTAATGTGGGTGAATAGTGGAACAAAGGACAGCTTGTGGGCAAAGAGCATTATGAGCCTTATATCAAGGCTAGTTATCAAAAGAAAATCAGTAGGGTCTTTCCTTTTAGATACCTACAGGACACTTATGCTCCACTCACGAAGCTCATTATCAAATACTTCAGCTGTGAAGGGATATTTTCTTGCTTGTACACTTATCATGTTAGATTATTGATTCATTTCACTAGAGTGAGGATGATGAACCTCCCCTATTTCATATGCAGAAATATTGAGAAAATGACCACATTGGTGCAAAGAAAACCTCCTCATCAATAGTACAACAACATTTATCACTTTGCATTGATCAAGATTGTTGTTTTGCATCAACTGAGCTTGTTGAATGTTTCATGGGATGCTTTCATTTCACATGAGGTTTTCAAAAGCCCTCAAGTGACCCCATCAGTATTTCAAGAGGCAGGAGGGCCCTCAAATCAGCAAGAGGTTCATGAGACTCAAACTACCAGTGTACCAGTATTTGTAACTTATGAAAAGGGCACAAGGAGATTATTTGCAGCTGCCGAACGAGTACTATCTCCACCTGGGGTGGAAGGGGTCTCATTTCCTTCATCAGACCATCGGTAAACGCTATCTTCACCTGAGGTGAAAGGGGCTTTGCCTTCTTGTTCAGAAAATTAGGTACAAGATAAAGGGAAACAACCATTACATGATGAAGGGCCTTCTGAAGGTCGGGAGAGACATTTCATTTTGATTCAGGATGAGGATACTGATTTGCCTCTCAAAGCTCAAAACTCAAGGAGATGATCAAAGAACAAGAAGCTGACATCCATGACTTATCTCTTAACCTTGAAAGAGCTAAGTGGATCATCAATTACCTTGAGTAAAGGAACAAGCAGTCGAAGGATAAGTAGACATTCATGGAGTTGCAAACTATAAGGGAAAACAAACAAGCAGCGAAAAGGAGGAAAGTCAAATTGACACTGCTTGAGCAAGAGAGTGATGCTGACCATGAATCTTGGCTATAGAGGGAAAATATGGACTTGGAGAAGCTTCTTGAGAAAGCCAATAAGGAGAAAAAGATGTTGTGGCACATGGCTTATCACTATTTGGCACGAAACAAAATTTGCAAAACAAGGATAAGGAGCCTAAAAGCCAAGTTGAGGAAGACTTTGAGGAGCAAGAAAGAGAAAGATAAGCTCAAGATCTTGGCTGAAGCTTCATTGGCCCAACATAGTACTTGATGCAGATCACTCATGCCAAATTTCAAGAAATTTGGCAAAATTTTTAGCAATTTTGAATTTTTCAAGGAAAAAACAGGTTTTTCCGGCAGGTGCGTAGCGCCACCCACTGTTCGCTTTTGATAGGGACCTAATCTAGAGGAAAAATTTATAGTTTTGGATTCTTCGTGAAAAATTATGCATTTCCAAAAACTACTAGGAATTTTTGACAAGTTTTGGGCCTCCAAAAGAGTCAAAAATACCTCAAAAATGCCTACCACTTTTTGGCCACACAAGAAGCAGTGTTGGGAGAACTGATTTTGGCAGTGGCAAATTGACACCAAATTCAAAAATTACACTTGTGCTAGAAAGTAGATAGACATACCTTTCCAACAAGCCCACTTGGAGAAAATTTTGTGAAGGGGAAGGCCTCCAAATTCAGTTGGGAAAAAGCACTATGCACAGAAAAAGTGGCGCTACGCACAGGATGAAAAAGTGCCAATTTTGCTCAAAAACTCTGTTTTTCACCTAGTTTTCTTCTAGTTTGAATTTTTATCTCTTATGGTCAAATACATGAGATGACATGATGTAAATTGATGTACTATGATGTAAAAATGATGAAAATTGAGTTGATAAGGTAGATACATTAGTTGTAGGTGGTTTAAAGTTGAATGAATCAGTTTCCTAGGTTTTAGAGGCAAGTTGTTCCACTGCCTATTTTTCAGTTCTTAGTTTAGATCTTGTTGAAACAGCTCCTATACTCATGAATTTGACCCCTAAAGGCTAGCATGGGTGGTTTTTTGCCTATATCTAGTACCTTTTTAGTCATTTGTAAATGTTGGACTCTTGTGAATGCTTTGAGCATTATTGTACATTCATCTCTACAGTTCCGCTAGTTCTGACAGTTTCGGCAGTTTCAACTGTTCTGACTATTCCTAGGTATTCCGACAATTTCGATTGTTCCCAGCAATTTCGGCAGTTCTAGAAATTCTGGTTGTTCCTGATAGTTCCAGCTTCTGCCCTCTGCATCAACTTTCCTGCCTGTTTTGGCAATTCCCAACAATTTCGTCAATTTTGGTTGTTCTCGGCAATTCCGGCTATTCTTGGTAGTTTCAGGAGTTCTGATAGTTCCGGCTTTTCCCAGTTGTTCTGGCCGTTCTGACTATTCCTGACAGTTCCAACTATTCTCAGCAATTCCAACAATTCTGGCTATTCTCGGTAGTTCTGGTAGTTCCAGCATTTCCTGCTATTCCCAGCAGTTCTGGCAGTTCCTAGAAATTCTGGCAATTCCAGCTATTCCCGGCAGTTCCTGACAATTCTGACAATTCCGGCTATTCTCGACAGTTCTGGCGGTTCTAGCAATTCTGGCTATTCCCGGTAGTTCCAGCTGCTCTGGATTTTTTGTCTTTTCCAACTATTTCTGATAGTTTCGGCTATTCAGCCAGTTCCATCTTTTCCTAGTAGTTCCAGTAGTTTCAACTTCTGCCCTCTGCATGAGCTTCCCGGCTATTCCAATAGTTTCGACTATTCTTGATAATTTCGACTATTGCAGGCAGTTCTGGCAGTTCCAGCTTCTTCCCTCTAGATTAGGGCAACGTTATGCCTTAGGATCTCTCCTCCTACTAAAACCCAAAGAAAAGTAGAGAGGAAGAGATCCCAAGTGTGTTAAAATGACTTGAAGGCCACCTCTCTTTATACTAAAACGTTGAGTAGAAGTGGGGTTTATTTGGTTGTTGGCCGACCTTGACGAATTGTCCCATAACACAAATAAATTCATATCTCCATGAATACTTATTGGAATCGGATGATCTTTAGATCAATTCTACACCACTCGATGAGAGGGATCCAATAAAAATATCATCTTCCATTAATAATATGACCCACAAGGAGTTTTTCCCTAGTTGCCAATTTTAACAATCAGGCATGGATATCAAGCATGCCTAGTTAGCCTTACTTTCTTGGTAAGGAGATGAGGATTCATGTTTTCCACCCTATTTTCCCCAAAGAAATTTATTGTAGCAGGAAAAATGATTCATTACTTCCCATCTTACAAGAAAACACTCGGCAAAAAAATGATTTCACACCTGGCAGTTTTTTGTAGGATAAAGGGAAAGGTCAGTGGGTATCCTAGCAGTAGCTGCATTGGTCTTATTAGCATTACACCACTTTTCATATGGGTCTTCACAACAAAGAATCACCATTACACTTTGTTGATTTGTTTTCAAAATAAACATAACATGCAATAGATTTCTTTTGGCATGCAATGTTGTTGTTGGTAATATGATTGTATTTTTTCCACATGTAAAGCTAACATGCGTTAAATTTCTTTCACCTTGCAATATTTTTATTGGAAATGTGCTTGTGTTTGGGCTAGAGACCATGCTAGATTTCTTTTGCTTTGCAATATTGTTGTTGTCAATTTGGTTTTTTATGATAAAAGGAAATCTAGCATGTTTTAGATTTCCATCACCTTGGCAATGTTATTGGAAATGTTGTGCTTGTGTTTGGGCTAGAAGTTGTACTAGATTTCTTTTGCTATGCAATATTTTTGTTTTCAATTTGGCTGTTTATTATAGAAGGAAATCTAACACGTGTTATATCTCCTTCACCTTGGTAATGTACTTTTGCTTGTGTTAGAAGGAAATATAGCATCCACTAGATTTCTTCTAGCATGAAATGTTGTCCTTGGTAGTATGCTTGTATTTATGCTACATGTAAAGCTAGCATGCGTTAAATTTATTTTACCTCGCGACATTGTTATTGGAAATGTGATTATGTTTGTGATAGAAGTTGTTGGATTTTGTTTTCCCTACGATGTTCTTGTTGGCAATGTGCTTTTGTTTGTGCTAGAAGTAAATCAAGCATATGCTAGATATCTTCTACACTGCAATGTTGTTTTTGGTAATGTGATTGTGTTTGTGCTACAATAAACTCTAGAATGTGTAATATTTCTTTTACTTTGAAATTTTTTTGTGAGTAATATGCTTCTATTTACGTTAGAAGGAAATTTAGCCTGTGGTGGACTTCCTTCACCTTAGAATATTGTTATTGGCAATGTGTTTTTGTTTGTGCTAGAAGGAAATCTAGCATGTGCTAGATTTATTTGACCATGTAATGTTGCTTCTAGCAATATGATTATGTTTGTAGTAGAAGGAATGATATTGATTGTTAGCTTTAATTTGAGGAAAAAATGTTTCATTACATACAATATGACTACCATACTATTTTAATTTTTGCATCTATATTACTTTTTCATAAGTTGTGTGTTTTTGGGAAAAATAAAGTCACACTTTACACGATTCATCCTTTTAATTACAAGTTACGATTTAATTGTTGTTACAAAATTGATACAAGCTACAATGGAAAATATAATTTTGGCAAAAGGGGACTATGTTGATGTCCTTATTAATGATCAAGTCATTGGGCTAGGAAGGGTCGAATCTCCAGAGTTTGGAACTTATTATGTTGGAGAAACGGTTAATGCTGGTTATGTTGAAATTTTGATAATTGATGTCATTCAACCACATTTGATTGATGACGATGTTAATGAAGGGGACATACATCCATGGAAGATTGTGGATTTGAGACACTACATAGGTAAATCAAAATATTGAAACATGTGTTATATATTATTGATACTATAATAAATGTTTTTTTTTAGTAAATACAAACCTTATTTACATTCGCTTATAGGTACAAATTTTTCTTCTACATTTTCTATTGGAGACAAGGTAAATCTTCTACAACATGGAGTGAAGGTGGGCGAGGGCTCCATATTCAATAGAGAGCTTGGGCATAAAATGCATGAAAAGATGGTAAAGAAAGGATGCATAGTGGTTAAAATTGAAAAGGTGTTAAAACATAATGCTCCTCTACCACATCCAATAGGATTTGAGAATACACTTGGGGGTGCATTAGAATCTTATGAAATTTGGCCATAATCAGATTTGGAGCCTCACTATCATGATCATGCCATAAGTATTCCCCAAGATAGGGTTAAATTCATATCTGCAAAGGTTTCTCTTACACATGAATGCATGGGAACAAGCATGTGCATTTCAAATAAATGCTAGTTAATGTCCGCGAGGATGACATTGTTGAGGCTGAAACACTAGGTGAAATGGATTTTGGATAGATGGAAATTGTGGGATATGCAGAATTGGGGATAAGTCGATACACTGTTTGGTTATATGGCCAATAAATAAGTTGGTGGACAACAAAGGTGTGATATTCAAGGTCAAGGAAAAGTTCAATGTGTCACCCAAAGAAACGGTGATATGGGATGTTATAGAGGACAGGAATCCCTTAAACAAATGGGATGGGTACCTTTGTAATGAAAAAGATAGAAACTCAATTGATATGCATGTAACAAGGCCATATAAAAGAATTAAAAAAGTTATGGCTACAAAAAAAATTGCAAAATGTTAAACAAAAATATATGAAGAGAAAGAAATTTGACTTTTGGCAGCAGATGTACATTGTAGAAAAGATGGTCTTCAACATGTGGATAGGAAGGCCATTGCAAGTGCTAGAAGGGGTATGAAACAAATAAATACAAATGGTACTAGAAAGTTTTTCTTGAATTCAATCATGTCAAACACAGTCATGTCAGAGGGCCATGGCCTACCACCTATTGCTAGAAATGTAAAGGACATGAGATTTTATGGGAATATTATTTGTAACAAAGCATGGTATAAGATACATAAAATTCCTCAAAGCACATTCTATAACTACCAACATTATTTCCACCATGGACAGATCAAATCTATTCATGGTAACACCAACACATGTAAAGCACGAGCTCATACAGTGGCAACAATAGAAATATTGCACAAAATTGTAATGGATAATTCAGATTTTTCACCAAACCAAACACTTCAAGTTGAAGAATATGGAACATCTTCTCCTTTAAGATTGCTTCCTTCGACTTACACACAAAATTCTCTGTTAAAATAGATCAATGAGGCTCTTTAAAAGCTCATTTACCCATCAATATCACAACCAACAATGCGCAAGATCTGTAATACTAAGTTTCAAGATGTGGAATTTTCAAAGAACACCATCTGCAGTAAATGCAGTGAATGTATTTTGTTGAAAGCACAAATGAAGTCAGCAACTACAAAGGAGTTGGAAGAAAAGGCACGAGGTAGGTTGACGAAACATAACAAGATTGTTATGTGTGGAAAATATTGCTACTATGCCCATATAATTATGTTAGAGTAGTTTCCAAAGGAGTATTTGAGAATTATCCATGATAAAATGGAAAAGAAATGACTTCAATCCCAAGGCTACGTGTCAAATCAAAATCTATTGTAGGAAAAAATTTAGGTTTGTCATTGACAGGTATGCTTACACATGGGCATAAGGCGGGAGGTTTTGGTCATTTCTCCTTACCATTTGTCCATATGCAATCACAATTTACTATTACATCCCTTGCAAAGTGCTTAAGGGACCTTGAAGACCCACAAATGGATATGTATGGTGATCTACTTTATGAAAGTGGAATTTCAAGAAACCCACTTCAAAATGCATTACTTGACACCTCTATTTACTCAAAATGTCAAGGGTACAATGATGATTTTATATCTCAGGGAAGTTCAAAAAGTCAAAATGTTGATTTCAAACCTCTTCCTTCGCATTTGTTGTTACAGTTGGACAATGTAGCAAGTGATAATAAGAATCACTATATTTTCATGTTTCTATCACTTTTAACTGCATTTGGTGTCTTCATCACTATTGAGGTTGGGTTCTTGCTTGTGGGGCACCACATGAAGACATATATGGAACCTATGGAAGGATGTCTTCCAACCTAAAAAGTAAAATAAATACTATTTACCTGAAATGATGGATACATATCACATAATTGAAGAAAATCGAGTGTTTCCACTTACACTTATTGACAAGGTCTATGACTTCAAAAGTTTCCATAATGGATACATTAAAGAGGGAAAAAATGCACTAGTTTGACATATTAATGTCCAATACTTCTAGTTTCTTATATGCAATGATGTTCTAGTACTACGGTACAAAGAATCAATTAGAGATATTGAGTGGTCAGAACCAGTTGAGTTATGGAATATAGATGATGAAGGTCGACCTATAATTCCCATAGGGAAGCCATTTTAGCTTCCAAACAAAATGATGTCTATTTAAAAGAACTAAAGGGAGGGATAACATCATACATAAAAATGTGGAAAGACACTATTGGGAATGAGGATTCACCAATTGTTACATAGGAATGGAAAAATAAAGTAGTGTATTGGGAAAAACTTCTTGATACATTAGATGGAATCTATAATGATCATAGAATAATAGATGGAAGTGATTCATCTTTTGAGGATTTCTGGCCCAAGACAAGGGACATTGTTGATGTTGATCATAATGCACTCCAAGTAATCTCAAGTATTATGGAAGGAGATTTTGATAATGCGATAGATGAACCAATATATGTTGGACCCAAATGTAACAAGCCAACCCCAACATTCAATCCGATGATTGATGTTAAGAAAGGAAAGATGTTGCTAGTTAGATCAAGAAATGAGGATCCAAGAGAGATGATTTGGATGGAAAAATCCATCTCAGATATCTTTAGTGATAATGAAAGTGAAAATCTTCATGTAAAGGTTGACTGGTGGAAGCCTATGTGAGGGAAATACAATGGAAAATTTTTAGAGCAATATTGGGTACCAAATCCTGATGACAAAGAACTTGGCTTTATTCCAATTAATACCATAGTGTGGGCATGGATGCCAAAGAAAGAACATTGTAAGAAGACCAAGATAAATAAATATGGTGCAGAAGCCATTCTTGATCTACTTGAGCGAATATCTTAAGAGTAGGTTTATATATTCATGAATGTAACTTTTTTTTTAAGGATCTATTAATATACATTGAGACACACTTTTCCATATTTGTTTTATATCAAATATTCTCTTCATATTCTTTTTGAAGGAGTTTTATATTATTTAATATTTCAACGTAATCATGTGTTATACAAATTACATGATAGTGCCATAAAACATTTAAGTTTTCAAAGCTTTATTAGACCAACATGATTTCTCACCATATCAAATATGCATAATCAAATTCAATAATGCACCTAAAAACATCTTCTAAACTTGGTATATTAAAACAACACGGTATATTAAAACAAGATTGGAGTACCTAATTAGTATTCTATTTAATATAAACCATTTAAACACTTAATGAATAAATGATAGAGACTTAATATAATGTTTGAGGTGATCTTTCCTTAATTTTCCTTATTATAATTGATATAAATCAAATTCGCTTTTTTGTTGCACTCTAATTTACAAAAAAAAATATTTTGATCATTGAACAACACAACTAGAATTATAAAATATTTCCTCTTATAGATTGTGAAATGGAGCCAAGATTGTACTAGTATAACCAATTTGTACTCAACTTAGGAAAAGTAGTTAGTGTCAACTTAAAATGGTCAATAATAGTAAGAAAAAGAATATTAATATATTGTTAAATAACTTTATAGGTAATATTTTTTTTAAACAATCTAGTATTCACGAGTCAAGTTTAATACATAAATATAAATGTTAATGATAATAGAAATAATGTAAGGAATCTAAGTTTTAGATGAATGTTAATATTTTCTTTTCAATATAATATCATTAAACATTACAAGAATAAAAACTAAACATTTGTAATAAATATCTTAGTCATTTTTGTCTCTTTCTTGTTGTATTTGAAAATAATCAAATTGTACTACTTTGTTACTATTCTTATCCATGATTGATTTTGATCATTAAAATGATTAGTAATTGAGACAAGAGGCTCATTTCATAGCCCAATATGGGGGGATGTGTAAGTTTGTCTGTTCGTCTATGCCCCTTTAAAATAAAAATTATGTTCCAAATAGAAAAAATAAAAATAAAAATGTAAAGTAATTAGAAGTAAAAAAAAAATGTGTGAATTAGATGTTTAAATCTTATACTTTTAAAAAGAAACTATTAGAAGATTTATATTAACTAATTTATGTCAATATAAACTTCATATATATCTATATATATATAAAAAGTGACAAAATCCCATGTAGAAATCTTCTAATTACAGAACGTATTGCAGTCAAGTGACGATGACTCAAGAATTTTTGAGGGGAGATGCGGCAGGTGGAGATCGACGGAAGCAGTAGGTTTCGAACCAGGGCAACCTAGGCCGATGGCCTAGGATGCTACAGTCCGGGCATCTGTAGGCTGACAGCGACTTGACGGTACGGGATGGGGCAGCTGGCTGATCCCCCGAGGCAGAGGACGCTTAAGCCAGGTTAGGAAGGGTCGTTTAGGTCTAAAGCAGAAATTTTCCTCGGAACGGTAGCGCTCAACCTCAAACCGGTTTTGTTTTGTTGGTATTTCATTTCTGGAGAGCTAGCGGTTGACGTTCCCAGGCGGTCTCAGGATAGTAGCAGGTAACGGGCCGCTAGCGGTGTCAGTCTTTGCGTTTTTTTACTGTTTTTTACCATGGTGAAACCTAGAGAGGCAGTTGACCTAGATCCTGCACCGGAAGACATTCTGTCGGTGTGGGGAAAGGAGGTAAATGCCCAGAATATTGTCAAGTTTTTCGGGTCAGATGGCAGCCATGCACCCGCTGATCTCTCTGTGGAAGGCTCGTGGAGTAACAAAGTGTCAAAAGCTCTGTTAGAGGAAAGTCTGGAGTTGTCTGGGTTGCGCATCAAAGGAGGAAGGGACACAATAGATTCAGGCTTTCCGGAGAAGGATTACCAGCTGAACGATAATCCTTTCGGCACCCATGTTAGCAAGAACAAACCCTCAAGTGCGTTTTGCCCATCTGGAGGGCTTGAGGATATCATAAATTTCAAAGCAAATCAGGGAGTCTGGAGGCCTGTGGGTGGAGGTATAAAGCCGAGAAGTGTATCGACGGAAGGGGGCGGCCAGCCGGCTATTACTAGGCTTCTTTCTACAAAAGGGTTACCCAAACCCAGCCTGGGTGCAGGAGGGAGTATTACAGTGGCCGGCGAGCCTTCGAAGGTTGGGAAGGAAGGACAAATCCTAGTTTCTGGCCGGGAGGCAGAGGTTTCAGGGCTCGGCACAGGCAGTAAGGAAGGATACGAAGGCAGACTCCATGCATTTATCTCAGAAAAGGTCGGAAAAACCCTAGCAGAAAATGAGACTGGACCTCAGGTGGTTCTGGACAAGTCGGACCCAAAAGCCCTAGCCAGGGAGGAAGAATCCGGACAAGAGAGGGCTGGGGGAAAACGGAAAAAGGAGAAACCATTAAAGAAGAAGAAGATCGAAGGAAATCTGGTTCTAGGTATGGATGTTCAGGTTGAGGATGCGCTGGAAGTGGAGGAATGTACGCTAGTGGGTAGAGCTAGAGGAAGGGTTTTCTCAGGCAAATATTTGCACCAGTGGGCGGAGCAACAGTGGAGGGAGACCCCGGTTAATTCCTTTAGAATTGCAGCGCTTGTGAAGGGTTGGTTCATGGTCAGATTTGAAAACAAGGAAGCGGCGGATTGGGTTGCAGGGAGAAATTGGGCTTTCGGGAATCGTCCAGTCATGTTCAAAAGGTGGTCGCCCTTATTTGATGCAAATAGGGAAAAGGTAGAAGAGTTTCCGGTTTGGGTCAGGGCACCCGGTCTTCCTCCTTTCCTGTGGGTAGAATCTATCTTCAGATCTATTGGGAATCTACTGGGCACCTTCCTGGAAGCAGACATGTCTTTCCTTCACACCCACGAAAGAGCCATGGCCAGGATCTTAGTTCGTTTAAATCCAAAAGAAGGGCTGGCGGAATCCATAAATCTGCAGTACAAAGAATATGTGTTTGAGCAACCGTTGGATTATGAACATCTCCCTTTTAGATGTCACAGGTGCCATGAATATGGGCATCTGGCAAGGGATTGTCCGCTCGGCAACCGCAGAAGGAGGACTCAGAAAAAAGGTGAACAGCGGGAGAAGAAATCGAGGAAAGACAAGGATATTTCGACGGAGGATCATCCAGAGGAGATCATTATGGAGGAGATCCAAACCCAGAAGGAAGCCCTTGACAGTCAGGCTGGAAAGAATTCGCCAGAAGGAAAAGAGACCCAGCGCAGCCCGGAGAAGGAAATCAATGAGACTTCAAATGTAGCTGTGGACATCTCTGCTGAAGATCCAAACGGTATGCATCGAGACTTAAGTAGCACTTCGTTTTTTTCAGAGTCTAAAGATGACTGTTTGAAAGCTGGATCTCCTCTTAAAAATTGTTGCATTGATGATCCTTTAAACATAGAAAACCTTATTGCCGCTATCCCATCCATTGACCTGAACTGTGAAGATGCTTCCCTTAATAGACCGGGTCCTGTCCTTTCTACTCCGGTGTGCCATTATAACCTAAGATCTCTCGACAAAAAACTTGGCAGAAAGTTCGAAATTCCTGATCCGATTGGTGGGTTAGGCCCAACATCGTCTCAGGTCTTCAAAAGGAAGGCCAGAGGTAGAAAATCAAACTTGTCAAAAGCACAGGTTAAAGCGAAGTTTGATGTGGCTGATGGAAAACAAATGTCTATCCCTGGGGCGCTTAGAGCAGCAAATCCCCTTGAACAGGTTGTAAAATGATCTTACTATCTTGGAATTGTAGGGGTTTAGCCAGTAAGCCCAAAAAACTGGCCCTGAAGGAGTTAGTTTCGCGTTACAATCCGGATATCATCTTTCTCCAAGAGACCCTTGGCAGGAGTTCTGAGGTGGAATCTGCTCTTAGGACCTTTCTCCCTGGATGGGTTTTCCTTGCTATAGATGCTGTGGGGCATTCGGGTGGTTTGGCTATTGGAGTCCGGGAAGGAAGGTTGCAGCTTAATAGTCATTGGGGAATGACTCATGTACTTGGTGTGGAGATCCATTCTCCTGAGCTTGGACTTCCCCTTTTGATTATAAATATCTATGGGCCATGCCAGGGAAGGGAAACTTTTTGGAATGACCTTTTGTCTAAATCTCTTCTGAAAGACAGAAGCTTGATTATAGGCGGAGATCTAAATTTTTCAATAGGGAATGCGGAAGCCTGGGGTCCCTCAGCCAGGGAAGATCCACTCTCGGATTTCTTTTCAAATGCTCTCCTCTCCCACAACCTGATAGATGTAAATCTAATCAAAGCAAAACCTACCTGGAGGAACAGAAGAGCAGGGGAGGAGAGAGTGGCAAAGCGATTGGACCGTTTTCTCATATGTGAAGATCTGGCATCCAGAATCCCAATGTTCAGGCAATGGGTGGGCGAAGGGGGAAACTCTGATCACTTCCCCATCCTAATGGAAGTACGAAAACCACCCTTTAAGCCAGCAGCTCCTTTCAAATTTAATGCTTCCTGGTTGCAGGAGGAATCCTTCAATAAACTTTTCAGGGATATTTGGAGACATTCGGGCAGATCCTCTTCGGAGAACAAAGGGGCCCTTTTTATGGAAAACTTAAAAAGACTCAAAAAAGCTACCATGGAATGGGCAAAAGATAGAAAGCAAAAACAGAATGAGGAGCTCTCCAAAATTGATGCTGAATTGCGGGATCTGGAGGAACCTGAGGCAGATGGGTATGCTACTCAGGAGTCAAAAGAAAAGATTCTGATGCTTGAAAAGCGCAGAGGCAAGCTCTTACTAGACAGAGAAGAGGAATGGAGGCTAAAAAGCAGGGCGATCTGGTTAAGAGCTGGGGACGAAAATACAAAATTTTTCCATAACTATGCAAAAGGACGGAAAAATGTAAACACAATATGGAAATTAAAGGATCAAGAAGGAAGAGAAGCCACCACTTTTGAGGAACTATCAAAAATGGGAAAGACCCATTTTCAGAATCTGTTTACTGAACAAGGAGGGATAACATTAGCAGAAGTAATCAGAACAGCTCAATGTTTTCCCCGTTTTGTGGAGGAGGAGGAAGCAGAAGAATTATCCAGAGAAGTGACAAAGGAGGAAGTGGAAAACATTGTAAAATCAATGGCAAAAGATAAAAGCCCGGGCCCGGACGGGTGGACTATCGAGCTTTTCCACCATTTTTTTGAATCAATAGGAACAGAATTAACTGAGGTAGTGGAGGAATCGAGGAGGAAAGGTGAGATATATTCTCCTTTTAATGCAACTTTTATAGCTCTTATCCCAAAAAAGGAGGATCCGGACTCTTTTGAAGACTTCAGGCCAATTTCTTTGTGCAACTGTGTTTATAAAATCATTGCAAAACTAATAGTTGTCCGCCTAAAGCCGATCTTGTCAAAATGCATATCAAGTGAACAGTTTGGATTTTTAGATGGTCGACAAATCCATGAAGCCATAGGGGTGGCCCAGGAGACAATTCACAGCATTAGACAGTCAAACAAGAAAGGGGCTGTGATAAAAATTGATCTGTCCAAAGCATATGACAGGATCAGCTGGACATATCTCAGGATGTTGTTGACCCATCTGGGGTTCAATCTGGAATTTATAAATTGGATCATGGGATGTGTAACTAGTGTAAGTTTTGCAGTCTTAATTAATGGGGCTTCGTCACAATTTTTCAAAGGGCAAAGGGGTCTGAGACAGGGATGCCCTCTTTCCCCATTGCTTTTCCTCCTAGCGGCAGAGGGTTTAAGCAGACTGATCTTGGAAGCCAGAAGAACAGGTTTGGTTAAAGGTTTGGAAGTTGCTGTAAATATGTTCATTACTCACCTCCTTTTTGTAGATGATATTTTATTATTTACAAATGGGAGCTTGAATGAAATAAAAGAACTAAAAAATATTCTTGATCTGTTCATGAAAGCCACAGGGATGCAAATTAACCTCAGGAAGTCTCAGTTAATAATGGAAGGTTTCAACAGAAATGAAATTATCCAGATCTCATCTATCCTGCCCTTTGAGGTCTACAATATGGAGAATCCGTTCAAGTATTTGGGTTTCTGGCTGAAGCCAAATTCATACAAAAAGCAGGACTGGAACTGGCTGGTGGCCAAAATAGAAGCAAAAATCACTCATTGGAGCTACAAGTGGCTATCGAGAGCTGGCAGGCTGACCCTGGTAAATTCAGTGCTGCAAGCCATGCCAGTGTTTTGGGCAGCCCTGACTTGGATTCCAAAAGGGATTCTCCACAAGATAAAAAAGATCTGCAGCAGATTCCTATGGTCAGGGTCAAAGGAGGACTCTGTTCTTCCTTGGGTTGCATGGGAGAAAATTGCAAAGCCAAAAGATTGGGGAGGTTGGGGAATTAAAAATCTATATGATTTCAGTATTTCCCTGGCAGCCAAATCCGGATGGAGGATCATCAATTCTGAGAATCTGTGGACAAGAGTAGTGAAGCGAAAGTATATAGATCCTGTTCCTCTGGAAGACTGGATCCGTAATCAAAATAAGAAAGGAAGGAATGTTTCAGTGGTTTGGAAGGCCACTACTGAGGCATTTAAAATCATTGAACAAGGATTGGCTTGGCAGGTAGGAAACAGAGAAAATTTGAGGATAGGCAGGGACCCTTGGGTGGGCTGCAATGAATTGTTCGCTCTGTCTCCAGGACTGATCAGACACTTGGAATCAAAAGGCATCCTTTATTTAAATCAGATTGAAAAAATAGGTCAGTCTACTATATGGGGGCAAGCATGGAAATCGGGAGAAGAATTAGATATTAGACCTTTTTGGTGGAATGAGTGGCAGGGTTTCATCCAGGAACTCTCCAGATCAAATGTAAGACTAAAAGATAGACCAGACCTTTTGGTATGGGCTCATGCTGATTCAGGAACATACTCCCCGAAGGCCGGTTACAAGTTCTTAATGTCGAAAAAAGGATGGGATGAACCAGAATGGTGGGCAAAATCTCTGTGGAAATTAAAATGTCCAAAAAAAGCTAGATTGTTCTTTTGGTGTGTGTTAAAAAAGAGAATTCCAACATGGGATGTTCTCCAATCTAGATATAAACAAGGGCCTGGAAGATGTCCCTTATGTATAGCTGACTCGGAGACCATCGCTCATCTCTTTTTGGGTTGCCCATTCGTAAAAAAGGTATGGGAGGAGGTGCAAAAGTTATTAAAGAAACAGTTAAGCTGGGAAGGGGAAAACTTGTCTGTTGCATGGGAGAATTGGTGGAGACTTAGATCAGAGGGGAATCTGAGGAATCTCCCACCCATCATCTGCTGGGGGGTTTGGATAGCAAGGAACAGAAGTATTTTTAATGACAGAGCCCCCTCAGCAGAATCTATTGCTATCCAAAGCTCAGCCATTCTATCCAGCATCCCTGAACCAGAGGAGACAAGAAAAATTACTCAGAGCAGGGAAGAACAAATCAGAATTGGGATCCCGTGGGCCTACTTTGATGGGGCCTCACAGAATAACACAGCCGGGGCAGGGATAATCATCCATTTAAATGAATCACACTCTTTAAAGGCGTCAGTGGGCATTGGAACCGGATCAAACAATTTTGCTGAGCTCTCAGCACTAAAATTCCTCCTATGCTGGCTTATCCACAGAAACATCTTCGCAGTTCAGATCTTTGGGGATTCTTTGAATGTTGTGAAATGGGTTAATGGAAAAAGTAGATGCCAGAATTACTTGTTGAGACCGCTTTTAGAAGAGATTTTGAATTTAAAACTTTCTTTTAATGTGTTTTCAATTGAACATATCTACAGGGACCGAAACGAAGCAGCGGATAAGCTTTCTAAAGATGGTCTGCAGCAAGCTATGGGCGTTTGGAAATTAACTGAGCAAATCCATGACCAGATCCGTGTGTCGGATCTCCCTCCTTATGCTTAAATTTCAATTTATCAGCTGTTTTGGTCTTTTTTGGTACTTTCAAAATGTATATAGCTGTTTGTGAACGATGATACAGCTATTTTTTTACTGGACATGATAAATTTGTCTGCCTCTGCGTTTATCCAGGATGCATTGGTTCTTTTCAGTGGGTTGTTTTCCTTTACGAGGAGACCCACGATTAAAACCTGACCTGTGATAACGCGTCACTGTTGGGAGTTTCCATAAAAAGGACTGTGTTTTTTTGTATATGCCGGAAGGGCGAACGATCTGTTCGGTCGTAGGTGAACAGGGTTTTGTCTTTCTTTGTTTTGTTCAGAGGAGACTGCTTACCTCTCTGGGGCTGCTGTGGGTGTCGTCTCTACAGCAAACTGAATGTTATGCATCTACTTGTAACTTTTTACCTATCTCATATAAAAAGTTCGTTTTTTTTCTTTGGAAAAAAATATATATAAAAAAAGTTTTTTATTGTTAAAATTTTTATTTGTTCGTATACATACTCTATTTAGCATTCAAAAATAGAGCGATCATTTGTCATTAAATAACTCTATACTTAATATATAGCTTGCATATTAATCTATTATTCGTTAAGTAAGCCTCAACCAACTTCGTTTTTTACATAAAAGTACAAATAATAAATAAAAATAAATTATATTCAACATTTAATTTGATCCTAAAAAAATATTTTCTCCTTAACTCTAAAATGGTGCAAACTTCCTACAATAATATGTAATGATGATGGTGATAATGATGATTATCATCCACTAAGACCAAATATGGTATATAAGAAGGTAAAAAGATATTACTAAAAGTTACTTCGAATTTTATTGTTAGCTAAAAAAGCATTAAAAGAAGTGTTTCAAGATCATCATAATTTTGTTTAGGTAAACAATCAAGAAGGTTGGTAGCGGCAAAAAAAATTCGAAATTTCATTCCAATAGTTTAAATTGTGCCAACACTGTCTTAGTAATAATCGTAACTTAACATATACATGATATTTACTATATCGGATTATAATTAAATGGGTTAATAATAGTTACATACACATAATTATTTTCATAAAATAACCTTAAGAAAGTTATCCTTTTAATATAAACCATAACAAATATTAAAACAGATAATGCAAGGAATCCAAGATTAAGATGTGAAATGTTTTCTTTTTCAAGTTTATATAAATTTGTTTTATAAAGTTTATCATGATAATTTTTACACAAAAAATGGTGAGTATCTACATTAAAATTAGTGAACTAAGCGACTTTCTAATTCCTCATTTTGAAAAAACTTAATCTAGTTAAAGTTCTAAATAATGGTATATATTGGACACATTACTAAGATCATTTGTCATTAAGTAACTTTATACTTAATATATATCTTGCATATCAATCTATTATTCATAATGCGAACCTCAAACAACTTCTTTATTAACATAAACGTACAAATAATAAATAAAAATAATTTATGCTACTACTCACATTCAACATTTAATTTGATCCTAAATTTAGTTTTCTCCTCAACTCTAAAATGGTGCAAACTTCCTACAATAGTATGTAATTATGATGGTGACAATGATGATTATCATCCACTAAGAGGAACTATGGTAAATAAGAAGATAAAAAGATATTACTAAAAGTTATTTCGAATTTTATTGTTATGCTCAAAAATCATTAAAAGAAGTGTTTGAAGATCATCATAATTTTGTTTAGTTAAACAATAAAGAAGGTTGGTAGCATTACAAATATTTTGCAATTTAATTCCAATACAAGTATAAATTGGATGATCTATGAGAGGTTTTTAATCTTCAACCATATTACTAGTGTTGCAAAGTTGATAGACTTTTAAATTGTGCCAACATTGTCTTAGTCATAATCGTAACTTAAAGCATACATGATATTTAAACAATGTAAACTTTGAAACGGGCACTGATATTGTTACCCGTTTCGTAGAGATAGCAAAAAAGTGACCTGATTTTGAAAAGGGGTGATGCAGAACGAAAATGTTTTTTTTAGAGCATACTTTTTGGCACTTTAATTTTTTTATGTACATTACATTTTAGAATCGTTTTAGAATGGTAGTGATTTTCATGCTGATTTAAAAAAACGAGTATTCTGCATCACCACCTTTTTTTAAAAGATCTGTGTTTTGGCTTTAAATTTTCTAATGTATAAAATGTAAATAATTATTTTGTAAATTTGATCATTTTTGAAGTGACCATTTTCTTCACATTTTCTTGTTTTTTATTTTAATTTTAACTTTTTTTTAGTGAGGTTTTTATTGTTTTGCATTTTTAAATTAGGAGGTCGATATTTAGAATTTTCGATATTCTACATATTTATACATCCTTAATTAATTTTTGAATCGACATGAAATAATTGTTTCTTAAAAACAATATTTTTTAACAATGGACATAAAAATAACCATTTTTAACATAAATATAACTAAAAAATTACATGTTTTGATAATTTTTTGCTAGAATTGACATGTCAAAATCACAATTTTTATACGATAATTTTAACCAAAAACAGTTAAATAATAGCTTTTTTTATGAATTTCATGTCAAAAAAATAATAATAATCACTTTTTTTTTTTAAATAATGATTAACTTAAAAATCAATGTGAAAATCAAATATTACAAATATTGAACGTATAACAACCCTAATTGAGTGTTTATTATTCTCATAAAATGTCAAAGTCAAAACATTGCAAAGCTTGATTTACAAGCATAACTTAAATTTAATCAACAATGTCACGTAATCCAAACTCTTCGTCCTCTAGAGTTTCATCATTGTCTTCTTCCACAATATTTTCTGTTTCCTTTTGCTCACTTTCATCTTCTAATGGGTCTTTGATGTCTGCGAATCTCCCAATGTATGTCTTTCCAAACATTCCATGTAATGGTGGTTGGGGTTCCTTTGCCTTTTTTGCCACACGTGATTCACTAAAGTCCCCTTTATTCAACCCAATTTCTTGCATTGCATCTGGAAGAAATTGGAGAACATTAATTCTTTGTTGAATGAAATTGCACTGCACTGGATCTTTTTCAATTGCAATGCAATTTTTTCCTTTTGGAAGGCAACATGCTAGCGTTGTACCTAATTATCAAGCACAAAAGAAATAATGAAATAAATTAGTACAATGACATATTAATTAAAAAATAACATATTGAAATTCAATTTCATATAATAAAACTTACCTGAGCCAGAAAATAAATCCAAAACCCAATCTCCTTCATCTGACAAATGTCTATAAGATAGTTAATCAATAATTGTGGTTTTTGATAAATGTTAACTCTCTCCTTTTGCTTTTGATTCCGGGAATCAACCAGCCACCAGCCGGGTGGGCGGTTGGTGGCTGGGTGATTCCCACCAGCCGAGCGGGCGGCTGGTGGCTGGTTCATTCCCATAATCACCCAGCCACCAGCAGGGCGGGCAGCTGGTGGCTGGGTGATTTTGGGAATCAACCAGCCACAAGCTGACCACTGGTTGATTCCCGGAATCACCCAGCCACTAGCCGGGTGGGCGGCTGGTGGCTGGTTGATTCCGGGAATCAACCAGCCACCAACCGCCTGCACGGCTGGTGGCTGGGTGATTCCGGGAATCAACCAGCCACTAGCCGGGCGGCCAGCTGGTGGTTGGTTGATTCCCGGAATCAACTAGCCACCAGCTGCCTGGCTGGTGGCTGGGTAATTCCGGGAATCAACCAGCCACCAGCCCAGCAGCCGACTAGTGGCTGGTTGATTCCGGAAATCAACCAACGACCAACCGCCCGCCTAGCTGGTAGCTGGGTGATTCCGAGAATCAACCAGCCACCAGCCGTGCGGCCAGCTGGTCGCTGGTTTATTCGGGAATCAACCAGCCACCACCACCATCTGGCCACACAACTGCCGGCTGGTTGAATCCCGGAATCAACCAGCCACTAGTCGGTCGCCCAACTAGCGGCTGAGTGATTCCAAGAATCAACCAGTCACCAGCCGGCAGTACCAGCCACCACCCGCCCGCCCGGCTGGAGGCTGGGTGATTCCGGGAATCAACAAGCCACTAGCGGGGAGACCAGCTAGTGGCTAGTTGATTCCAGGAATCAACCAGCCACCAGTCGGCCGCCTCGCTAGTGGCTGGGTGATTCCGGGAATCAACCAGCCACCAGTTCGGCGACTAGTTGGCGGTTGCAACCCAATTGGTGGCTGGTTGATTCCGGGAATCAACCAGCCACTAGCTGGCCGTCTGGCTGGTCACTGGGTGATTCCCAGAATCACCCAGCCACCAGCCGGGAGGGGGAATCACCCAGCCACAAGCCGGGCGGCCGATTGGTGGCTGTTTGATTTCGGGAATCAACCAGCCACCGGCTGGCCACCCGGCTGGTGCCTGGTAGATTCCGGGAATCAACCAGCCATCAGCTGCCCGCCCAGCTGGTGGCTGGTTGATTCTAGGAATCACCCAGCCACCAGCCGGGCGGGCGGCTGGTGGCTGGTTGATTCCTGTCATCAACCAGCTACCAGTCGGGCGACCAGCTGATGGCTGGTTGATTCCTGGAATCAACTAGCCACCAACCGCCCACCCGGCTGGTGGCTCCGCTCGGCTGGTGGCTGGTTGATTCTGGGAATCAACCAGCCACCAACTGGCCACCTGGTTGGTGGCTGGTTGATTCCGCGAATCAACCAACCACTAGCTGGCCGCCCGGCTGGTGGCTGGTTGATTCCCGGAATCAACCAGCCACCAGCTGGGCAGTGATTCCAGGAATCAACCAGCCACCAGCCGGGCGGGCGACTGGTGGCTGGTTGATTCCCGGAATCACCCAGCCACCAGCCGGGCGGGCGGCTAGTGGCTGGTTGATTCCCGGAATCAACCAGCCACTGACCGGGTGACCAGTTGGTGGTTGGTTGATTCCGGGAATCAACCATCCTCAGCTGGTGGCTGGTGGCTGGTGGCTAGTTGATTCCCAGAATCAACCAGCCACCAACCGAGCAACCGGTTGGTTGCTTTTTGATTCCGAGAATCAACGATCCACCAGCTGGCCACCCGGCTGGTGGTTGCTTAATTCCTGGTATCAACGAGCCACCAGCCACCAGTCGCCCGCCCGGCCGGTGGCTGGGTGATTTCCGGAATCAACCAGCCACCAGCTGCCCGCCCGGCTGTTGGCTGGGTGATTCCCAAAATCAACCAGCCACCGGCCGGGCGGGTGGCTGGTGGCTGGTGGCTTCACTCGGCTGGTGGCTGGTTGATTCTCGGAATCAACTAGGCACCAGCCGGGCGGCCAGCTAGTGGCTGGTTGATTCTCGGAATCAACTAACCACCAACCGGGTGGTTGATTGATTCCCCCACCTGGCTGGTGGCTGGATGATTCCGGGAATCAATGAGCCACCAGCCGTGTGGGCGGCCGGTGGCTGGTTGATTCTGGGAATCAACCAACCACCGGCCGGGCGGGCGGCTGGTGGCTCGATGATTCTGGGAATCAACCAGCCACCAGCCGGGCGGCCATCTGGTGGCTGGTTGATTCCCGGAATCAACCAGCCACCAGCCGCCCGCTCGGCTGGTGGCTCTGCCCGGCAGGTGGCTGGTTGATTCCGGGAATCAACCAGCCACCAACCGGCCACTCGGTTGATGGCTGGTTGATTCCCGAAATCAACTAGCCACCAACCGGTCATCCGGTTGGTGGCTGGTTGATTCTGGGAATCAACCAACCATCAGTTGGTCACCCGGCTAGTGGCAGGTTGATTCCGGGAATCAACCAGCCACCAGTCGGGTGGAGCCACCAGCTGGGCGAGCGACTTGTGGTTAGTTGATTCCCGGAATTAACCAGCCACCAGCGTGGTGGCCTACTGGTGGCTGGTTGATTCCGGGATTCAACCAGCCACCAGCCGGGCGGGTGGCTGGCACCAGCGGGGCGGCCAGCTGGTGGCTGGTTGATTCCCGGAATCAACCTACCACTAGCTGGGTGGCCAGCTGGTGGCTGGTTGAATCCCGGAATCAACCAACCACCAACCGGGGGATTGATTGGTGGCTGGATGATTCCGAGAATCAACCAGCCATCAATCAAGTGGCCGGTTGTTTCCGGGAATCAACTTGGCACCAGCCAGGCGGGTGGCTGGTGGCTGGTTGATTTCGGGAATCAACAAGCCACTAGCTGGCTGCCCGGTTGGTGGCTAGTTGATTCCGGGAATCAACGAGCCACTAGCCGCCCGCCCGGCCGGTGGCTGGTTGATTCCGAGAATCACGCAGCCACTTGCCGGGCGGGCGGCTGGTGGCTGGTTGATTCCGGGAATCAACGAGCCACCAGCCGAGTGGGCGACTGGTGGCTCGTTGATTCCCGGAATCAACTAGCCACCAACCGAGCACCCACTTTGTGGCTCGCTGATTCCCGGAATCAACAAGCCACAAGTCACCAGCCGCCCGCCCGGATGGTGGCTGGCTGATTCCCGGAATCAATCAGCCACCAGATGAGTAAGCGGCTGGTGGCTCGTTGATTCCCGGAATCAACCAGCCACCAACGAGCCACCAGCTGGCCGCCCGACTGGTGGCTGGTTGATTCCGGGAATCAACGAGCCACCAGCCACCAACCGGGCAGGCAGTTGGTAGCTCGTTGATTCCGGGAATCAACAAGCCATCAGCCACCAGCCGCCCGCCTGGCTGGTGGCTGAGTGATTCACGGAATCAACCAGCCACCGGCCAGCGGGCGGCTGGTGGCTGGGTGATTCCCGTAATCACCCAGGCACTAGCCGGGCGGGCGGCTGGTGGACCAACCGGCCGGCCAGCTGGTGGACCAGCCGGCCAGCCAGCTGGTGGCTAGTTGATTCCGGGAATCAACCAGCCACCAACCGGGCGGCTGATTGATTCCCCCGCCCGGCTGGTGGCTAGATGATTCTGGGAATCAACCAGCCACCGGCCGGGCGGGCGGCTGGTGGTTGGTTGATTCCGGGAATGAACCACTGGTGGCTGGTTGATTCCCAGAATCATCCAGCCACCGGCCGGGCGGCCATCTGGTGGCTGGTTAATTCCCGGAATCAACTAGCCACCAGCCGCCTGCCCGGCTGGCGGCTCTGCCCGCCTGGTGGCTGGTTGATTCCCGGAATCAACCAACCACCAACTGGCCACCCGGTTGATTCCCGGAATCAACCAACCACCAACAGGTTGGCCGGTTGGTGGCTAGTTAGATCGATTGGTGGCTGGTTGATTCCGGGAATCAACCAACCACCAGCTGGCCACCCGGCTAGTGGTAGGTTGATTACGGGAATCAACCAGCCACCAGTCGGGCGAAGCCACTAGCCAGGCAGGCGACTGGTTCCTGGTTGATTCCCGGAATCAACCGTCACCAGCTTCCCGCCCGGTTGGTGGCTGGTTGATTCCGTTGGTGGCTGGTTGATTCCGGGAATCAACCAGCCACCAACCGGGCGGCCAGCCTGTGGCTGGTTGATTCCCGGAATCAACCAGCCACCCACCCGGTTGGTGGCTCCGCCCGGCTGGTGGCTGGTTGATTCCGGGAATCAACCAGCCACCAACCGGGTGGCCAGCTGGTGGTTGGTTGAATCCCGGAATCAACCAGCCACCAATTGGGCGACCGGTTGGTGGCTGGTTGATTCCGGGAATCAACCAGCCATCAACCGGGTGGCCGGTTGGTGGATGGTTGATTCCTGGAATCAACCAGCCACCAGCCGGGCGGGAGGCTGGTGGCTATTTGTTTCCGGGAATCAACAAGCCACCTACTAGCCGCTCAGCTGGTGGCTGGTTGATTCAGGGAAGCAACGAGCCACCAGCCACCCGCTCGGTCGGTGGCTGGTTGATTTCGGGAATCAACCAGCCACCAGCGGCCCGCCCGGCCAGTGGATGGTTGATGGTAGGCAGGCGGATGGTGGCTGGTTGATTCTGGGAATCAACCAGCCACCAGCTAGCCGCCTGGTGGCTGGTTGATTGCCGGAATGAACCAGTCGCCCTCCCGGTTGGTGGCTCCGCCCGACAGGTGGCTGGTTGATTCGCGGAATCTACCAGGCACCAACCGGGCGGCCAGCTGGTGGCTGGATGATTCCGAGAATCAACTAGCCACCGACCGGGCGGGCGGTTGGTCGCTAGTTGATTCCAGGAATCAACCAGCCACCGACCGAGCGGGCGGCTGGTGGTTGGATGATTCTGGGAATCAAGCAGCCACCAGCAGGCCGCCAACCAGCCACCAGCTGCCTACCCGACTGGTGGCTCTACCCGGCTAGTGGCTGGTTGATTCCCGGAATCAACCAGCCACAAACCGGCCACGCGGTTGCTGGCTGGTTGATTCCCGGAATCAACCAGCCACCAACCAGTCGCGCCACCCGACTAGTGGTTGGGCGGTTGGTGGCTGGTTGATTCTGGGAATCAACCAGCCACTAGCTGGCCGCCCGGTTTATGGTGGTTGATTCGGAATCAACCAGCCACTAGCCGCCCATCTGGTGGCTCATTGATTCTCGGAATCACCCAGCCACCAACCGGGCAAAGCCACCAACTAGGTGGGCGGCTGGTCGCTGGTTTATTCCCGGAATCACCCAGCCACCAGCCGGGCAGGCAGCTGGTGGCTGGTTGATTACGGGCGGCTGGTGGCTGGGTGATTCCGGGAATCAACCAGCTGCACAACCGCCAGCCCGGTTGGTGGCTGGGTGACTCCCGGAATCAACCAGCCACTAGTCACCCGCTCGGCTAGTGGCTGAGTGATTTCGGGAATCAACCAGCCACCAGCCGCCCGCGTAGCTGGTGGCTGGGTGATTCCGGCTGGGTGATTCCCGGAATCGGGAATCACCCAGCCACCAGCCTGACGGGTTGCGAGGGTGGGGCGACCCGAAATCTCCCAGCCACCAGCCGGGCGGGCGGGCGGGCCACCGGGGTGGTGGCACCCTATGCTGCGCCACCACAGTGGCCCGCCCACCTGCCCGGCTGGTGGCTAGCTGATTCCGAGAATCACCCAACCACCAGTCCCCACCCCGACTAGTGGCTGGGTGATTCTGGGAATCACCCAAGCACCAGCTGGGCAGAGGGAATCTCCCAGCCACCAACCAGGCGGGCGGGCGGGCCGCCGAGGTGGCGCGGCCTGGGCTGGTGCCACCCCGGTGGCCCGCCCGCCCGCCCGGCTGGTGGCTGGGTGATTCCAGCCGCCTGGGTGATTCCCGGAATCACCCAGCCACGAGTCGGGCGGGCGCGGGCGGCTGGTGCCTGGGCGATTCCTGAAATCACCCAACCACCAACCAGTCGGGCAGGCGGGGTGGCGCGAATCACCCAGCCACCAGCCGGGCGGGCGGGCGGGCCGCTGGGGTGGCCCGGCCTAGCCTGGCGCCACCCTGGTGGCCCGCCCGCCCGCCCGGCTAGTGGCTGGGCGATTCCGGGAATCACCCAACCACCAGCTAAGCGGGCGGGCAGGCCGCCGGGGTGGCACAGCTTGGGCTGGCGCCACGCCGATGGCCCGCCTGCCCACCTGGCTGGTGGCTTGGCGATTTCGAGAATTGCCCGGCCACCAGCCGCTCGCCCGACTAGTGGATGGGTGATTCTGGGAATCACCCAGCCACTGGGCGGGCGGGCTGCCTGGGTGGCGCGGCCTGGGCTGGCGCCACACCGGCTGCCCGCCAGCCTGCCGGGCTGGTGGCTAGGGGATTTTGGGAATCACCGAGTCATGAGTCGTGCCACCTCGGCGGCCTGCCCGCCCACTCAGCTAGTGGTTGGTTGATTCTCGGAATTGCCCAGCCACGAACCAGGTGGGCAGGCTAGCCACTGGGGTGGCGCGGCTCTGCTGGCGCCACCCCAGCGACCCGCCTGTCCACCCGGCTGGTGGCTGGGCAATTCCTGGAATCATTTTTATTTTGTATCTAGCATGTTATGATTGAAAACATGTTGAATTTATACTTAGGAAAGAAAAATGATATCCTACCGAAAACATTAATGTGTTTTTTTACTCATAAACAACTTTGTTTGGCACATAAAAATTTGGTTTTACTAGCGTTTTTTTAAAATTTTGATAATTGACCCTAAAAAAAAGTCATTGTTCCAGTATCATCACTTTCGTTTTTAAGCTATATTTTGCATGAAAATTTCGTAGTAAATTTCGTAGTCACTGCCATTTTTAAAACATGTTCAAAATTGACCCCTAAAAAATAAAATCATCGTTCCAGTATACACACTTTTCATTTTTAGCACTGTTTTTGATGTTTTTTCGGGGTTTTCTTGCCAGGGTTCCCGTTTTGAGTTTATAGTTCCCGTTTCAAAGTTTACATTGTTTTTACCATATCAGATTATAATTAAATGGCTTAATAATAGTAACATACACATCATTATTTTCATAAAATAACCTTAACAAACTTATCTTTTACTATAAACCATAAAAAATATTAAAATAGATAATGTAAGGAATCCAAGATTAAAATGTGAAAGATTTGATTTAGCAAGTTTATATAAATTTGTTTTATAAAGTTTATCATGATAATTTTTGCACAAAAATGGTGAATATCTACATTAAAATTAGTGAACTAAGTGACTTTCTAATTCCTCATTTTGAAAAAACTTAATCTAGTTAAAGTTCTAAATTCTACATCACTGAATACTTCCATATTTAATAAAATATGTGTTACATGTATTTTCATATATTTTTTTAATTAGTTCTTTACTAAATAAAATGAATTGCATGTGTTGTTCGCATTTTCCCTGTTTTGATTTCTTAGATATTATAGCTTTTATTTGCATATATGATTGTATGGTATGCAACTAGAGATAGAGACAGAAAGCATATCATTTGCAACATTGATATTCTTCGTGCTTCTTGTAATAAGATTTAGATTGACCAAAGTATCATAGATCGTGAAACATAATAAGTCAAAGGGCATAGCGAGAGCCGCAAAACAAAGAAGGCTAGAGTGAGAGAAGAAAAAAGAAAGTTAAAAGCCAAATCCCTCAAAATTATGTACATTGTTGAGCATTTCTTATTTTCCTGTATCAATTCATAATCATTTTATTCCATAGTCATCTAGTTTACATTTTTTTGTAGTCATTTTTTGCACTAGTGGTCTTTTTTACATATTTTTGCAGTCTCTGGCATGAACACATAATAATTATTCACAATTTTTGCACTAGTGGTTTGGTTTACATATTTTTGTAGTCTCTCGCATGAACACATAATCATTATTCACAATCTTTTTTGCACAACACAAAAAGGTTAAAGTCATTAACAGAAAAGTATAGTTATATCTAATTTTGTATTCATATTTGTTATTTTTGTTCTAAGAATAGTGAAAAAATCAATTTTACACATATTATCTGCAAGTTTTTACAGAGTTCCATAACTTTATTGGACATTACATTGTAACTTTCCTAATAATACCCTCTAACTTTCTTGAATATTACTTAGCTATAGGTCAAGGTTGAACTCATTAATCATCCTCTGAACTCATTACTCATTATTAAACGGGCGTCGTCGTGCTAACTCAGAGCACATTACCTATGAACTCATTACTCGTTATTAAGTGGGTGCCATCCTTATGACTTAGAGAAAATTTAGCATCCTCCTTCACAAACTGAGATAAATATGAAATATGGTCTAAGTGGTGAAACAGAGGAGAACTATGTTGTCACAAAGATAGAGGAGTGAAAACACACCATCAGAGTTGGGCATCAAAATTTTCTTCAAATATTATTATATGATATATTAAAAGACTAATGCTAGAAGTAATTCTAGCATTAGTTCACCCATAAGGAATGTTAGTATGAAATTTTGGTTAATAACACAAATTTTGTTAAGAAAAAATGTATCTCAGCAATAAGACTTCAAATTACATCAACCAATCAGATAATTAGTATTTAAATTTTAAATTTAATTAATATTTATTAAAACCGTGGATTAAAAGATAGTGACCCAAAATTAATAAGCAGTCATCCATAATTCAACCATCTGAGCGATCGTTATAGTCCCTGACCAACCGAAAGCAAGGACTAATAAGGGGGATAATAGTCGAATTTCTAAAAATATCATATCAATAGACCAAGAAAGGATGAATAATAATCATTGTTACCATGAACCACATGACAACGTTCTCCTATTATAAAATCTATTAAACGTTGCAACATATAATATGGTTAAAAGTGGGAAACCATTTAAATTCAAATATTATTATGGACCACTCCAATATTTAATGATATTTGAGTGGTAAGGTATGCTACATATAAAATTTATTACCCTATCTTATATGTAAGGGTATATAAGTCAATAGCGTACATTTCATATGTTGAAATAAAATGCAAGGGGGTCGATAATGAACCTTAACTCACTTAGAACAAGAATATGGAGAAGGTTTGGAAAGTCAACAATTTGTTGATCAATATATGAGACCACCTTTTGAGGAGTTCAAGTGCAACGTTTAAGGCCATATATGCAAGGATTATATATTCCAAAGTGTTCATTCATCAATTTGAAAACTTGAGAAGAGTATTAAAGTAAAATATTATTCGATGGTGAGATTTTTAATTGGACAGATTAAATGGAAGTCTCATAAAATCAAAGAGTCAATACCTAATTTTTAATTACAACAAGATTTTTAAAAAATGAGGTATGTTACAGATGGTATTTGAGTTCTCAGTTCAATATTGGGGCCTATGGGCCAACCCGCAACTGGAAGATAGGAATGAGAATCATCTGGATTAGAATTAAGTGTGAATAGAATATGAAGTGTCACCTCCAACAACATAATTGTTGGAAGGAGTAAAAGAGTGGAAAACTTGAACTAATTAATAGTAAACCAATTTATGAAAATGTTGAGGAAGTGAGATATCAATAGTTTGGTATTTTCTAGTGCTACAACTAGGATGTGAGAGCTATATTAAGGTATAATTGCTTAAAAACAATATTATACTAAGATTTCATGTGTATATTCATAAAAACCCTTAGTAAAATAAAAATATTGTAAGAAAAGTAAATTAACAAAAGACGTGTTGACGGTGTTGGGCCCGCCAACATGTCAAGGGATCTCCTCAGTAAGAAGTCTCAATTAGACCATAGACCATTTGGTGTAGGAGTCACAAAATTGGGTCATATGGTAATGCTTTGACCGCAATTTCGCATAGAGGCATGTAAGATAACTCTATTGGTAGTAAGGGTGTGACAACTTTAGTGAGCCAAGGAAGGTGCATGAGAAGTTCTAGCACACGGGGTTTGAGATGAGTGCACCCCTTGGGAAATGGTAATACCATGCAGTTAAGAAGGGAACAAACAACCAAATATACATCACAACATGGAAACCAAGTTAGCAAGCAATCCAAAGTGATGGTTAAACCAACAGAACATTTCAGAAAGGTTCATACATACATACATACATAGCTATACATGTATGCGTAAGAAAACATATGCATATATCATTTAGAGTGAACCAGATAGAATAAAATACAATACAACATATACATGAAACGTGCTCGCTCTTGTTATATAAAGAAGTGTAAGTTCCAGTCATACAATACATCCATGTCCAACCACTAGTTCCGATAGTGTAACATTACAGCCACAGTTTCCTGCTCCTCGAAAGAGATGTACTACCTCTACATAGTGGAGAAGCCAACGATCGTTACAATACTGTCCAAGCTCTCTCCAAGAAAATCTTATCGGAATCTTGGCTAACCAAAATCCTTTACAATGTGTTATGAGGTTTTATTTATAGCAAAGGATGGGGCGACCCTTGACATTTGCCTTTGTGACAGTTCATCTACCCTAATGAATCTTCAACTACTCTATGACTATTACATCCAACTAGCGATACTTGACTTCTACTTGACATGACGTTACATTACAATGCACATGTACCCATGTGAGAGAAATGGCTTGAGTAAGCCATGCTAGACATCACTATGACTTAGACAAACATGGAAGTCCAACTCCTCAACATCCTCACATTGATCAATAGTAACATACTGATGCCAAGATTGGCAGCCCGTGATGGTGTTCATGTGCTCCAAGGTGACATCTTTCTGGAACCCCAGTCTTGCCTCCACAGCATTCGAGTACACTGCTCGCGCTCCTCTGTCCAACTCATCTGTAAGCAAACACATCATTGTCCTCAATGTGGCCGAACCAGCAACATACTTGTGCATGATCTTTGCACTGGTGGGTAAGTCTAGGCTGGTGGCGATGCGCATCAAATCATCGAAGTACGAGTCAAGCTCAATTCGGATGTGTGCCTTTGTCTTTGCCTGGGTGAGAGTCCCAATAGATGGAATTGCATGTGCGCACACCACAACATACATATTCTTGAAAAAATGTGCATGGGAATCCTGTATCACTACAAGAAAAAAGGACATCGGTGAGGGGCGAAAAATGTCACCATAAGCTCATTGGTGATGGTCAAAAGAGGATTCGTCACCAAAAACCGAATGTCACTAAAGGTGGCATTGCCAAAACTATAGGTGTTGTAGTGACATACAAAGTCTGTCACCAATAATTATTTATAATGATGGATAGCGACCGTCACCATTTCATATGGGCAATGATGACGGACCATAGCCTTCGTCACGAAAAACTCAATGTCACCAAAAGTATAAGTGTTGTAGTGACATTTGAAGTTCATCACTAATAATGATTTATAATGACAGATACTGGCAGTCACCATTGCATATGAGCAATGGTGATAGACTATAACCTCGGTCACCAAAAATTTAACATCACCAAAGGTGGCATAGCCAAAAGTATAGGTTTTATGGTGACATTCAAGGTTTCTGACAAATATTGATTATAATGATGGATAGTGATCGTCACCATTTCATATTAACAACAATAATTTATTGTGATGGATCTTTAATGGCCATCACTATTGGTGCATATATATGGTGACGTACATTGACTGTCACCAAAAGCCGCATTTCCAGAAGTAGAGGTGTTGTGGTGACATTCAAGGTCTGTCACGAATAATGATTATAATGACGGACAATGACCGTCACCATTTCATATCAACAACAATGATTTATGGTTACAGACCTTTGAGGGTTGTCACTATTGATGCATATATATGGTGGCGTTCATTTACCGTCACCATTTCATATTTTTGGTGACGGTCAAAAAATGTCACCAAATCTCATTAGTGATGATCAAAAGAGCCTCTGTTAGCAAAGGTTGATTGTTTCCATTGCATATGGATGTCAGGGCATGATGGAATCGAACCACCAACCTCTTTCTTGTAAAGCAGGTACTTTTCCATTGAGCTAGCACCCTTTAAAAATCTATAATATTAAAAATTAGACCTTGAAACTTCATAAATTTTAAATTCTACAACTTTCAATAAATTAAAGTCTATGCAATATTTTACTAAACAAGCAAAGCAATATCAAAACTGCAGGTCCCTACCCAATGGTTGTTGAAGTTATGAAAAGTGGGTGGAGGGAAAAATAGTTATGGATAATAGAATCAACATGTTCAGTTGAATACTCAATTAGAAGTGAAACTCTAAAGACATTTATAACGTATAAACGACCTATAACTAGATGCACCAAATATTGCAAAGGAAATGTCATAAGTGCATATCCTATGGAAGAAGAGGAGGCGAGGACTTGGAACCCTTATACATCTTGGCATGCCTTAGCACTTATCACATATTAGCTTGTTTGACATGTCTTCGTACTATCTAACACATGTTAGCGTGCCCTAGCATTCCCTAACACACCTTGGTAGTCATGACCTCACAACTGGCATTACATCTTTCCATGACTTGGGAACCTTACATTCACTAGAACACCTTGGCACTCCCTAGTTGTCATGCCCCCTATTATCCTCCACAATCTCCAAGGCTGGTGAGGAGATCGATGGAGGTGACCATATACCAAGATTTTAGTTTGGCAGCTATCCCTACCAAACCAGAGAGGGCTCTCTCTATGAAATCACAGCCAAGAGATGACTGGAATGTAAAGGATTTTAGGCTATATAGCTAGGCTCAGGTGGGTTTTTTGGAAAAAATGGGGACTTGGAACACTGTCCACGGGTGTCTTGTTTGGAAGGGACTTTTTCAAGGAGGCAAGGACTTGGAACTCTATCTAAGATAAAGCACCTACATGAATGATAGAAGCTCCATAGAATAAAGTACCTTCTACCTAGAAGAGTGTCCCTTGCTCAAAATATAGAACCCTTCTCTACTGTGCACTTTCCTTAAAGATAAATTTGTGCATAAAATAGTACTAAGAAAAGGACATAAATTAAGAAAAGTGAGCATCTAAGTCAAACTATAAAAGTATACTAAATATGGCTCTATATAAGTTTGGGAAACACTAGGCAAGAATGCTTGTATACAACAACCATAAGATGACTAAAATCGATGCACATATTTCATTGTTGTTGTACCCTCACAAAAAAACTGGAATCTGTAGCATGTAACCCAAGGTTGTATGCATTTGTTGAAGGTTTAGATTGAAAGGATATGTTGAGATGAAGTTCTATTGAAGGAGAAACACCTTCAAAATAATAGATAAAGTCTACTATGAATTCAATGAATCTCCACACAGACCAAGGCTGCTACTGGGTACACTTCTTCACTGAATGGAAACTGCAATGTATTGTAGTGTTGCAGAAGAAAAAACACCTTTAGTATAACACAAATAAAAATCTAACGTATATTATCATTGTGGTCTCGGTTGTAGATGATCTCATCAATATAGGTAACAACTTCGATAATTGGAAAACTAAAAGGTGAGTTGTAGAGATCACTTGAAATGAAATATTTGGGCATACTTTATTATTGTTTAGGAGTGTTAGTATAGAAAATGCAATGTAGCATGTTGCATATTTATCTCATAGGCTAAGGATGCGAAGAAATACATAAAATATTAAATAGCATGGTATAAGTCGATTGGAGGTTCATTTGAAACAGGAATTCTCCTTGTGCGGGTTCTAATCTAGTGGGTATAACTTTAAATAAGAAACTGATAGTTATGGGGTTGGAATTGTCTCACAAATCATGAAAATTCTCAAATGTGTTCACTAGAAAGAACCAGAGTGATTCATCAGGTTTATTGAAGGGAACACCCCATTCGTAGGAAGATAACTTGAAATTAGTCAGGCATATTATTTCTCATATTCTTGTACGTGTGTGCTTTGGAAAGATAACCACATCTAAAGACTCAATAACTGCTCTAGTAAAGTTTATAGATGTGAATCACTTCTAAGAAAACCCATCAATTAATGACAATTGAACGAGGAATATGTCGAAGGATTCAATCTTTCACTCAGTCATAAAAAGGAAGTTGGGGTATCTAGCATATTTCCAACAAACTGACTCCAACCATAATGTGAAGGGTAGGTTAACTGCAAAACCTCTTTCCCACTTTGTAGTATTGTTGCATCTTGAATTTCAACAGGTATCTAGCTGCTTAGATCATCAAAACTCATGCCAGGTAGACTATGCATGATACAATTGTGACATGCAAGCTTGACAAACGCTCTAGTTTCCCTCTAAAAGAGGGTGAGTCAAAATATTATGACAAACTTAACTGTAATTTGATCATGCACTATTGAGGTATTGCATGGAATAAGCAATATACTATCAATGCACTAACGAAGAATTCAACATAAACGAATTTGTTATTGCTACAATACCGCCACTCTTGGGATTCTCGGATAAAGCACCTTACTTGCATGGAAAAAGCTTCCTAGAATAGAGTACCTCCTACCTAGAAGTGTGTCCCCTACTCAAAATATAGAACCCTTCTCTACTGTGCACTTTTCTTAAATATAAATCTATGCATAAAACATAAATAAGAAAAACAAATAAATGAAGAAAAGTGAGCATCTAAGTCAAACTATAAAATCATACTAAATATGGCTCTATCTAAGTTTTGGAAACACTAAACAAGCATGATTTCATACAACAACCACAAGATGCCTAAAATCAATGCACTTATTTCATCACTGCTACACCCTCATAGGAAAACTATAATCTACAACATGTATTCCAAGTCATTGGATAGGTACTTCCACATAGGTCTAATCATGTAAAAATGTTGGAATAGTCCAAAAGACTCTTAACCTCGAAAATTAATTTAATTAATAGAATTATTAAAGTAATTGGATTTTATAAGAAAAAGTGAGTTAAACTAATGAAATGTAGAGGCTATTTGCATCAATGATTTAAATGAATCTCAACCATTGATCTCAAGTGATGTTGAGATCTAATCTCAACAATGAATCACCTTGGAGATCAGTGTTTTGGATTCAATCAATAACTCAAACTTATAAAGGAAATGCTTGGCTAAAGGAGAAGACAAATTAGTGAGCACAAGACAATGAGGTAGTGAGGATCTCAATGATTGGCTGGAGGACATTCATCCAAGTGTTCGGAGCCCGAGGAGCAATGCAAGCAATAGCAAGGGAGAATGATCCAAATTATTCAGCAAGATCAAATGATGAGTTTTGGAGTGTTCGATCTGGAGCTTTCCAAAGTTTTGTTGTATTTGTATTTTTCCTCAAGGACAATTATACCAATAAGGGAGCCCTTGTATTCTGAAGATTAATTGATAAAACAACTGATTTGAAAGGCGGAGATCTATGTGTGCATGCATATGAGATTGATGTGATTATTTTTCTTCCATTGTTTTATTTATATTTGTGTTAAAATCTCAACAATGTTTTTTATTCAGTAGACCTAAAGCAATAATTTTTTAATCAAAAATGAACTTTCGAGTCAATGATTAGCCAAAGTTGGGGTTAGAGAAAGCAACACAAACACATGGAAAACTTCAAAACAAACACCTTCAAAGAACTTGGCACCAAAGAAATATGTCTATCTGTTCCATATGCATACTTTTACGAATATATGCTTTTTACGGAGATATTTGAAGGCATAAAATTCACAATTCGGAGAGAGTTTTCAACATTTTCATAAAGAGAACCTCACAGGAAACCCCCCAAGATTTTGCACAACTGCACAATTTCAAAAGAAGCACCTTGTAAAAATTAGGCAACAAAGAAATATGTATCTATCCATCTAATATTTTCACTTTAACAAATATATTCTTTTTACATAAATATTTAACGACATAAAGTTCACATTGTGGAGAAAAAATTCAACTTCTTTTCTAGGGAAAACCAGGTGAGGAAAATTTAGTCACTTCTCTACAATTTGCATGAATGTAAACCGAGACTAACCCACTAGGGATGTCGAGAGAGGCACATAAAAGGGGTATCCACCCCTGGGAAAGAACCCTGAGAACTCCTACATGAAGCTCAAAGCACTCAAACGCTAGAGCTATCCCATGGAAATAATTTTCAACTTAGACATAAGAATACAAACATAGTTTCCAAAACAAATTAAATAGGAGAATACATGAGCAATGACTTAACTAGCTCATCACTACCATGCTCACACTTGGCTATAATTGATTCATGATGATATTGTACAAGGAATTAAGGTTAAGGAGAGGGAGAAGGAAGGGATATTTTATTATTCCAATTTATCATAAGATAGGCCTATCCGGAGTAATCTTTCACTCAGAGGAACTCACACCATTATATAATCCAAGTCCAACATACTAGGAACAGACCAAAATAGAATACTAAATGAATGAAAGGGTGGTGCAGACTATTAGTTGATGTGCATACTTGATGCCATTGGCTATATATAGCCTTAAAAAGCAGCAACTACCTTTCACGCAATTAATGGCAATGGGGTTCAAACTCATTCATATCTCCTCTTCACGAGGAACTAAGAAAAAAACAACAGGGGAATTTTACACACAATTATTGGTAATGCCACTTACATTCAGTCACATTCAAGATAGCTCATTTAGAAATATTACTTCATAAGGAAGTGAGGAGGAGAGGAAGAGGAGATTTTCATAAGGAAGTGAGGAGCAAGAGAGGAAGAGGAGATTTTCTAACAGGGGAAAGTCACCTATCTTATTATTGTTTTTCATAAATATTTAAGACCAAACAGACAACCAACTAATTATTATCAATAGTAGAAAATCTTTTTATGAGCTTCAAAACAATTGCAATAATTGAAAGTTAGCTGAAAAAATGATTATAAAATAAAATCTTTATTATAATCTCGAATTCAAAGTTAATACACCCTATCATATTTTCCTGATATATGTAAATATATTGTGCTTACCTGGGGTTCACCAATCCACACGAAAGGTTTGGAAGCCAAGCCTGTGGATTGCTTGAGATGGCTTTTATGCCACCAATATTTTTTTTAAATACTACGTTCTCCATCTCCGGGTTCCTTCACACCATCGGCAACTGCTACATGAATTTATCCATACAAACCCGCAGACCTTTGCATTCCGTAGTGGCCATGGTAGAAAGACATCCCAAGCTGCACCATATAATTACACCGCACATCATGAATCTCATCATATAAACCAAATTGAAACAACTATGACACTACAGGTCATGAATCCCATTGTGATATGAATAATGAAATTATGAAATTGTGATACAAATTTGTAGACGAAAGTCTCTCCCGACATGATGGGACACTATGTAACTCCTTTTCCATCACTCCATGGTGTTTTACACTGCAAACACAAAAATTAGTTAATGAATATGTTTTCATATTAATTAAGAGCCATGCATTAAGAATATTCAATAGAAAAGATGAAAAAACACCAAGTCAATTATTCACACTTAGTATATGGTGCTTAATATTCTAGCCCAAAACATTGTGCAGAGAAATAAAAGATCATTAATACCTGGTAGATTCAGTGCCAATGAATAACAACATTCTCAGTTCCCATTTATGGTAATCACCAATTTCTCATAACAATGAGGAGATTTATATTCATATCTCACATTCCATCTATAATGGTGAATTCTTGCTTCTGCAAATGATGGTACCAACACTAGTGAAAGAAATAAGAGGCACCAAATACACATTCCATGTCGTCCCCAATTCATTTTCTTGTCCACGACGTTGCAACGAATATTAGGATGATTTTCTAACCGTTGTAGTACGTCTGCAACCCTAAAAAATGAATTGGCAATAATCTATGATTCAGAAGTTGAAAGATGTGTAATATATAGAGTCACTATGTTAACCAGAGAAATGATTTTCTAATGTGTAGAGTAGAGTAACAACAAAGAAATATTGCAGAAACTTGTTGGGCAGTCAATTCAAAAACCTCTACAAAATTACTACCACACAAAGTCTTTGGAAGTCTTTGTCAAGGATTTTTATGTGTGAGATCCTAGCATTAACACAAAATTCCAAAAATGTGTGATAAAGACTCGAAGAATATTTCAATCACCTACTCTCTGAAGACCAAAATCTGTGATGAAATTGAAGGCTGGAAATTTCGTTGGAACATCTCGCAAAAAAGTACCTTTGAGTAAACCTAACTTCTAGATATATACTATGGAATTTTAGGAGGAGCATCAATTTCCTTTTCTCATACCAGAATGTGGAACAGGAAGGATGCCAAAGTGATGAAGTGGTTTGGTTTGAAGTATTTTTTTTCATTTTTGGAGTGGGAAAATGAATATCGACTTTGGGGAAAGGGATATTCACAATTATTGCAATTGTTTCGAAAGTCTCTCCCATGACCAACTAATCATGAATATAGTAGAAACACTAGTCAATCAAACCAACTAGTTTGGTTTGAGCAGATACAACTATCCTAGGTTCGATTCTCACCACATTCCTGTATGGACTACTGAGACTCAATGACATTATCCCTTGGCCCCAAAATTGGACGGTTCTATAAAAAAAATAGAAAAAAAATAGAATTGCAGACTAAACCAAAACACACAACATTATCTAAAATTTCATCATAGACGAACGCAGCAGGAATCGAGAACCACTCTAAATTGGGTAGGAAAAACCAGGGCAACACTAATTCTACTCCATTGATAATGATAGGATCATCATCATTCTCATCATGGCACAGAACATATCATAGGATTCTACGAGTAAAGTTGCAGCATTTCGCCTATATAGGGCCACCCCAACGAAGCAGGGGGCAAGCTCAACAAGCCGCTGCCAATGGATTTAGGCCTATGCCATAGCCGCATAAGGACCAAGGCCACCAAGAAAATGAGCCCAAATCCTACTAAATTCATCGGAGCATATTCTCTAAGGGAATTATGGAGCAGGGGAAGAACAACACAGTGGAATTCATAAAAGGAATAAGCTAAGTGGATTTTATCGAAAGACACCGAGGAAAGGATTATATATAGGAGAGATCTGCTGCTGGACAGTCACTTGGCCAGCTCCACCCAACATGATTCCAGTAATTTGACTAACAAAGACTCCTCGATATTAGGGCTCTTAATACAATGATAAGATAGATTATTGGCAAAGCAACCCCAAGCAATTACACTTAGAATTATAATTAAGGAGTGCCCTTTCCAAAAAGAGAGAAGCAGAAACACATATTCATAACACCAAGACCATGAAAAAACCCTACAATTAAACAAGACTAACCCACTAGGGATGTCGAGATAGGCACGCAAAAGGGGCATCCAGCTCTGGGAAAGAACCTTGAAAACTCCTACATGAAGTTCAAAGCACTCAAATACGCAAATAATTTTAAACTTAGACATAAGAATTCAAATACTAGAGCTATCTCATGGAAAGAATTTTCAACTTAGACATAAGAACACAAACATAGTTTCCAAAAGAAATTAAATAGTTATGAACCAGTTAAGTCATTGCGGAGAATAACATATGCAAAATTTAATCCAACAGGGTTTCTCTTCTCTGGCCTATCTCCGTCCCTACTGTAATGGCCATTCCCTTGAATACTGCCATTTTCTTTGGCCTTTTAAGTGGTATTTTTGACCTTATTTTCTAAAGGAGTTGTCTATAACGGGACTTTTTGAAAGTCTTTTCGGCGGATTTTTCCGGTCGAAATCCGGCAAGAATTATTGGAATCGCAAGTTTGATAGCTAGTTTCTGCACAATGAAAGCGTCCCAGGGGTTTTTCAGGGTGCTGAATCCAAGTATGCAGTTAAAAAACCATTTTAACTGCAAGAAATCAAGATTTGACTTCAATTTCTTTGCCGGATTCCGTCACCGGAATCTTCAAAAAGTCGCATTATAGACAACTCCTTTTCTAAATATTACACTTAGGGTTTGACCCCAAATCGAATATGTTTTTCCCTAGCTCATCGAAACTGGAGGCCTCGCAGGTGTTTAAACGCCACTATTTCCAATCCTAATTGAGGTATAGAGATGCAGAGGTAACTGGTTCGCTCCGAGTTGGAAAATTGACATTGTAGAATTGTAGTGATAAGCAAGCATAAATACCTGGTGAATGGGAATGTGAATTCGGGAATGTGATATCTTTCAGATCCAGAAGCCTGCATGTCTGAAATGGATTGAAGAATGCGTCAGTGAAGATATTGTCAAATTTAGAAAATGGAAATGGTGGACTGAATATATTGAGAGAATTTAGAAAATGAAAATGGCGGAAAAGAAAGGGGTTTAAATTCCCATGTAGGAGAGGTGAGAATGTGTGCATGTGTGTTTTTTTACTCACAAAATTTTACCATGTAATAACCTTTGATAATTATAGTGTGAATAAATTTTTTAGCCTTTTTTGATAGGTTGAATTTTTACAATTAGCATGGATATTTTTTTAAAATGTTTCGGAGTGAAGTACCCAATTTTATAAATGATTTGACAAAATATTAATATCTTAATTTAAGAATAAAAAATAAAGAGTATGTTAATGAATAAGTTGTTACACTTTTTAAATTTAAGTAATATTTTTTAAAATTAATGGGTTTGACTCTATTCGTGTATTTTTACCCATTTTTATGAAGAAATAGTGGTTGAGGATTGATTTTTATAAATTTATTGAATTATATTAACTTTCTTCTCTTTATTTTTTTACAATATAGATGGGACACTTATCTAGCATTAGAAGAGTGTGTTTTTTAATGGAATAAATTGGATTGGTAATAGGATCACTTAAAAAGGCACATAGATTATCTAAACATCTTCTCTTGCACTCTTTTCTCATTAAACGAAGTATCTTTTATTTAAGTTGGAAGGACAAAAAAAAAATCATGGTTTTAATTACTATATTTTCATTCTCCACCCCCTTAATACAATGTAATCACAATTAAATTTGGTAGAAAAATCAAGCCTTGAACAAAAGTAATTTTAGTATTTGAGGCTAAACCTAATAAAATATTTGAGTCAAAGGAATCATTTCAATTATCCATGGAGCTACAACGAAATTATGCCAATTTATCTAATATTGTATCTTGAATGACTAAGAAAACTCAAGATTGTGGATATGTCATATTTATGTTGTTTGTGTTTTTCGGATATGACTATATGATGGGATGAATGGAATGCAAACATGTAAGATAAATTCAAAAACAAAATGGTGATCCTACTTAAGAAATTGGTTGTGATAGTTAAAGTGGCAGTTAAACATTAGTAAGAAGTCAAAACTTTTAAGGGGTAGAAAAAGTAATGTGGCATCTCCATCCTGTGCATTTTCATCCATAGATGGATAGCCACTTATAGGCCATTAAAATTTCGGCCCTTGAGGGACCATTTCACCATTATAACATAAAATGGTTTTCTTAAGGAGGTATGTAATTCATTTAAATGCACACATAAGGTGTAATAACAAAAATGAAATGGGATTAAACAAGCATTCATTAACATTTCATAGCAACCAAGAATCTATGTTTAAATTCAAACTGACCACACATAACATGCATAATCCATGTTAATTTATTAAAGTAAATAATATTCAATCAAATTTCATAGACACTTGTTTTTTAACTAAGAATGGTCCGAGGAAATTAGTTTCATATGAACAATTTTCCACTTAGTCATAGGCATCCACTTAAGATTCCATCCCCATGCTTGGTTATGAGGTCACTAGGGAAAATCAATGTAAGATATAAGCTCCCACTAACTCAACCCAACCCACAAATATCAGTGGCACTCTCTTTCACATCCCTACATGACATAAAGAAGATATTCCCTACTATGGTCGACAATGCCTTAAGGATTTTCTTCCCTTTGTTTCTCTTTAGTGTAGGCAAAAAGGGTCCAATATGTTGAATGTTTTTTAGGAATAACTTGGAAGATTAAAATGTGCCTCTCAAATAAATAATGGTCAATTTAACTAATGGGTGAAAGATTCCTAAGTTACCCAACCTCTATGCTCATCTACAACCTCTCTATCTCTTCACCCAGGACAATTGATTCCCCTTTCATGGTGTTCATTTTGATCATCTTCATATTTATTGTTAGTTATTAAAACAGAATTAGCAAGCACTACAACCACAACCCTTTTTTATGCCGCAAATGCACCTTGAAATTACTAATGCAAAGGTTTTTTCGACCTATTGTTTGACTTTGTGATCCACCCATATTTTAAATTGGGGTCGCAAATTAGGTTGATAATAAAGTTAAAAAGTATTTTTTTTCCAAAAGACCAAAATAATATATTTCAAAAATCTCGGTCAAAATTATTTATAAATGAATAATTTATATTCAAAAACATATGTTAAAAATGGAGACTACAAATGTGATTGAAAAAAGATTTGATAGCTTCCCTTTATTACACAAATATTATAAATTAGGTAGAAAATTATTTTGAATGATTGATAGGAGGTATAGGTTGAAACTTTTATTTCAAAAAAATGTTCTTGATCATGAGCTCAGAGATGATCCTAGTCAAAGTTAAAGATCAAATCCTAATCCTAAACTCGCTTCCTACTCTTAAGCTTTGTTTGCCAAGCCTAACAACTAGCTGAGTCTAAATCACATTCTAAGTAACTATATTGATCTTTGGATTTAGAAGCTCCACAATGATTTATATATATGTTATGTTGTTATGCCTTACATTTAGATTAATGTTTGAATCCCTCTCCATTATTAATATCAATTACAACAATCTAATTTAATGTCATAGCATAATCAAACAAAAATTATGGTTATTATTGAATTGCATAGAGTTAAACGAATGTATATGGAGTGTTACTTAAAATCACTCCATCACAGCATGATAACTTCACTATGTAGAGCTCCCCACCTATCTAATTCCTTGGTAACACTCCTCAAGTGAGGCCTTCCTTGCTTCAAGAATTGATAATGTTAATGCTAGACTAGTACAATGTATGTTGGACACTTAAGTGGACCCTAGTTTACCAATTAAAGCCAATAAATGGTTATTTTGTTGGGATCACGACATGATTTTGAGGCCTTAGAAAAATGAAGGAATGATTGGCTAAATCACAAGTGGAATATTGTTTTGATGATAGAACGAAATATTTTCTAACAAGGAAGCCCCACTATTTTGTTGGAGAATGGAAAAATTCAAGGAGACATTCATGTATGAAGACATCTTTGAAATTTTATGTATAGAGTTTTCTAGTGAGTTTGTGTGAGTGGTTTCATATGCTTGATGAAGCCCCATGTCACCATTGAGGAGATAATAAGACAAGTAAGTCTAATCTTAAGTCCAATAACTTTGGAGCATTGTGATCACTTGGTTAATCAAGAAATGGAATTTTTGGGAGAGAAGACAATGGAAGGATGCATTGTATCTAGTTTGTAGTAGAATTGTACTAGTTGTGCTCAAACTCTAAGGACCAATTTTAGAATGGGTAATGAGAGAGATTGGTGAACACAAACCCTACAAGCATAAAATTGGTGTTGGTGAAGGAAAATTTGATTCCTACTAACCCACTGAGCATGTTGTTGTAAAACCTTACATTAAGGAATGGGTTACAAAAAGTTTGGCAAAGATGAGAGCTCAAAGGACCAAGTGACCATGGAAGACACAAAAGCTAAAGAGAAAGTTGAACAAGCTTTGAGTAAGTAGAGATAAATAACTATTGGTGGTTGAACTAGATGTGAGAAAATGAAGAACACCACGAGGAGTTGCAAAATGAGATTAGTGAGGAAGGGAGTAGTGAAGTGAGGATGAGACATTTGGAGAATTTGAATAGGAAAGGTGAGTTAGCCAACGAATGGTTGCGAAACAATGGTTTGGTGATAAATATAGCTCAATAAGGAGTAGTAGTGAAGGCACCTTAATGAGATCTGACGAACACACTGGAGTGGGGTTACGAGAGATATGTGATTAGAAAGTGATAGGTTGAATACAATGTAGAATGATATTGTGGATGAGAAAGAATCAAATGAACTAATGGGAAACCATATTCTAAGGCCAACATATGTTCCCCTTCTATCTAGGGAGGATGAGAACCTAGTAGTGGGCATGGCACTAGACATTAGCAATGTTGGCCTCATACTAGCCCCACCCCTTATGCTTCTTAAATACAATTAGGTAACACTACACTAGCTTGTTAATAATGGTTCAAGTCCACCTAGTAGTTAGCTTGCTGATGGAGGAACAATAGGAATTATAAGAAGTAGTCTTAACAATAGTGCAAGTTGAATATTAGGAATAGAAAAATTGGGAGTTATAGCTATTTAGAGAAAAAAATAAGAGTTTCAAGAGTTTTAGTACCTATGATGTTTTGAATTATAACATAGGAGAATGTAAGAGAAACAATATTAGAGTAATGCACTATTTAAAAAACTTAGTCATATGTAAATGATTTGGAAAAAAAAATAATGATACGCATACCTTGATATAAAACAAACCCTAAAAATGTCATTCTTAAAATATCTTGTGTAGTTACCTAATATCATTCAAGTAGAATATCCCAATTATTTATGTTAGTAATGGTGTGATCACATTTTTCATTCTCTTAAAGGAACTCTTTCTAGACATGCACCCCATCAAGCATAAAGCATTCTAGCATATACCTTTGAAGTAATATAAATCATCCAATGACTATCCTAAAAACAATTCTCACTCATAGACTTGGTTACGGTGTAATGATCATATTAAAGTGGTACGAGCTTCTTATTGGAGTTTGTTAATTTCTCTTAATGTGAGTCCAACCATAACTTGTCACCAACTTGAAACTTATGCGAAACCCAATGGATTGTGTATCTACTTGTACTTGGAGTTGGCAACTTTCTACAAAATATCATGAACTCATTGTTGAATTTGTTGGATACGTTCCTCAAAATTGGTTTCTTTGCTTACCTCATTCCAAGCATGGGAGGTATCTTCATGTGTTATTCCATGAATATAGCTACATTAATTTGTGCCAATTGTTGGGACCCTAAGCACACCTAAAAAGGTTTGTGGCTAATAGAAATGTGGATAGCTATGTCAAATTTCTATTGAAAATATGGAAGGCTTTCAACATGTGTATGTGCATTATGTGGATGATAACAATTGTATGTTCTAAGGAAATCTACAATAATCATATTGACTACTTTTTATTTATTGATCTAGCGATGCAAGGCAATGGATTTGTTCAAGCTTGATGTCCATCATGGACCAAGGGTTAAACCAGAAAATATTGAGGAACCAACTATCCCTATCAGGAAATATGTTATTCGGAAGCCTAAAATGAACCAAAATATGCTTGAAGAAGAGCATATGAGTGGATTTTGTTGTGACACTCTTCTTACATGGTGTCAAAATTCCCATCCTAAGGAAGAAATCAACAATAACAAAAACACATTCATTACAATGCTCGACTGATGAAAAAAATGACATAAAATCCAGGGGAACTAAATCCCAAGGATTACCTAGAGTAGGAAAAATCCTACAACTATTGTACATGGTCATTTGCTTCGGTAGAATATAATTCTTCTGTTGGGTGTGGAGCATGATTATCATCCTAATATAGAGGTCTTTGTTTCAGTCGGATGTATACCCTAGGAAGATTTTACACCCCTCCATGCAGGGGTGAGTTGTCCCCCCCGCGAGGGTTTAGGGGGGTCCATTGCCCCTGGCTAGGGGGTCTGGTGGCCATCAATCCTTGGGTGGGGGTTTCGGGGGCAGTGCCCCTGAAGCTAAAAATAGATGTAAAATTGCCTTGTAAAATTATAGTAATTTCTAGTCAATCTGGGCCATTCATTAGGTGGATGATCTGATGGTTATGTTTAGTTTAGGGTTTTTATCCCTAGAAGGCAACCCCTCTCTTTGTATGATGGTATTGTATTGAGGCTCTGGAATATACGTGTATTCTCAGAGCAAGAAACAAAGAGGTGAGACTCTGAGAGAAAACAGAGGATATTACATCAGATCTATTGTAGGTTGTGTCTCTTCATTTTGTTGGATAATAGAAAGGAAGGACTGGCTGTTCGGGGTGGACGTAGCCAAAACTGGGTGAACCACGTATATTTGTGTCTCTCTGGTTTTATGTGTTTGTGTTTTTCCGCATATTATATGTCTTTCATTTCTCTATCATATATAATATTTTTCTAAGATCTTCCACTACTTATAGGTTTTGACAATAGAATGAAACTCATTGTTATAAATTGGGTATCTATGAAACCCATTATAGAGTGTCTGGCTATGATAAACCATTGAACGTTCATTTTCATGTCGGCACCACATTGATGACATGAACGATTGGCTCATAGGGTCCTTTTTGTGTAACCATTCATCAATGAAAGCTACTTCCCCGATGAGATAGAAGTGAAAACTGATAGTTGCAAAGGTTGGATAATGACATGAACCTTGACTTGGTAACTTGTAACTTGTTAAGAGGCATAAGTACTTGAAATTGGACATGAGTAGCCTAGGATGAGTTATATTCAGTTCTTATGTGAACAAGACATAGTCTATCTGTAGGAACTGTATCATGGTAAAGTTGTTGTAGTCGAGGAAGGACTTCGATGGGTTCCCAAGTCCCAAAAAAGGTAAGGGTAGTTGTGAGGGCTTGATATCTAAGGAGTGACAGGGCATGGTAATGAATGAAAAGGCATCCCAAGGAATTAAAAGCCATGCTAACACATGTTGGACATTGTTAATGCATATACTAAGGAGTGTTGGGGAGTGCCAGTGCATCACAAGGGAGAACTAGGTCAAAATGGGTGGAAATGAATGAATACGAGTGTGTGCCAAGGAGTGTCAGTGAATTCTAGGTGTCCCAGGGATGAAGTGTACCAGGAGATGTTCACAATAGGACTTGTAGGAGGTAATCCTATGATTGTGATAAGGGGCTAGAAAAAGCAGTTTCGAACAAAGGGAGAATTTGGGTTGGGCGCAATAATTTTTTTCCAATGCCTTGGTTGGGTTCCCAAGACACAAAAAAAGGTAAGGTTGTCTATGAGGGCATGGAAAAAAATTTCTAAGGTGTGTCAGTGAATGCTAGGAAGTACTAACATATTCTATATATTTCTAAGGCATGTTAGGCATGCCAATATGTCCCAAGTGCTAAGGCTTGCCAAGATGTGTCAAGTGCCAGGGTGTGGTGTGAACACGTGCTAGGGAGTGTTAGGACCAGGTGTCAGGGAAATAGAAGGGAGCACTAGTTTCAAATTAATGGAAATGAAGTGACAATGAGTTCCAAGTGTGTTAAGGAGGGAGCGACAAGATGTGTTAGATAGTTCCAAGGTATGCTAGGGTGTTAGGGAATCATACCAATATCTGCTAAGTGCCAAGGTGTGCCATTGTGTGCTGAGTGTTAGGGAGTGTCATGGAAACACGGGTCAGAACTAGGTCAAAATGCATAGAAATGAATGAATAAGAGTGTGTGACAAGGAGTGTTAGTGAGTTCCATGTGTGCTAAGGAGGGAGTGCCATGGCATGCTAGGAAATGCTAGGTCATGCTAGTGTGCAAGAGCAGTATGTAGCGAAGATTTCCCACGTGCTACGATGTGCCAACACGTGATATGAAGTGTTAGGGAAACACAAGGGAGCACAGGGTCAAAATAATGCATGCAAATGAATGATTAAGAGTTAGTCATTGTTGAGGCATGCTAGAGGCTAGGGAAACACACCAAGATGTGTCAGGTGATAGGGTGTGCCAATACATGCCAAGGTTTTTTATTGACTGCTAGCGAAATGCAAGTGAGCACTAGTTTCAAATGCATGGAAATGAATGAATAAGAGTGTGTTAGAGGGAGTGTCAACAAGTTCTAGTTGTGCTAAGGATGAGTGATAATGTATGATAGGTAGTGTCAAGGAATCTTAGAGTGCCAGGGCATGTTAGGGAGTAGCAGGGTGTGTTAGGGAGTGCCAAAGAATGCAAAGGAATGCATGGGATGCTAACATGTGCCAAGGTATTGTTAGACATGCTAGGTGTTATGACATGTCAAGATATAAACTATATTTCTTAGTTGTTTTTATGGCCACGGTTGGACGTGAGCCTTGACTTGGTAACTTGTTATGTGGGATGAGTTAAGATTGGACATGAGTAGCCTAAGATTATTTATAGGTAATTCTTAGGTAAAAAATGTATAGTCTAGTTGTAGTACCTGTAACTTAGCCAAGTTGTTGTAGTTGAAGAACGACTTGTTTGGGCTCCCAAGTCTAAAAAACATAAGGGTAGTTATGAGGGCATGGTAGATAAGGAGTGCTTAGGTCTGTGAAGGAATGAAAAGGTGTGCTAACACATGCCAGACAAATTCAATGCATGTTGAGGAGTTTTGGGGAGTGTTAAGGCATCATAAGGGAGAATTAGGTCAAAGTGCATGGAAACAAACGAATAAGAGTGTTTGTCAGGGAGTGTTAGTGAATTCCAGGTGTCCCAAGGAAGAACTATGTTAGGAGAACTTCAGAATAGGAATTGCAAGAGGCAAGCCTATGATTGCAATAAGGGGATGGAAAAACTAGTTTCAGACAAAGGGAGACTTTGGGCTAGGCACAACACTACTTTTTCAATGACTTGGTTGGGTTCCCAAGTCGCAAAAAAAGTAAGGCTATCTATGATGGCATGACAACTAGGGAGTGCCAAGGTGTACAGGGAATTCCATGAAGTGCTAACACATGCTAGATATTTTCAAGTCATGTTAGTCATGCCAAGACATGCCAAGTGCTAAGACGTGTTAGGTGCTAGGGTGTGGTGCCAACACATGTCAGGGAGTGCCAACAAAACACAAGAGAGAACTAGTTTCAATTTCATGGAAATGAATGAATACGAGTGTGTGATAGAGAGTGTTAGATTGTTCTAGATGTGCTAATGAGGGAGCAACAAGGTATGCTAGGTAGCGGTAAGGCATGATAGAGTGTTAGGAAAGCATGCCAATATGTTCCAAGTGTCAGGGTGTGCCAATGTGTGCCATGGAGTGTTAGGTGTTGGGATGTGTTATATTATTTCCACAACTAGCCCACGTAGTTAACTAGGGGTTTAGAGGGGGGGCGGAGCCCCCACTTCATTGTGCCATTTGCGTAGAAGGGGGATCATAGGGGATTTTAGGGGTGCAGGTAACCCCCCTCTATGGGGTCTAGGGCAGCACTCTGGGAAATTTTGTTTTTTGGACACTATATTAGGTTGGGCGGACCTACCTATGGTTTTGTGAATGATTTTCGCACATGGTTTTGGATGCGATGGGTTTCGGTCCATGGTTTTGGACGCGATGGGTTTTGGTCCATGGTTTTGGACGCGATGGTTTTCGGTCCATGGTATTGGATGCTTCGGCATGTATAAATATATATTGTAGCATTGAAAGGAATATAATGAAAAATCAAGCTGGTAGTCTCAGTTTTGGGAGCTAGGGGAAAATCTCTGTCTATATGTCTTTTATGTGTTATGCTCACGCATTGTTTATTTTTTTTGTTTTCAGAATTTGTATGCAACTAATTTATGTGCGGGGTTAAAACCTACATTTGGTATGATAGTTGTTTTAGCTTCAAGGAGATGCTTTTGTTGCTGAGGGGTTTCACTCAGGCCTATGGTAGACCTTGTTGAATGGGAAATCTACGAGATTAATTTTGGTGGTGGAAGAAGATGGCGAGTAGTGGAAAGATAGAGATCGAGAAATTTAATGATCATAGTTTTGAGTTTTGGAAACTCAATATGGAGGATCTGTTGGTGGATAAAGATTAGTGGATCACGGTAGATCTGGGTACTAAACCAATGGGAGTGTCCGATGAAGAATGGAAGAAGTTGGATCAGAAGGAAAAAAGCACAATACAATTGTGTGTCTCAGGTTTAGTATTGTTGAATGTATCAGGGGAAGCTTCAGCGAAGGCTTTGTGGGACAAGTTAGGGATTTTGAACCAATCTAAGTCTTTGGTGAATAAACTATTCCTGTGGAAAGAGATGTATAACATGAGGATGAAAGATGGAGACTCGCCGAAAGAGCATTTGAATGCATTTAATACTATCCTAAGTCAGTTATTATCGGTTGATAATAAAATTCCAAATGAAGTTAAGTGCATTAGTTTGTTGTGTTCTCTACCAGATTCGTGTGATAGTTTGGTTATTTCAATAGGTAGCAATACAACTACCTTGTAGTTTGATGAAATAGTCTCATCCTTACTGATGGAGGATATGAGACGGAACATATGGAGAGCCAGAATGGTGATGCCTTGTCTGTAGGAGGACGGTCCCAGAAAAAAAAAACAAAAATAAGTCATCGAGTGGGAGATCTAAATCTAGAGCGAGATCTAAATCTCTAGGAAAACCTGTAAAGGTGGTGTGCTGGAAATGCAGAAAGGAAGGACACTAGAAAACGAACTGTAAATCTAAAGCTCCTGATAAAGGAAAGGGATCTTATGATGATCCTTCTGTAGAAGCAAAAACCACCTCAAATGAAGGTGGGGATGTGTACTTAGCTTCTTCAAGTACACATGTATACCATGAGTCATGGTTGATTGACTTAGGTGCATCCTTTCACTTCACTCCCCATAGAGTGTGGTTTTGTGAGTATGAGAAATATGACAGTGATGATGTCTTTTGGGGGGATGACAGGAAGGCTAGAATCATTGGTCGCGGAAAAGTAAAGTTGAAGTTTCAAGGTAGAATGGTTAGAACACTTCTGGGTGTTCTACATATTCCTACATTAGCCAGAAATCTGATTTCTATAAGCAAGCTAGATGATGCAGGTGTAAAAATAGTGTTCGAGAAGGATACTTGCAAGATGGTTTAGGGGGCACTAGTATTGATGTGGGAGTTTGATTTGGAAATTTCTACAAGATACAAGGTAGCACTATTGTTGATGGGTGCAATAGTTCTATGGTTCCTGAAAGTGGAGCAGAAAATCTAGTGGTCGTTGGAGAGAAGACCATGTTGTGGCATCAAAGGCTTGGACATATCGGAGAGAAGGGCCTTCGAATACTTAATGGTAAAGGTATGGTAGAAGGTATGAGTAATAGCTCTCTGGATTTTGATTTCTGTGAGGATTGTGTATATGGGAAGTAGAATCAGGCCAGTTTCCCCTCTAGTCGCAAGAGGGTGAATCATATATCAGAACTTGTGCACAGTGATGTGTTTGGACCTATGAAGGTTCCATCATTGGGTAAGTCTGTGTACTATGTATCATTTATAGATTACTTCTCAAGGAATACATGGATATATTTCCTTACGAAGAAATATGAAGTCTTTGACAAGTTTAAATAATTTAAGGCTCTAGTGGAAAACTAGACAGAGAAGAAGATAAAGGTGTTGAGGATAGATAATGATGGAGAGTTTTGTGGCAAGAAAGTTGAAGAATTCTGTAAGAAGTGTGGTATAGCACAACAGAACACTACTCCATACACACCTGAGCAAAATGGAGTTGCGGAAAGAATGAACAAGACATTGATGGAAAGGGCAAGAAGCATGCTCAGTGGTGCCGGTTTAGGACAGGATTTCTGGGCAGTGGCGGTGGAGATAGCATGTTACCTGGTCAACAGATCACCTTCATCAGCATTGGATGATAAGACTCCACAAGAGGTATGGACTGGTAAGAAACCCTCTCTTTCACATATAAAGGTATTTGGATGTGATGCATATGTACATGTTCCAAAGGAGAAAAGAACCAAGTTGAATAGTAAATCATAAAAGTGCATCTTTATTGGGTATAAGGATGGTTTAAAGGGTTATAAGCTTTGGAACCGAGCAACAAGGAAGGTTGTGTAAATCTAAGATGTGGTGTTCAGAGAGGTGAAAGACATTATTAAACATGGAATCCAGCCAAAGAAACCTGAGAAGATAGAGTTTGAGCTTAAGGAGGAAGAATCAAACTATACTGCAGAGGAGGAATTAGAAGATGAAGCGCCACAAACTTCGGGTGTGAGAAGATCAGTTTGAGAAAGAAGGCAGCCAGAAAGGTATAGTCCATCTGATTTCTGTTCAAATTTTTCTTATGTGTTACTGATGATGATCCCAGAACTGTGAAGGAAGCAGTAGATTTAGAGGATGGAAAACTCTGGAAAGAGGCCATGGTTGATGAAATGGCACCTTTGCAGAAAAATGAGGCTTGGGATCTGGTGGAGTTACCGGCTGGAAGGAAACCCATTGGTAGAAAATGGGTGTTCAAGAAGAAGACAAATGCAGAAGGAAAGGTGGATAAATACAAAGCTCGGTTGGTAGCAAAAGGTTATTCCCAGGTGCCAGGAATTTTTTTTTTTGATATTTTTTCTCCTATTTCCAAGGTAGCTTCTATTATATTAATTTTATCTATTGCTACTACTTTTGATTTTGAGGTAGAAGAGATGGATGTGAAGACAACATTTCTTCATCGGGATATGGAGGAGGGGATCTACATGGAGCAACCTGAAGTTCTTGCGGTAAAGGGTAAGAAATAAGTGGTATACAAGTTAAAGAAGTCTTTGTATGGGTTAAAATAATCACCAAGGATGCGGTATCATAAATTTGATACATTTATACGGGGACTTGGCTTCACTAGAAGAAAAGTAGATCAGTGTGTGTATTTTAAATTAATTGATGACCATGTTATTTATCTGGTATTGTATGTGGATGATATGTTGCTGGTTGGAAATGACAAAGAAATTATCTAGGATTTGAAGACCCAATTTTCCTCGAAATTCAACATGAAATATCTTGGTGCTGCAAACTATATTTTGGACATGGAAATTGAAAGAGACTGGGGAAAGAGGAAGCTCTAGTTAAATTAGAGGAACTATGTCGAGAAAATATTGCAGAGGTTTAATATGTAGGATAGTAAGCCAATGAAGGTTCCTATTCCTATAGGTGTGAGGTTATCTACTGAACAGTGTCCCAAGACACAAGAAGTGGAAGAGGACATAGTGCATGTTCCATATGCAAGTGCAGCCGGTAGTGTGATGTATGCAATGGTCTGTACTAGACCATACATTTCACATGTAGTGGGAGTATTGAGCATGTTTATGTCAAAACCAAGGAAGGAGCACTGGATAGTAGTGAAGTGGGTTTTTAGGTATTTGCATCGCAATGGTGATTATGGTTTGTGCTATGGCTAGGATTGGATAGAGTGTTGGATATTCGTGGTTTTGTTGATGCAGACTGGGATGGAGATCTGGATTAGAGAATATCTACAAGTGGGTATGTGTTTAACCTATTTGGAGGTGCAGTCAGTTGGATGAGTAAGAAAAAATCTGTAGTGGCACTATCAACTATAGAGGCAGAATACAGGCAGCCACTCATGCGAGCAAGGAAGCAGTTTGGTTGCAGAGTTTGTGTTCAAGTATAGGGTTAGTACAGGGAGCTATAAGGATAGACTGTGACAGCCTAAGTGCAATTTTCTTGGGAAAGAACCGTGCATATCATTCAAAGACAAAGCACATTGATGTTCAGTATCACTTTGTGAGGGATATGATAGAAGACAAAAAGGTGTTGCTTGTAAAGGTGGACACTTTGAGGAATACTGCAGATGCATCGACAAAATCCATGAGCTCTGAGAAGTTCCCTTGGTGTAGAGAAACAATGGGTGTTACCGGGCTGGATAAATGTCTAAGCTCTCTTGTGGCCCCCTATGGAAAGAAAACAATAATGGGAGAATGTTGGGTTGTGTTATATGCTTTCCACGACTAGCCCACGTAGTTAACCGGGGTGTTATAGGGGGGGCGGAGCCCCCCCTTCATTACGGTGATTGCGTAGCGGGCGGGTCACAAGGGGTTTAAGGGGTGCAGGTAACCCCCCTCTATGGGGTCCATGGCAGCGCACCAGAAAATTTTGATTTTTGGACCAGATATTAGGTTGGGTAGACCTACCTATGGTTTTGTGCATGATTTTCACACATGGTTTTGGACGCGATGGGTTTGGGTCCATGGTTTTGGAGGCGATGGTTTTCGGTCCATGGTATTGGATGCTTCGACATGTATAAATATGTGTTGTAACATTGAAATAAATATAATGAAAAATCAAGCTGGTAGTCCCAGTTTTGGGATCCAGGGGAAAATCTCTATGTATATGTGTTTTATGTGTTATGCTCTAGAATTATTTATTTTCTGTGTTTTTAGAATTCGTATGCAGGTAATTTATGTACAGGGTTAAAACCTACATTAAGGAGTGCTAGGGAAACACAAAGGAGCACTACATCATAATCCATGGAAATGAATGAGTAAAAGTGTATGACAGGGAGTGTCAGTGAGTTCCAAGGGTGCTACGGAGGAGTGAAAAGGCATGTTTGGCAGTGCTAAGGAATGTTAGAGTGTTAGGGCAGCATGTGGTTAAGATGTGCCAATGCGTGTAAGGATGTGTTAGCTGGGAGTGTGTCGAGGAGTGTCAATGAGTGCTAGCTGTCATGCAAAGGAGGGAGTGACAAGGTATGCTAAGCATGGGTAAGGCATGCGAGGGAATATCAGTGCATGTCAAGAAGTGATAGATTTTGCTAGGAAGTTCCAGGGTGTGATAACATGTGCCAAATAGTGCCAAGGCATGCTAGGTGCTAAGACATGCTAGGTGCTAAGACATGCTAGGATGTGCAGGGTGCGAGAGTATGCCAATATGCATCAAGGAGTTCCAATGCAACAAAAGGAATAACCAAGCTAAAAGGTAACAAAATGAACACATAAGAGGGTTAATAAGTCGAGACTTTATCTTTTTCAAAAGGGGCATGCTAGCCACATTAATAATATGTTCGAATACATGCCAAGTGCCAATGTGTGTCAAGTGCTAATGTTTGTCAATGCAATATTATGCCAAGGTGTTCCAGGGCATGTTAGGTACTACAAGGCATGCCAACACATGATAGTGAATTTTTATGCTATGCTAGGGCATGCCAACATGTGCTTGGGTGTCCTACATATGGAAAGATGTTCTAGGTACAAATATGTTCCAAGACATGCGAGGTGCCAAGGAATGTTAGTGTACTATTACAAAGCATGTTAAGGTGTGCCATGAGTGTTGAGGAGTGGTAGGGCTCTCTCATTAATATAATTGTTAGAGCCTGATTATGTATTAAATAATATAGTTCCAACACACACTAGTGGAGCTTTATTTAAAGGAAATTTTCTAGATAATAAACCTAATGGCGATGAATCATGAGTTGACTCATAGGAAAACTATATTCTTATGACTTGAGGGAAATGAAACACACTAATTACTTCTTAACAAATTGACTGACTATAACCACTATGACCTTGGACACATAATGAAAATGACTACACACTAATTGTCTTAAATCATTATCTTTTGACAAAAGTATAGTAATAGGTACATAGCATCATCAAAAATTCATTGGAATGATCAATGATGATGAACATTTTTTTGACCGTCACCAAAAGTAGCCAAAAATAGCATTGGTGAGGGTCTATAAAAGATCGTCACTAGAAGTGTCACCAAAGAGAAAATTAGTGATGGGCCATTAACGACCCTCACCAAAAGTGTAACCAAAGAGAGAATTAATGACGGGTCTTTAACGACCCTCATCAAAAGTGTCATTGAAAATGGCTTTGGTGACAAACCTTAAAGGACCATCACTATATACACTTACAACAATGTCTTTTTAAATAATGTCACCATATGCGACATTGGTGACGAACCTTAAAGGTTCTTCACAGGCATGAAGCGTCATCGAAATTTCATTCGAATGATCAATGACGACGAACATTTTTTGACTGTCACCAAAAGTAACCAGAAAGAGCATTGGTGAGGGTCAATAGAAGACTGTCACTAGAAGTGTCACCAAAGGGAGAATTAGTGATGGGTCTTTAACGAACCTCACCAAAATTGTCACCAAAGAGAGAATTAGTGATAGGCCTTTAACGACCCTCAACAAAAGTGTCATCGAAAATGGATTTGGTGACAAACCTAAGGACCATCACTATATACACTTACAACAACGCTTTTTTAAAGACAGTCACCATATGTGACATTGGTGATAGACCTTAAAGGTTCATCACAGTCATGACCCTCGCCAATGACCTTTTTTCTTGTAGTGTGTAGTAGTGATGAGCTGTGAGAGCTCCTGATAGTTCTGTATCTAACTCCAGATATGTAACTTCAGCTCGACCGCACTAGACTTCATCATCCTAGGCAAGTGAAGCGGGGCTCCCTTGTATCTCATCGTCTATGTTTGCATGTAATCAACAATAGCATGCAAGCTCATCAAGATACGTGCTCTTCTTGAACATCATTGCTGCCATCCGTTGAGATGGACAAGTGCATTATGCACGATTCCAAACTTGGGGTACAATGCTCGCATAACTATGTCAAGAGACAATACTTCATCTAGTATTGCCTTCTTTAGTTCAGCTTGGGCAGATGTTGTCACCAACTCTACTCCTTTCTTGGCCCTCTGAAGTTCCTTAGCCATTCAATCATTTTCAACTATCAAAAAGTGAACACTTGAGCTACTAGATTCGGCATACACTTTGGTTGCATCGTCCAAAGCTGCAGGATGTTTGTGCATGTCAAACACGATCACTCGTTCCTCAACTTGGCAAGAGATGTATGAGCATCCGAAGTAGACAATGTGCGAGACCACACAACTCTATGTTGAGACTCGTCGAATGAGATTTTATGCATATCTCCTTCCAACTAATCTCCTTGGATCTCAGTGCCTCCTCGGTCGCTTGATACTTGCTCATCATCTGGATGTGGTGAAGTAGGTAAGTTGACCTCTTGGTGGTGAGGCATCAGGTCAATGTCCTATTCTAATTCCTATTGCCCCATATTTGTATCCAACTGTTGAAGTGCTTGCTCTATCTCTCAAGCGAATTCCTGCTCCTATAATGGTTCACCCTGTCTGCCTGATGCTAGCTACTTTGATGAATCCACTACTTGTACGAGCGTTGTTTCATCTATTTTCACATGTTGCACCCCTTGTTCTACATGTTGTTGTTGCGCTTCACTCTCATGTTTGAATAGCTCTTGTTCCTTCCAGAGTTGGTCCTTTATCTCATGCAACTCCTTCTCTGTTACCTCCATTCTTCTCTTCTCCCTTTGCCTTTGCACAATTCTATTGTCACATTGTTGCCTCTTCGTCTCTATAGCCATAGATTATTAATTCTCTACCAATGGATCCACTTAGAATTTGTAGCTTTTCTCTTCCTCCATGTGATTGACAATCTTCCTGTTTCCTTTCTTGCACACTGGTATGCCTGCCTCTGCTGCTACTTCTACTGGTGCTAGTTCTCTATAGGACACTGCTTCATGTTGCTTTGCTAACCACTCCACAGCGAAGCTGACCTGTTGATTGGGTCTAGAGAAACTATAGCAATATCTCCATGGGTCCTCCTCGGCCCAATGAAATGCCCCATGGATCTAATTTAACTATACTCTCGTGAAGTGATCTTTCATAATACAATGTGGGTCAAATGGATTGTAGCTTCTGAGGTCGAATGGATACTTCTTCATTAGTTCTGCTTCGACATCCGCTTGCTTGAAATTATGGATCTCATATAACCTAATTCAGAATGGAAGAGAGGACCAAGGGGTCTTCTTCTTCCAGTGTAGTCTAGTTCTCAATCCTACCGAGATGTGATATGCTACTTCCTGCATGACGAGTATTCCTAAGGTAAAATTCAATAGAACAAGCGAAGGCTTATCCGTGCCGAACATTCGTATGAAGGTATCGGATGGTGAGGCATACCAATTAGCAATGTCTATTAGTGCCTCCATTGATTCCTTCGACATGTAGGGTGGATCTTGTTCAAATACCATCTTGTAAACTGGGGTGACAAAATTATTGGACAATCATGTGATTACTATTCTAAATCTGCATTTGGACAACAACTTACAGTATGTGTTCACAATAGTCTCCGTTGGTGGCCATGCCCACTCAAAGCCTAGGAACTCATGTTGGGCACATATTACATCTAAGATGTTGGTGAACATGTAGATATCTTCTTGCATACCTCCGAGTGACTGTCGAGCCTTCGTTACCTGTTCCTTTAGCTGATGAGGCAACATGCATCACTAGTTACATGGTTTACCGTCTTGGGCCAGTTGGTCCGGCACGATCACCCAACTCTGTGGGAAAGTTTCTGTGGTTTCTTGGCCACATAGTTGACATGAAAACATGACCAAGTATTTGTATGCCTTCTGCAACATCTTCATCTAATAGATCTGGTTGGGTGTCATTCTAAATCTAGCCAGCTCCTTTACCCAGTTCTTCATAATGTCTTTGGAGTTGGCACTGCTACTAGGTAAGTTGAAAGGAGTCTCAATGATAGTCATGGGCTTTGACATCTAATACATCTCATCTTAATCCTGTGCCCGGAAGGTGGATATAATTTTCCCACTCACACTACTCAGAGTCATCATCTTGGGATTAGTGTGCAGAACAATCCAGTGTATCATGTCCACGCATGAGAATGCGGGGCATCTGCATGAAATCCGGTAGAAGTCGGACTTGTGAATTTTCACATACACTTGACGGTCTTTGAGGTCTTCCCCAAAAGTTCTTAAAAATTCTTCATTGACCTCTTTCCATTTCAGCTTGATGTCCTTGTCTAGAAACAACTTGGTATCTTCATAAATCGGTAGACATGTGGACACCTGCCCAACTGTTGCTCCAGTTGCACTTCTGTCATTGTCCTTTGATCCAGCTCTCTTGGAGGCCATTAGTCCTATACTGCTAAGAGGTAGATGAACACCTAAAATATCTAGAGACAGAGTGACATGCATGGCAAAAAATCTGGAAGTAAAAACCAAAGCAAATTTAGGGAATTACATAATACATACTTGGCGAATGACAATGAAAGATTGTGAAATTTGTTCTAGGAGGCTGGGTGACTGGCTACCATAACTGCACAAAAGGAAGTCTGATTTTTCTGGGCTAACTAAGTACCAAGACAAGAAAATAATTATGTCCAAAAATTTCCAATGAATGGGTACATTGTTAAGGCACTCCTTGCAATAGGTCACTGGTTAAAATCTCTCGTGGGTGCTTACCTACCAAAAAACGAAAATGAGATCTCTATCACGTACAATAATCTTTGGGTTTCCACGTAGCTTTTGAATTGTTTCCATAAATGCAGTAGAAATTGTACTCACTTTAAATGGATGAGTTAATGCACAAAAGTCTATATACTTGGTAGGTCTATCCACTACCACCATGATAACACTTTTTCCTTCGGACTTGGGTAAACCTGTGATAAAATCCATTGAAACGTCCTCCCAACGTTGGCTTTGAATGGATAAAGGTTGTAATAGTCCTAGAGTCTTAATTGTTTCAACTTTACTTTGTTGGCAAACAAAACATTCTGCCACAAACTTTTGAATATCCGTTTTAAGGCAATCCCAAAAAAATCCTTCTTAACCCTATGGTAGGTTTTTAGAAATCCTGAGTGTCCTCCTAAGGGAGAAGTGTGCAATTCCCTAAGAATATTTTGTTTGAGTTGGGAATTCTTACATAGGTATACTAAATCCTTGTACCATAGCAAATCATTTTTCTAGATAAATGTATCAGATGTACTAGGATCTTGTTGTATCTTTTGAATAAGTGCCCACAATTCCTCATCATTCTTCCATTCATCTCTTTCTTCGTTTATCCAATCTGGTTGGATAATAGAAATAGCACAAAGAAATGCTTCTACATCCTCATTCTTTCTTGAGAGTGAATCTGCCACAACATTTTGCTTCCCTTTTTTGTAGATGATTTCAAAGTCATAACCCGACATCTTTGTGACCCATTTTTGTTGCTCTTCTAAAGATAATTTTTGTTCTAAAAATTATTTAAGACTATCATGATTTGTTTTTACCTTGAAGTGTCTTCCCACTAGTTAGGGTAGCCATTTCTTAAGTGCATGTAGTATTGCCAACGTTTCCTTCTCATAAATAGCTTTATGTAAATACTTTCATTTGAATGGACGACTTTCGAAAGCAATGGGTCTTTATTCTTGCATTAAAACAACACCGATTCCATTTCCTGAGGCATCACATTCCACAATAAATGTTTTTGTGAAGTCCAGTGTAGCTAAGATTGGTGCTTGGCACATTGCCTCTTTAAGATGCTCAAAGGCCTTCGTTGCTTCTGGAGTCCATGAGAAAGAATCTTTCTTCAATATTGTTGTTAGAGGTGCTACTATTCTCCCATAATTCTTAACAAACTTGCGATAATACCCTGTTAACTTGAGAAATCCTCATAGATGCTTTATGGAAGTGGGGATTTTCCATTCGTTAATGGTTTTAATTTTGCTAGGGTCTACCTTAACACCTTCATGAGATACAATATGACCCATATATTCCACCTCTTGTACTCCAAATAAACATTTGGAGATTTTTGCATATAATTGTTTCTCCTGCAATATTTTGAGAAACCATGTCAACATGTTGGACATGATCCTTCCAAGACTTGTTGTAGATTAGTGTATCATCAAAAACTACTAACACAAATTTTCCAAGGAAGGGTTTGAAAATGGAATTCATCAAACCTTGAAATGTAGAAGGTGCATTAGTAAGGCCAAAAGGCATGACCAAAAATTCATAATGACCCTCATGAGTTTTAAATGCTATTTTTGGAATGTTTTCAGTCTTCATTTTGATTTGATGATATCCTAAACAAACATCCAACTTGGTGAAGTAAATTGATCCATGCAATTCATCCAATAATTCATCAATGACAGGAATGGGAATTTTATCTTTAATAGTGAGCTTGTTGAGCTCCCTATAATCTGGACACATGCACCATGATCCATCCTTCTTGTGAACTAATACTACTGGAGCAAAGAAAGAAATTTGACTAGGTTGAATTATACCAGCCTCTAGCATTTCTGCAACCATACATTCAATTTCACTCTTTTGGGCATAGGGATATCTGTACGCCCTGATGTTCGAAGGAACACTTCCTCGAATCAAATGAATAGCATGATCATGATCACGAATAGGTGGGAGACCTTTGGGAGTCTCAAATACCTTGGAATGATTGTCCAAGACTTTTTGCAGATCTGGAGAAATAGATGATTTTGATGTGGGAACCTCTAGCAAACATAATTATGCAACTACACCTCATTGTTCCTTCTTTAGAAGCTTTTTCATACCGTTAGAGCTGATTATCTTTCCCTGTTTCCATGCAATACCTGTTAATTCAACTTCCTTTCCTTCCGCAGAAAATTTCATGAAAAGCTATTGAAAATTAAAAGCTATTGTACTCGAAGATTGTAGCCATTGGACTCCTAATACAACATCAGCACCACCCATTGGAATGGAAAGCATTGGGCTATTCAATACATATTCTCCCATTGATAACTTTTTATTATGGCACTTTCTAGAGCAATTTATGGTTCCTCCACTTGCAACCATCACTTGACACTCTGGTGCTAGATATAGGAATCAATTCAATTCCTTTGCTATCTTAGAATGAATAAAATTATGGGTACTTCCCGAATCAATCAACACTATTACCTTTTTCTTCTTGATATGTCCTTCTATCATGATAGTTTGAGGAGTGGTAATTCCAGCCAATGCATTACAAGATATGGTCAGATTCATTTCTTCTTTATCTAGGGTTTGTCCCTGGAGTATATCCTCTTCTTTTGCCATTTCTTGTTCCTTTTCTTCCTCCTATTCACACTATATGTAGAATAATTTCTTCTCAGCAAACTTATGACCTTTAGTGTATTTGCTGTCACAACTGTAACAAAGCCTTTTTTCTCTTTTTTCTTCCAATTGTTACGGTGTCAACCTTGTAGGTTGTGGAAGGCTAGGGGTAGCAACACTTCCATATTTATAGTTATGAGTGGTAGGCTTCCTGGTTGCCATAATTTTGCTTTCCATTTTTCTTGCTAACCTGAATGCCTTCTCCAATGAATCAAGTTCCCAAAGGAGAACCTGATGTTGGATATTATCCTTTAAAGTCCCTATGAACACATCAATCCTATGCTCCTCTGGAATATATTTCACCCTTATGTTCATTTTTTGGAAGTCCTCAATGTGCTCCATCATTGAACCCTTTTGTTTGAGATTTATCAATTAGCTAAAAAAGGTGTTGATTTTTGTATACTCATAATGTGCTATCATTTCTTCCATAAAAATTGCCCAAGTGACAATTTGTTTACAAGAGGAAAGCCATCGATACCATACAAACTAATTTGGTTCCAAATATAAATTTGCAATACGTACCTTTTGTGTGTTTTGCACATTACAGAGATCGGAAAATTACTTCATGTGTAGTATCCATGTTCTAGGATCCTTGCCATAAAACTTCCTCATATCAATTTTTGGAACATGGTGGGTCTTTAATCCAACATTAGAGTCTATGAAATCATGATTAACATTTATTTTGTTCTCATCATGTGTTTCCTTTACTACCCTTTCACCATTAGTGACCATTTCTTGTAGCAGCTTATTAGAATTTATCTTCAATTCTTCCATCTTATAGTCCATGCCATTCATCTTAGCGTCCATGCCATCCATCTTAGCTTCCACGCTGTGCATCTCAGTTTCCATGCCATCCATCTTAGCTTCCAAGTAATTCATCTTAGCTTCCATGCTGTCCATCTCAGTTTCCACGCCATCCATCTTAGCTTCCAAGTCATTCATCTTATCTTCTACGCCTTTCTTTAGCCCATCCATCTTAGCTTCTACGTCTTTCCTTAAACCATCCATCTTAGCTTCTACGTCTTTCTTTAAACCATCCATCTTATTTTTTATTACCTTTTGTGTGAGTGAAATTTGTTGCACTTGCTTTCATAATATTGATATATCATGTTGCATTTCTTTCTCTTCTTCATGAGTCATGCTAGAGCTTTCAGGTTGCTTACTAGGTGTTTCCATTTTCTTTCTTCGGGGCATCAATTACTGATAATAATGCTTCACTATTCCCTTTGAATTCATTCAAACTAATTTTTCAAACCAAGCTTATGCAAAAATTTAAAAAATACACACCTTTTTTCACTTGTAGGAGCTCGATATTGAATCTGATGTACCTATGTAATTTTGGATCTCCTAGTTCTGAAATCGTGACCGGTAGTAGCCCTCTGTGTCCTCTTTCCAATGCTACCATTCTGATCAAAATTGGATTCTCGAAGGAAGAGTTATGCTAAATCTCCCACGGTGACCTGATTATAGGATAGTTCAGTAGAGAAAACTGGTACGATGTGCCACGTGTCAATGTTTCGACCTTAGTACCTAAAACTGATACACAGAAAACTAGAGACCGTCCTCTTTCTGAAAATTCTTACGAGAATTCAATCCGATGCTTAAAACAAAATTTATGAAGATTTTCCCCAGGTCACCTATTTGGAATGTAATTCAGGAGTCTGCAAAAACACAAACTTCCTCAGATCATATCTCCTCAAATATACTGAGAAAAGCTCTGAAATTTGGACCTGAAGTTCATAACTATTTCAGCCCAAATGGGGTTTTTGTTTAGCTTTTAAAACATCGCATAGAAAAAGTTATAGAAAACATGGCATGATTACTTGTTTGGATCCGCGAAAGCCTAGAATCCAAAGCTCTGATACGAAATGTTATGAAACCAACTCACAAAAAGATAGAAAAGATAGATGAACACCTTAGAAATAAGCCTCTTCGAGGGGGAAACCTCCTTTACATTACACAAATGAACAATTCTTAGATGATTCAAATGACAAAACCTAATTTCTATATATAGTAGTCTATGGGGTTATAATATAACCAAGCCGACCTAACAATAATAATATTAAGGCACAAAAATAACAATAGAGGGATTCTATGGGCCACAATAATAATAATATGGGGACAATAGGGGCACAATAATAACAATAAGGGATACAATGACAATAGTAATGGGGGGATCACTAATATTATAGGGACCTAACACTGAGCCGAATGTGTCGAAGAGTCCTATATGTGCTGTGGCATGTCAAAGCTCCCGGCTCGATGTGAATGCATGAGATATGATGCATCGAATGAATAAGTTTGAGCTCATGACATGCATGTCACAAATATAGGAAAGAAGCGACACTTGGAGGAAAGGTTCTAAAATGATTTTACTTGTAACCTCCAACTACTAAAAATAGCTCCCTAAATCATGGGATTCTTTTTGCATGTTTCCTTTTGCTATTCGGGGGAAAAGCAAGTCATGCATGGAAGTCAAGTTTCCTTGGTCCCGGGTGGAACAGGTTAACCGAACTGCTCATGCATGAGGCTGCTCAACTGTTGGGAGGAAATGCACATTTCTAGATGGGAGTTGGGCTAGCTATGCAGGAGATTTGCACAATTTCTTGGTAGAGCAGCTGACTACTGCACAGGATTGCGCAATTCCTAGGCTGAGCAGGTCTGCTGGGAAGGACAGTGTAGTTTTATGGGTGAAGCCTCTCTCGTAGGATTATGCAATTCTGGAGCCCAGGAGGCTGCCAAACAGAATTGCATAATTTCTAGAGGGAAGTTTGGTTTCCCTCTAGAATTGTGCAATTTCTTAAGGCAGTTGCTCAGCCTGCAGCTGAACGAAGTCCAAGTGATCAACTTGTGAGGGAAATGCATCAATATTTGATCGATTGGTTGTCTTCGTGCAAGAAAAGCACTGAATGTTGTTTTCTTGATGGAGCCAGACAAGGTGATGTGGAAGCTTGGTAGGGATGCTCCAAAATAAGGCTAAGGAAAAAATTTAGAGGATGGTTGCAGCTACTACAACACTTGGCAAACACACTGGTAGAACTCCAGCTCTCTGAATGTACCTTGTTCATGAAAAGCAAGTCTAACACCTCTGGAAGTATTATTCAGTTCTCATTTCGTCTTGGTTTCACACTAGCTTGATTGTAAGATGTAGCTTCTGCCAAGCTCTTGGTCGGTTGACACACATTCCATGCTAAGGCAACACATTTGTTTCGATTGGGATTAAGGGGCATATTGGTGAACAAGCAGTATAGTCGTCAGAGTCTTGGTTTCATCTTTGGTTTGCTCCACTACCAGAAGGCTTGGATAGCACCCCAATGGAGTCACATAGGAACACAAGCATGGCTCCGCTCCGAGTAAGCCTGGTTAGTACCCCGGCGTTGTTACTTGCATCACCTCTCTCCGTAGGAAGCCTTTCTCTTCTTTCGCCTTATTCATTTTTCATTTTGAATTTTTTCACTTTTCATTTTTTTAATTTTTCATTTTTTCATAACTGTGCATAACACTTATTCATTGAAGAGGGGGAAGAGGGATCCTAACTTATTGAGGGCAGAATAGGTTGTTCCAGTAGAGAAGTAGTTTATTATACCTTTGATGTGTTTGTTAAGGTTTTCCCCCTCAACTTGCTCTACTTGACAGAGCTAACAAGGGTTAACCAAAAACAACTGACTAGAATAGGTGACACTAGTTAGTGCGCAAGCGTTTTGTTTTCACAAACATTCACTTCAAATAGTACGTATTTTCCTTCGACGTATCATGGAATAAAGGTAACTAGTTCTTCATATAGAGGCAGGATGACAGATAACCAGGTAGTGATTGCTGCACAAGGCCTCTTGTACTTTACCCAACTTGTTTCAGGAGTCATACATGGTTTCATGCAAAACTAACCTATGAACAAAATAGGCAAACAAACAAACACCAAAGCAAAGCAAGAGTAGAAGTAAAAAAAAAAGCAAATCTAGTAAGAAAACAAGCGAGAAAATAAACAAACAAGCAAAGCAAATAAGAAAACGAGCATGTAAGCAAACCAACTGAAAGAAAACACTACTCCTACTCCTAAACTAATGGTACATGGGCCCGATCATGTGAAGTGATATTTCTAATGCAACCACCAATGCATTGGTTGACCCATGTTGGTGAAGCCTTGGTCCACGTGAAACCCAGTTATGTGAACCATCAAGCAAGAAAGATATAACAATGAAGACAACCACACTTCATGCTCCAAATATGCCCATGGGACATACGTGAGTGCAAGTGTATGAAGAGAAGTCTATGGACTTACCACAGTGTTGTGTGACACTATGTGCAAAGTTGAAGCATATTCACACTCTTGACTGTGATATGCAAGCAAATGAAAGAAACAATGAGAACTTGCATCCTGCACGTGTGCTTGCAATTAAGATTCCTCCAATGCAAGAGCAATAGGATCATGCAGTTCGAGTGGAAGAAGCATGTAATTTGTGTGACATTGGTCTTCAATGTATATAGATAAGTGACGAGGAGCATTGGGTCATTGAACAATTTCCTGATCGGAAGTGAGACCAATATCTGGACAGGGAGGGCCTGACATAACCATCAGCTCGGGCTAAAGTGCCTTGATAGTTTGGAGTGTTTCAACTTCATCGTTAGATAATTCATCACAAACCGATGGCTTCTAAAAATCAACTGCGATAGGATCATGATCATGATCGAATATAGGGGTAAATGGATCATGACAACCATGATCAGAAAAACCAATGATTTCATCGGCATCCTCATGATCATATGAATCAAAGAGAGGGGTAGATGAAAAGAGAACAAACTCATCCTCTGCGTTTCTAGAAAAGGCAGATGACAGATGAAGTAGATTTTCAATGAATAACTTATACTCTCCATTATCGGATGATGGACTGACATCTGGCATGTTCTGCGAGTGATCAACAATGGGTGCATCTATGGATGAAGATACACATGCAAAATCATGGATGGTAGGTTCACCAAAGATGTCAGGAAAGAATGGAGGAGGCTTGGATAGAAGGGAGTCATCCTTCACCAAGTGTTGATGCTCAATCTCCCACTCATATTCTTCATGAATGACAGCACATGTTGGTTGTGAAACACAAACTCTGTCAGTGGCTTATTCCTCATTCACAACAAGTGTAGAGTCCGGAATGGAAGAACACAAGACAAGATCATCCGGAGTAACAATTGAGTGTGAAGATAGAGGTTGTGGAACAAAATTCATATGACAACTTGATGGAATCACAACCAAATTTGTGTGAAAATTAAGTGAAGTGATGTTGGGAGGATGTGACAGTTGAACAGGTGTGTGAGAGTGATCTTCAACATCACTCTGTAGTGGTGGAGCTATTTGATGAGGGGACAGCAGACAGTCACTTATGACAGTGACCATCTCGATCTGAGATTGTGAAGCTCCATCGTTGAAGAATGTTGAGCGAGGTTTGATTTAAAACTTCTTCTTGGGTCGAGAAGACTTCTTAACTTAATACTCAAATCGGTCACAAAGATAGAAAAACTTCATCTAGCTCTTCGGAGCTTGAAACTACAAGTCACAAAAGCTTTGCCAAAAATCCATAGTCAATTCATGTGGAACGTTCCGTTGTTGTAACAGTTTTTGGTCAAGATGGTTTGGATCAAAATGATGGAAAGTGTCTTCAATGATATCACAAAAGTGCTCAAGTGAGTGCACATTGTCAGTGAGTAGGTTGTACAACCACCAATGTCGAGATTCGCGTAGTGTGTATGTAAGAAGCAGGATGGAATGTTTTTTAGAACATACATCTTCCTCATGCAGCAAGGAAAGAAAGTCATGTAAGAACTCAGGCGAGGTCACTTCACCTTCACCATCATATGTGTAAGTGGACAACTGATACGAAAACTCCCTCATGATGGTGACATCTTCATGATTTAAAAAATGTCATGGAGGGAGAAGAGTGCACGAATCCATGATAGATATGCCAAGGTTTAAAACAAGATGATAGGACACAACTTGTCATCTGGCCCTCCTTCTAGCTACAGAAATGTTGACGGTGTTGGACCTGTGAATGTTTCTGGGGATATCCCCAGTAAGAAGTCCCAATTAGACCTCTGACTATTTGGTGTAGAAACCCCAGTAGTGGGTTGTATGATAATTCCTTGACTCCGATTTCACATAGAGGCATGTAAGATAACTCTATTGGTAGCAAGGGTGTAACAGCTACAACGAGCCAAGGAATGTGCATGAGAGATTCTAACACACTAGGGTTGAGATGAGTACACCCCTTGGGAACCTGTGATAGCACGCAGTTAAGAAGGGAACACATGAGCAAATATACATCACACCATGGAAGGTAAGTTAGCAAGCAATCCAAAGTGATGGTTAAACCAACAACACATTTCATAAAGATTCATACATACATACATAGATAGTTATACATGCATTCGTAAGCAAACATATACATATATCATTTAGCGTAAACTAGATAGCATAGAATACAATACAACATATGCATGAAATGTGTTTGCTCTTGTTATATTAAGAAGTGCAAGTTCTATTCATACAATACATGCATGTCCACACTAGTTCCAATAAAAAAACATTACAGCCACAACAACCTTCTCCTCCAAAGAGATGTATTAGGTTTGCATGGTGGAGAAGCCAAGGCTCATTGCAATACTATCCAAGCTCTCTTCAAGATAGTCTTATTGGAAGCTTGGATGACCAAAAGCCTTTACAATGAGTTATGAGGAACTGTTTATAGTAAAGGGTGGGGTGACCCTTGACATTCCCCTTCGTGATAGTTCATCTACCCTAATGACTCTTCATTTACTCTATGACTATTACATCCAACTATCAACAATTGACTTACACTTGACAAGATGTTACATTACAATGCACATGTACCCATGTGAGAGAAATGGCTTAAGCAAGCCATGCTAGACATGAATATGACTTAGACAACCATGGAAATCCAACTCCTCAACATCCTCGCACTAATCAACAGTAACATACTGATGCCAAGATCAGTAGCCTGCGATGTTGTCTGTGTTCTCCAAGGTGACATATTTCTGGAACCTCACTCTTACCTCTGTAGCATTTGGGTAAACTCCTCGGGCTCCTTTGTCCAACTCATATGTAAGCAATGCACATCAACTTATTGAAGTACAAGTCAAGCTCAAGTTAGACCTGTGCCATTGTCTTCACTTGGGTGAGAGTGCCAATAGATAGGATTGCATGTGCGCCCACCACAACATCCATATTCTTGAAAAAATGTGCATGGGAAGCATGTATACTAGTGATGAGCTGTGGGACCTCTTCATAGTTCTTGATCTGACTCTGAATACATGCCTTCAACTCGATTGCACTGGACTTCATAATCTTAGGCAAGTGAAGTGGGGCTTCCTTGTATCCCATCGTTAATGTTTTCATATAATCAATGGCAACATGCAAGTTCATCAAGGTACGTGCTCTTATAGCACATCGCTACTGCCATCCATTGAGATGGATGACTTCCTTATGCACGATTCCAAACTTAGAGGAAAACACTCACGTAGCTATGTCAAGGGACAATACTTCATCTAGTATTTCCTTCTTCAGTTCAGCTTGGGCAGACACTGTCACCGACTCTCCTCCTTTCTTGGCTATCTGAAATTCCTTATCCATTCCCTCATTTTCAGCTATCAGAAAGTGAACACTTGAGCTAGTGTCTTTGGCATACACTATGGTTGTACTGGCCAAGGCTACAGGATGTTTACTCAGGTCAGACATGATCAGTCATTCCTCAATTTTCATAGGACATGTATGATCATCTAGAGTCGACACTCTGTGAGACTGCACAAATATATGTTGAGACTTGTCAAATGAGATGTTGTGCATCTCTCCTTCTGGCAGATCTATGTGGATCTTAGTGCCTCCTTGGTCGCTTCATACTTGCTCATCATCTAGATGCAATGGAGTAGGCAAGTCGACCTCTTGGTGGTGAGGCATAAGGTTGATGTCCTGTTCCGATTCCCATTGCTCCTTATCCATATCCAACTATTGAAGTGCTTGCTCTATCTCTTGAGTGAAGTCCTGCTCCTAGGATGGTTCACCCTGTCTTCCTAATTCCAGTTGTTGTGATGAATCCACTACCTATAGGGGTGTTGTTTCATCTGTCTACACATGTGTCACCCGCTGTTGTACTTTTTTTTTCTCCACTTCCCTCTCCTACTTGCAAAGCTCTTGTTCCTTCTGAAGTTTCTCCATCAACTCATGCAACTCCTTCTCTGTTTCCTCCATTCTTCTATTCTCCCTCTACCTTTGCGTGACTTTCTTGGCGCGTTGTTACCTATTCACCTCTATAGCTGTATCTTCTTTCTCTACTAATGTATCTACTCAGAACTTGCATCTTTTCTCTTCCTCCATGTGACCGAGAATCTTCCTCTTGCCCTTGTCGCGCACAAGTATGCTTGCCTCTACTGCTAGTGTTGTTGGTGCTGGTGTTGTTGCTTTTCGGGACACTACTTCGTGTTACTTTGCTAACCACTCTAGAATGAAGCCTACCTGTTCATTGGGTCTCGCGAAACTATAGCAATATCTCCATGGGTCCTCCTCGGCCCAATGAAATGCCTCGTGGATCGAGTTGAACTGTACTCTCATGCAGTGATATTTCACAATACAATGTGGGTCATACGTATTGTAGCTTCGGAGTTTGAATAGATACTTTTTCATTAGTTCTGCTTCAACATCTGCTTGCTTGAAATTATGGATCTCATATAACCTAATTTGCAATGGAAGAGCGGGCCAAGGGGCATTCTTCTCCAGGTGCAGTCTACCTATTAATCCTACTGAGATGTGATATGATACTTCCTGCAGGACGAGTATGTCCAAGGAAAACTTTGGTAGAACATGCAGAGGCTTATCTGAGCTAAAAATTCATATGAAGGTTTCAGACGGTGAGGCATACCAATCAACGTTGTCTATGAGTGCCTCCATTGCTTCCTTCGACATGCAGGGTGGATCCTGTTTGAATATCATCTTGTAAATTGGGGTGACAAAATGATCGGAAAGTAGTGTGATTACTCCTCTGAAGCTGCATTCAGACAACAACTTACAATATGTGTTCACAACAGTCTCCACCAATGACCATGCCCACTCAAAGCTCAGGAACTCCTATCGGGCACAAATTACATCTAATATTTAGGTGAACATGTAGATCTCTTCTTACATACCTACAGGTGACTGTTGAGCCTTTGTTACTTGTTCCTTCAGCTGATGAGCCAACATGCCAAACCAGTTATATGGTCTACCCTCTCTGGCCAGTTGGTCTAGCGTGATCACCCAACTCTGTGAGAAGTTTTCCGTGCTTTCTTGACCACATAGTCGACATGCAAATATTACCAAGTATTGATATGCCTTCGATAGCATCTTCATGTTATAGATCTGGTTGGGTGTCATTCTGAATCTAGCCGGCTCCTTTACCTAGTTCATCAAAATGTCTTTAGAGTTGACACTATTGTTGGGTAAGCTGAAAGGAGTCTCCATAATAGTCACAAGCTTCAACATCTAATACATCTCATCATAATCCTATGCCCATAAGGTGGAAAGCTTCATCCCGCTAAGACTTCTTAGAGTCAACATCTCGGTATCAGTGTGAGAGACGATCCAGTGTCTCATGCTTGCGTATGGGAACAGGGAGTATCCAAATGAAATCTGGTACAAGCTAGACTTGTGAATGTTCACATACGCCTAATGGTATTCGAGGTCTTCCCCAAAAGTGCCTACAAATTCTTCATTGACCTCTTTCCATTTCAGCTTGATGTCCTTGAATAGAAACAACTTGGTATCTTCATAGATCGGTAGACATGCGAACAACTACTCAACTGCTACTCCAGTTACACTTCCATCAGTGTCCTTTCATCCTTCTCTCTTGGAGGCCATTGGTCTATACTGCTAAGAGGCAGATGAACACTTGAAAGATCTGGAGACAAAGTGACCTACATGGCAAGAAATCTGTCATCAAAAACCAAAGAAAATTCGGGGAATGATATAACACATACCTGGGGAATGGAAATCAAAGATTGCACAATTTCATATGGCAGGGTGGGTTACTAGCTGCCGGAACTACACAAATGGTAGTCTGAGCTATCTGGGAGGCAAGACTGGCTACTGGGTTTTTGCAATGTGCAATCAAGGCTGACTATTGACTGCTAGAATTCCGCAATGCACAATTCCAGCTGGAAATGACTGCAGGCTTAGGGATTACATTGCATAATTCTCTAGTCCAGAAGTCACTATCCCTCAAAAAAGCACAAATTAGTCTTGGAGGACAGTGCCTGGGCATAAATTCACATTTCTAGAGAGGAATATAGAGCATTCTTTCCCCGGATTACGTAATGTTGTCTCGGTGAGGCAGAGTCCTAGCCATGGTTGGCCAAACTCGTCGATGGGCAAACGAAAGAAAATCTAAAGGTGAATGCATGGAGACACTAAGTGAAAGTAGAAGTAATTAATCGTGCATGCAAATAGTGAATGAAAGATTCAGTAAAAATATCAACATGCATGTGGGTGAAGCGAGTTGCCGAATCAATGATTGTTCATGCAAAACAGTTTCATGCATGCGATAGTAGTGAGATAGAAATGGAAACTGAAACGGTGCTAGTACAAGATAGTATGCATGTAAGCGACAACAAGCATTAAAATAAATCAAACAAACAACATTCACACAAGAGAAAACACAAAAATCGACAGAAATGTTGAAAAAGACAAGTTGAGATGACTCACCCATGAATAGCTGAGTCAGATGTGTCAAGGAGTCGTGGATGTATTGTGGGATGTCAGATCTCTAATATCGATGTGAAAGAATGAGCTCCGATGAGTTGAATAAATAAGTTTGAGCTCATGATGCGCCTTCCACAAATCTAGGAAAAAAGCGACAGTTGGAGGAAACGTTCTAAAATGATATTGCATGCAACCTTCGGCTACTAAAAATGTCTCCCTAAATCATGGGATTATTTTTGCATGTTTCCTTTTTCTATTCCGAGAAAAAGAAAGTCATGCATGCAAGTCAACTTTCCTTGGTTCTGGGTGGAACTGGTCAACCCAACTACTCATGAATGAGGCTGCTCAACTGTTGGGAGGAAATGCTCATTTCTAGATAGGAGGTGGGATGGCTTCCCAGGATATTTGAGCAATTTTTGAGTAGAGCAGCTAACTACTACCCATGATTGAATAATTCCTAGGCTGATCAAGCCTGCTTGGAATGATTGTGTAGTTTTTTGGCTGAAGCTTGTCTGGCAAGATTGCACAATTCTGGAGCCTAGTAGGCTGTGAGACAGAGTTGCAAAATTTCCCTCTAGAATTGTGAAATTTCTTGGGGGAGATACTCAGCTTGCAGTTGGATGAAGTCTGAGTGATCAGCCTGTGAGGGAAATGCATCAAGATTTGATTGACAGGCTAGAATTGTGCAAGAAAAACACTGAAGCTTGTCTACTTGATGGAGCAAGACAAGATGTTGTGAAAGGTTGGTAGGGAGGTTCCAAAATGAAGCTAAGGAAAAATTTTGTAGGGTGGTTGTAGCCACTACAACAAGACGCAAAAACAAAAACACTACTTAATTAAATAGATTAAGAAAATGGAATGAGATTAGCGGAAGAAGCATGTTCTAGTGATAGCTATGAAGAAAATAGAAAATCAAGTTATGGTATATATGTACATGCTAAGAAATAAAATGAATTAAATACCATTATAAAAAAAAATGAAATACCATTTTCCAATAGATGAGAGATGTAATAAGTGCAATGTGATTGTCCAAATATTTTGCATAGATGTTTTGTTATTAGTGTCAAGTATTACAGATTTAATAATGTTACTTCAACACCAACTTGATATAGAAGAGAGGTAACTCCTTTTTGTCTACTTTGAGCTTGCAGCTAAGGTGAATGAAGTATAATAACATAGGAAATGATTCCATTGCGGGTTATAAATGTATAAATAAGACAATATAAAAAAGGTATAAACTCAGTTGTGACAAACTGAATATCTTTTAGAGTAAAAGTCACAAATGTTTTAATTCCTATTATTATATTTCTTTTTTTTACTGTAGTAGGTCGTCATGTCTAACGAAAAGGGGGATATATATACAGTAATAATTCATCTTTCGACTACTTGGTTATATAAAATAGATTGTGGACTATGATAAGTTATCGTATATAAGGAACTCATTAGAGAAAAATGATCTCTTATATGTCAAATCCAAACTTATAAAAAGAAATGATATTAACCATAGATTAGTGGAGGTAGAGAGATATGGTAAGAAACACATGAATAGTGAGAATAAATGTTACACATAAACATGGTGGGAGATATAAATGGCCCTAAACAAGAAACACTGATGCATATATTTTTCTAGCATCGAATTGTCAACTAAGAATGTTGTATAAGGGGAAATAACTATGCAAAACAAGTACTCACTAAATAAACTCTGGAAATGAAAATTAAATTATACAGCACCGATAGGAAGATGGAGAGTAAAAATACAACAAATATTGAACAATTAGTTGTTACAAAATGCATGAAGTAATTGGTATTCAAGCATATCCAAGGAAGAACATAGTTCTTTCACAATAAAATCAGTAAGTTTTAAGATTCTGTTTAATTATGTATGGGTAGAGCTGAGCACTTAACAATGAAGGAATTTTAAAAAAAGGAACCTGAAGAACTAACCATGTATTTAAAATTGTATGAAAAGTAAGGTGCATAACTACATGTAATCATGGTCTGTACTAATATTTTGTTATAGAAAGAAATGTGATGGAAGGGAAACATATACCATATCATGTGGAAATACTTGTAAGTCTTATAGGCTAATAATTTAGAGTAAGTGGTACAACATCCTTATAATAAAATGCTCCATATGAACAAATTGTTCAAAATAAATCTTGTATACAGTAGGAAGAATCTTCTAGGAGGAATTACAATATTTAGGGAAGAACATATCCATAAGTAAATATATACAAATATATATAGGTGTTGTGTGGAGAATGAGATATGAAAGGATTTAAACCTAGGGATGAGGAGCATGTAGTGTATACATAAAGGGAAAATGCATTTTAAGGTATATAATTACCAACATAAAATGGCTTAAAAGATGGATTAAGAACCAATATCCAGCGAAGATAGTGTAGAAAAATACTATAGGCACTCAAAGAGGAGTCTTCTTGAGAATATTTAAAATTTAGTGGGCACAACTAAAACCTTTGTATCGAGAAAATAAATGCTAACAACCTAACTGAATCTTAATGAAACTAAAATTTATACACTTATAGCCAAGAATTAAACCACCATGGATGCTCTAAATATGCTTTCTCAATAAGACTAATAATATTTATAGATGCATTAATAATATGTACCAAGGAGATAGATGAATTTTTGATCTCCTGAATTGAGAAATCTTGTGAATTGATTCCCCTGTGGACTAGAAATTTTAAGTTCAAATATTTGAATACCCTTATGAGATGAAAGGTAAAGAAATAGTAACCAAGAGAATTAATGACAAGAGTATACCTTAGGAGAATGGGAGAGTCACTTAAAGGAAGGACCTTCTAAGTATTATCTAAGCCCACAAGAAAAAATATAGTACAATCGTAAATTGTGGTTAAATGAAAAAAAAATGAGTTGCTTAATAAGTGGTTAGGAAAAAAGCATTTCTATGAGTTAAAGGAAAATAGTGAATGAAGTGAAAAAAGGCATGTTGCAAATCTGTGAAGCTACACATAATTGTTTTAGCTATGACACATGAATTATCGATGTTGGTACTATGAACTCTATACTATTGTGGTTTAGTTCTTGTTTCTATGAACACAAATGAAAGAAGGGGAAAAACACCCAGGACATACTTGACTAAGCCCCTTTGGGGGAAGGATTGATAATGATATAACATTCATGAAAAAAGGTAAAGAGTACCAACGTAAGTAACTGAATTTTTATCTTTCATTCATGTAGCATAAATGCATTTTAAGGAAATTGGCAATTTCATGTCTCTAAATTTTGTGGAAAAAACACTGAATGGGATCCATATTACTTGGCACACCCAGCGATTAATGGTGCAATAAAAAAATGAAACCTATTGTTATTGTTGTAATTTCATACTAATCTTGCTAACAATTTTGGGTGCATGTGTATAGCTTTTTTTGGGTGTAGGTGGATGACCCTTTGGTGGAATGCATGAATGAAAATATAAAGAACGTGTTTAGCATGTATGAAAACATGTTGGGGAATGAACATGAAATAAATATGAGAGTACATTTTCTCTAGAATTGAGACTTCCCTCAAAATAAAGTGAAGTGGAAGCATTTAAATACAAAAGAGATTGTTATACAAATGAAAGAAGAAATGCAGGAGACATTTCCTATCCATATTACGAAAAAAGAAAAGATAGAATTAAGGGAACACCGAGGATGATTTCTATTAAAAGGGCGGGGGGGAGATGTAATTCCCCTATGGTACTACTTTTTAAACATTTACTATTTTTATACATTGAACTATTGTTGGAATTAATGGCAATGGAAGCCATGGAGAGACTTATGTGATGATATAAATTATTTTATTATTATTTCAATTAATAAAAAATTGCTTGGAAATATTTAGGAATGAGCACTAGATTTTAGAAGACTTCTTGCTATCTTAGAAAAAGTTGTTGGTGGTCAAGTCCATATAATGGATCTTCCCTAAAATTCTATTAAAAATCAATAGCAAAAAATAATTAAAAGAAATAAAATTAACATAATCGGAGAGAAAGATTATGTTAATCACTTAGTTGGAGATAAATACTAAGTAAGGTGGAATAAATCACTGCGGGAGAGAAAGGCATGCTCTAAAGAAACAAAGAAAAAAATAAAAATAAAAACTAAAACTAAAAGGTCTAGCCAAAACGCTGGTAGACCTTAAAAGTAGGACGTTGATAAAAAAATTTGTTCGAAAGAATGTTATAAAAGAAAATAACCTATCAATCAAAAGGTGGGATTCCTAGAGGTAAGAAGGTCTTACCTGGGGGGGAATTGTTGAATATAGTTCATGGATAGGTGGAACGTGCTTTGTTCATGAATATTCCCCAAGTTGTTACTATGCTTTGATAAAATTTTGTTTATATTTATATTTTATTTGTTGATTATTGAATTTGGGTAGTGATGCACAATTATTGAATAGGGAAAATGTTGCATGCCTCTACTGAGTTATATGTGTCGCGGTTCTACATGCATAGACTAATTGTTATTTAAAGTAACAACTTCGATGAAATATGCCTATCTGGAACTATTTAAAGTTGGATATAGTAAGATTATTAGAATAAAAATTATGAATTTGAGTTCTGCTATAGATATTATTTTTACAAAGATGTAATAATATAAGGCATATTATGGTTATAAGTTATATCATATAGTTATTGAAATATAATCAAGAATATGCATGGAAAGATATCATAGTTTGATTATTCTATTAAATGTGAAATAAAAAGTGTAACCCAACTTCACATTTTCACCCAGTGGATAAAGGATGTGCACTAATTCTATATCCATAAAAAAGATCATAACCATGTATAGATTTCCACTTTCATGTCTTCATGACTTGTTACATTATTTGAGTGGTGCTAGATATTTCTCTATAATTTATTTAAAGAGTGGGTACAGCCCAATCCCAATTATATAAGGAAATGAGTGGAATCCTCGTATAACAAAAATCATGGTTTGTATGAGTGGCTTGTGATGCCTTTGAGTCTTACAAATCCACCAAGTAACTTTATGAGATTGATGAATAAATTATTAAGTGAGTTTCAAAAAAGTTTGTAATAGTCTATCTAGATGACATTTTAATGTATAGCCAAACAAGGGAAGAGAATATGAGACATCTCAAGTTAGCTTTGAGCACTTTGCAAAAAGAGAAATTGTTGAAAATTTTAAAGAAGCCTAGTTTCATGAAGAACAAGTTATTGTACTTGGGATTTGTAATTTCACAATATGGATTGAATATTTACCAAGAGGAAGTGAAGGCGATAATTAACTGGCTCATTTGGAGAAACACGTTTGAGATAAGAAACTTTCGCAATCTTTCTAGTTTCTATAGAAAATTTATAAAAAAAGTATGTAATTTATGTGCACTCGTAATTGAAACTATCAAAGAGAATAATCATCCATTCAAGTGGAATGGTGCAATAGACTAAAAATTTAAATTGTTGAAGGAAATGAATACAAAGTAGCCTTTTTTAACACCACCTTACTTTGGGAAGTAATTTCAAGTTGAAACTCATGTCAACAGAATTGTTATTGGAGCTATGTTGATCTAGGAACAATGACCAATCACTTATTTCAGTAAAAAATTAAATGAAAAATGAAGAATTACTCTTCACAAGATAAGGATTTTTACACTATTGTGCAATCCTTGAAGAAGTGGCCACACTATCTCATGCCCAAGGAATTTATTTTCCTTATTGATAATCATGCTCTGCAGTTTATAAGCAACTAGTTAAAGTTGAACTAGAGACATGCCAAATGGGTGGAATTTTTGCAAAATTTCACTTTTGTAATAAAACTTACTAGTGGGTAATCAAATAACGTAGAAAATTATTTAATTAGGATCAATTTAATTCTACAATGATTTCAGTTCTTTGTTTCAGGATTCGATGAACTCAAATAAATGTAAAAAAATATTGTGGATTAGACAGAAGCCTATGGAGCATGTGAAAACCGAGTGAGGATGAATTCAACACCATGGTCAAGTTACATGATCCAAGAAGGTTGGATGTTCAAGGATGGTAAGATTTTCATTCCAATATGTTCCATGAGGAATAACTTAATAAAAAATAAGCATAGTGGAGGATTGGCAAGACACTTTGGAGCTGATAAAACTTTTGCAATATTAAGTTATTTTTATTATTGGTGAGGAATGAAAAATAATGTGAAAAGAATTATTGAAATATATAGAGTATGTCAGTAGGAAAAGGGGAGGATTCAAAATGTATGATTGTACCAACCACTGCAAATTTCTAGCAAGTCTTGGGATTTTGTCAACATTGAATTTGTTTTTTAACTTAGACACATAGAGGTAATGAGTCTATTTTTGTTGTTGTGCATAGGTTTTCCAAAATGACAAATTTTATTGCTTGTATAAGAACTATTGTTGCAACTAGTGTGGAAATTTTATTCTTTAAAGAAATTGTAAGATTGTATGGAACCCCCAAAAGTATTGTATCAAACAAGGATATGAGATTCAATAGCCACTTTTCGAGAATTTTATGGAGAAAACTAGGAACTAGTTTAAATTTTAGTGAATATTATCGCCCCCAAAAAAATGGACAGATAGAGGTGGTGAATAGAAGTATTTGGAACATTTTGGGAATTTTAGTGAATGAACATCATAAGAAGTTGGATCGAATACTTGATCAAGATGATTTTTCCTACAATGAATCACCTAATTGAAGTACATGGATGATACCATTATAAATATTGTATGGAATGCACCCCAAGGAGTTGTATGAACTAAGGAAATTGGGAAAGCAAGAGATCAAAAGTGTAGCAGGTGAATATTTTGTAGTAAGTATGCAAGAGTTACAAGAAAGAGTCAAGAAACAATTGCATTAAAACAACAAGAAGTATAAACGGAGAGCATAAATGAAAAGAATTCAACTAGATTTTGATGTTGGTTACTTAGAAATGGCAAATTTGAGGAAGGAAAGGTTTCCTATTGGAAAAAACTAAAGGTTTCTTGTTGGAACATAAAACAAACTTAAGCTCAACAAATTTGGTCCATGTAAAATTTTGAGGAAATTTTCTTTCAATGCCTATAAGTTAAAACTTCCCCAAGACATTGGAATATCACCAATTTTCAATGAAGTAGACCTATAAAACTTCAAGGAACTAGATAATATTTCTACAGATGCACATGTTCGTGATGAAGTTTAGACCAACAAGTAGAAGAAGAAACTTACCAAAGAAACTCAGAAGGGAATTGAAACAATATTGGGTCAGAAAATAATCAATAAAATTAGAGGTAAGGAGTATCTTCAGTATCTATTCAAATGGAACTAGTAACTAGTCAAAGATAATACATGGATGAGCAAAGAATATATCATTAAATATGGCACAAATGTTGAGGAGCTAATGAAAAAATATTTTCTTCCCTAGAAGTCTAATGCAGGAGCATCCACAAGTCAAACTCACCTGTGACCTCTTTATGTCAAAACCCATTTACTAAGGGAGTTGGTTCCCTAGTTTATTGTTAAGGGAAGTTAGTTTCCCTAAGCTATTTGAATTGTAATAATTAAATTACATACAACCTAGAAGGAATCAAAATTGTTATGTATTTAGTTGAATGTCATGTAGTTTATATGTAAAAGGGATGATTCAGTTATATTGGTATTTTGTTAGATAATGTAGGAGTTATATTTAGGTTGTTGGATTTGACAAAGAACTCTGTTAATACAATTCTCTTATATAATAATCAATTTTTAGAGATAGGAAGTGATATTTGGAGAGATCTATTTAAAGGGAATGTGCATGATTGTAAAATGATTATCTTCACTTTCATTAAAAATTTAGTATTCAGTATCAGGTTCCACATGTGTGTGTTATTACTTGTAGATGTATGAGATTTACTTTTTTTTTTGTTTTTTACCATCTCTATTACCACCACCCAATGAGGAAGCAATATGAGTTGTGAGAACATCATGACGGGTGACATGCGGTCCCATTAATTATCAGGTCAATAGATGAAAACTAATTCCATCAACTTTTATAATCTATAGCCAAGAACCCACCATTGAATTCTCTACTACTTGACTCATTACTTCTAAGTCCACTGAAGTTCTTATTATCAACATCTTGTTAGTGCTAGTTTTCCAATTAATCACATTGGAAATTAGACATTTTTTCCATCAAGTGTAGTTTCATCTTTGGGATAAGGATATTGTTGTATTTTCAATAGTTTTTTGTCAAGTGATCACTTGATGGTATGATAAATGATAAACCTTAGTGCCTTTTTGACTTTGGTTCTTAGTTATACAACCAATTCTTGTGCATATTTTGCTTGATTCCCATCACAAATAAATTTTATTTTAGATTTTCATTAAGTAAGACCATAGAGGCATCAATTTATGGAAAATTAGTTGACATAAAATTATTTTTCTTAAGTCGGACATTGAAATATTTTTTTATGGGTGACATTGAAATAATATTTTTGTCATTATTATTTTTTTAAATGCTACCTGTCTCCTTGATGGGGACACCATGTCAAGAATAATGAGTGGTGGAAGAGAAGATATACCATCCATATATCCGCCCATGATTAATATTTATTCCTTGGGTACATCACTCATCAACATGCATGGTAGTGTACCATAACTTTGAACATGTTAAAATTCACACCAGAATTGGTGTAATGATGATTTTAGTGATGCTTTGGTGCTTGTATTTTTCGGCAGCTCCACTACTTTTCCTATTGTTATTTGAACTTCTAGTTATGTAGTTTCTTTGAATTTCCCCTCTCCTCATGTTATTTTCTAGCAATATATTCCATCCCCTTCTCCATCCCTCCTTAGAACTTCTTACTTTCTCCTCCCTTTCTCCACTCATTTTGGACTCCTTATGGACTTAGAAGGTTTTAACGTCTTTTCCTGGTTGCACTTAGTTGAACCTAATGATTTAAGGATGCCCTCTTGTTTGCATATCCTCCTCCCATATGTAGCCACAAATAGGTAGTGTTAATTCTATTGTAAAAGAGGTAAAGGCTAGGTAAATGTTGGCGATTCACATTCCATTTTTTGCGAAGAAGCATCAACTTTATTGTTTCATGGACATAAACTCATTCAAAGCTTAATGCCCTCAAGGAGGAAGCTTAGTTTGAGCCTCATGGATTCTTGAATGAAGAATTTTTCAGTACCTTGGACACCTAGGTCCTTGTAAATGGGATCACGAAAGGTTCACAAAACCTCTATATGTATATAATACATTTTTACTAGCAGCATAAGACTATTATCAAGAAGGTGTTGGTGGATTGTAGGGAAATTTGGGATCAATTATTGTTAAATTGTATGATTTAAAGCTTATTCTCATAGAAATTGAAAGCTACCTGGTGTGTCTGGAACTTAGATTTCCTCCAAGGTTTGTTGGAGCTCCTTATTGCAAGGACACGACCTACCCTATAGAATTAAATATCCATTTTCTTCTCAATGATACTATTTAATTTATTTTCTATTCTATTACTGATATTTAGGACTGTGTCTGTTATTTTCATTATGCTCTCAAATGGATTTCCCTCTTTATGGATGGCTCTAATACTTGGTGGTTATTTCTTTTACACTCATCTTTTTTTGGTTCATGACTAAAAACATTTCTTCTATCCCTGATCTATCTTCCCCATTGGTAAGCTGAAGACATTAAGATAATCTTGGACTTCGTAATTTTGATGAAAAAACATGAAACTTTAACTTACAAAAAAAATGCTACGTGTCAATTCCATGTTGAGCATGGAAGGAATAGCACATCTCTCTTAGACTAGGTTGTAGGAAGTGTATTTTGGCATGATATTATTTTTTTCTTCTAAGAGGTAGCTTTTATAGACCACTATGAGAGAAATGGGCAATTCCTTCTATGGCAAACATGGAGTTGACACATTTCATTAAAAAAGCATGTTAAAAACCAACAAAATATTTGAATGTCTACTATAATTAAAATTTGACCACATTAAATAAATAAAACTAGTCTACATCCATCTCAAAGTTAGATTTATCAAGCACTCATAGGGAAGAAAGTTTTTAATGTCTAAATTTATTTACGATTTAATTGCATTTCATATATTAATTTCTTTATATTAAATGCTTCAAAGAATTTCATTTTAAGAAATTTGATCTGTCTTTCCATGTTCGATAGATGGAGGTTTATCTATTCTTTTAATAGAAGAATTAATTTATCATTATAGTGACAACTCCCTCATAATCTCCTCTTGATAACCTGTTATGAAACCAGCTCAAAAAAAGATAGAAAAGATAGATCAACGCCTCATAATTCAACCTCTTTGAGGGGCAACCTCCTTTACATTACATAAATGAGCAATTCTTGGATGATTCAAATGACAAAACCTCCTTTCTATATATAGGAGTCTAAGGAGTCACAATATAACCCAGCCGACCTAACAATAATAATATAAAGGCACAAAAATAACAATTGAGGGATTCTATGGGGCACAATAATAACAATATGGGGACAATCGGGGCACAACAATATTAATAAGAGATACAACTACAATAGTAATGCGGTAATCACTAGTATTATAGGGACCTGACATGCCCCTCTCCTTCAAAAAAGTGTTGTCCTCAACGCTTGAGTAGTTATGTATCCTTCTGTATAAAATTCTCATCCTCCCATGTGGAATCTTCAGCGGATAAGTTCTTCCACTTGATGAGATACTCCGAAATTGATCGATTTCGTAGCTGTCGAGTTCTTGTTTTTGTGACTACTTCCGGTTCCAATATAATTTTTCCTTCCTCGTCAAGTTCTGGAAATATTGTTTGAACTGGGAGATTGTCGCCTATAACCTTCTTTAAACATGAAATATGGAAAACTGGGTGAACTTGAGAAGCTACAGGAAGCTCCAATTTGTATGCCATAGTACCAATCTTTTGCAACACCTTGTATGGACCATAATACTTTGTTGATAATTTATTATCCTTCTTAACTTGTTTTAGGGACATTTGTTTATATGGCTGTAGCTGTAGGAATACCCAATCACCTACATCAAAACTTCTTTCACTGCGATGTTGATATGCCTGTTGTTTCATTCTATTCTGCACCAACATGAAGTTATCCTTTAAGAGTTGGAGGACTTGTTGTTGATGCTCAATGTGATGTTCCACTAATTGAACCTTATAATTTTCTTTTAAATATGATGTGATGGATGGTGGCTGATATCCATAAAGTGACATAAATGGGGTCATTTTTGTTGTTGTATGGAAGGACGTGTTATACCACCATTCATCCAGAGGCAACCATTTGACCCATTACTATGTTTATCAGATACAAAGCAACGAAGATATCCTTCCAAACATTTGTTTACTATCTCAGTTTTCCCATCAGATTGAGGATGATAACATGAGCTATGAGCTACGTGAGTACCGAGACAAGAAAATAATTATGTCCAAAAATTCCAGTGAAAATGGGATCTCTGTCACTTACAATAATCTTTGGGTTTCCATGTAGCTCTTGAATTGTTTCCATAAATGCAGTAGAAATTGTATTGGCTTTAAATGGATGTGATAATGCACAAAAATGTGCATACTTGGTAAGTCTGTCAACTACCACCATGATGACACTCTTTCCCTCGGACTTGGGTAAACCTGTGATAAAATCCATTGAAACCTCCTCCCAACGTTGGCTTGGAATGGATAAATGTTGTAATAGACCCGAGGTCTTAATTGTTCCAACTTTATTTTGTTGGCAAACCAAACATTCTACCACAAAATTTTGAATATCCGATTTAAGGCCATCCCGAAAAAATTCCTTCTTAACCCTGTGGTAAGTTTTTAAAAATCCTGAGTGCCCTCCTAAGGAAGAAGTATGCAATTCCATAAGAATATTTTGCTTGAGTTGGGAATTCTTACAGAGGTATAAGTGATCTTTGTACCATAACGAATCATTTTGCTAGCTAAATGTATCAGATGTACTGAAATCTTGTCATAACTTTCAAATAAGTGCCCACACTTCTTCATCATTCTTCCATTCCTCCCTTGCTTCATTTATCCAATCTGGTTGGATAATAGAAATGGCATACAACAATGCTTCCACATCCTCATCCTTTCTTGAGAGTGCATCTGCCACCACATTTTGCTTCCATTTTTTATAGATGATTTCAAAGTCATAACCCAACATCTTTGTGACCCACTTTTGTTTCTCTTCAAAGGATAATCTTTGTTCTATAAAGTATTTAAGGCTATCATGATCTGTTTTTATCTTGAAGTGTCTTCCCATTAGGTAGGGTCACCATTTCTTAAGTGCATGTAGTATTGCCAACATTTCCTTCTCATAAATAGCTTTGTGTAAAAACTTTCCCTTGATTGGATGACTTTCAAAAGCAATGGGTCTTTCATCTTTTATTAAAACACCACCAATTGCATTTCCTGAAGCATCGCATTCCACAATAAATATTTTTGTGAAGTCCAGTGTAGCTAAGACCGGTGCTTGGCACATTGCCTCTTTAAGATGTTTGAAGGCCTTTGTTGCTTCTGGAGTCCATGAAAATGCATCTTTCTTTAATAATGTTGTTAGAGGTGCTGCTATTCTCCCATAATTCTTAACAAACTTGCGATAATACCCTGTCAACTCGAGAAATCCTCATAGATGCTTTATGGATGTGGGGATTTTCCATTCCTTAATGGCTATAATTTTGCTAGGGTCTACCTTAACTCCTTCATGAGATACAATATGACCCAGATATTCCATCTCTTGTACTCCAAAGAAACATTTGGATCTTTTTTCATATAATTGTTTCTCCTCCAATAGTTGTAGCACCCTGTCAACATGTTCAACATGATCCTTCCAAGACTTGCTGTAGATTAGTATATCATCAAAAAATACTAACACAAATTTTTTAAGGTAGGGTTTGAAAATGGAATTCATCAAACCTTGAAATTTAGAAGGTACATTGGTAAGGCCAAAAGGCATGACCAAAAATTCATAATGACCCTCATGAGTTCTAAATGTTGTTTTCGGAATGTCTTCAGTCTTCATTCTGATTTGATGATATCCTGAACGAAGATCCATCTTGGTGAAGTAAATTGATCCATGCAATTCATCCAGTAATTCATCAATGATAGGAATGTGAAACTTATCTTTAATAGTGAGCTTGTTGAGCTCCCTATAATATGGACTCATGCACCATGATCCATCCTTCTTGTGCACCAATACTACTAGACCAGAGAAAGAACTTTGACTAGGTTGAATTATACCAGCCTCTAGCATTTCTGCAACCATACATTCAATTTCACTCTTTTGGGCATAGGGATATCTGTACGGCCTAATGTTTGGAGGAACACTCCCTGGAATCAGATGAATAGCATGATCATGATCACGAATAGGTGGAAAACCTTTGGGAGTCTCAAATACCTTGGAATGATTGTCTAAGACTTTTTGGAGATCTAGAGAAATAGATGAATTTTATGTGGAAACATCTAGCGAACATAATTGTGAAATTACACCTCTTTGTTCCTTTTTTAGAAGCTTTGTCATACCGTTAGAGGTTATTATCCTTCCCGGTTTCCCTACAATACCCCTTAATTCAACTTCTTTTCCTTCCATAGAAAATTTCATGAAAATTTCTTGAAAATTAAAAGCTATTGTAGCCATTGGACTCCTAGTACAACATCAACACCTCCCATTGGAATGGAAAGCATTGGGCTAGTCAATACATATTCTCCCATGGATAGCTTGATATTATGGCACTTTCCAGAGCAATTTATTATTCCTCCATTTGCAACCATCACTTGACACTCTGGTGTTGGATATAGGAAGCAATTCAATTCTTTTGCTACCTTACAATGAATAAAATTGTGTGTACTTCCTAAATCAATCGACACTATTACCTTTTTCTTCTTGATTTTTCCTTTTATCTTGATGGTTTGAGGAGAGGTAATTCCAGCCAATGCATTACAAGATATGGTCGGATTCATTTCTTCTTTATCTAGGCTTTGTTCTTGGAGTATATCCTCTTCTTTTGACCTTTCTTGCTCCTTTTCTTCTTCCTCTTCACAATCTATGTAGAGTAATTTCTTCTCATCACACTTATGACCTTTAGTGTATTTTCTATCACAACTGTAACAAAGCCCTTTTTCTCTTTTTTCTTCCAATTGTTGTGGTGTCAACCTTATAGGTTGTGGAAGACTAGGGGCAACAACACTTCCATCTTTATAGTTGTGAGTGGTATGCTTCCTGGTTGCTCTAATTTTGCTTTCCATTTTTCTTTCTAACCTAAATGCCTTCTCTAATGAATCAGGTTCCCAAAGGCGAACATCATATTGGATATTATTCAATTTTTGGAACTCCTCAATGTGCTCCATTATTCAACCCTTTCGTTTGAGACTTATCAATTGGCTAAAAAAGTGTTGCTTTTTGTATCCTCATAATGTGCTGTCAATTCTTCTGTAAAAATTTCCCAAGTGATAATTTTTTTACAAGATCACAACCATTGATACCATACAAACTGATTTGGTTCCAAATATAAAGTTTCAATACGTACCTTTTCTGTGTTTTTCACATTATTGAGATTGGAAAATTGCTCCATCTGTAATATCCATGTTGTGGGATCCTTGCCATCAAACTTCCTCATATCGATTCTTGGAATAGAGTGGGTCTTCAATCCAACATTAGTTTCTATGAAATCATGATTAACATTTCTTTTTTTCGCATCATAGGTTTCCTTTACAACCCTTTCACCATTAGTAAGTATTTCTTGTAGAAAATTTGTCAAATCTGTCTTCAAATCTGCCATGCCTGTCTTCAAATTTGTGTTGAAATTTATCTTCAAATTGTCCATCCTAGCTTCCATGCCATTCATCTTAGCTTCCATGCCATTTATCTTAGCTTCTGTTAGCTTTTGTGAGAGTGACATTTGTTGCACTTGGTCTTGTAATTTTGATATATCATGTAGCATTTCTTCCTCTTCTTCATGAGTCATGCTAGAGCTTTCAGGTTGCTTACTAGGTGTTTGCATTTTATTTCCTCAGGGCATCAATTACTGATAATAACGCTCTACTATGCCCTTTGAATTCCTTCAAAATAATTTTTCAAACGAAGCTTAAGCAAGAATTTAAAAAAATCTGCACACCTTTTTTCACTTTGTAGGAGCTCGATATTGCCTCTGATGTATCTCTATAGTTTTGGATTATCCAGTTTTGAAATTGTGATTTGCAGTAGCCCTCTGTGTCCTCTTTCCAATGCCACCAGTGAGACCCAAATTGGATTCTCCAAGGAAGAGTTATGCCAAATCTCCCACATTGACATGATTATAGACTAGTTCAGTAGAGCGAACTTGTACGACATGCCACGTGTCCCTGTTTCGACCTTTGGCTCTGAAAAAAATATACGAGAAACTATAGTCCGTCCTCTTCGTGTACCTTCTTACGAAATTTCAATCCGATACTCATAGAGAAAGTTATGACGATTTTCCCCAGGTCACCTGTTTGGAATGTAATTTAGGAGTCCGCAAAAAGACCAACTTCCTCACCTCATATCTCTGCAAATATAGTGTGAAAAGCTCTAAAATTCGGACTTGAGGTTCACTGTGATCTCATCTCAAATGGGTTTTTTTTCGCTTCTGAAACATCGTAGAAAAAATTTATAGTGAAAATACCACGATGACCTATTTGGAGTAGCAAAACCCTAGAATCCAAAGCTCTACCAAATGTTATGAAACCAGCTCACAAAAAGATAGAAAAGATAGATCAACGCCTTAGAATTCAGCCTCTTCGAGGGGGCAACCCCCTTTACACTACATAAATGAACTATTCTTGGATGATTCAAATGACAAAACCTCCTTTCTATATATAGGAGTTTAAGGAGTCACAATATAACCCAGCCGACCTAACAATAATAATATAAAGGCACAAAAATAACAACAGAGGGATTCTATGCGGCACAGTAATAACAATATGGGGAAAATAGAGGCACAACAATATTAATAAGAGATACAACTACGATAGTAATGGGGTAATCACTAGTATTATAGGGACCTAACATAACCTCTACTCTCGATGCAATCATCACGTGAAAAGGTGTTTTCTACAACCTAGTATGTGAAAGACAGGTAATTATTACCATGCTTAAGATGGAGTTACATCTGGCATTTAAAAAAATATTTCAATATTAGTTATAAATCAAATAATTTTATATCTATTTTATCTAGAGATAAATATATCAATTTCTTATTAGCATTACATGGTATTTAAAGAAATATTAATGAATTTTATTTCTTTAAATGTGAACCATATATTTCAAACATGAAATAAATTCTAGTGGAAATATGAAAAGAGGAAAGGGATCTAGTCATATCGTATAAAACAAGACGTGCTTTATCTATGGTTATAGTTTCCCTAGCCATGCTCAACCATACTTGAACAACTAGAAGTCAATTTTGCTTATTTAGACCATAACATAGATTTGGTTTACTATTTGGAAGTTATATCTAGAGGTTGAGAAGGTTCTAGTATAGTTTTTTTCAATTTAATTCTATAAATAATGGAAGCATCCTATCATTTTAAGGAAGAAGCATTTTCTTCGTTTCTTAGAAATGCCATCCTAGAAGTGAGAATTTCCAAATGAATTATGCATTCATTAAAAGAGAGAAAGGTATTCTTAAGCTGAAAAATTTAGACTCAAAATCTAAAAAAAAATATTATGTTCCACGAATGGGCCTTAATGTAAAAAATTATTGGCCCTTTTCCTAGTCCTCAAACTATGTCATAGAATTCATGAAAACAATTAAAGAAAATTGTAGAAACTAAAATTTATGTAAAGTAAATAGTTCGTAGCTTGTATAATGGATAGTAGTCCATGAATGTAAAAATGTTAAGGTAGATATATCTATGTATTTCATAATCTTGATTTTGGATGTAATCCTAATTGTAATATTATTCTTAAGAAATACATTACCATATTTTATCCCAGTGATTGTTAATTTGCATGGAGAGGAAGAAAAGTGACTCATGAAGTGAGATTTGCATCTTGTAGAGTAGAATATTAGTACCACATGTAGATAAGGTGTTTGAACTACTTAGGGTTGAATTGAAATTTGTGCAATTTTGTTGAATCATTCTATTGAACATGCATCTAGAAGATCAAAAGTCATGTGGCATCCGCACAAATATTAGGTTTGAATGGTTTTTTCCACTATGCAGACTCAAGTCCATGCAAAAGGGGGAGGTAATTTAGAGGTAAGACCTACCATGGAGCTCTTTATATTTATTTTGGCTACATGTGTTGATTTGGTCAGAAAATTTTATGTTGCTAGAGAAATTAAGTCTTTACTGAATCAATTATCAGTTTTAAAGCTACTTTTGTTTGATTCCATGAAAAAAGTTTCTGGACAACACATGCCCTATTCTACTATTGAAGTCTAGGTTTGTTGAAGTTATCGCCATATTTTTTAATTAATGAAGCCCATTTCCTGATAAAGTCAATATTTTTTTCAACTTTTGTTGGAATCTATTTAATACTGTGAAGGTATTTGTTGTCCCTAATTCAAGGGGCCATCAAATAATCAAGAAGAATGGTTTATTTTTTCCACTTTGTAGTTTAATGTTACCTAGAGATTAAGGGAGAATAAATAGTTAAGATGACTAACACTAGGTTTGAGATAGAGAAGTGTAATAGTAAAAATAACTTTGAATTACTCGAGATCAAGATGCAAGATTTTTTAGTGCAATAAGGATCCCTTAACAAACCTATGTGATGATGAGAAATGGAAATATATAGATGCGAGAGATCTCAATACCAATTTGTTATCTCTAGTATATGGTGTCCTATTTAATATTATTAGGTAAATGACACCAACATGCTTCTATATCATAATGGAGATCCTTTATATGACAAAATTCTTGATAAATTGAATACTTGAAGAGGAAACTATACAATATATGTATGAAAGAAGGTACCATAATTTTTAATGATTTAAATTTGTTTAACAAATAGTATATGCTATTAATTATTATGGATGTAAAATAAATAATGAAGATAAGGTAGTTACATTTTTTTATTCATTGTTGAACCTTTGGGAGTTTTGGATTTTGAAGATTACAAATGGACATATCAAGAGAGAGCTCTAAAAGTACTGAAGGGTACTTTGGTGGTTATGAATGCTGTGAGGAATATAAACCTTTACAAGATGGAAGGGAGTATTGTAATCAATGAAGAAACAATGATATCTAATGAAGTGAATGAATCTATTCATTTATGGCATAAACAACTAGGTTATATGAGTGGGATAGAGGTACATGTACCGATAAATCACAATTTACTTCCAAATTTAAAATGTTTGAGTGTGTGTATTTGCAAATATTGTATCTTTGGAAAACATTGTAAACAAAAATTTAAAATAGGAAGTCATAATAGTAAATATGTTCTATATTATATTCGTTCATATTTTCAAGGGTTATCATCTACAAGTTAGTTTGGAGGATCATCATATTTTGTAATATTTATACATGATATCTATAGAAAGGTATGGTTCTGGACATTATAAATAAAAGATGGCATGTCTAATATATTTAAAAATTTTGGAGTTATTGTAGAAAATAGAAGAACAAGTACAATCGAATGTTTAAAAATGGCTAATGGAGGCAAGTAGGTGGGGGTAAGATCAAATATTGAGTAAAACTTATATATTTATAATTTGAAAAATGTTGCAAACAACCTAAGATCGAAAATCATAAAACCACTATATACACTACACAACAAAATGGTGTTTCCAATCACATCAACAAGAGTCTTCTATAAAGAGCAAGAGATAAAAATCCAAGGAAGAATACAAAAAGAAATAAATTTTGTTGAATAAATTCCATGTATGGTAGATGAAGTCTTATCTATATGTAACTTTCACAACACTATGAAGAATGGTCATTAGATTATGGTGCTTCACATCATATTTTTCGACATATAACTTGGTTTTGTTTTCATCAAGTTGTTGAAGGTGGTATATTTCTTATGGTAAGTAATGTTTCTTGTAGGACTATTGAGGTTGGAAGTATCTAAGATTAAAATGTTTGATGGTAGTAGTAGTACATTGACATAGGTTAAACATGTGTGTGAAATAAAGAATAATTTAATTTCTTTTGATTTTTTGGATTTTGTAGGTTACAAATAGTGATGTCAAGGAGAAACTCTAAATGTGTCCTATGAAACTTTGGTTGTTATGAAGGACACAAAGACTAGGATTCTTGACAAGTTGGAAGGGAGTACTCAAATCAATGAAGAAGTGCTGGTATTTGAGTAGGAAAATTTTGGGGGCTAAATTTTACAATTGGGCTAATGTGTTACGTGCTTTTTACAAAAACAAAATCACCAATTTACAATTTTGTTAAAAATGATTCACCCAATTTTCTATACAATAAATTATTTTACCTCAAAAGCTATTAAAATGTTATAGAGACTAATATAAAATCATTATAAATATAATATTTATTCTAAAATATCATGAGGAATTTTATATTTTACATATTAGGGACTAGTATGATTTAACAAAGTTTCTAAGTAAGATAAATTTCCATCCTTAAAATTTTCCATATATTTGAGGATGAAAATGAATCTACCCATGTATGGCGTCAATGGATGGTTCATATTAGCAGAAAAGTGCTAAATGTATTGGTAAATAAAAAGAATACTTCTAAATTTAAAATATTATAATTTTTCCATGGGACATAGAATAGATGGTGATGGGGTGCACGATTAAGGCACCCCGTGATGTGAAGGTCACCGGTTCGACACTCCGTGGGAAAAAATCTAGTCATGTTAAGGGTTGGTGTGGCCTGAGGGACTTCAATGGGGAATTAATACCATACTAGGTGCATTCATATTGGGGAATATATATTGAGGAAAAAAATGACATAAAATATTAAGCATATAATATTGGGTAAAGGGTTTTTATATTAGTAAGTATAAAAAATGGAACTCAAAGTTAACGAAAAAATATAAATGGATATAAAAAAGGTTAATAAACAAAAGGATACCTACAATATCTGGTGAAACTATGGGTTTTGTAAATTTGGAAGATGTATTGGGTTCGCATTAGTAGGGGGATAAATATTGTGACTTTAGAGGTATTTTCCAATATTTAGTTAAATTAAGGGTGTTTAGCATTCCACAAAATCACGTGATATGTCAAAGGTCCATTGAGTGAAGTCCTCATTGGTGTGGCCCAGGCTGAGTGTGATCCCTCAGTAATTTTGATGGCTTAGATGCGACTCGGTCATAGTTTCTCAAGCTAAAGGTTAAGAGTGCAATCATCTTAGGGCTCACACAACTTAGAAAATAAAATAAATATTTGAATTTGAATTATGAAAATATTAAATTTCTGGAAATTAGTGTAGACAATAGTTCAAAATGGGAAATCATACCAGTAAAATCAGTCTAGATATTTGAATTCAAATGTTTCCTACCAATCCCCTACAATTTATTTTGGAGGATCTCTCTCTCTCTCTATATATATATGTATATATAACCAAGGATCGAAAGGCATAAAACCACTATATATACTCACCAACAAAATGACATGGAAAAACCCATAAACATTACTCTTCTAGAAAGATAAAGATATATGGATCCAACGAAATCTCTAAAAGGGAATAAAATTCGGTTGAATCAAGTTCTCAGTATGACTAATGAAATATGATCTATGTGTGTTGTCACACATGATACTATAATGAATGGTTGTTAGATATGGTGCTTCATACAATATGTGTCCATATATAAGTTGGTTTCTTCTTATCAAGTTGTTCATGGTGTTATTATTATTATGGGAAACATTGTTTTTTGTAAGACAATTGGGGTTGGAAGAAGTATGATTAAAACATTTGATGGAATTATAAGGACATTGATAGAGGTTAGACATGTATTTGAACTAAACAAAATTTTAATTTCTTTGTCGGTTTTGGATAACAAATGTTATAAATGGATAGGTCAAGGTTGAGTTGCTAAGGTATCCAGTGGCACTTCAATGGTTATGAAGGCTATAATGATTAGAAACTTTTACAAGTTGTAAGGGAGTACTCAAAAGAATGTAGTAGTTGTGGTATATGCAGAGGAAAATGAATCTACGTGTTTATGGAATTAGTGAATGGGTCATATGAGTGAGAAAGGGCTACTAGTAATGATAAATTGTAAATTATTTTGAAAATTGAAATCTTAGAATTTCAATTTCTGCAAAGAATGTATTTTTGAAAAGTAGTGTAGGAAAATAGAAATGTAGAAAGTCATACTAGTGAAGGTACTCTATATTATCCATTGGTATGTCTCAAATACATGATACCCATAATTATACTCTTCTTCTTAATTAATAAAATATCGTGCATTTCCTTGTGATGTTTTCTTAACACATTGCCCAGGTTTTTCCATATAAACTTTGTGTGCTCTATGTGCTTCAACGGTATCTTAATTCATTTTTTCTCTACATTTATTATCATCTCATGCTTTAAGGTACCAAAACTATCCTGGCATGGCTCATAGGGAATTCGGAGCTTTGTGTTGACATGATTTACTATGGAAATGGTTTTTTCCTATTCAATCTTGAGAGTGAAGTTAAAGATAGGATATTAATTTTTGAACAATATTTCATGGGTTTGATGGGAATATTTCTCTCCCTTTGGACCATTAATTTTGATCAAAATATAGAAAATTTGTCAACCCCTATCTAGTTCAAGCTTCTATGCTTTCCCACGATTCACTGGAGTAAAGACATCCACAAAGCTAGTGCATACAAGCTCAGTCATTTAATCTATTAAGTCAAAATAAAAATGAGAATGTATACTTGTGCTCGAATTTATGTGGATATGGATTTTAAAAAGGGACATTCATAAGCGATTCAACTTAATATGCGAATGTGGAGTCATGCTCAAGCCTTTGATTATGGACATATTCAATTCATATATAATTTTTGCCATCAATATGAAAATTTAAAAAATAGTCGTCAAAAAAAATAACAATATCAACCACCTCTAAAGAAAAATTACCCATCCAAAAACAACAATGATCAAGATGTTCTTAAAATAGTGAATACAAGGAACGAGAAGCAATAAACCAAGGGAACTAAGTCTACAAAGTCAAGATTGAAACACAAGAATAGTTTTGAAACCATTGTAGATCTAGAAGAAGAGGATTGGGAAAGCGAAAAGGCAATCAATGACTTGGAAGCTACTCTCAAGGTTTTTCCATAGCAAAAGACAAATAGAAAAGTTAGGTCATTTCTCCAAATGACATCGATGGGATTTCAATGGGGATATTGACATCTCCAAAGACAAACAACTCAGAAATACAGTTAAAATTATGCAAAGAGCAAAGACAAAAAGACAAGTGAGGTTATTGCTCCAACTAACATGGATGGGATTTCAATAGGGATATTGGCATCTCTAAAAACAAACAACTTAGAAATACAATTAAAATAATCCAAAGAGAAAAGTAAATATGGGTGGAAATTAAAGACAATGTTCTTGCTATTTTTTACTCTCTTAATTTATTAATGTTTTAAAGAAAGATTTGCAAACTTCCCCTCTATTAAAAAGAGTCAAAAAAGATAAAATAGAAAATGTATAGAGAAAGAACTACAATAACAAATTTCATGGGGATATCAAGAAACCATAGATTCTCTCATGTATAAATGATGTTTTACTTTTGTGTTAAATTTTGTAGTCAATTTGTTATATTTTATTCTTGTAATAAGGGAAATGGCATAAAAGTCAACTAGGGCATCCTTCTCACTTCCATGTTTTGTGAAGAAAGTTTGGGGACATGTATATCAATTGAAGTAGTTTTCCTTTTTGCATTTCTAATGTATTGGTTTTCTAAGCAATGCAGGTGCAATAATTTGATAATATAAACATAACCATTTTTGTTAAAAAATATAAAAGAAAAAGAAAAATTTAGACTCAAAGTGTCCCATGAAGGTTGGTCCCTTGTCCAACAAACAAGGGTGTCTTATATATCAATTTAGTGCCTTTTCTTGGCCTTCAAAACACACACACACCCTTGTAAATCCAAATATCATGCACTAAGAAGGTTCGTAGTTCATAGTGCTTTCTTCTTCATGATATGAGGGAGATCCATAATTTTATCAATGTTTAACTTTGAATTTCAAAACCTATTTGTAGCAATTTCTATGTAGACCGTGACTAAACTATTTGAATATCTATGCCAAGTAAAATATATGAAGAGAGTGCAATTCTTTTCATGCTCAACACTTTTTAAAATAATAGAAATGTGTAATTCCTTTCATCCTCAACATGGACTCCACAACTAGCATATATATCTATAAACATGAGCATATATATCTATATACATGCTATATGTATATACATGATAAATAAGAAGTCAAGATGATTCTACTTGTTTTATTTTCTATATATTTTATTCAAAGTGAGTATGGAAATATTTTTTTGTTATTAATATTTTTTTAAATACCACTTGGTCCTTATTAAAGATGGAAACAAATCCACACCTCCCTCATAATGGACAAAACACCCATTTTATCCTCTCTTTTTTTGTTTATTTTTAATTATCTTTTTTTATTACTCATAACAATTGATTTATCGTTGACTTTATATTAGTTATGATTTGACTATAAATATTTACTTATTTTCTTATTTAAAATATTATGCAAATAATTTTTTAAAAAAATTTGTGGTATTAATTTTTGTATCATTTTATTGGTGAAAAAAATTGAAATATTATAGAACAACTAAATTGAAAATAAATAAAATAAAAGGAAAATGAAAAATAATGAAAGTAAAAATCAAAAAGCAATAAAGTAAAATACAAAAATTAAGGAAAAATAACTTGGGTGAAAAAAAAAGGGTTAAAAATGACTTTAATTATTTTTTTTCCTATTTTAATCTGCTAATATTATGAGGACTTTTTAGTAGCATTACCATTCATTATATATATATATATATATATATATATTATTGACATAATATATAATATATACTTATATTATCTTTAATTATTTGTACATATTAATAACTAATTTGTACAATATTTAAAACTAAGATATATGAATGGTATGGATATATTTTGTTAAAATAATGTCAATACTTTATTTACAATTAATAATTGTTATATGGATTTGTGGTTTAGATGATTTAAATCTCTTTTTGCTTTTAGGATAGATGGTTCAAGTTTTTTTTATAGATTCTAGAAAATGTTTTTTTATTCATTTTAATTACCTTCAATCAAAAAATAATAATTGCTTGATTCTAGAGAAAATAATGTTTTTTTACATTTTAATTACCTTCTATCAAAGAATAATAGTTGCTTGCGTATTTAATCATGTTAAGTTTAACCTTCATTATGATTTGATTACTTTTTAACTATATTAAATTTAACCAATCATTATGATTTTATAACTAAACTAACATACATATTATATATAAAATTAATATAAAATTAATTTTTAAATAAATATCAAATATTTTATTTATTATAATATTAAAATATTTTTTAAATTAAATAAAAAAATAATCGCACATAGTTTTCATATTATAGTGTAAAAAGAACTTTTCAAACTCATTAATACTATATACTGAAGTGCTTTATTAACCATTAATAGTGCATCCATAATTAATTAACCACAATTAATGCATCCATACCTAATTAACCACAATTAATGCATCCATACTCAATTAACCACCAGTTTACCGTTTTAAATTAAAAGCTGTAAATGCTTCGTTCATAATATTCAAGATTCCATCCATACATCATTAACTTTGTATGGAATTATACCCATAGATACAAATCAATAACTTTCCGGGAAAAAATAATGCACCAGAAAGATCCTACGTGCTGCACGAAATTTAAAATCATCATCTTGTCTGCAAGTACTCGAATTGAGGGTTGTTGAACAAACAAGAAATTGGCGACGTAACGATAGACAAAAGCTAAAGGTGGCTGGCATCACCATTTATTTATTTAAAGATATTAAAAGACGCCTAAAAGCATTCCCAGGAGTAAATACGTAACGCTCAAACGGGAAAACCCTGGGTACAACATTTTATGTAGCATGTTAACTTCATGTACTGATTAATATACTTGTACTACATTAACTAACTAAGCCGCCAGCCCAGATTCGATCATCAGCCGACCTCCTCAGTGAATTCTGCCATATGCAAACAACATAAAACCATTAGTCAAAATCAAGAACGATATTCCAATGCAATATTTGTCAAAACACAGCCACACAAAATGAAACTTGCACAGAGGTCATATCAGAATCAAAGAATAATGAAAGGGACAGATGATCGGCAGGCATACTTAGAACAGTCGACATTAGAACTGATAGGGACGTTAAGGTCAGTGACCTTGCAGAGCCCAGGGAGATTGGCAGCCTTCCCCAGTTTGACACCAAATGAGTTTGCTTGATTCTTCAGGCAGTTACAAACAGCCTGCCTATCAGGGGTAGCTTTAACTTGAGCGTCTAGCCCCTTAATGGCAGGACAACAGGCGGCAGCAGGGGTGGCCGCATTTCCAATTAGGTATCCTGCACATGGAGTGAGGGCACTCACTACCTGGTTGCACGATATGGCACCCTCAGTTGTGACAACACCCCACGCAGTCATCACTGCCACCACAAGCCCAACCAAGAACACCGATTTCAGCAACCCATTCCCAGCCATTTCTCGCACCTCTCTCACTCACTCACACGGACACACACAGAGATTATATGCCTCAGCTCAAACCTGATGTTCAAATGCTCAGACGCAGAACCAATTTATAAGGGTTTTCGTTAAACAGTAGAAGGTGGCCATATAGTCCAAGGCATGGCATCAAATGTCTCACCATACCCTGTGCACCGCCCACACGGTGGACTGGCCGTCAACGTTTTTCTGGAAAATCATGGCATGATTGATTGTTTAAATAATTTGTGTTGCCGTAGATTCGGTGAAACATCAGCAAACGGCAACTGATGTTTCACCGAATCTACGGCAACCCGAATGATCTTCCAGAAAAACGTTGACTGCCAGTCCACCGTGTGGGCGATGCACAGGGTATGGTGAGACATTTGATGCCATGCCTTGGACTATATGCCCCCCTTCTACTGTTTAACAAAAACCCTTATAAATTGTTTCTGCGTCTGAGCATTTGAACATCAGGTTTGAGCTGAGGCATATAGTCTGTGTGTGTGTCCGTGTGAGTGAGTGAGTGAGGTGCGAGAAATGGCTGGGAATGGGTTGCTGAAATCGGTGTTCTTGGTTGGGCTTGTGGTGGCAGTGATGACTGCGTGGGGTGTTGTCACAACTGAGGGTGCCATATAGTGCAACCAGGTAGTGAGTGCCCTCACTCCATGTGCAGGATACCTAATTGGAAATGCAGCCACCCCTGCTGCCGCCTGTTGTCCTGCCATTAAGGGGCTAGACGCTCAAGTTAAGGCTACCCCCGATAGGCAGGCTGTTTGTAACTGCCTGAAGAATCAAGCAAACGCATTTGGTGTCAAACTGGGGAAGGCTGCCAATCTCCCTGGGCTCTGCAAGGTCACTGACCTTAACGTCCCTATCAGTTCTAATGTCGACTGTTCTAAGTATGCCTGCCTAACATCTGTACCTTTCATTATTCTTTGATTCTGATATGACCTCTGTGCAAGTTTCATTTTGTGTGTCTGTGTTTTGACAAATATTGCACTGGAATATCGTTCTTGATTTTGACTAATGGTTTTATGTTGTTTGTATATGGCAGAATTCACTGACGATGTCTGCTGATGATCGAATCTGGGCTGGTGGCTTAGTTAGTTAATGTAGTACAAGTATATTAATCAGTACATGAACTTAACTTGCTACATAAAATGTTGTACCCAGGGTTTTCCCGTTTGAGTGTTACGTATTTACTCCTGGGAATGCCTTTAGGTGTTTCTCAATAATTTTAAATAAATAAATGGGGATGCCAGCCACCTTTAGCTTTTGTCTATCGTTACGTCCCCAATTTCTTGTTTGTTCAAGAACCCTCAATTCGAGTACTTGCAGACAAGATCATGATTTTCAATTTCGTGCAGCACCTGGTGCATTTTTTTTTTCCGGAAAGTTATTGATTTTTATCTATTGGTATAATTCTGTACAAAGTTAATGATGTATGGATGCAATATTATCAACGAAGAATTTACAGCTTTTATTTTAAAACAGGAACTACTAGTTAATTAGGTATGGATGCACTATTAATTGAAAACACTTCAATATATAGTATTAATGAGTTTGAAAAGTTCTTTTTACACTATAATATGAAAACGATGTGCGATTTTTTTTCTATTTAATATATAGTTAATCATTTTAGTATTTAAAAAATTTAAAAAATATTTTAATATTATAATAAATAAATATTTTGATGTTTATTTAAAAATATAATTTTATATATAACCTATTTTGTGTGGCAGTTTAGTTGGTTAAAAAGCTATAAAATTATAATAAATGATTAAATTTAATATGATTTAAAAAGTTATAAAATCATAATGAATGGTTAAATTCAATATGGTTAAAAAAGTGACAAAATCATAATGAATGGTTAAATTTAATATGATTAAGTACACAAGCAATTACTATTTTTTGATAAAAGGTAATTAAAATAGAAAAAACTGTGTTTGCTCTAGAATTTATAAAAGAAAATAGAACCATCTATCCTATAAGTAAAAAAAAGTTTAAATCATCTAAACAACAAATTCGTATAGCAATTATTAATTATAAGCAAAGTATTGACATTATTTTAACAAAAGATATTCATGCCATTTCATATATCTTAATTATTGATATTGTACACATAGTTAAAGATATTATAAATATACATTATATCAATCACATATATATATATATATATATATATATAATATGATAATGCTATTAATAAATTATCTTAGACTTTTTGCTTCTTGTGAATAGAAAATACACTAAATTTTTTTAAAGTAAGAAACACTTGACTTTGTGTCACCCCATGTTTCCTAAGAAACTTTACCTTCAACAATTTTTATTGGAGATTTTTTGAGTATGTAGATCGAAAGAGAAAAAACTTTAACCCAAAAATCATTGGATAGTTATTTAGCTTTGATCATGATCCTTTCAATGTTTACAATGGTTAGGTTTTTTCTTTTAGCCACTACATTGTGTTGTGAAGTACATTTGGTGATGAACTACCTTCTAATTCATTTCTATGTATATAAATTAATTTCAAACTCTTTTGGGTGATATTATCCTCCTCTAACCACTACATTTTGTTCTGAAATACATTTGGTGATGGATTACCTTTTAATTCATTTCTCTCTATAAAAAATAATTTCTAACTCTTTGGGTGATATTATCCTCCTCTATCTAATCTAAGCATTTTGACATATTTTCCACTTTGATTCTTCAATATAACCCTAAATTATTTGAATTTTAAATGTTTTAGATTTGATTTTGAGGAAATATAGTTTAAATTTCTTACTGAAATAATCAATAAATTTAAAATAAAAAAACATCCACCAATGGATTGAGTTTGCCTGAGTCAATGTAGATATATGTGAACAAGATCCACATGCTTTTTGAATTTGTATGAGGCTACTAGAAATTTATCCATTTGATACGTCATTGACAAGGTTTGGTTTGTTCATTTAATATATGAAGTCCTTTAAACATTAACTATTTTTTTTTATTTGCAAGAAAATGAGATACTAAAAGGCAGGTGACCATACTTATGATTCTAAACCAGGTATCATATATGCTTGAGAAATTTTGTGCATATGATTGCAACAAATCTACACGTTTTAGGTTTAATGGGAATATTATACTCTTGGTCATTTGAACTTTTGAGATGAGCTTTCTATTGGGTGTTTGATCTAAGATTATGCATGTAGAGTCCTTAAATCTCACATAATAATCATTTTGCTTTAATTGTTTTATACTTATTAGATTATGTCAAAGAATAGATACATCAAATACATCAAGAATACTTTTTTTCTCATTTTTTGGGTTAATATAGACATAAAAACTTGACATCAAAATCATTTTTCCTTAATTGTTTTATACTTATTAGATTGTGTCAAAAAATAAGTAGGTGCAACACATCAAGAATATTTTTTTTTTCTCATTCTTTTTGTTTAATATAGACACAAAAAATTTACCTAAGGTCTGGAATTGATAATAATCTCTTAAAGTAAGTTCATATTTAATAAATTTATCAATACTAGAAAATAATGCTTTGTTATTTGTCATATGATTGCTACAACCCTTGTATAGAAACAAAGAATATGACAACATATGGTATTACTTGGAATTATTTATAAGATCATTTATATGCTAAAGAGAATTAGTGTTCTAAGAACACTAGAGTTTTACTAAGGTAAAAAGTAAGAAAGTTGGTAGTGTGACAGACATTTTAAAATTTAAAAATATATGTATTTTATGGAAGAGAATTTTTTTTTATCTTCAACTCTATTAGTGTTACAAATGTCCTCACTCTTTCATCCCAAAGGGTTTTGGGAAGTGACCAATGCCCAATTTCATTATGATGTTCATGAGAATTTGTTTGCTATTTTCTTCTTTATACTAGTCAAGATAGAGAGATACATTTGGTTTTCAATATTTGGGTTAATATTTATGGAGAGGGGAAAATATCTCTAAATTAGAAAAAATGGGGCTTTCAAAATAAAGAACACAACATAGAGGACTAAAATGAGATATATGAATAAAATGACAATTTAAGGAAAGACATAGATATAGTTAGAGAAAAAGACAACATAAGATATAGGATGGAAATCTATTAAATAGGGAAATGGTAGACAACGAAAGAATGAAGGAAATAAGTTTTCTCTCCCCTTAAACTAGTCCATTCTTTATATATGTTTCTTGGCACTCTCACATCATTATTCAAATTGTTTCTTTCATCCATGAAGATGGGTAGGATATATACCACAAAGGTTTCATCTTACTCACACAATTCATCTCTAGAAGTGTATCTATAATTGTTAAATTTTCCTAGTTCTTCAACACAATTTTGTAAAATTTGGCAATTATGGGAGAGAGTTGCATTGAATGGGGAGAGATTTAATAGCTTGTGATATTATCTTTTTTAGTAGTTAATTTTATGATCGAATATGACAAAGATGTGTAATTATTTACCTATTTAACTAGTTTTTTAAAAATAAAAATAAAATATTCACTAAATATAAAAGCAATACCAACTAAACAAAATAACTATATATATTTGATCAAAAGCATTATAAAACACCACTCACATTGTACTTGATTTGTTCTTGATATTACAACCCAATGTGAAAGAGATATATGTAATCTCTTCAATGTTTAATATAGAGTTAACATATGGTATTTAAAAGGAAATTGGTAATATAAAAAAACATATTTCACTCTCAATCATAATAAAATATTTAGATGTCCATATTAGATCACATAATTAATATCAATTTTATATATAAAGAGATCACTTTAACTTTTACCTCTAATTTTTTAATTTAAAAAAAAATTGTCAATGTAAATGTTAAATAAAATAGTTGAATATAAATGTTAACTAATATATTTGAATATCAACTTCATATGTAAATATGTATGTTTTTCGATGTTATATATATATATATATATATATATATATTATTTTTATTTTTTTTATTTTTCAAAATAAAAAAGATATGTAATTTTTTTTATATTTAACATGGAGTGTGCACTTTATATATATATATATATATATATATATATATATATATATGTATATATATAAACATATGATTTATAAGTGTTGAAATAGATTAATTATTTTGACTTCACTAAAAAAATGTTTATATCTCAAATTTTTTTTAATTTATCTCACTACTTAATAGAGAGATAGTTATAAATCTACAATATTAATAACAATAAATTCTTTCACCAAACCATGAATTAAGCAGAAAATAACCAAATGTTAAGCATATTTACCCAATTCTAGATAAAAAGTGAAAAAAAAAAAATTACTATAAATTTCGATTACTTTTACCAACAAGAGAGATGTCAGCAATTGTGTTACACTACGTACAAGAGTACTCTAATCTCAGGTGAGCCTATTACCCAATTAACCATATATAGAAGATGTATTCATCCCATGGGTTCGATCTATAGAGCCGCCTATAGACCCATCTATGGCTTTTTCATCTCTAGGGAACCCAACTACTAAGGGGTAAGGAATAGAGGAACCTTAAATTCGAATATTGAATTGGGAAACAGAGGGATCACATAGATCGTAGACATTAAAGCGAATGTAATATGAGTCGGATACATCAAAACCAAATTAATATGAGCTTTTTCATTGGTCAAAAAATAATAAAAGATTAAGAAAACTATATGCATGGAGGCTTCGTCGGAGTCCAGCAAGAAGGACCTACTCAACGAAGCAAACAAAAAGCAACAGTCACTCTTTTTTTTTCTCCGTAAATACTAATTCTATTAAAAAAGGTGAAAAAAATATATACAATGAGGTGAAGACCTTAGAGGAGGCCGAGGCCATTCCTCCACCAAAAACTCAGAGACATAACAGTTCAGGCCTTCCACCAAATTTACAGTACATACTTCCAAAACTTGACTTTGGTCCTTGACATACTGACAAGATTTACCAGGACTACAATCATCATAACCTTCATTGACTACAAAAATAAAGTAGCAACTGGAATAGCAATTTTTAAGACAACAAATAAAGCCTGTGTTGGCTGTTGTGACTGCCTAAAGCATGAGAATGAACCAGACATAGACATCTAACTTCAGAATTAAAGACACAAGACCAAAATTGCATAGCATATAAACTAAAAGGCTACCCGGCAGAAAGGAGCTGTGATTAATCTGCATGACCTGGTAAAGCTGGCGTATCCTCTTTGACCTAGCTAGTAGAAGCTACCCAGGTCACGAGACCATCTTCGTCCAGTGCCGCCGCACCTCCATCAGGATTAGTAACCAAATGCAGAATACTGACTGCTCTTTGAGATGGCCCGCAAACTAAAGCATCTTTCTGAGTTGGATCAGGCTGCTGAGGCACTTCCGAAACAGGGGCATCCTCTTGCATGTGGTCCGCATGAAACACTATCCCTGTCATGTCCCCTAGCAGAACACTATCATCCTGAGAATGTGAGGAGGCGGAAGGAGTCGAACTGAGCTGGCTGCTCTCCTCCTCTGAGACAAATATGGTAAAATTTACTGTCACCACAGGCCTGTTGAGCCGACTTTGGAATGTAAACCTGGAGGTCTGGTATGAATTATTCGGGATAAACCTATCTTGATCCAGAGGCGGAGATGAAGGAGGAGCTAAGGCAATGGGAGCAACATTCTGAGGAGCAGGTCGAGAAGGGCGACCTCTGTTCCCTGAATGACTTCCTCGACGCGGGATTCCTCGGCTGCGAGGCATGATTACAGAGGCAAAAGAACTGGGAGAACGATTGAAACAGAGCAGACCAGAAATAGTAAGAGCGCTGAATAATTCAGGGCGTTCCCAGAGCCAAGCTAACATCCCGACACGAAAGACCAGTCAGGAGATCTGGAGCGGCTTTGCTTCATAATGAACAGAGTCATTAACTGCGACAGGGGCATTGAGCGGATCCATGCCAATGAGCCAAATTGTGTACAGTGCAGCCATGCTTGCATTGATGTTAAACCAAATTCGAGACTGTTCCGGATTTAATACCTCTGCCCTGAACTTGATACGCCATCCTACGACACATACCCTGCATACCTTCCGCCTGCCATCCGTCAGGCCAGATGTCCATTTGGCGGAGTCCATCATTGAATGTTGTTAGAGTCACCCGCATCCGGGTAAAAGCAACAGGCACTCTTATTGACGATATTTTTTCCAATTTTCAAACTTGGTAACTATGAAGTAACCTAAGGGTTGTAACTGTCGAGTCTTGTAGGTAGAGAGGCCACTGTCCAACGTCTCTCTCTGGAAAGATCACCCCCCAGTAACAGAAGCGAGAAACTGACATGGCCGATCATATCTCCGACCAAAACACACAACAAAACTTCTTTGGCTGCTCAGGAGAGTTGTTGGGTTGTTACCGCGGATGGGTCAATCTCTTTGTTGCGAACATGCTATGTCCATCTCTCTGTCATCGACGTTGGCATCACTGTAGATTGCGACATTGAAAAATACTCGGCCCTGCTCTAGGAGCAGGTGGTATTCAGCGTAAATTTCATGATTTGGTTTCAGATGGACTCTCGAGTGACTTAATTAGTTATGTTTTTGTTTTTCGGGTTAGATTTCATGGTCGGTAGATATTTAACATTGAATTTCATTATTTTATATAATACTTCGTAACATTACAATTATTAAAAATAATATAATAAGTTTGTGAAAGTATATGTAATTAAATTCAAAGTTATGTGATATAATTTATTTATTTTCAATTTAGTTGTGCTATAATATTTCAATTTTTTTCACCAATAAAATGATACAAAAATTAATACCACATAAATTTTAAAAAATTATTGGCATAATATTTTAAATAAGAAAATAAGTAAATATTCATAGTCAAAGCATAACTAATATAAAGTCAACAATAAATAAATTGTTACACTCCTTGACTTTGGCATGGAGTAATAAAAAAAATTAAAAAACTAAAATTAAAATTAAAAAATAAGAAGAAAAAATGGGTGCTTTGTCCATTATGAGGGAGGTGTGGAATTGTCTCCATCTTTAATAAGGACCAAGTAGTATTTTAAAAAGTATTAATAACAAAAAATATTTCCATACTCTCTTTGGATAAAATAGATAGAAAATAAAACAAGTAGATTCAACTTGACTTCTTATTTATCATGTATATACATATAGCATGTATATAGATATATATGCTCATGTTTATAGATATATATACTAGTTGTAGAGTCCATGTTGAGTATGAAAGGAATTACACATTTCTATCATTTTAAAAAGTGTTGAGCATGAAAATAATTGCACTCTCTTGAAATATTTTACTTGGCATAGATATTCAAATATTTTAGTCATGGTCTACACAGAAATTGCTACAAATAGTTTTTGAAATTCAATGTTAAAAATTGATAAAATTACACATCTCCCTCATATCATGAATAAGAAAGCACTATGAACTACAAACCTTCTTAGTGTAGGATACATTCGGATTTACACGGGTGTGTGTGTTTTCAAGGTCAAGAAAAGGCACTAAACTGATATATATGACCTCCTTGTTTGTGGAACAAGGGATCCACCTTCATGGGACACTTTGAGTCTAAATTTCTCCTTTTATTTTATATCTTTTAACAAAAATGGTTATGTCTTTATTAACAAATTATTGAACCTACATTGGTCAGAAAACCAATACAATAGATATGCAAAAAGGATAACTACTTGATGCAGGAGCATTTAGCTCAACATCATTATTGTATTCTAGTAGACATAGGGGGTCTTTTGTTTCAAGGAAGTTGGTTTCCTAAGTATTGAATTAATGTAATTATTTAATGTCTTGAGTGATTTTAATGAGAATAGGAATTAATCGAATATTGTGAGGCATAATCGTAAATGTTCTCGAATGTAGGAGAACATGAGAGATTTAGGATATTTGAGTGATCAGAGGATTGAGAATTGATTGTAAACCTTAGATAGGAGTCAGTTCATGATTTTGTGGATTAAAGAGAATCCTTACGAATGAGGAAGAGATTTAGGAATTCTGTTTAGGAGTTTATGGATCTAAACCAAAAATTGGTTTTAGAATCCCTTTGTATAAATGTAAGCCTAAAAGGCATGATCAGAGGTTAGGGAGGTTAGATAGAGAGAGAGAGAGAGGTAGATATTTAGTTGCGTTTGTGAGCCTACAGGCAGATGATGATCAGAGGCCATTAATTATAATATCAAGCCAAGGAGAGACAAAGAGTCTCATTATGTAATTGTTTGCTGATATATATATGTACAGAGATTCAATTTCCATTTGTATAAGTGTTTTGCTAAGTATCAATGGCAGGTGATGAGTGAGTCAGTATATTCTGCATAACGAAGTTGCAGGCGGAGTTCGGCAAACACACAGAGAGAAGCATGATGAAGAGTATCTTTATGGATCATTGAATCCATTAGAAGGATCAAAGTCAAGCTCAGGAGGGAGTGCATAGTGAAACAGCCGAAGGACCAGAACCTAAAGAAAACCCAAGAACCACGGTAAACATTGAAGAAACAGTGAAAAACCAAAGTAAAGAGGCGGACGAAAGAATGAAGTATCATTGAACAGCAACCGATGGATCTAACAGATCAACGAACAGGTTGCAATCATAAAGGAGATGGAGGAATATCACATCGGTAGATTTATACACAAAAGTGGTATATCGGGTGGAGCAAAAGTGGTAAGTGGTATCTAGAGGAGTTCACCCAATCCCACTTATTGGTTGACACATAGCACTCAAGCGTAGAGAGAAAACTGCTTTTTCGGGCAGTTATTCTCCGTGCTACTTGTCCACTCGAAATCATCGTGGACCATTGGATCCACGAATTGTAGATCAGTGGCAAAGGATCTGTCAAGCAAGTTTGTTGATCAGTTGAATCAACAACCATCGAATCGGGATCCAAATTGACAGTCAAGATTTGATCGATGATTGTATTTCGGTAAAGCCAAATAACAACAAACAGTGGAATGGCAATGTGCCGATAACGATATTGCGATATCGCTAATAAGCCCATGAAGGTAATCAAAGATCGGAGATCAGAGGATGAGTAGCGCAGTCGAAGGTCTGAGATGGATATGGACCCAATGGTATTTATAGGGTGGGTCATATAATATTTGAGATCCCGTTTAAGGGCTCGGAGCTGGTTTTCCCATGTATTTCTTGTATTGCAATATAGTGTTGTGTCTCAGATTTTAAAGTCCTAAGAGCATATTTAAACACTTCCGATAGTCGCATATCGGATGCGGAAGGGGTGATATGTAGTGAGGCGTGGAAGATTGCAATGAGCGATTGCAATAAAGGGAGCCTCAGGAAATGTGAAAAGTTCATATTAAGGCAGAAAAGGTGAGTTCACATATGTTTTATGTGTATTATTTTATAAATGGATTAAAGCGCTGATAGAGGCTCTATATGGTAAGTCCAATATAACTAGAGAGTAAAGAGAGGGGTTTGATTATATGTGCGAGCATAAGGATCAATAAAGGTTTTGGATTGATTAAGTTCTGATAGTTGAAAGGATTTGAAGGGATAGACTATGGTTGGCTTAATAGAGGTCTCCACGTGAGTTTTAATCAAGGGGACCTTAACCAATTGTTATTTATAATGAACCTTTGACCGGAAGGTCATGTAAATTCCTAGCGGGAAAATGGTTTATGAATAGGAATATGCATATTGTGAGTAAAGCAGGGGTAACCCTGCATCATTTCGTATCAGAGAAGAACAACGAAATTATGTGTGAAATTTTCTTTGGAAGAATTTAGAACAGAAATATTTGGAAAGATGTGTATGTAGGCAAGGGAGATTAGATTCTAATCTGACAGTAAAGCAACCAGAGCAAAGCTGGGATATTGGTAAGAGGAACACTAGTCTTGATATTCCTACTTTTTGGTAGAACATTCAGATTTTGACAAAAGTAGAGAAAATGATTTAGGGCCAATGAATCTGTATAATTGGAATTATGAAATGTTCGAAATTGAAATTGGAGAAGAACAGTTAAGTTCTTAGAGGTAGATGAGTAAGAATTAAGATGGAGATTCACTCAGATGTGAAGAGTGGGTAGAGAAACCATGCAGGTATTGTTTTATTTAACTCTAATTTGAGTTTTGCTGGATAAATAAATAGATTGAAGATTGATAGTTGTAGCTACTAAAGTATCTCAGCAAAAGAAGATCAAGCCTTAACAAGCAATAATGAAGGAAACTGGTAAGGATTTCTAAGTGGAAGAAAACTCATCAAAGGAGAAATTGTTGTGAATAGTTAAGCTTTGCCAAGATAAAGCTGGAAGATTGAAAGAAAGAACTAGATTCTAAATCTGATTGAGAGTAGCTGAAGGTTGAAAGTTTGCACAGTGGAAGCATGAAGATCTGCTGAAATAGATTTGTGGAAATGGAGAGATCCTGAAGGTAGGTGAAGGTATGCAAATTTGTCTAATGGTTAGCAGATATTGAATGAATGAAATTTTAGAGCAGGACTACAGTGGTTAAACTGTAAGAGGAACTTTGTAAGTTCTTGAAGTAACAGAGTTTGAAGATACAGTTGAAGGCTAGTGGAAAGAACAGTCCATTCAAAAGTGCAGGTGAATGGGAGGAAAATATCAAACAGAGATCTTAAAGGTGAGGTGATATGTTCTTATCTTAATTTGAATTGAAGATTGGAGAGTTGTGGTATTTATATTGATGCACAAGTAGCAACAGAGGAAGGTGAGAAGATTGCACCAACTTAGAGTGAGGAGTGCTCAATTGGTTCCAAACGAAAGAACCAGATAAATACCAACAGACTGAGCTGAGAGGAGAGAAGCTTAGTGAGGCATATGTAGCAAGAAGGAGACTTGTTACAGTAGGGGTATTGTTGTAGCTCACAAAGGTAATTTCACAAAGGATGTGGGTAGAATTGCTAAGAGATAAAGGAAGCTGGTAAGAGTTTCTAAGTGAAATCATAAATGTGGCAAAACCTTGAGGAATTCCAACAGAGATTGGATAAAGAGGACAATTGTGTTCTTGGAAGGTACAGATGAAATGAAGCCTAGAAGGAGCAAAGAGAATTTCTCAAAGGAGGTTCCAGAGATAGAGAACCAATTTCTTACCAAAAGACCAAGTATAAAGGAGAGCTTGGTGAGGTAATTGGCAGCAGGACAGACTTGATGTTGTAGAGGATTTAGTGCAGCTCATAGTGAGTGAGTGAGGAACTCATAGAGATAAAGGGATGATGACTAGTGACAGTCATAACAGAGGTTCTGAAAGAAACCACAGCCAGGGACAGAAGAAAAGAGATGCCAAGAAAAATGGCATACGAAGACAGTTAAGTAAAGAAGAATATGAGAGGGAGAAGGCTGAGGTAGCAGTTTAGCTTGAAGTATTAATGGAAATGTTGTAGAGAAATGAGATGGACCAGAAATATGGTTATGTCATGAGAAAGAAAGTGAATTTGCAGAGTCTACAATAGAAGAGGGAACAATAGGTGAATAGGTAGTTAATAAAGGAGCTAAGGGAACTTGAACAGATTATAGATGCCAAATTCATTACAGAGAAGCTCGAAAGAGTTGAGGTACAACAAATGGGAGAAGCTGAAGGAGATGTTGAAGTTTTGATATGTGAACCAGAACGTGGACCATTACTTTTTCAATGTGATGAAGAGAGAGAGGAGTTGAATCATATGAATGATTCAAAGAAGCGATAAGACTTGATGACTGAAGCATCAAATGAGACCGAAAGGTCTTGTATTTTTAAAATTAATGATTTGTGTATGATTGCAGGTTTGGAAGAAGATAGGCAGTCTTTTAAAGTTGTCAAAAACATGAAAGAATACCTTCCAGAAGATGAAAGTTTTGAAGTAGAATATGACAAGGAGACAAAAAAGAATCAGTTCAGTACAGTGGACAAGTGCTGAAAGACATCATTGAAATATATGATAAGAAGGAGAGACTAGCTGACAGTCTCAAGAGTTCTTTCAGTTTGAATCATCATACCGATATGCTGATAGAAGAAGAGAGATCATAGTAGCATACTGAAGTGTTGCCAAAGGAAGAAGAGGTATAGAGGCCTTATATTTTTTATTATGATGATTGTCTTATAATTGAAGATTTTTTTCAGAAACTGGAACATATTTGCCACAGGTGGACAGCCAAATTAAAGAAGAAGAGGAAGAACATCTATTGAAGGATGTTAATAAAGATTTAGCAGAAGAAGAAGGACCATGTGATGATGGGTCAATAGCAAATGAAGAAATGGGAGATTGTGTAAAATTTCCAAACTTTACTCCAAGTAAAGTAATTAAGTAATATAGGGAATTATACTTTCAAAGGAGGAAGTTAGAAGAACAGAGGATAAATGTTCAGGCTGAATTGTTGAAGAAGGATGACAAAGAAGTTGTTATAAATAATAATCAAGAAGAAGTTGACAGGTGTAGGAAACAGAAGCGGGAAATTGTTCTGAAAGACAATATAGCAACAGCAGAAAAGGTGCAAACTAACAGTAAAGAAGAGGGTAAGGATGAAAAGGAGGCGATCAGGATAAGTGAAGAACATGAAGAAAGGAGAGTTCATAAAACAAGAGATGAAAGCAATCAACAAACTGAGGATATACTGGACAGAGAAATTGAATTGATAAGAAGGTTAATGATGAAAGTGTCTCAGAAGAAGACAACAACAAGAAAAGGGAGGAGTAACAACAAGAGGAAGACAGCAGTAGACTATGAAAACAGGGCAAGCGGAGCATTGCATCATATGGTATGTACACCTAAAGAATAGCAGTAGACAACAACAATAATAGAACAATGGACAAGTAAAGACAAGTTACAAAATGAAGTCTGGAATCCAGGAAGAATCAATTATCCAGACTTATGACCAGGAGGTCATAGATTTTCTTACTTGGGGAGTCTGATGCAGGAGCATTGATCTCATCATTATTGTATTCTAGTAGACATAGGGGGTCTTGTGTTTCAAGGAAGTTTGTTTCCTAAGTATTGAATTAATGTAATTATTTAATGTTTTGAGTGATTTTAATGAGAATAGGAATTAATTGAATATTGTGAGGCATAATTGTAAATGTTCTCAAATGTAGGAGAACATGAGAGATTTAGGATAGTTGAGCGATGAGAGGATTGAGAATTGATTGTATATCTTAGATTAGGAGTCAGTTCATGATTTTGCGGATTAAAGAGAATCCTTAGGAATGAGGAAGAGATTTAGGAATTTTGTTGAGGAGTTTATGGATCTAAACTAGAAATTGGTTTTAGGATCCCTTTGTATAAATGTAAGCCTAAAAGGCATGATCAGAGGTTAGGGAGGTTAGACAGAGAGAGAGAGAGAGTTAGATATTTAGTTTTGTTTGTAAGCCTACAGGCAGATGATGATCAGAGGCCATTAATTAGAAGATCAAGCTGAGGAGAGACAAAGAGTCTCATTATGTAATTCTTTGCTAATATATATATGTACAAAGATTCAATTTCCAAATGTATAAGTGCGTCGTTAAGTATCAATGGCGGGTGATGAGTGAGTTAGTGTATTTTGCATAACATAGTTGTCGGCGCAGTTCGGCAAACACACAGAGAGAAGCGTGATGAAGAGGATCCTGATGGATCATTGAATCCATTAGAAGGATCAAAGTCAAGCTTAGGAGGGAGTGCGTAGTGAAATAGCTGAAGGACCAGAACCTGAAGAAAACCCAAGAACCATAGTAAACATTGAAGAAACCGTGAAAAACCAATGTAAAGAGGCGGACGAAAGAATGAAGTATCATTGAACAGCAACCGTTGGATCTAACAAATCAACGGACAGGATCCAATCGTAGAGGAGCTGGAGGAATATCGCATCAGCGGATTCATACACAAAAGTGGTATATCAGGTGGAGCAAAGGTGATAACTTGTATTTAGAGGAGTTCACCTAATCCCACTTATTGGTTAACATGTAGCACTCAAGTGGAGAGAGAAAACCACTTTTTCGGGTAGTTATTCTCCGTGCTACTTGTTCACCCAAAATCATCGTGGACCATTGGATCCACGAAGTGTAGATCAATGGTAGAGGATCTGTCGAGCAAGTTTGTTGATTGCTTGAATCAATAACCGTCGAATCATGATCCATATCGACAGTCGAGATTTGATCGTCGATCACATTTTGGCAAAGTCAAATAACAACGAGGAGTGGAATGGCGATGTGCCAATAGCGATATTGCGATATCGTCGATAAGCCGTTGAAGCCGATCGGATAATGGAGATCGGAGGACAAGTAGAGCAATTGAAGGTTTGAGATGGAGATGGACCCGATGATATTTATAGGGTGGGTTATATAATAATTGACATTCGTCTTAATGGCTCGGAGCGGGTTTTCTCATGTATTTCCTGTATTGTGATAAAGTGTTGTGTCCCGGATTTTAAAAGCCTAAGATCATATTTAAACACTTTCGATAGTTACATATCGGATGCGGAAGGAGTGATATGTTTTGAGGGATGGAAGATTGCGATGAGCGATTGTGATAAAGGGAGCCTCGGGAAATGTGCTAAGGTGAAAAAGGTGAGTTCACATATGTTTTATGTGTATTCTTTTATAAATGGATTAAAGCACCGATAGAGGGTCTATATGGTAAGTCCAATATAACGAAAGAGTAAAGAGAGGGGTTTGGTTAATGTGCAGGCATAAGGACTAATAAAGGTTTTGGATTGATTAAGTTTTGATAGTTGAAAGGATTGGAAGGGATAGACTATGGTCGGCTTAATAGAGGTTTCCACATGAGTTTTAATCAAGGGGGCCTTAACCCATTGTTACTTATAATGAACCTTTGACCGGAAGGTCTTGTAAATTCTCGGGGGAAAATGGTTTATGCATAGGAATATGCATACTGTGGGTAAAGCAAGGGTAACCCTGTGTCACTACCTCAATTAATATACATGTCCCCAAACTTTCTTCACAAAACATGGAAGTGAGAAGACAAATTCCCTAGTGGACTTTACACCATTTCCCTGATTACACGAATAAAATATAACAAATTGACTACAAAGTTTAACACAAAAGTAAAACATGATTTATACATGAGATAATATAGGGTTTCTTGATATCCCCATGAAATTTTTTATTGTACTTCTTTCTCTCTACATTTTCTATTTTATTTTTTTGACTCTTTTTAATAGAGGGGAAGGTTGCAAATATTTCTTTAAAACATTAATAAATGAAGAGAGTAAAAAATATGAAAAATATTGTCTTTAATTTCCACCCATCTTCACTTTTCTCTTTGGATTATTTTAATTGTATTTCTAAGTTGTTTTTCTTTTGAGATGTCAATATCCCCATTGAAATCCCATCCATGTCATTTGGAGCAATGAACTAACTTATCTTTTTATCTTTGCTCTTTGGATTATTTTAATTGTATTTCTGAGTTGTTTGTCTTTGGAGATGTCAATATCCTCATTGAAATCCCATCCATGTCATTTGGAGAAATGAGCTAACTTGTCTCTTTGTCTTTTTCTATGGAAAAACCTTGAGAGTAGCTTCCAAGAAATTGAATGCCTTTTCGCTTTCCCAATCCTCTTATTCTAGATCTACAATGGGTTCAAAACTATTCTTGTGTTTCAATATTCACTTTGTAGGCTTAGTTCCCTTGGTTTGTTGCTACTTGTTCCTTCTATTCACTATTTTAAAAACATCTTGATCATTGTTGTTTTGGGATGGGAAAATTTTCTTTAGAGGTGGTTGATATTGTTAATTATTTTGACGACTATCTGTGAAATTTCCATATTTATGGCAAACATTATATATGAATTGAATGTGTCCATAGTCAAAGGCTTGAACATGGCTCCACCTTCCCATATTAAGTTGAATTGCTTATGAATGTCCCTTTTTTAAATCCATTTCCACATAAATTCCAGCACAAGTATACATTCTCAATTTTATTTTGACTTAATAGATTAAACGAACTAGCTTGTATGCACTAGCTTTGAGGATGTCTTTAAAGTGTAGAAGCCTGAGCTAGATAGGGGTTGATAAATATTCTATATTTTGATAAAATTAATGGTCCAAAGGGAGAGAAATATTCCCATCAAACCCATGAAATATTGTTCAAAAATTAAGATCTTATCTTTAACTTCACTCTCAAGATTGAATAGGAAAAAACCATTTCCATAGTAAATCATGTCAATACAAAGCTCCCAATTCCCTATGAGCCATGCCAAGCTAGTTTTGGTATCTTAAAGCATGAACTGATAATAAATGTAGAGAGGAATTGAATTAAGACACCATGGAAGCACATAGAGACCACAAAGTTTATATGGAAAAACCTAGACAATGTGTCAAGAAAACATCACAAGGAAATGCATGATATTTTATTACTTAAGAATAATATTACAATTATGGGTATCACCTATTTGAGACATATAAATGGATAATATAGAGTACCTTCACTAGTATGAATTTCTACTTTCCTATTTTCCTACACTATTTTTTAAAAATACATTGTTTTCAGAAATTTAAATTCTAAGATTTTAAATTTCAAAATAATTTACAATTTATCATTACTAGTAGCCTTTTCTCACTCATATGATCCATTCACTAATCTCATAAACAGGTAGATTCATTTTCCTCCACATATACCACCACTACTACACTTTTCTATGTACTCCCTTACGACTTGTAAAAGTTTCTAGTCTTTATAGCCTCCATAACCACCAAAGTGCCACTGGATAGCTTAACAACTCAACCTTGACCTATCCATTTGTAACCTTTGGAATCCAAAACCAACAAAGAAATTAAATTTCTATTTAGTTCAAACACATGTCTAACCTCTATCAATGTCCTTATAATTCCATCAAATGTTTTAATCATATTTCTTCCAACCCCAATTGTCTTACAAAAAACAATGTTTCCCATAATAACAATAACACCATCAACAACTTGATAAGAAGAAAACCAACTTATATATGGACACATGTTGTATGAAGCACCATATATAACAACCATTCATTATAGTATCAAGTGTGACAACACAGACATATCATATATCATTAGTTATACCTGGAACTTGATTCAACCAAATTTTATTCCTTTTTAAAATTTTCCTTGTATCCTATATCTTTATCTTTCTAGAGAGAGACAGACACAAAGAGAGAGAGAGAGAGAGAGAGAGAGAGAGAGAGAGAGAGAGAGAGAGAGAGAGAGAGAGAGGTCCTCCAAAAAAATTTGTAGGGGATGGGCATGAAAAATTTGAATACAAATATACTAGAATGACTTTACTGGTATGATTTCCCATTTTAAACTATTGTCTACACTTCTTTCCATAAATTTAATATTTTCATAATTCAAATTAAAATATTTATTTTGTTTTCTAAGTTTTGTGAGCCCTAAGATGATTTCACGCTTAACCTTTAGCTTGAGAAACTATGACCCAGTGGCATCTAAGCCATCAAAATTACTGAGGGATCACACTCACCCTGGGCTAGACCCATGAGGGCTTCCCTCAATGAACCTCTGACATATCATGTGATTTTGTGGCATACTAAACACCCTCAATTTGACTACATATTGGAAAATACCTCTAAAGTCACATTCTTTAACCCCCTACTAATACAAACCCAATACATCTTCCCATTTTACAAGACCCATACTTTCACTAGATATTGTAAGTATAATTTTTTTTATTAAAATTTTTTATAGCCCTTTATATTTTTTCATTAACTTTGAGTTCAAATTTTTATACTTGCTAATATAAAATCCATTTACCCACTATTATATGCTCAATATATTATGTCATTTTTTCCTCAATATATATACCCCAATATGAATGCACCTGATATGGTATTGTTTCCCCGTTGAAGACCCTCAGGCCGCACCAACCCTTCACATGACTGGATTTTCACCCACGGAGTTTCGAACCAGTGACCTTCACATCACAGAGTGCCTTAATAGTACACCCCATCACCATCTATTCTATGCCCCGTGGAAAAATTCAAATATTATAAATTTAGAAGTACTTTTTTATTTACCAATACATCTAACACGTGTTTTCTCATATGAACCATCCATTGATGCCATACATGGTTAGATTCATTTTCATCCTCAAATATATGGAAAATTTGAAGGATGGAAATTTATCTTACTGTAGAAACATTGTTAAATCATACTAGTTCCTAATATGTAAAATATAAACTTCTTGGTGATTAGAATAATTATTATATTTATAATGATTTTATATTAGTCTCTATAACATGTTAATAACTTTTGATGTAAAATAATTTATTGTATAGAAAATTGGGTGAATCATTTTTACAAAATTGTAGATTGGTGATTTTGTATTTTGTAAAAAGCATGGAACATTAGCCTAATTTTGAAATTTAACCCCTAAAATTTTCCTACTCAAATACCAGCACTTCTTCATTGATTTGAGTAATCCCTTCAAACTTGTCAATAATTCTAGTCTTTGCATCCTTCATAACAACCAAAGTTTCATAGGACACATTTAGAGTTTTTCCTTGACATCACTATTTATAACCTACAAAATCCAAAAATTCAAAATAAATTAAATTATTCCTTAGTTCAAACACATGTTTAACCTATGTCAATGTACTACTACTACCATCAAACATTTTAACCTTATATACTTCCAACCTCAATACTCATACAAGAAACATTACTTAGCATAAGAAATATACCACCTTCAACAACTTGATGAAAATAAAACCAACTTATATGTGGACAAATATGATGTGAAGCACCATAATCTAATAACCATTCTTCATAGTATTGTGAGAAATTACATATAGATAAGACTTCATCAACCATACATGGAATTTATTCAACAAAAATTTATTTCTTTTTGTATTCTTCCTTGGATTTTTATCTCTTGCTCTTTATAGAAGACTCTTGTTGATGTGATTGGAAACACCATTTTGTTGTGCAATGTATATAGTGGTTTTATGATTTTTGATCTTAGGTTATTTGCAACATTTTTCAAATTCCAAATATATAAGTTTTACTCAATATTTGACCTTACCCTCACCTACTTGCCTCCATTATCCATTTTGAAAAATTCGATTGTACTACTTTTTCTATTTTCTACAATAACTCTAATTTTTTTAGATATATTAAACATGCCATATTTTCTTTCTAATGTCTAGAACCATACCTCTCTATAGATATCATCCATAAATATTACAAAATATGATGATCCTCTAAAATAAATTGTAGAGGATAACCCCCGAACATATGAACGGGTATAATATAGAACATATTTACTAGTATGACTTCCTATTTTAAATTTTTGTTTACAATGTTTTCCGAAGATACAATATTTGCAAAAAAAACACACTCAAACATTTCAAATTTGGATGTAAATTGTGATTTATCTGTACATGTACCTCTATCCCACTGATATAACCTAGTTGTTTATGCCATAAATGAATAGATTCATTCAATTCATGGTATATCATTGTTTCTTCATTTATTATAATACTGCCTTTGATCTTGTAAAGGTTTATATTCCTCGCAGCCTTGATAATCACCAAAGTGCCCTTCAATACTTTTAGAGCTCTATATTGATATGTCTATTTGTAATCCTCAAAATCCAAAACTCCCAAAGGTTCAACAGTGAATACAAAAATGTAACTACCTTATATTCATTATTGATTTTTACATCCACAATAATTAATAGCATATACTAGTTATTAAACAAATTTAAATCATTAACGATTATGCTACCTTATTTCATACATATATTGTATAGTTTCCTCTTCAAGTATTCAATTTGTCAAGTATTTTGTCATATAAAGGATCTCCATTATGATCTAGAAGCATGTTGGTGTTTTATCTAATAATATTAAATAGGACACCATCTACTATATATAAAAAAATGGTGTTGAGATCTCTTGCAAATGTATATTTCCATTTCTCATCATCACATAGTTTTCTTAAGGAATCCTTATTGCACTAAAAAAATCTTGCATCTTGATCTCAAGTAAATCAAAGTTATTTTTACTATTACACTTCTCTATCTGAAACCTAGTGTTAGTCATCTTAACTATTTATTCTCTACACATATGCTCCCTAAATATCCAAGTAATATTAAACTACAAAGTGGACAAAATAAACCCTTCTTCTTGATTATTTGACGACCCCTTGAATTAGGGTCGACAACTACCTTCATAGTCTTAAATAGATTCCAACAAAAGTAGAAAAAATTATTGACTTTATCAAGAAATGGGCTTCATTAATTAAAAAATATGTCCATACCTTCAACAACACTAGACTTCACTAGCAGAATAGGGCATGTGTTGTCAAAAAAAAAAAAATCATGGAATCAAACAAAAGGGGATTTAAAAATAATAATTGGTTCAGTAAAGACTTAATTTCTCTAGCAAAATAAAAAAATTTGACCAAATCAACACATGTAGCCAAAATAAATAGAAAAAGCTCTATGGTAGGTCTTACCTCTACATTACCTCCCCCTTTGCATGGACTTAACTATGCATAGTGGAAAAAACCATTCAAACCTAAGATTCGTGTGGATGCCACATGACTTTGATCTTCTAGATGCATGTTCAATACAATGATTCAACAAAATTGCACAAATTTCAATTCAACCCTAAATAATTCAAACACCTTCTCTACACGTGGTACTAATATTCTACTGTACAAGATGCAAATCTCACTTCATGAGTCACTTTTCTTCCTCTCCATGCAAATTAACAATCACTGGGACAAAATATGGTAATGTATTGCTTAAGAATAATATTACAATTAGGATTACATCCAAAATCAAGATTATGAGATACATAGATATATCTACCTTAACATTTTTAGATTCATGAACTACTACCCATTATACAATCTACCGAATATTTACTTGACATAAATTTTAGTTTTTACAATTTTATTTAATTGCTTTCATGAATTCTATGACATAGTTTGAGGACTAGGAAAAAGTCCTATAAATTTTTACATTAAGGCCCATTCATGGAACATGATAATTTTTTTTAGATTTTGAGTCTAAATTTTTCAGCTTAAGAATACCTTTCTCTCTTTTAATGAATTCACAATTCATTTGGCAATTCTCACTTCTAGGAATGGCATTTCTGAGAAACAAAGAAAATTCTTCTTCCTTAAAATGATAGGATGCTTCCATTATTTATAGAATTAAATTGAAAACAATTAGAATAGAACCTTCTCAACCTCCAGATATAACTTCTAAATAGTAAACCAAATTTATGTTATGGTTTGAATAAGCAACATTGACTTCTAGTTGTTCAAGTATGGTTGAGCATGGCTAGGGAAACTATAGCCATATATAAAGCACATATTGTTTTATACGATATGATTAGATCCCTTTCCTCTTTTCATATTTCTAGTAGAATTTCTTTCTTGTTTGAAATATATGGTTCACATTTAAAGAAATAAAATTCATTAATATTTCCTTAAATACCATGGAGTGCTAATAAGAAATTGCTATATTTATCTGTAAATGAAATTGATATAAACTTAATTGATTTATAACTGATATTGAAATATATTTTTAAATGTAAGATGTAACTCCATCTTAAGCATGGTAATAATTACCCGTCCCTCACATACTAGGTCGTATAAAACACCTTTTCATGTGATTATTGCATCGAGAGTAGAGGTTATATACGGGAGATTATGAGGGAGTTGTCGCTATAATGATAAATTAATTTTTCTATTAAAAAAATAGATAAACCTCCATCTATCAAACATGGAAAGAGAGATCAAATTTCTTAAAATGAAATTCTTTGAAGCATTTAATATGAAGGAATTAAGATATGAAATGGAATTAAATGGTAAATAAATTTAGAAATTAAAAACTTTGATCCCTGTGAGTGCCTGATATATCCAACTTTAAGATGGATGTAGACTAGTTTTATTTATTTAAGGTGGTCAAATTTTAATTATAGTAGACATTCAAATATTTTGTTGGTTATTAATATTCCTTTTTAATGAAATGTGTCAACTCCATGTTTACCATAGAAGGAATTTCCCATATCTCTCATAGTGGTCTATAAAAACTACCTTTTATAAGAAAAAAAATAATAACATGCCAAAATACACTTGCTACAACCTAGTATGAGATAGATGTGCCATTCCTTCCATGCTCAACATGGAATTGACACGTAGCATTTTTTTTTGTAAGTTAAAGTTTCATGTTTTTTTCATCAAAATTACGAAGTCCAAGAGTATGTTTATGTCTTTGGCTTACCAATGGGGAAGATAGACCGGGGATAGAAGAAATGTTTGGTAGTCATGGACCAAAAAAAATATGAGTGTTAAAGAAACAACCACAAAGTATTAGAGCCATCCATAAAGAGGGAAATCCAGTTGAGAGCATAATGAAAATAACAAACACGGCCCTAAATATGAGTAATAGAATAGAAAATAAATTAAATAGTATCATCAAGAAGAAAAAGGGATATTTAATTCTACAGGGTGGGTTGTGTCCTTGCAATGAGGAGCTCCAACAAGCCTTTGAGGAAATCCAAGTTCCAGACATACTAGGTAGCCTTCAATGTCCATGAGAATAAGATTTAAGTCATCAAATTTAACAATAATTGATCCCAAATTTCCCTACAATCCACCAACACCTTCTTGATAATAGTATTAAGCTGCCAGTAAAAATGTATTGTATACAGATAGAGGTTTTGTGAACCTTTGGTGTTCTCATTTCCAAGGACCTAGGTGTCCAAGGTACTAAAAAATTCATCATTCAAGAATCCATGAGGCTGAAAATAAGCTTCCTACATGAGAGCATTAAGCTTTGAATGAGTTTATGTCCATGAAACAATCAAGCTAATGCTCCTTCCTAAAAATTGGCATGTGAATCGCCAAGATTTACCTAGCCTTTCCCACTTCTACAATAGACTTAACACTCTCTATTTGTGGCTACATATGGGAGGAGGCTATGCACACAAACAGACATCCCTAAATCATTAGGTTCAACTAAGTGCAACCAAGAAAACACGTTAAAACATTCTAAGTCCATAAGGAGTCCAAAATGGGTGGTGAAAGGGAGGAGAAAGTAAGAATTTCTAAGGAGGGATGGAGAAGGGGATGGAAGATATTGCTAGAAAATAATGTGAGGAGAGAGGAAATTCAAAGGAACTACATAAACAGAAGTGGAAATAACAATAGGGAAAGTAGTGGAGCTAGCGATAAATACAAGCACCAAAGCATCGCTAAAATCCTCATTATACCAATTATGGTGTGAATTTTAACATGTTCGAAGTTATGGTACACTACGATGCATGTTGGTGATATATCCAAGGAATAAATATTAATAATGGGCAAATAGATGGATTATATATCTTCTCTTCCACCACTCATTATTCCTCACACGGTGTCTCCATCAAGGAGACAAGTAGCATTTAAAAAAATATAATGACAAAAATATTATTTCAATGTCACCCATAAATAGATATTCCAATGTTTGACTTAAGAAAAATAATTTTATGTCAACCTATTTTCCATAAATTGATGCCTCTATGGTCTTACTTAATGCAAACCTAAAATAAAATTTCTTTTTGATGGGAACTAAGGGCAATATCCAGAATAATTGGCGATATAACTAAGCACCAAAGTCAAAAGGCACTAAGGTTTATCAATTATCAGACCATCAAGTGATCACTGGACCAAAAACTATTGAAAATAAAACAATATCCTTATCCCAAAGACGACACTATACTTGTTGGAGATGAGGTCTAATTTCCAATGTCATTAATTCACAAACTAGCACCAACAAGATGTTGACAGCAAGCACTTCAACAGACTCGGAAGTAAAGAGTCGAGTAGTAGAGAAATCAATGGTGTGTTCTTGGCTATAGATAATAAAATTTTATGAAATTAGTGTTCATCTATTGACCTGATAAATAATGGGACCGCATGTCGCTCGTCATGATGTTCTCACAACTCATATTGCTTCCTCGTTGGGTGGTGGCGATAGAGATGGTAAAAAACAAGAAAATTAAATCCCATACATCTACAAGTAATAACACACACATGTGGAACCTAATATTGAATACTAAATTTTGAATGGAAGTGAAGATAATCATTTTACAATCATGCAGATTCCATTTAAATAGGTCTCTCCAAATATCACTTCCTCTCTCTAAAAATTGATTATTATATAGGATAATTGTATTAATAGAGTTCTTTGTCAAATCTAACAACCCAAATCTACCTCCTACATTATTTAACAAAATACCATTATAACTTAATCATCCATTTTACATAGAAACCACATGATATTCTACTTAATATGTAACAATTTTGATTCCTTCTGGAATGTATCTAATTTAATTATTACAATTCAAATAACTTAGGGAACCGAGCTTCCCTTAACAAGAAATTAGGGTACCAACTGCCTTAGTAAATGGGTTTTGACATAAAGAGGTGAAAGGTGAGTTTGAGTTGTGGACACTCTTGCATCAGACTTCTAGGGAAGAAAATAATTTTTCATTAGCTCCTCAATATTTTTTCCATATTTAATGATATCTTCTTTGGTCATCCATGTATTATCCTTGACTAGTTACTAGTTCCATTTGACTAGATACTGAATATAGTCCTTACCTCTAGTTTTATTGACTATTTTCTGAACCAAGATTGTTTCAATTCCCTTCTGAGTTTCTTTGGGAAGTTTCTTCTTCTACTTGTTGGTCTAAACTTCATCATGAATAGATGCATCTATAGAAACATTATCTATTTCCTTGAAATTTTATAGGTCTACTTCATTAAAAATTGGTGATATTCCAATGTCCTCGAGAAGTTTTAACTCATAGGCATTGAAAGAAAATTTCCTCAAAATTGTACATGGACATATTTTCTTGAGCTTAAGTTTGTTTTATGTTCCAACAAGAAACCTTTAGTTTGTTCCAATGTGAAACCTTTCTATCCTCAAATATGCCAGTACTAAGTAACCAACATCAAAATCTAGTTGACTCCTTTTAATTGATGCTCTCTATTTATACTTCTTGTTCTTTTCATGCAATTGTTTCATGAATCTTTCTTGTACCTCTTGCATACTTACTGCAAAATATTCACCTGCTACACTTTTGATCTCTTGCTTTCCCAAATTCCTTAGTTCATACACTTCCCTGGGGTGCATTCCATACAATATTTGGAATGGGATCATCCTTGTACTCCAATTAGGTAAGTCATTGTAGGAAAAATCATCTTGATCAAGTATTCGATCCAACTTCTTTTGATGTTCATTTACTAAAATTCCCAAAATATTCCAAATACTTCTATTCACCGCCTCTATCTATCCATTTGTTTGGGGGCGATAATCTTAACTAAAATTTAATCTAGTTCCTAGTTTTCTCCATAAAATTCTCGAAAAGTGGCTGATGAATCTCTTATCCCTATCTGATACAAGAATTTTGGGGATTCCATACAATCTTACAATTTCTTTAAAGAATAAATTTTCCACACTAGTTGCATCAATAGTTCTTACAAGCAATAAAATATGTCATTTTGGAAAACCTATCCACAACAACAAAAATAGAATCATTATCTCTATGTGTCTGAGTTAAACAAAAAACAAATTCAATGCTGACAAAACCCTAAGACTTGCTATAAATTTGCAATGATTGGTACAATCCTGTATTCTGAATCCTCCCCTTTTCCTACTGACATACTCTATATATTTCAATAATTATTTTCACATTAGCTTTCATTCCTGGCCAATAATAAAAATAACTTAATATTGCAAAAGTTTTATCAGCTCCAAAGTGTCTTGCCAATCGTCCACTATGCTTATTTTTTATTAAGTTATTCCTCATGGAACATATAGGAATGAAAATCTTACCATCCTTGAACATCAAATCCTCTTGGATCATGTAACTTGACCATGGAGTTGAATTTATCCTCACTAGGATTTCACATGCTCCATTGGCTTTTGTGAAATCTACAATATTTTTTTTACATTTATTCGAGTTCATCAAATCCTGAAACATGGAATTGAAATTATTGTAGAATTAAATTGATCCTACTTAAATAATTTTTTATGTTATTTGATTACCCACAAGTAAGTTTTATTACAAAAGTGAAATTTTGCAAAAATTCCACCCATTTGGCATGTCTCTAGTTCAACTTTAACTAGTTTCATATAAATTGCAGAGCATGATTATCAATAAGGAAAATAAATTGCTTGGGCATGAGATAGTGTGGCCACTTCTTCAAATATTACACAACACTGTAAAAATCCTTATCTTATGAAGAGTAATTCTTCATTCTTCATTTATTTTTGCACTGAAATAACTTATTAGTCATTGTTCCTGGATCGACATAGCTCCAATAACAATTCTATTGGCATGCGTTTCAACTTGAAATAAATTTCCAAAGTAAGGTGGTGTTAAAAAAGGTTACTCTGTAATCATTCTCTTCAACAATTTAAATTTTAGTCTATTGCAACATTCCACTTGAATGGATGATTATTCTACTTGATATTTTCAACTACGAGTGCACAAAAATTACATAACCTTTTTTATAAATTTTCTATAGAAAGTAGAAAGACTGTGAAAGTTCCTTATCTTAAACATGTTTCTCTAAATGAGCCATTTAATTATTGCCTTCAATTTATCTTGGTGAATATTCAATCCATCTTGTGAAATTACAAATCCCAAGTACAATAACTTGTTCATCATGAAACCACATTTCTTTAAAATTTTCAACAATTTCTCTTTTTGCAAAGTGCTCAAAGCTAGCTTGAGATGTCTCAGATTCTTTGATGCGGGAACATCCAACACCCTTAGTCAAAGGGAGGAATCCAAAGAGGAGCGAAGAGGAAGATGTGGACTAGGGGAGCAAAAGAAGGGAAAATCTATTTTAAAACAAATTTAAAGGATGAAATGGATAAGTCTCAAAGACTTTATAAAATGTAATCTACCATGTGTTATATGCATGCATGGGTATGAGAGGTTTTAGGCTTTTGGCTAGACGATTGATCGGATCCTTCCATGATTCGATCCAACAATGCTTCCATATATATATGTGTCATGAACCTGCGTGTTCATAGGAGAGGAGAGACAGAGTGAGATAAATACAATGTAGTCGAGAGGAGACTCTGCTCTAAGGCTGAAAGTCCTTAGCTGTAATCATGCTATGTTAATATAATAAATATGTGTTTTTTAGATGTCTGCATGTCTGTCTAATATGTCTCCTTTCAATTCTGTTATGTGTATATATGCCGAGGGTTTAAATCCCAATTTTATGTGTGTTGATCGACCATCAGGTGTGATGGCAACCCATTGATTTAACCTGGTTAACCATGTTGTGGAAGTTTTGCATACTTTGGCACACTGTGGCAGAACTGCATTTAACACAAAAATCCATCGAAGGCAAGGAAGATTAGTTGAAAGGACACAAACGAGAATGCACAGGAGCCATTGATCATATGGATCAACGGTCCAGATAAAGTCACTTGGGGCAGAAACAATTATATTGCATAGACGAAAGTCCCTTGGCGATATCAGAACTAGCCTTTGTAACATAGAGATATTAAAATGCGATCGTGCGAATAAATCTCAACTGTTAGATCATGAATGAGAACAATGGTCGTGATCTAGTCGTTAAATGACAATCGGGGGAGTCAAGGTTGGCAGTCAATGTGAATGCTGATGGCTGATGAGTGATGGGGTCATGTCGCTGATAGATCAATCGGCGATCGGTAAGTCAGAGTTTAGAGAAGGAAAAGCTTGGTGGTGCGGAATGGCGCGAAGGAGCAGTGCCACTGATTTTACAGTTGCAGGCTTATGATATTTGAAATCTGGCATATATTTCTAGAGTGGGGTTTTCCTTTGTAATCCTATGTTCCTATGTTGTCTGATAGTGTTGTGGTTCGTGGGGTTAAAGGCTGAAGCCTAAGAAATGCTTCTGATAAGGCTTAGAGGGCCATAACCCACAGGCCTCAAGATTTTTTTTGTAAAGGAAAGGAATTTTGGTCTAACCCCCAAGATCTATTTCCGTCATTTTATATCAGAGCAGGGAGAGTTTCTTGTGACAATGAAGAAGGCGTGCAAGAGAAGGGAAAGGATTCCAGAGAGAAAGAAAGAAGGAGCAAGAGGTACAGTTGATAGAGCTTGAGAGTCATGGTCTTACTGTCGCACAAAGAATGACAACAGAAGGTGAGGAAGATCTCAGTAATAGCCTAACAGCAAGGAGTGCTCAAGAAAAGCTAAGAACAACTTCCAACCGCAGTTGGGTAGAAGTTGTTGAGGCAACTCCACAGTTGCGATTGTGGGTAGAGTTGTCTTAGAGATAACAATCTCAACAAAAGAAGTGCTGGGTAGAATTGTTAGTCAATGAGAGGTTCGAGGAGAGAACCATAGAGCTTGCGAAAAGACCAAGTCCAGAGGAGAGCTTTGTGAGGTAAGGGGTAGCAGGGAGGACTTGCTATTGCAGAGGCTTGGTTGCAGCTCACAAAAGACCATGAAGGTAGTTCCACTGAAGAAGTGAAGTATCAGTGGGTAGAATTGCTAAGGATAAGGAGAAGCATATGACTAGGAGGTCATAAACTTTTGTGCCTTAAGAGTTCGATGTAGGAGCATCCAACACCCTTAGTCAAAGGGAGGAATACAAAGTGGAGCGAAGTGGAAGACATGGACCAGGGGAGCAAAAAAAGGGAAAATTTTGTTTTAAAACAGATTTAAAGGATGAAATGGATAAGTCTCAAAGATTTTATAAAATGTAATCTGCCATGTGTTATATGCATGCATGTGTATGAGAGCTTTCGGGCTTTTCACTAGAGGATTGATTAGATCCTTCTGTTATTCGATCTAATAATGCTTCCATATATATATATATATATATATATATATATATATATCTATATATATCTATGTGTGTGTGTGTGTTTCATGAACCTACGTGTTCATAGTAGAGGAGAGACATAGTGAGATAAATACAATGTAGTTGAGAGGAGACTCTGCTATGAGGCTGAAATGCCTTAGCTATAATCGTGCTATGTTAATATAATAAATATGTGTTTTGTGGATGTCCGCATGTCTGTGTAATATGCCTCCTTTCAGTTCTGTTATGTGTATATGTGCTGAGGGTTTAAATCCCAATTTTATGTGTGTTGATTAACCATCAGGGGTGATGGTGACCCATTGATTTAACCAGGTTAATCGTGTTTTGGAAGTTATGCATGCTTTGGGAGTCTGTGGCGGAACTGCGTTTAATGCAAAAATCCATCGAAGGCGAAGAAGACAAGTTGAAAGGATACATACGAGAATGCACAAGAGCCATTGATCATATGGATCAATGATCCAAAACAATTCACTTAGGGCAGAAACCTTTATATTGCATCGCAAAATTCCCTTGGCGATATCAGAACCAACCTTTGTAACAGAGTAGTATTGAAATGCGATCGTACAAATAAATCTCAACCGTCGGATCCTGAATCAGATCAACGGTCGTGATGTAGTCACAAAATTGCAATCGGAGGAGTCAGGGCTGGAAGTTAATGGGAACGTCGATGGCCGATGAGAGATGGGGTGATGTCGCCGATAGACCAATCAGTGATCAGGAAGTCAGAGTTCAGAGAAGGCAAACCTCAGCACTGCGGAATGGTGCGAAGGAGTGGTCCTATCGATTTTATAGCTGCGGGCTTATGATATTTGAAATCCGGTAGATATGTCTGGAGTGGGGTTTTCCTTTGTAAATCCTGTGTTCCCGTGTTTTTCGATAGTGTTCGGGTCCATGGGGTTAAAGGCAGAAGCCTAAGAAACACTTCCAATAAGGCTTAGTGGGCCATAACCCACAGGCTTCAAGATTCTTTTTGTAAAGGAAAGGGATTTTGGTCTAACCCCCAAGATCTATTTCCATCATTCTCTTCCCTCGTTTGGCTATACATTAAAATGTCATCTAGATAGACTATTACAAAAAATTTTGAAACTCATTTAATACTTCATTCATCAATCTCATAAAGGTACTTGGTGCATTTGTAAGACTGAAAGGCATCACAAGCCACTCATACAACCCATAATTTTTCTCATAGGAGGTTTCCACTAATTTCCTTATCTAATTGGGATTGGGTTCTACCCACTCTTTAAATCAATTTTAGAGAAATATCTAGCACCACTCAAATAATGTATCAAGTCATCAATACATGGAAGTTGAAATCTATACCTCGTTATGATCTTTTTTGTGCATCTAGAATTAGTGCACATCCTTTATCCACCGGGTGAAAATGTGAAGTTGGGTTGCACTTTTTAGTTCACATTTAATATCATAATCAAACTATGATATCTTCCCATGCATATTCTCGAGTCTATTTCAATAAATATATCATTTAAATTATAACCATAATATGCCTTATATTATTACATCTTTGTAAAAATAATATCTATAGCAGAACACAAATTCATAATTTTTAATATAATAATCTTACTATATCCAATATTAAATAGTTCATATAGGCATATTTCATCAAAGTGTTACATAAAATAACAATTAATCTATGCATGCAGAACATAACTGAGTAGAGGCATGCAACATTTACCCTATTCAATAGTTGTGCATCACTACCCAAATTCCATAATCAACAAATAAAATATAAATATAAACAAAAGTTTATCAAACCATAGTAACAACTTGGGGAATACGCATGAACAAAACATGTTCCTCCCATCAATGAACTGTATTCAATAGTTCCCATCGAGGTAAGACCTTCTTGCCTCTAGGAATCCCCCCTTTTGATTGATAGGTTTTTTTTTTTATAACATTCTTCCCAACATTTTTTTTAGCAATGTCGTGCTTTTAAGGTCTACCAGCGTTTTGGCTAGACCTTTTTGTTTTAGTTTTTTTTTTCGATTTTTGTTTTCTTTAAAGCATGCCTTTCTCTCCCGCAATGATTTATTCCACCTCACTTAGTATTTATCTCCAAATAAGTGATTAACATAATCTTTCTCTCCCATTATGTTAATTTTATTTCTTTTAAGTATTTTTTCCTAGGGATTTTTAGTAGACTTTTACGGAAGATCCATCATATGGAATTGACCACCAACAACTTTTTATAAGATAGAAAGAAGTATTCTAAACTCTAGTGCTCATTCCTAAATATTTCCAAGACTTTTTTTTATTAATTTGAATAATAATAAAATAATTTATGTCATCACATAAGTCTCTCCATGGCTTCCATTGCCATTAATTCCAACAATAGTTCAATGTATAAAAATAGTAAATGTTTAAAAAGCAGTGCCATAGGGGAATTAAATCTTCCGCCCCTTTTGATAGAAATCATCCTCGATGTTTCCTTAATTCTATATTTTATTTTTTTGTAATATGGATAGGAAATGTCTCCTGCATTTCTTCTTTCATTTATATAACAATCTATTTTGTATTTAAGTGCTTCCACTTCACTTTATTTTGAGGGAAGTCTCAACTCTAGAGAAAATGTATTGTGATATTTATTTCATGTTCATTCCCTAACATGTTTTCATAAATGCTAAACATGTTCTTTCTATTTTCATTCATGCAAATTACCAAAGGGTCATCCACCTACACCCAAAAGAAGCTATACACATGCACCACAATAGGTTCCATTTTTTTTATTCCACCCTTAACCACCTAGTGTGCCAAGTAATATGGATCCCATGCAGTGTTTTTTCCACAAAATTTAGAGACATGAAATTGCCAATTTCCTTTAAAGGCATTTATGCTACATCAATGAAAGTTAAAAATTCAGTTACTTACTTTGGTACTCTTTACCATTTTTCATGCATGTTATATCATTATCAATCCTTCCCCCAAAGGGGCTTAGTCAAGTATGTCGTGACTGTTTTTCCCCTTCTTTCATTCATGTTCATAGAAACAAGCACTAAACCGCAATAGTATATAATTCGTAGTACCAACATCAATAATTCATGTGTCATAATTAAAACAATTATATGTAGCTTCACAGATCTGCGACATGGATTTTTCACTTCGTGCATTATTTTCTTTTAACTCATATAATGTTTTTTTCTAACCACTTGTTAGGCAACTTAATTTTATTTTTTATCATTTAACCACAATTTATGGTGGTATTATATTTTTTCTCATGGGTTTAGATAATACTTAGCAGGTCTTTCCTTTAAGTGACTCTCCCATTCTCCTAAGGTATACTCTTGTCACCAATTCTCTTGGTTACTATTTCTTTACCTTTCATCCCATATATGTCCAAGGACCATTTCGTCCTTCTAGTTTACCAATCAAGAATTTATTTTCCTTTTTCCAAGACCATTGTAATTTCCACTTACGGATTTTCATATATATATATATATATATATATCTATATATATATATATATATATATATATATATATATATATATATATATATATATATATATATATATATATATATATATATAACCTCCTTTTTTTGTTTCTATTGGTCGTACTTTGTGCTCCAATTTTTAAGGGTATTCAAATATTTGAACTTAAAATTTCTAGTCCATGGGGGAATCAATTCGCAAGATTTCTCAGCTGAGGAGGTAAAAAAATCATCTATCTCCTTGGTACATATTATTAACCTGTAAATAATATTAGACTTATTAAGCAATCATATTCAGACCATCCATGGTGGTTTAATTCTTGGCTATAAGTGTATAACTTTTAGTTTCATTAAGATTTGGTTATGTTGTTAGAATTTTTTTTTTGATACAAAGGTTTCTGTTGTGCCCATTTAAATTTTAAATATTCTCAAGAAGACTCCTCTTTGAGTGCGTGTACTATTTTTGTACACTGCCTTTGCTGGATATTGGTTCTCAATCCGTCTTTTAAGCGATTTTATATTGGTAATTATAATGTATTTTCTTTTTATCTATACACTACATGCTCCTCATCCCTAGGGTTAAAACGTTTCCTATCCAGTCTCCACACACACACCTATATATATTTGTATATATTTACTTATGGATGTGTTCTTTCGTGAATATCCTAATTCCTACTAGAAGATTCTTCCTATTGTATACAAGATTTATTTTGAACAACTTGTTCGTATGGAGCATTTTATGATAAGGATGTTGTACAACTTACTCTGACTTATTAGCTTATAAGACTTACAAGTATTTCCACATGAGATGGTATATGTTTCCCTTCCATTTCATCTCATTCTATAACAAAATATTAGTACATACCATGATTACATGTAGTTATGCAGTTATTCCTCCTTCAATATGCTTGAATATCAATTACTTCATGTATTCTATAACAACTAATTGTTCAATATTTGTTGTATTCATACTCTCCATCTTCCTATCGGTGCTCTATAATTTAATTTTAATTTCCTTATTTTATTCAGTGAGTACTTGTTTTGCATAATTATTGCCCCTGATACAACATTCTTAGTTGACAATTCGATGCTAGAAAAATATATTAGTTGATGTTATCTCAATTTATTTTATTGTAGTGAATAATAAGTGAGTACTCACTTGTTTTGTCTTTCAATCAGACAAACAAACATCTAGTACATATAAATAAAAAAATATGAGAAATTAATTGAAGCACAAAGGATGAAATGCTCTTTTTCCTAACATCATATCAGTTGTCAACATCCTACATGTTAAAGTTTGTTTAATAGAAGTAGCAGAGTTATTTTGTGCTTTTTAATTCGATGATATTCTACATTCCATTATGATATGGAACCCCCAAAGCCTTGGTGTAGTTTTATTATGTGGCTCTACTTCCAAATTTCTTGTTGCTTCAAGTTTTTTTTTTGTTCCAGTTACGTGTCAATTTGTACTATTTTATGCTTAATATTATAAGAATGTGCTACTCTAATATTACGCTAATAAATCTATTATATTGTAGAAGAAGATAATTAGAGAATCAATTTGGATGGGTCAAATGATTTTGTTGAAATGCCAAAATCCAGGAATGATAAAAATGAATATGGGCTTGTAAGTACTTTGTTAGGGTTATATTGACTTTGAACTAACTAATTATTGATTATATCAGTAGGAAGATGTTGAGGTGGCTGAAAGCATCATTATTTGTTAGGGCGTAGATTATAATGCATATGTAAACTGGGTAGCATATTTTGTCATAGAAAATTATGGAACCAAACTCATATTTTTTTTTTTCAATAAGGTAATTGAATTTTATAAAATCTCCAGATTTATTATTCTAGAAAGAGTCCTACAAAAAAGAATAAGGCAAGTGGATTACTTATGAAGGCATTGATAGGAGAGGGCATAGTGCAAGCTTATTATCAATTGTTGTTGCAGTGGGCATAGTGCAAGATTATTATCACAGTGACATGGAGACAATGTGTGTTGTCATTATTGTTACAGTGGGTCGTGGAGTAATAGTGGGTTTCCATTGTTGTTGCAGTGGGAACAATGCAAGCTTATTATCATAAGGTCATGGAGACGATGTGTGTTGTCATTTTTGTTGGAGTAGGTCATGGAGTTGATATGGATTACATCCTCTCGAGCCACCAAGAACAAATCCAATGCCTCTTGGAAGAGGAGGAAAAGAGGGAAGGTTGTTGACATTTGCATGGTTGTATAGGTGGTAGTTTCAAGGCCATGGAAAATGTTTTCAAATGAAGGACATGGATTCTCATGAAAATATTTAATGAAAATATTTAATGTAAATAAAATAATGTTAGAACTATTTTCAGTTAAGAAATGTAGATATATGGGATGCTTATATCATAACACTCTAAGGTTTGTTACCTTGGGAAGAGGCCAAATAAGGTGCTAATTCTAAAACATTGCATAAAAAATGAAATTCCAAGAAAAAGAAAATAATAAACACCAAGAAAACTTTGATTAAAAACAAAAATGGGTTATTTTTATTCATTGGTCTTCATGCCCAAGTAATAGAAATTAGAAAACCAATTACTCTACTCCCTAGAGCCCCAAAGGTGCAACGATTAACAATATCTTAACTTATACAAGGATGTAAGTAATATTGTTAAGAGATTCAAAATGAGTGTCTCCCGCATGCGACCTCCTATACATATAAAGCATGGTTTTGATATTTCGCTCTGAATTTTTGCTATACAAATGTTTAATTTCATTTGATAATAAATATTTAAAAAAAAGAGATAATAATCAACAGTAACCAAGTCAATTGTTTGACTTTCACCTTTCACATTCTTTCATTATATAATGAAATATTTCCCAACTAAATATAACCTTATAGAAAAATAACTCTCAAAAATTTGATGATACTATTGGGAGAAGTCAAAAAAAAACTCTTTAAATTAATTAACTTAAAGATTAATTTAATGAAAATTGAGACCATATCTCCTCGATGGGGGTTCCATTCATGAGATCTATTGCACAGCTTGGTAGTACGTCGCCCCTATGATCTCATGACTAAACTTTGTTTATGATGGGGTGGAAGATTTCCTTCATGCATGCCTGTGTGGTATGGGATGCCTGCACGGGGTGGAATTTACTTTGACATGGGTGAATCTTTCGTTTGATTAATATCATGGCTTAGGTTGGTGAATAGGATTTTGTAATTTATTTTGGGGGATTTGTGTTTGATGCGGGGTATTGCTTGGGTCTATCTGGTATTATGGGTAGTATTATGGGTTGGATTAGGGCACACAGACAAATGGGAGTGCCTTGGCCTCATATATTGACTGTGGTATACGAAGGTGCCTTTGTTTTGGAAGGAGGAGATTCTGGTCTATTCATTGCATGGTTAGCTTTGCTTAGACCTTCCATTTGGCTGGTATACCAGGAAACACTTTCTAGGATTGTAATTTAAGGGAATTTTTTCTCTCTTATGCCTTTAGGTTCCCTTCTCCTTCACCTATGTATTATTCATGTTAGATGTAAGGTATTTGGCTTCTTATTTTTTTATTTTTACCTCTTAGTTGTGTCTCATTTGGTCATTCTAGTTAATTCTTGTGGGGGGGTGGTCAGGTGCTTTTACTGTTGGTGTTTTCTTCCTCTTGGTGGTACTTTCGCATAGTGGGTGGCTCTGGTTCAAGTGTGTCAACACTTCATTCATATGTGGTATATGATTCTAGGGCCTTTGGTCTTTTTCTGGTTGGGTGTTTTAGTGTCTTGGCTCTCTAGGTCTCTATCATTCAAGGTTGCGAGTGTGCCTGTTGTTATTTGTGTCTGGTGGTTCTTTTCCTCTTGTTTTGGGTGTGTGATTGGTTCCCTACTCGGGTTTGTGGGTGTTGATTTCCTTTGGAGTTTCGTTGGTGGTTATGTGTGTGGGTTAAAGTAGTTGATGCTACTTTTTCCTCTGGGTCATTCTTGGTTGTGTGAATGCCTTGTCCTCATCGGGGTTGTAATTGTCCCACAAGGAAAAAGTTGGCTTCTTCTTGACCATTTTCTTGAGGATGTCTCTATTCCAAGGAAAAAGGGCATGCTCCTTGCTCAACTTCTAGTGGTATGAGACAACAGTAAGATTGTCCTTTTATGATATCAGTTCACAAATGTAGTGCTAGTTCTCATCCTTAAGCCAGTAAGGATGAAAAATTGATGCTGGTGGTTTTTAAATTGGATCGGTATAATCAACATGATGTGGAGGGACATTTGAATCTCCTTACTACTATCAGTCACCTTCAGAGAAATGAATGACAATTGATCATATGGTCGGCTTATGGCATGGACATCATCAAATTTTAGAAAAAGTGGAAAGGTTAGAGGATCATATGGCCGATATGGAGGACCATGTCCATTTCGACTTTTGTACTCCCCCATCTTCTGGGTTGGGTCTTCACACCCCAACACGAGTAAACTATGTTGAATAGCTATGCCCAAGGTAGTCTTTCTAGTTTTCCATGCCTTTTGGCCCTTATGGCCTGTAAATATTTGGTTATCTAATGTATATATTTTGTTGTCTATGTATATGGGTCTCTCTTCACTGCCTAATAACTCCGGTAGAGGTGACACAGTAATATTTGTGAGGAAAACCAATATAAAATTTAACTTTTTGAGTTAATAAACAATTTAGATTTGCAATATATATATATATATATATATATAACTAACTTTTATCAATAATTTTAAACATAATTATCAAATTCATTACTATTGAAAATAATTACCAAAATTCAACAATTCCATGATAATTTAAAAAAAATGGTTCGATGCATAGTATAAGTAAATAACTAATTGTGTGGATGACCAAACATTCATGGCTCACAATTTATCTGCACGAATTCGTTAATTTTCTTTTATAAAATGGTAATTGCAATGCCCCGAAAACACAAAATAGATGGCAGTGGGATCGCACGTGGTAAATGGCAACTAATTCAGTTTTTCCTCAAAAGGGTTAGAACGCTGACAAGATAGGGAAAGATAAAATTTTGAGCTAGAACTGTTAAGTGATTAAATTCTATAGGGAGTAAATTCTATAGGGATTAATTGAGTATTTAATACATATGTTTATATCACGAAGAATTTTATAAATAATCTGTGAATATTTAATTTTTAAATACAAATTAATTACAAGGGGATTTTATACAAGTTTTGAAACTGCATGGGATTTTATATTTAACTTTTGAGTATTGAAAATGAGAGATATTTGAGAGATTATATAAGTGTAGTTTTATTTGGTAAAATGTAGTTTAACAATTAGCACAATTATATTTACTAATGTGATTCATGTACAATCATATTAGTATATGTGGTTGATATAAACTAATCAATTTTTATCAACCATATTAATAATTATTAGATATATAGTATAAAAATGACTATTAAATATTTCCTATTTATAATTATATAAATAATAACAACTACATATATATTATGATATATATTAATATAGCATTATATTATTATATAATATTATATTAATATACTAATAGTTATATTTCAAACCATAACATAATTAAAATAATATAATACTACCATAATTAAAATAATTTAATAATAACATAGGTTTAATATTAATAATATTTATTTATCTCTCACCATTATACTAGCGATTAATATATATTTATTAATATAAATATATATCTATATATATTAAGAGTGCATTTAATAATATTAACCCTATTTTAATAATAAAAATAATATTATTATTATTATGTATTAATGATATTAAATATCTATGGTATATTAAACTAAAATATATTATAATTATTATAATATTAATTCTTTTGGTTTATAATGTTGATATTTATATTAATATTAATATATAAACCCAAGAGAACAATACACCCAAGGTATTATTAATAAACTAAACCAAAAGATTAATAAATCGAAGAGATTAATATTATAAGCCCAATGGATCAATCCACTAAAGGGATTAATAAATGTGAGAGATTATTAATATTGTATACCTAAGGGGTTAATATTTTAAAGCAAACACATTGATATTATAGGGATTATCAATATTATAAACCCAACGGATTAATCACCCAAGAGCTTAATATTATAATTCCAAGTAACTAATATTAAGAACTGTTGGGATTATTAAACTGAATAAATTAATATTATAAACCCAAGGGTTTAATGGTATAAACACAAGGGATTAATAAATCCAAGAGAAGAATATTATAAACCCAAAGGATTAATAAATACAAAGGATTGTAAATATTATACACTAAAATGATAAATAAACCCAAGGGATCATATCATTAAACACTAGGATTAATATTATAAACCCTCACATTAATAAAACAAATCTAAGATTAATATTATAAACACTAACATTAATAAATCAAACCCAAGATTGATATTATAAACCCTAAGATTGTAAACCCTAATATATTATTATTCATATTAGGGTTTAATATTATAAACCTAAAGGAATAATATTATTAACCCAAGACATTAATGTTATAAACCCAAAGAATTACTATTATAAAATGTTGGGATTAATATTAAGCATTAGGATTAATACTAAGCCCTAAGAATAATATTATAACCCGTGAGATTAATATATTAAACTTAAGATTAATATTACAAAACATAAAATTGTAAACCCTAATATATTATTAATCATATTAGAGAAGAATATTATAACCAAAATGGATTAATAAACCCCATAGATTTTTCATATTATAAACCTAATGGATTAATAAACCCAAGGGTCTAATAATATGATAAATCCAAAAGATTAAAAGCATCAGGAATAATCTTTTAAATCTTAGGATTATAAACTTTAATATTATCAACCCTAAACCCAATATTATAAACCAAAATATTAAACCCTAAATTATGAAATGTCATAATGCGATATTGAATAGATTTAAATGTAATATATCATTGTGAGAATGACTGTCACACAACTTGTGACATTGTGAAAATGCTTGTAACACTTGATGTTTGATATATTTCTATGCCATTCGAATGTTACAATATTAAACCCTAATATTAAACCACATATTATAAACCCTAACTTTATAAAAATTAACATTATAAACCTTCAAATTAAGAAACCCAATATAAAACCCTAATATTAAACTCAATATTAAAACTACAACATTTTGAACCCTCATACTAAACGCAATATAATAAATCTAATATTAAAAAACTTCAATATTAAACCCTAGTATTAGGAACCCAATATTAAACACAATATTAGAAAACCCGATATTAGAAACCATAATATTATAAAGCATGGTATTAAACCTCCATTTTTTTATGTCACATTATGATCTTGAATAAATTCCAATGCTACATAACATTGCGATAATCATTGATAAAACATAATATAAATTCAAGGTATTAATAAGCCCAAAAGTCTAATAATATTATAAACCCAAAAGATTAAAAACGGTAGGATTAATCTTTTAAATCTTAAGATTATAAAACTTCAGATTATAAACCCTAAAACCAATATTATAAACTGGAATATTAAACCCGAATTTATTCAATGTCATGATGTGACATTGAATAAATTGTTATTTCATAATGTAACATTGAATAAATTGCAATGTAATATATCATTGTGAGAATCATTGTCACACTAGTTGTCACATTGTGATAATGCTTGAAAGACTCGATGTTAAATGGATTTTTATACAATTCCAACGTTATAATATTAAACTCTAATATTACACCAAATATTATAAATACTAACATTATAAAACCTAGCATTATAAACGTTGAGATTAGAAAATTCAATATAAAATTTTAATATTAAACCCAATATTAAAAATACAACGTTTTAAAATTTAATGCTAAATACAATATTATAAATTCAGGGGACCACTGATAGAATTGCGAGGATTCTTAGAAAGCATAATGTCCCGTCGTCCTTTAGACCCCTTAACACCATTTAGAAGTCCCTTATATATGTGAAGGATCCTATCAACCCTAAGGACATGAAAGGGGTATATATTATTCCTTGTTCTTGTGGGACCCCATATATTGGTGAAACAGGTCACTCCATTAATCAAAGGATTAATGAGCACGCAACTGACCTTCAACATAGGAGAACCAAGTCTTCGGCTTTAGCAGAGCATGTGGAGAAAACCAATCATCACGTCTACATCGAGGAGGCTAGTTATCGCTAAAGTTTCGCATTTCCATAACCGGAAATTTAGGGAAGCCCTTGAGATTGAAGAAAGGCCGATCAATCTCAATAGAGAGGATGGCTCGAAGATCAGTAGTTGTTGGGTCCCAGCCCTCTCTTCCTAGTCATTTTCTTCCCTTTTTTCTTGTTTTCTTTTAATGTCCCCTTGTTTCCCGTATCCTATGGCCTTTATTTGTTAAGGCTTGGTTGTTAGTATTTTTGTGGTATTTTAGTAGTGCTTAATTTATGCTATTAAGTTTATTCTAATAATTTTAATTAATAATAAAAATAATCTTGAAATTAATCTATAATAAGATGCTAATTTTAACCCTTAAATAAGCTACTAACTAATTTTAAATATTAAAAGAATTATTTATTTATTTATTTATTTATTTAATTAATTATGACCCTTAGGTTACTGTAATACTTTCATTTGTATAACTTCTATAAATAACTATTAAATTATTATTATTGTTATTCTTTTTTAACATAGTTATTCTAAATCGTATTTTAATAAGAATTTAACTAACTATATTACCTTAATATTTATATATTTATATATGTAATAACTTTTATAATTAAATATTAATCTATATTAATTTATTTTATAATTAATTTAGTTTAATATATAATTATAGCTATAAGTTTGTTAAATGGTGCTTTTACTTTTATTTTATTTATTTAAATTTAGGTTTTTGCCCCTAATCTAGTCTTTTTAACGGGTCAAATTTAGGTGTTAGAAAATATAGTTGATTTGGTCAAGAATTATAGCCATTGGATGTTCTAATATAACAATTTAAGATGCTAAGCTAGATTTGATTCTTCAACTTGTCCTTAGGATGAACCACATTGGTTGGTTCGAAACAAATAAAATTGCTTGTGATTTACGCCTAAAAATTTCTCATAAAAAACTTCAATATTAAATTTTTATTATGAAACCAATATTGAATAAGATATTTGAAAGGAATCTTGGAGGATTCTATAGATAAGTTGTGAATATTTAATTTTTAAATAAGAATTAATTACCCGGGAATTTTATACCGGCTTTGAAACTTCAAGGGATTTTATATTTTACTTTTGAGTTTTGGAAAGGAGAGATTTTCAAGAGAACATATAAATGTGATTTTATTGGGTAAAATGTAGTTTTAAAATTATTTATATTGATTAAAATTATTAGAAATTATTTAAATTTTCAAATCAAGATATTAATTTTGTAATAAATTAATGTTATAATAATATATATATATATATATGAATTATATCAATTTTTTGAAACTGAGATCTTTTTTTCATGAAACATTTTTATCTCACCAACACATTTGAATTAGGACCAGGTAATTATGATTTCAAGCAACGCAAAAATGCACCTGAAAGATCCTCCGTGTTGCACCATTGCCACAGAACGTAGAGGAACGAAATTGAAAACGGTGGTATTCTTGATAGCAAAAGCATTATAATTTTAACTACAACTAGTCAAATTCAGGCAAAATAAACTGGAAAAAAGAAGTTGGGAAAAAATAAAAAGCTGGCCGGCATCATTTATTTATTTAAATGCATTACAGAAACACTGAAAGTGGGCGTTCGCCGGAGGAACTGCGAAACGCTCAAAACAGCCAGTGGTGGCTCCAACATTGTAACAAGTTCATAGACTAACTAATATACGTGTACTCCATTAATACTAGAGCACTAACTAAACCAGCCCACATTCGATCACCGGCAGACCTCCTTTCAATGAACTCTGCCATACACAAACAGCATAAAATCAATAATCAAAATTAAGAGAGTGCAATATTTGTCAAAATGAAGCTTGGGCAGTTAGAGGTCGCATCAGAATGAAAGAATCAAAGAATAGAGAAAGGAACAGGTGATTGGCAGACATACTTGGTACAGTCAACGTCAAGTGACAGGCACGCTGATGTCGTTGATCTCGAACAGAGCGGGCAGATTAGCAGCCTTACCTAAATTAACTCGAAGTGTCTTTGTCTGAGAGTCTAACCCCTTAAGGTAAGGACAACAAGCCGGAGCAGGGGTGATCGCGTTCCCCATCAGATATCCAGCGCATTGAGTGAAGGCACTCACGAACCACAGCTCTCACAACACCAGCTCTCACAAACACAGCTCTCACAACACCATTCCCAGCCATGTCTCACACCTATCTCACTCACAGGGACAAACAGAGATGACATCCTCCACTCAAAGCCGGCGTTCAAATGCTGCGATGCAGAACAAAGTTATGAGGATTCCCAATAAATAGTAGAAGCGACCCATATACGCCAACGTATGGCATCAAATGTCTCACCACACCCCATGCAGCGCCAACAGGGTGAACTGGTGTGTGTCTGGCCCTCAACTTTTCTGGAAGGTCCTCTGTCATAAATAATGATGCAATAAATTCAGTAGGAAAACAGCAATAGGCGGTTGATGATAGTTGACGTTTCTTACGAATTTGAAACTTCCGATAAAAAAAAATATGTTACTACGTCAAACATAGTGATTTAGAATTATTGTTTTATTGTGGTTAAAATATCTTCTATTTCTTATATCTTCTATCGTCTAAATGAACTTCTCACTTCCCAGACTTACCATTTTCATTATAATAGTGTCGCATTTTAATGGTGGAAAGGCTTCAAAGTGTTATATTAGTACGCTAAACATAGTGATTTAATGGTGAAAAAGTGATGCATTTAGGCTTTTTATTTTATTTAATGTATAATGAGAAGTAATATGTTTATAAATTTTAAAAGAAAAGAAATATATTATACTAATTCAATTAAGAAATATATTATAGGTAAACATTAAAACATGTATTTTATTATATATTTTGATTTTATAGTATGTAAATTTTAAAAATAATAAATATTAATAAAATTGTAGTTTTTTTTTTAAATTATTATTATTAATATTAATTATAAAATGATTATATGAGTTAAATTTATATATATTTAAGAAAGTATGTGACAAAATTTGTAATTATGGAGATGAGTAATATTACTATGAAGATTTTTAACATGTAAATATGTTTTGTTATAATATTATAGTTTATCAATATCACATACCCAAAAAACAACAATCTTTTTCACATCATATTTATTTATATGATATTTTTTCTATTATTAATCTATTTAATTAAAAAGAGAAAAAAGTATAACTACTTTTGACATAAATCTCTACCATCTATCTAGTAATTATTAATAATTAAATTAAAAAAAATTAAACTAATTCCAAAATAGACATGACTATCACATAATTATAAAATTTAAAATAATAAATCAAATTTATTAAAACAATAAACTATATGTTAAAATATCAAATTTTAAAACACATAGAAAAATGTTAGGATACATAATAACTTATTATTCTTATATTTTAATGTTCCCAAATAAAATTATGTTATATATATAAATAATGTTTATCAAAATGTTTTAATATTTCTTGAACTTCCATCCTTTTTCATTCACATTGGAGTCAAAATACCTTTTGAAATATTCATTTTCATCTTTAAAAAACATAGTTCTTTAATCATGTTGATTTAATTTAGTGTGTCCATTCCTTTACTACAAGGATATGATCCTTTATTTTAATTGAGAGTCATAAATCACTCACAACCATCTAGAATTATTAAGATAATATATTTTCATATGCTTGTTTTGTATTAATTTATAGTTTTTCCTTTTCATGAGGATTTAAAAATAAATGATTTAAAGGATCACAAAAATTGTATTGTAATTGATATTATTTCATCTAAATATTCTATATGTATTTCATATTTTCTAAGAATAAAAATAAGTTAAAATTATTTATATTTAGAAAAATATTTTGAGGTTTCATCAATAAATTGTCTAACATGTTGTTTGTATTGAGAATTGTTGTAAAATTCTTTAAAACAAGATTAAATTCTAGATAAAGGTTGGTAGTTGACCTAGAAGTTAAACTAGTGGATCAAGTAGTTAAAGTAGAAGTTTTATAAGTGACTCTAGATCCAAACATAATGAGTGAGTGTTGGTTTCCCAACAATCCGCTTTCATTCCTTTCAAATGAAATGAGGCCCCCTTTGTTTATGTGAGATTCCTAGCGTGGATCAATTGGATTGTTAACTCTTAACATCAATTTTATTCTTTTAGATTGGTGAATTTTTCGATCAATGACAATTGTTTTCAATTGTATATCTATCGAAATATGATTTGAAATATGATTATAACAAGATGTTACAATCTTATCATTGAATCCCTTGCATGTTTCATGATTATTTTCTTTAAATATTTTGAGGATATTATTGTGTTTCCTAATGCTAACCCTCAATTATATACTAGTTGGTGATTATTTTATGCTTTCCTAAGAGTTTGAATGGACTTTTGACTATATATGTTTTATGTTTATGCAAGCACCATTATTCATAATAGAAAAACTTACATTAGGGATTGGACCTTTGTAGTTAGTGACTTGTGACAATCCGAATGTGTATGGAGCTTAAACTATATGGGTTTGAATTTCATATCATTTACTCTTAATCATTTTAAATCAGGGAAATGTTAGTCATATCTCATTATGAAATATTCATAAGCAAAAATGCTTGAATTGAATGTTGGACTGGTTATTGTAATTATGTGGCAATATTGGTTTCTACGGAACAATGTGCATCTAACACCTGGACTATCATTATGAGTGAAACGATCCCGAGGGATTATTTTCCTCATCATTTTTTAATGTCCTCCATTACTTCCACTCTATATAGTCAGTACCTGATCCTTATCATCATTTCAAACCTGACATTACCCTAAACTTGACTTGAAATGTAAATGTTATCAATCCTAATTCAAGCTTTGTCTCGACCATTTTTTGCAAAGGTATTTCGTATTTTTGGTGTATGAGGTTTTTCTCTATGATACCACAGTCGTGCTCTTTTCCTTTCTTCTATGCAAAAGTATCTCATACAATGTGATACCCATCATTTTAATAACCTATGTGGTAAAATATGAACCCCCTAGCAATGAGACTTTCGAAGCTTATGAGGAATATTTTTCCTTGTGTAAAGAGGTAGGGTGGTGGGATTTTATCCAACCATTTTGAGGACATAATGTTGAGGTTTCCAAAGCCTTTTCATGTTAATGTAATTGTAGGAATATCGAAGTTGGTGATATTGAAATTCCTCTTAATGAAGCTTTCCGTTGGGCCTCAAATAACCTAAATTCCTACATTTTTAACTCATCTCACACAATAATTCCACAACTTGCTGCCAATTCATATCTTACACTCTGTGGTTGATTATCATTAGTTTTCTTAAATTTTCAATGATTAGAGATGACTTTGCTATGATTTTCTAATGATGGTTTTCCCAAGTTCGTTTACTGCAGAGATCTATTGCCAAAATTCTTCATAATTCAATTAAATTAGTTGCTAGAAGTTAAGTAGATAATTCCTTTGGATTAAAATATCATTTTGTGAACAAATGAAGAATATTGGGATTCTGATACATGGGGTGTGTTCAAAGCACTCTCATAACGGTAACCCAAAAACTGCTTGTCATAATTCGTCACCATGAAGAACTTATGACGAACGGAATCTTATGTACATAATCAAGTACAAAATTTTCAAGGTAAGTACATAAATTTTGGGTTTGACGGCTTCACATTGGCCACCATTTTGGATATTTCAGGTTGAAGACTTATTCATTTATTTTTCAAGCTATATGGAGCTGCAATCAGATATTCTAGATCTCAATCAAGCTATGCATGGATCATCAAATTTACCAAGACAAATTTGAAATAACCAAATTACAGAAAAATCAATTGAAATGTATTTTTGTAATTTTTTTTGGCATATGGCTAAGATTAGATCCTTGAGTTTGGGATCTCAAACTGTAAAATCATAGTATATATTCCAGTCACTTAGCACTAGAGAGGGATTTACGGGTTACACATAGAGGATCTATGTAGGAGAGGAAGCACAATTGTTGTATATTTAACTCTTTTTTTGGATGAATTAATATAAGGCGATGAAATTGTTGTAGCCTTGGTGTCCATTTTATGAATTGAGTTTAGACCTATAACACATGCACAGGAAAGGTCGCCTGAACTTGTCATGTTTGTAGGGTTAATATAAATTATGTAAGTGTGTTTATTTAATTTTTATATTTTTATTTCTTGCAAATGGTTTTAAGTAGATTTAATTGCTTTGTCAATTTATTTCTACATTCTAGATTATGTAATTTCTTTCTTATATATGGTGTGATCTAGGGAATAGTTTTATGCAGGAAGTGTGTTTTGCTTCATTCAATATATTTACATTTCATTTCCAAGTTGTTTGTCAAATAGCTTCTAGAATTCCAAAACTTCATTTCGTATTTTAGATTTTTCTTTTTTTTAGTAGATCTGAGTAGAGGGCAACAACTTGAGTAAAAGGTAGTGAGTGCATTGTTGTTGGTTTCTCTTTTCAGGCTATGGAGTACGTGCATAGTCACATTCTATATTCAGGCTGCATTCTGTACTCATGCTGCATTCCGTACTCATGCCGCATTCTGTACTCAGGATTCCTGTAGCCACATTCTATATTCAAGATTCGTGTAGCTATGTTTTGTACTCATAAGTGCTATGTCTTAGTTGATTGGTAGAATTTAGTTTGGAAGCATGAGTTGTGTGATTTCAATTAAGTTTGTCATGATTTCTTGCGTTGTGTGAGCAATTAGCTTTGGGCTTTTACATGTTGATTTGTTTTGAATCAAATCGAACTCAATTATATAGATCACTCATTAGTTCTCAGTAAGTTTTATTTAGTTCATCATTTGATTATAGTTATTCCTTTGTTTGAGCATGTTTTAATCAATAGATTAGTTTCAAACTAGGAATAGAAATTCCATACTTAATTTAGGAATAGATTTCAGATTTCATGATGTTAGTTTAGGTTAGACACTCTGATCTTACATTACATGAAACTTTGCCTCAAATCTTACTAGTCCTGCATTGATAATTTAATGTTGGAATTATAACCCATATAATTTCCGCAACATTTTTGACGTCATTATTGGGGGGGTGCTAAAGTGATTAGAGAATAGTTTCTTTCACAAGTTTTTGGTGTGACCTTTGTTGCAGGGAAGCTAGAGGGTAGAGAGTGTCTGGTAAGACGTGAGTGAAGAGCCACACATCCACTATGGTGGGGTTTCTCTAAAGTTTGGTTGTCTAAGTAAGAAAGTTTGGAGAGTTTTATTGTAATTAGTTCTAATTCATTTAGATTAAAAGTTCAAGCTCTTTAAAGATAAAAAAAAAAAATTGGGTGTTGTAAGACCCCCAGGTACTAATCCATGTTGCGAGACATAGATCATCAACCAACAAGAGAAATTAAAATAATCATTGAGGGCTTGAAGAATGTCCCTCAAAGTAATTTCTCAAATCGTGGCAGTAGCTGGGATATCTGCCCCTCACGAAGAGTTCATCCTGGCCACATTTAGGAAATTATCTATCTCTCCATAATCAGAAAAGGATTTGGAAGTCTCCCTTGATTCCTCTTGCCTATCTACCAAGGAGATCGGGAAAACATGTACCGAATCTGATGGGGAGCATCCATTTGAACTTGAGATCGAAGAACATTCACCATGCCTAGTAGCAAGCCCTGTATGCATTCCCAAGACCAATTATCCAAGTTTTCCTAACATGACCGAGGAGGACTTTGAGAGTGGTCCAAGTGAAGAAATGGTCAAATATCATGAGGATTACATTCATAATTGGTTCCAAATCACAATCCAGTCAAAAACCACTCTCATATAAAATTACTCTTTGTATCACGTCTTAGAAAACTGTTGATTTTTCATGGTCATGTACCTTCTAAAGTTTATATGCTAAATCTGAACATGAATATATCTTTGTACCTAATGTTCACATTGATTCATTGGAAGTTCTCCTTAACTTGAAGGACAACGTCTTTTCTCCAGTGGAGTAGGAAATTTAGTATTGTAATGAATAAATAAATGAAAATGGTAAAGAGAAAAATAAGTCCTTTTGTGAAAACCATCTTGTCTAGCATAACTGGACAAGGACTTTGCTTGAAAACCAAGTAACTAGCAGGAAAAGTTCCCAATAAAGTTTGTAAATTTATATGAGTTCTTTAAATCATGTATCTTTCAAGTCATTATGTTTATACTCGAGTTGGTTTATGTGGGATCCCTTAACACCCACCTTCTAACAAGATTTTTCCCATCAACATCAGCATATTATTGGGGGTCAAGGTTAGGGTTAGATAAGTTACCTTGGAGCCTTCATGCCTTAATGGCAAGTGTCCTTTCCATCTACTAAGGAAATACATCAATGTTTCTTGGTGGATGAATTATGCAGTCCATTTGACTTCGACAAATCCATTCATGGCTAGTAGAATGTACCTAGTGCCTTGATTCCCATTGATATCAAAGGTGCGATATCTCGTATTGATTAAAGACCTCCTTAATGGTCGGTAATCCAATGATTCTTTCTCATGTTACATTGACATCATTTATTCACATATGTAAGATTGCACATGGGTGTGTAACGGTTGAAAATTATATGGTTTTGTGATCTCAACACAGATTTGCAGAAGTTTGGATCTTTGTATCAACATTTCCATTTTTATTTGTAGTAGTATATTTATTTCAGTAAAGGCTTCCATATAGCATCTCAACCATTCATTTCTACCAATAGTCACCTTTCCTTGGTTATTTGGGAACATAGAACTCCTCATGCATAGGGGAGAAGGGGACCTTCAGTTTATCTTTTAGCCCTTTAGTTCATCCTTAGTCCTTTAGTTCATCCTTCATCCTTCTTCAACAGACCAGATCAGTAGTCAAATTAGCTCCAGCCATTCCATCCTCCACTTCATCCTGCAACATGGAGGGGATACCTGGAGTGAAATCATTTTACTCGAAAAATATAGAGTGAAGATAGCAAGAAGAGCTATAGACCTGCATTTTCTTAAGAACTATAAAGACAATGTTACTATTTAATCTCTCAATTAAGCTCTTCTTCTATCAAGCATTCAAGTGGTCCTGATGATGGATCCTGGTTGGGATTTGAAATGTTGGTAGAAAATGGTTCTTACTGTGGATTCTCTGGTAACTGAGTCAAAAGAAATAAACCACAGAGGTCTTAAATCTAGAATCATTTCCCTATACAGAGGGGACAACTAGAGTGAAATCATTTTACTCGAAAAATCTAGAGTGAAAATAGCAAGAAGAGCTACAGACCTACATTTCTTAAGAACTGTCATGACAATATTACTATTTAATCTCTCAATTAAGCTCTTCTTCTATCAAGCATTCAAGTAGTCCTGCTGATGGATCCCGGTTGGGATTTGAAATGTTGGTAGAAAATGGTTCTTACTATGGATTCTCCAGTAACTGAGTCAAAAGAAATAAACCATAGAGGACTTAAATCAAGAATCATTTCCCTATACGGAGGGGATACCTGGAGTGAAATCATTTTACTCGAAAATTCTAGAGTGAAGATAGCAAGAAGAGCTGCAGACTTGCATTTTCTTAACAACTGTCATGACAATATTACTATTTAATATCTCAATTAAGCTCTTCCTCGATCAAGCATTCAAGTAGTCCTGATGACGGATCTTGGTTGGGATTTGAAACATTTGCAGAAAACGGTTCTTACGGTGGATTCTCCGGTAACTAAGTCAAAAGAAATAAACCACATAGGTCTTAAATCCAGAATCATTTCCCTATACGGAGGGGATACCTGGAGTGAAATCATTTTACTCGAAAAATCTAGAGTGAAGATAGCAAGAAGAGCTGCAGACCTGCATTTTCTTAATAATTGTCGTGACAATATTACTATTTAATCTCTCAATTAAGCTCTTCTTCTATCAAGAATTCAAGTAGTCCTGATGATGGATCCTGGTTGGGATTTGAAATGTTGGCAGAAAATGGTTCTTACTGTGGATTCTCTGGTAACTGAGTCAAAATAAATAAACCACAGAGGTCTTAAATCCAGGAACACCAATCACATCAACAATAAAGGTAAAACTTGAGGTAAATTTTGGCTTAGGATTCTCTAATTCATTAGAAGGTTTAAGAAACTTAACGATTAACCACTTCTCATTCCATGTATTTCATCTTTCATAAATAATCATGCTTCTGTTTTCCTTCCATTCACCACTCATAATAAAAATATGTATAATTTGATTACAAGACCATGTTAGAAGCAAATCCTTATGGTATTTTAATAAATGAATTCTCTATATTGTCTTCTTCTAGCATTTTATTCAGAGGAAGAATTCATTACTTCCATGAAATGATAAAGTAAAAACCACCTATAAGCATTGGCCTCATGATGACAGCGTATGCAAGCACCCATTCACATGCTTACCATCTCCATCACCACCTCATTTCATTCATCATCTCTTACTCATCCATCCCTTTCTTGTCCTCAATTCAAATTTCTCTATAAATTAGTATGATAACTTAATGTGAAGAGTGTTGCTCCACAAGCACCAGCACTTCAAAATATTCAAGTAGTGTTGCTCCACAAGAACCAACAACTCTAAATATTTAAGCAACATTGTTCCACAAATAACCAACATCTACAAAACAATGTTAAGAATTTGTAAATGAGCAAGGGATTTGTTTCCATGAGTACATACAATCGACAGGCATGGGGGATGTTGGGCCTCAAATATGCACATTTTTCCACCATAAAATATCACTATTCATAGCCTAAATTCCTATATTTTTAACTCATCTCACACCATAATTCAAAAACTTGCTGCCAATTCATATCTTACACTTTGTGGTCGATTATCATTAGTTTTCTTAACTTTTTAATGATTATAGATGAATTTGGTATAATTTTGTAATGATGGTTTTTCCAAGTTCGTCTACAGCAGGGATCCATTGTTGAAATTCTTCATAATTCAATTAAACTAGTTGATACAAGTTAAGTACATAATTCTTTTGGATTAAAATAAAATTTTGTGATCAAATGAATAAGAATATTGTGATTTGGATACATGGGGTTTGTTCAAAGTACCCTCATTCAGGTAACCTAGAAACCATTTGTCAAAATTCGTCACCATGAAGACGTTATGGTTAGCAGAATCTTAAGTACAGAATGAAGTAGAAAATTTTCAGGTTAAGTGCATAAATTATGGGTTTGACGGTTTTACATCAGCCACGGTTTTGGATATTTCAAGTTGAAGAATTATTCATTTCTTTTTCAAGCTATATGGAGCTGCAACTAGATATTCTAGATCTCCATCAAGCAGTGCATGGATCATGAGATTTCCCAGGACAAATTTAACCTAACCAAATTCCAGAAAAATCAATTGAAATGTATTTTTCTATTTGTTGGCATATGGCTAAGATCAGATTCTTGAGTTTGGGAACTCAAATTGTAAAATCATAGTATATATTTCGTTCACTTAGTACTAGAGAGGGAGTTACAGGTTACACATAGAGGAGTTATGTAGGAGAGGAACCACAATTGTTGTACATTGTACTCTATTTTTGGATAAATTACTAAAAGGTGATGACATTGTTGTAGCCTTGGTGACCATTTTATGAATTGAGTTTAGACCTGAAAAACATGGATAGGAAAGGTCGTCTGAACCCATCATGTTTGCAGGGTTAATATATATTATGTAAGTATGTTTATTTCCCTTTTATATTTTTATTTCTTGCGAATGGTTTGAAGTAGATTTAATTGTTTTGTCAATTTATTTTTGCATTCTAGATTACGTAATTTATTTTTGATTAATGATGTGATCCTGAAAATAGTCTTTTGTAGGAAGTGTGTTTTCCTTCAGTCAATAGATTTGCATTTCATTTCCAAGTTGTTTGCTAAATACCTTTCAGATTCCAACACTTCATTTTTTATTCTAGGTTTATTTTTGTTTTGTAGATCTGAGTAGAGGGCAGCAATTTGAGTAGAGGACAACGAGTGTATTGTTTTTGGTTTCTCTTTGTAGGTTGTGGAGTACACGCATAGTCACATTCTGTACTCAGGCCACATTATATACTCAAGATTCATGTAGTTGCATTTTGTACTCATAATTGCTCTGTTTTAGTTGATTGGTAGAATTTAGTTTGGAAGCATGAGTTGTGTGATTTCAATTAAGCCTTCCATGATTTCTTAAGTTGAATAGAGTAATTATCATAGTTAATCATTTGTTAATTTGGTAGTTTATGGAACTAAAGACAATTTTCAAATAAATTGCATTGTGTGATCAACTAGCTTTAGGATTTTACATGTTGAGTTGTTTTGAATCAAATAGAACACATTTAAATAGATCACTCATTAGTTCTGAGTAAGTCTTAATTAGTTCATCATTTGATTATAGTTATTCCTTTGTTTGAGCATGTTTTAATCAATAGATTAGTTTCAAACTAGGAATAGAAATTCCATACTTAATTTAGGAATAGATTTCAGATTTCATGATGTTAGTTTAGGTTAGACACTCTGATCTTACATTACATGAAACATTGCCTCAAATCTTACGAGTCCTGCATTGATAATTTAATGTTGGAATTATAACCCATATAATTTCCGCAACATTTTTGACGTCATTATTGGGGCGGTGCTAAAGTGATTAGAGCATAGTTTATTTCACAAGTTTTTGGTGTGACCTTTGTTGCAGGGAAGCTAGAGGGTAGAGAGTGTCTGGTAAGACATGAGTGAAGAGCCACATCCACTATGGTGGGGTTTCTCTAAAGTTTGGTTGTCTAAGTAAGCAAGTTTGGAGAGTTTTATTGTAATTAGTTCTAATTCATTTAGATTAAAAGTTCAAGCTCTTTAAAGATAAAAAAAAATGAGGGTGTTGTAAGACCCTCAGGTACTAATCCATGTTGCGAGATAGAGATCATCAACCAACAATAGAAATTAAAATAATCATTGAGGGCTTGAAGAATGTCCCTCAAAGAAATTTCTCAAATCGTGGCAGTAGCTGGGATATCTGCCCCTCACGAAGAGTTCATCCTGGCCACATTCAGGATATTATCTATCTCTCCATAATCAGAAAAGGATTTGGAAGTCTCCCTTGATTCCTCTTGCCTATCTACCAAGTAGATCGGGAAAGCATGTACGAAATCTGATGGGGAGCATCCAATTGAACTTGAGATCAAAGAACTTTCACCATGCCTAGTAGCAAGCCCTGTATGCATTCCCAAGACCAATTATCCAAGTTTTCCTAACATGACCGAGGAGGACTTTGAGAGTGGTCCAAGTGAAGAAATGGTCCAATATCATGAGGACTACATTCAGAATTAGTTCCAAATCACAAACCAGTCAAAAACCACTCTCATATCAAAATACTCTTTGTATTACGTCTTTCAAAACTGTTGATTTTTCATGGTCATGTACCTTCTAAAGTTTATATGTTAAATCTGAACATGAATATATCTTTGTACCTAATGTTCACATCGATTCATTGGAAGTTCTCCTTCACTTGAAGGACAACGTCCTTTCTCCAGTGGAGTAGGAAATTTAGTATTGTAATAAATAAATAAATGAAAATGGTAAAGAGAAAAATAAGTCCTTTTGTGAAAACCATCTTGTCTATCATAACTGGACAAGGACTTTGCTTGAAAACCAAGTAACTAGCAGGAAAAGTTCCCAATAAAGTTTGTAAATTTATATGAGTTCTTTAAATCATGTATCTTTCAAGTCATTATGTTTATACTCGAGTTGGTTTATGTGGGATCCCTTAACACCCACCTTCTAACAAGATTTTTCCCATCAACATCAGCATATTATTGGGGGTCAAGGTTAGGGTTAGATAAGGTACCTCGGAGCCTTCATGCCTTAATGGCAGGTGTCCTTTCCATCTACTAACGAAATACATCAATGTTTCTTGGTGGATGAATTATACAGTCCATTTGACTTTGACAAATCCATTCATGGCTAATAGAATGTACATAGTGCCTTGATTCCCATTGACATCAAAGGTGCGATATCTCGTATTGATTAAAGACCTCCTCAATGGTCGGTAATCCAATGATTCTTTCTCATGTTACATTGACATCATTTATTCACATATGCAAGATTGCACATGGGTGTGTAACGGTTGAAGATTATATGGTTTTGTGATCTGAACACAGATTTGCTAAAGTTCGGATCCTTGTATCAACATTTCCATTTTTATTTGCAGTAGTATATTTATTTCAGTAAAGGCTTCCATATAGCATCTCAACCATTCATTTCTAGCAATAGTCACCTTTCCTTGGTTATTTGGGAACATAGAACTCCTCATGCATAAGGGAGAAGGGGACCTTCAGTTTATCTTTTAGCCCTTTAGTTCATCCTTAGTCCTTTAGTTCATCCTTCATCCTTCTTCAACAGACCAGATCAGTAGTCAAATCAGCTCCAGCCATTCCATCCTCCACTTCATCCTGCAACATGGAGGGGATACCTGGAGTGAAATCATTTTACTCGAAAAATATAGAGTGAAGATAGCAAGAAGAGCTATAGACCTGCATTTTCTTAAGAACTGTCAAGAAAATGTTACTATTTAATCTCTCAATTAAGCTCTTCTTCTATCAAGCATTCAAGTGGTCCTGATGATGGATCCTGGTTGGGATTTGAAATGTTGGCAGAAAATGGTTCTTATTGTGGATTCTTCGGTAACTGAGTCAAAAGAAATAAACCACAGAGGTCTTAAATCCATAATCATTTCGCTACACAAAGGGGACAACTAGAGTGAAATCATTTTACTCAAAAAATCTAGAGTGAAAATAGCAAGAAGAGCTGCAGACCTACATTTCTTAAGAAATGTCATGACAATATTACTGTTTAATCTCTCAATTAAGCTCTTCTTCTATCAAGCATTCAATTAGTCCTGCTGATGAATCCGGTTGGGATTTGAAATTTTGGCAGAAAATGGTTCTTACTGTGGATTCTCCGGTAACTGAGTCAAAAGAAATAAACCATAGAGGTCTTAAATCTAGAATCATTTCCCTATATGGAGGGGATACCTATAATGAAATCATTTTACTCGAAAATTCTAGAGTGAAGATAGCAAGAAGAGCTGCAGACTTGCATTTTCTTAAGAACCATCGTGAAAATATTACTATTTAATCTCTCAATTAAGCTCTTCCTCTATCAAGCATTCAAGTAGTCCTGATGGCGGATCTCAGTTGGGATTTGAAACATTGGCAGAAAATGGTTCTTACTATGGATTCTTCGGTAACTAAGTCAAAATAAATAAACCACATAGGTCTTAAATCGAGAATCATTTCCCTATATGGAGGGGATACCTGGAGTGAAATCATTTTACTCAAAAAATTTAGAGTGAAGATAGCAAGAAGAGCTGCAGACCTACATTTTCTTAATCATTGTCGTGACAATATTACTATTTAATCTCTCAATTAAGCTCTTCTTCTATTAAGCATTCAAGTAGTCCTGAGGATGGATCCTGGTTGGGATTTGAAACATTGGCAGAAAATGGTTCTTACTGTGGATTCTCTGGTAATTGAGTCAAAATAAATAAACCACAGAGGTCTTAAATCCAGGAACACCAATCACATCAACAATAAAGGTAAAACTTGAGGTAAATTTTGGCTTAGGATTCTCTAATTCATTAGAAGGTTTAAGAAACTTAACGATTAACCACTTCTCATTCCATGCATTTCATCTTTCATAAATAATCATCCTTCTGTTTTCCTTCCATTCACCACTCATAATAAAAATATGTATAATTTGATTACAAGACCATGTTAGAAGCAAATCCTTATGGTATTTTAATAAATGAATTCTCTATAGTGTCTTCTTCTAGCATTTTATTCAGAGGAAGAATTCATTACTTCCATGAAATGATAAAGTAAAAATCACCTATAAGCATTGGCCTCATGATGACAGCGTATGCAAGCACCCATTCACATGCTTAGCATCTCCATCACCACCTCATTTCATTCATCATTTCTTACTCATCCATCCCTTTCTTGTCCTCAATTCACATTTCTCTATAGATTAGTATGATAACTTAATGTGAAGGGTGTTGCTCCACAAGCACCAGCACTTCAAAATATTCAAGTAGTGTTGCTCCACAAGAACCAACACCTCTAAATATTTAAGCAACATTGTTCCACAAATAACCAACATCTACAAAACAATGTTAGGAATTTGTAAATGAGCAAGGGATTTGTTCCCATGAGTACATACAATCAACAAGCATGGGGGATGTTGGGCCTCAAATATGCACATTTTTCCACCATAAAATATCACTATTCATAGCCTAAATTCCTATATTTTTAACTCATCTCACACCATAATTCAACAACTTGCCGCCAATTCATATCTTACACTTTGTGGTCGATTATCATTAGTTTTCTTAACTTTTTAGTGATTAGAGATGAATTTGGTATAATTTTGTAATGATGGTTTTTCCAAGTTCGTCTACAGTAGGGATCCATTGTTAAAATTCTTCATAATTCAATTAAACTAGTTGATATAGGTTAAGTACATAATTCTTGTGGATTAAAATAAAATTTTGTGATCAAATGAATAAGAATATTGTGATTTGGATAAATGGGGTTTGTTCAAAGTACCGTCATTCAGGTAACCTAGAAACCATTTGTCAAAATTCGTCACCATGAAGACGTTATGGTCAGCGGAATCTTAAGTACAGAATGAAGTAGAAAATTTTCAGGTTAAGTGCATAAATTATGGGTTTGACGGTTTTAGATCAGCCACGGTTTTGGATATTTCAAGTTGAAGAATTATTCATTTCTTTTTCAAGCTATATGGAGCTAAAACTAAATATTCTAGATCTCCATCAAGTAGTGCATGGATCATGAGATTTCCCAGGACAAATTTAACCTAACCAAATTCCAGAAAAATCAATTGAAATGTATTTTTCTATTTGTTGGCATATGGCTAAGATCAGATCCTTGACTTTGGGAACTCAAACTGTAAAATCATAGTATATATTTCGTTCACTTAGTACTAGAGAGGGAGTTACAGGTTACACATAGTGGAGTTATGTAGGAGAGGAACCACAATTGTTGTACATTGTACTCTATTTTTGGATAAATTACTAAAAGGTGATGACATTGTTGTAGCCTTGGTGACCATTTTATGAATTGAGTTTAGACCTGAAAAACATGGATAGGAAAGGTCGTCTGAACCCATCATGTTTGCAGGGTTAATATATATTATGTAAGTGTGTTTATTTCCCTTTTATATTTTAATTTCTTGCGAATGGTTTGAAGTAGATTTAATTGTTTTGTCAATTTATTTTTGCATTCTAGATTACGTAATTTCTTTTTGATTGATGATGTGATCCCGAAAATAGTTTTTTGTAGGAAGTGTGTTTTCCTTCAGTCAATAGATTTACATTTCATTTCCAAGTTGTTTGCTAAATAGCTTTCAGATTCCAACACTTCATTTTTTATTCTAGGTTTATTTTTGTTTTGTAGATCTGAGTAGAGGGCAGAAATTTGAGTAGAGGACAACGAGTGTATTGTTTTTGGTTTCTCTTTGTAGGTTGTGGAGTACACGCATAGTCACATTAAGTACTGAGGCCACATTCTATACTCAAGATTCATGTAGTTGCATTTTGTACTCATAATTGCTCTGTTTTAGTTGATTGGTAGAATTTAGTTTGGAAGCATGAGTTGTGTGATTTCAATTAAGCCTTCCATGATTTCTTAAGTTGAATAGAGTAATTATCATATTTAATCATTTGTTAATTTGGCAGTTTATGGAACTAAAGACAATTGTCAAATAAATTGCATTGTGTGAGCAACTAGCTTTAGGATTTTACATATTGAGTTGTTTTGAATCAAATAGAACACATTTAAATAGATCACTCATTAGTTCTGAGTAAGTCTTAATTAGTTCATCATTTGATTATAGTTATTCCTTTGTTTGAGCATGTTTTTATCAATAGATTAGTTTCAAACTAGGAATACAAATTCCATACTTAATTTAGTAATAGATTTCAAATTTCATGATGTTAGTTTAGGTTAGATGCTCTGATCCTACGTTACCTGCGCTTGTACCTCGAAGTTTACGACTATCGGATTAATAATTCAATGTTTGAATTATAACACATATCTTTTCACTAACACCTTCATAGACCACCATGCTCACTTGTCTACCGAGGGAGATAAATTGTCGGAAAATTGCCATGTCAAAGACATTCCATGGGACAAGTTTTTCGTCCCCGAGAAAGCATCATAGAATATTAAATGTTTTTTTATTAACTTACATAAAAGTAAATGGTGATACCTAGTTCTTATTATTCAATGCTATATTACTTATGAAGGTCATTATGGCCTGGTTTTATATTACCACATTCAATTTCTTATAATTTTCTCGGTTATCAACTAAACCTACCCTATTATTTGTTCAAAAGCCTCAATAATGTCAAAATTATATCAAAGAATGTTTAAAAAACTAGAAAGGAGTTTATTTTACAATGACCTAATTTGAATTCTGGTTTAGTTTCGATTATCTCAATTAGGTGATTCATGGGAGGCATTCCTTCATAGAAATAATTTTTTGAAGTCTTCAACTGATAATGGCAAGAAAATTCGTATGAATATTGATGAAGTTCTGGAGGATATTCATGGAATTGTAACTGAAGCTGTAGTCTCATTGTAGTTCAACACCTAAAAATCGTAGTAGGTTATTTGATTTAACAATGCCTAATTAATTCACAAACCCAGACTGCACATGTATTACCTGTAATGTAGCTAAAAGGCTTAAAATCATTCTTATGGAACAAAATCTTGACCCTACTCAGCCTAAAGATTCCAAGCCTAAGCCAAAATTTTCATAGCACAATGTCTGGGATAACCCTACATATGATATAATGAAGAAAAGGTAACTACATAGTATTAGGTTAAAAGTAAACAATTAGCGTGCCAAATATCTTACACTAAAAGGAACATATCTAAAATTATTTCAGTTATTACTACTCTTGTCCAAATAAACGTTCCCAAAGAACCCATACTTAAAAGAGAAAACCCAGAGCCTAGTCTGAAGAAGATTTTGAGAATAACTCTATTTTCAATAAATTTGGTAAATTTGATAATGCAACATTTGGATCTAGTGATAATTCTTAAAGTAGATAAGATTCCCATAAATATATAGAAATCTAGATTTTACAAGGAAAATATATTGTTGTAGTTCCCTATCTTAAACATAAAATATACGAATTACAACCTCAAAAAAAAACTTAGGTAGAAAAGTAAATATATGACTTAGCAACACGATAAATAGGTCACTGGTTTGAAATAACAATTACAGCTGATAATTAAGAAAGTAATAACTAAGTCTTCAGGGGTTAATGTTATCATCATTTCTGATTTACAAAATCTATCTAATCCCAAACGAATTATGTTTATTTTTTTTTTCATATTTTTCTCAAAGTATGAATATTTGTTAATTAGTTTTGCTAATTTTATTAATCGTAGCTACATAATCTAAGATTTTGTAGCCACTGTTTTAGAAATGCATTTTATTTATTTATATCCAAGTGATATTATATTTAGTATATTCTATTATTGCCTCCTGATAACACATGACTTTTTGTTCATTTCAAATTGTTAAGACTTGTTTTTTTAAGTATATGTCGATGATACCTATAAGTTCAAAACCTATTTTCATATATGATAATGTTGTATGTTGGATACTTCTATATAAATATAGTATTAAACATTGATAAATGGGGGATGCAATCGACAAAATTCTCAAGTGGTGATGTTGAATTATTTTTAAACCAACTATTGTAACTTTTTGATATTTAATGTTTTTTATACAAATACCGAGTTGTTTGCATTTCTGGTATTTCATTGTTATCTGTTTTAGCTTATGCGATTTATTTGACTATAATTCCAGAATTCCATGAGTTTGAATTTAATGTTTTTTTCTTACTTGTGTTTGAGAAAGTTGATGTTTGAAGTATTAATTCATCTTTCCACTATTTATTGCTGAATTACCAATCAAATTATTTCTTAAAATTGTGCATTAAAATTTATGTAATATCATTCATAAATTGAAATTATCACACATGTTCTTAATGCAAATTAAATTAGTATTTTGAATTTTTTACTTTTTAACCAACATCTCTAATTCATAATGAATGAACAATTATTTTGTAAAAGAGAAAGTAAAATTAGTTATTTAATTAATTTTATCTTTTTGAACAAAATATATATGATTTTTATTATAAATTCATTAAAGCAATTTGAGATTTATTTCAAATTGTTTAGAAAAGTCAATGAGTTAGTTATAGTCTTTTTTGTCATTTTTCAATCTATTTTCACATTAAAAGTTGATATTATTTTATAGTTTAGAATTATTCTTTCTACTTAAAATTTAAATTATTCTTCAATTTTATTTTTTTTAACTTACGTCTTTGCAATAATTAGGGTTTTTTCTAGTGATTATACGGGTTGTATATTTGTGTATAACTGTGAACCTTTAACTAGTTGTAAATATTAATGTAGGCATACTTAGAAGAGCTCCAATGCTTTCTTTCTTGTAAGGGAAGGACATTTCTAGCTAACGAATCCATTAAAACAGTTAGGAACAACCAACCTAGAGAAATAAATTATAAACTAGCCTAGATTCAATCATCACCACACCTTCTTTCATTGAACGCTACCATACACAAACAACATCAAATCAATAATCCAAAATTTGTGGAAATGAACATTACATAGTTGTAGGTGGCATTAGTATCAAATAATAATGAAACGAAGTGACATACATATTTAGAACATAGAACATCAAGGTTGATAGGAACATGTTATTGATCTTTGACAGAGCTAGTAGATTAACATGATTACCTAATTTGACCGCCAATGTCCTTGCGTGATCCTTTAGGAAGTTACAAACAACCTATCTATTGGGGGTGGCCCTAACTTGAGATTCCAACCCCTTAATGGAAGGAAAACAATTTAGAGTAGGGGTGATTGCATTCCCCATCAGATATCCAACACATGGAGTTAAATACCCATAATAATTATTAATGTGGTTGATATAAGCTTATCTACCAATATCAATCTTATTGGAAAATGTAATTGTATAAATGCTTGATATAAGCCTATCCATGTATATCAATCATATTGGTAAACATGATTGTGTTAGCATAATAAATTTGTGAAAGTATAAATAATTAAATTCAAAGATAACTTTCAACGAGATTAGAATTAAAATAAATATAATACGGTAAATGTTTGAACTAATTAATTTTCTCACATAACATCACTGTACATACCGTACTACAGCTGGCCACGGGCGTCAGTATCGTCCAACTGCCCTGTGCTGATGTTTCACCAAATCTATGGCAACACAAATTATTTAAACAAAATCATGCCATGATTTTCCAGAAAAACGTTGACGGCCAGTCGACCGTGTGGGCGGTGCACAGGGTATGGTGAGACGGCAGCGCTTAACGAGTCATATATCAAGTATTAAATGCACTCGGAGATGCACGCGACATAGCTGGTTAACACGTAAAATGCTTTTTTTTATTTAGTGACGAGTTTTGCATTTTGCGTGTTAACAAGTTATGTCGCGTACATCTCCGGGTGCATTTAATACTTGATATATGGCTGGAGATGCATTTAATACTTGATATATGGCTCGTTAGGCGCTGCCATGGTGAGACATTTGATGCCATGCCTTGGACTATATGGTCCCCATCTACTGTTTAACGAAAGCCCTTATAAATTGGTTCTGCGTCTGAGCATTTGAGTATCAGGTTTGAGCTGAGGCATATAATCTGTGTGTGTGTCCGTGTGAGTGGGTGAGAGAGGTGCGAGAAATGGCTGGGAATGGGTTGCTGAAATCAGTGTTCTTGGTTGGGCTTGTGGTGGCAGTGATGACTGCGTGGGGTGTTGTCACAACTGAGGGTGCCATATCGTGCAACCAGGTAGTGAGTGCCCTCACTCCATGTGCAGGATACCTAATTGGAAATGCAGCCACCCCTGCTGCCGCCTGTTGTCCTGCCATCAAGGGGCTAGACGCTCAAGTTAAAGCTACCCCTGATAGGCAGACTGTTTGTAACTGCCTGAAGAATCAAGCAAACTCATTTGGTGTCAAACTGGGGAAGGCTGCCAATCTCCCTGGGCTCTGCAAGGTCACTGACCTTAACGTCCCTATCAGTTCTAATGTCGACTGTTCTAAGTATGCCGGCCTATCATCTGTCCCTTTCATTATTCTTTGATTCTGATATGACCTCTGTGCAAGTTTGATTTTGTGTGTCTGTGTTTTGACAAATATTGCACTGGAATATCGTTTTTGATTTTGACTCATGGTTTTATGTTGTTTGTATATGGCAGAATTCACTGACGAGGTCTGCTGATGATCGAATCTGGGCTGGTGGCTTAGGTAGTTAATGTAGTACAAGTATATTAATCAGTTGGGAATGCCTTTAGGTGTTTTTTAATAATTTTAAATAAATAAATGGTCATGCAAGCCACCTTTAGCTTTTTTCTATCTTTACGTCCCCAATTTCTTGTTTGTTCAAGAACCCTCAATTCGAGTACCTGCAGACAAGATCATGATTTTCAATTTCGTGCAGCACGTAGGATCTTTCTGGTGCATTTTTTTTTTCTGGAAAGTTATTGATTTTTATCTATTGGTATAATTCTGTACAAGGTTAATGATGTGTGGATGCAATATTATGAACGAAGCATTTACAGCTTTTATTTTAAAACGGTGCACGGCTGGTTAATTAGGTATGGATGCACTATTAACTGAAAGCACTTCAATATATAGTATTAATGAGTTTGAAAAGTTCTTTTTACAGTATAATATGAAAACGATGTGCGATTATTTTTCTATATATAGTTAATCATTATAATATTTAAAATATTTAAAAAATATTTTAATATTATAATAAATAAATATTTTGATGTTTATTTAAAAATATAATTTTATATATAACATATTTTGTATGGCAGTTTAGTTGATTAAAAAACTATAAAATCATAATAAATTTAATATGATTTAAAAAGTTATAAAATCATAATAAATGGTTAAATTTAATATGATTAAAAAAGTGATAAAATCATAATGAATGGTTAAATTTAATGTGATTAAGTACATAAGCAACTACTATTTTTTGGTAAAAAGTAATTAAAATAGAAAAAACTGTATTTGCTCTAGAATCTATAAAAGAAAATAGAACCATCTATCCTTAAGGCAAAAAAAGATTTAAATCATCTAAACAACAAATTTATATAGCAATTATTAATTATAAGTAAAGTATTGACATTATTTTAACAAAAGATATTCATGTTCAGTATGTAGACCCAAAAGAAAAAACTTTAACCCAAAAATCATTGGATAGTTATTTAGCTTTGATCATGCTCCTTTCTATGTTTATGATTGCTAGGTTCTTTCTTTTAGCCACTACGTGTTGTGTTGTGAAGTACATTTGGTGATGAACTACCTTCTAATTCATTTCTCTGTATATAAATTAATTTCAAACTCTTTTGGCTGATATTATCCTCTTCTAGCCACTACATTTTGTTGTGAAATACATTTGGTGATGAACTACTTTATAATTCATTTCTATGTATAAAAATTAATTTCAAACTCTTTTGGGTGATATTATTCTCCTCTATCTAATCTAAGCATTTTGACATATTTTCCACTTTGATTTTCCACTATAACACTAAATTCTTGGAATTTTCTGAATGTTTTAGATTTGATTTTGAGGAAATATACTCAAAATGTCTTATTAAAATAATCATAAATTTAAAATAAAAAAAACATCCACCAAGGGATTGAGATTGTGTGGGTCGATGTAAATATATGTGAACAAGATCCACATGCTCTTTGAATTTGTATGAGGCTACTAGAAATTTATCCATTTGATGCATGATTGACGAGGTTTGGTTTGTTCATTTAATATAGGAAGTTCTTTAAACATTAACTATTTTTTCTTTTTTTCAAGAAAATGAGATCTTAAAAGGTAGGAGACCATATTTATGATTCTACAGCCAAGTATCATATATGATTGAGAATTTTTGTGCATATGATTGCGACAAATCTACACGTTTTAGGTTCAATGAGAATATTATATTCTTGGTTATTTGAACTTTTGAGATGAGCTTTCAATTGGATGTTTGATCTAAGATTATGCATGTAGAGTCCTTGAACCTCACATAATAATCATTTTTCTTTAATTGTTTTAAACTTATTAGATTATGTCAAAAAATAGATACATCAAATACATCAAGAATATTTTTTTCTCATTTTTTTGGTTAATATAAACATAAAAACTTAACCTAAAATCATTTCTCCTTAACTGTTTTATACTTATTAAATTTTGTCAAAGGATAAGTACTTCCAATACATCAAGAATATTATTTTTGCTCATTCTTTTTGGTTAATATAGATACAAAAACTTTACCTAAGTTCTTGAATTGATAATAATCTCTTAAAGTAAGTTAGTATTTAATAAATTTTTCAATACTAGAAAATAATGCTTTGTTATTGTCATATGATTGCTACCACCTTTGTATAGAATCAAAAAATGTAACAGCATAAGGTATTAGTTGGAATTATTTATAAGTTTATTTCTATGCTAAAAAGAATTAAGAGAAGTTTTCTAAGAACACTAGAGTTTAACTAAGGTAAAAAGTAAGAAAGTTGGTAGTGTGATACACATTTTAAAATTTAAAAATATATGTACTTTATGGAAGAGAAGTTTTTTTTTGTTTTTTTTGTTTTTTTTTTTTTTTATCTTTAACTCTATTAGAGTTACAAATGTCCTGACTCTTTCATCTCAAAGGGTTTTGGGGAGTGACCAATGCCCAATTTCATTATGATGTTCATGAAAATTTGTTTGCTATTTTCTTCTTTATACTAGTCAAGATAGAGAGATACATTTGATTTTCAATATTTGGGTTAAGATTTATGGGGAGGGGAAAATATCACTAAATTAGAAAAAAATGGGGCTTTCTAAATAAAGAACCCAACATAGAGGACTAAAATGACATATATGAATAAAATGACAATTTAAGGAAAGACATAGATATAGTTAGAGAAAAAGAGAACATAAGATATAGGATGTAAATCTATTAAATAGAGAAAGGATAGACAACAAAAGAATGAAAGAAATAAGTTTTCTCTCCCCTAAACTAGTCCATTCTTTATATATGTTTCTTGGCACTCTCACATCATTATTCAAATTGTTTCTTTCATCCATGAGGATGGGTGGATATATACCAAAAAGGTTTCATCTTACTCACACAATTCATCTTTAGAAGTGTATCTATAATTGTTAAATTTTCCTAGTTCTTCAACACAATTTTGTAAAATTTGGCAATTATGGGAGAGAGTTGCATTGAATGGGGAGAGATTTGATAGCTTTTAGTAGTTCATTTTATAATAGAATATGAAAAAGATGTGTAATTATTTCCCTATTTAACTAGTTTTTTTAAAATAAAAATAAAATATTCACTAAATATAAAAACAATACTAGCTAAACAAAATAACTATATATATTTAATCAAAAGCATTATAAAACACCACTCACATTGTACTTGATTTGTTCTTGGTATTACAATCCAATGTGAAAGAGATGTATGTAATCTCTTCAATGTTTAATTTAGAGTTAACATATGGTATTTAAAAGGAAATTGATAATATCAAAAAAAACATATTTCACTCTCGATCATAATAAAATACTTGGATGTCCATATTAGATCACATAATTTATATCAATTTTATATATAAAGAGATCACTTTAATTTTTACGTGTAATATTTTAATTTAAAAAAAAATAGTCAATGTAAATGTTAAATAGAATAGTTGAATATAAATGTTAACTAATATATTTGAATACAAACTTTATATATAAATATGTATTTCTTTCCATATTATATATATATATTTATATATATATATATATATATATATATATATATATATATATATATATATAGTTTTTCAAAATGAAAAAGATATGTAATTCTTTTTATATTTAACATGGAGTGTTTGTGCTTTATTTATTTATTTATATATATATATATATATATATATATAAACATATAATTTATAAATGTTGAGATAAATTAATTATTTTGACTTCACTTCAAAAATGTTTATATCTCAAAAAAGCATTGATTTATCTCACCGCATAATAGAAAGATAGTTATAAATCTACCCTGTTAATGACAATAAATACTTTAACCAAACCATGAGTTAAGCAGAAAATAACCAAATGTTAAGCATATTTACCAAATTTTGTGGAAAAAGTAAAAAAAAAAATTAAAGCCACCACCTAATTATAGACAAATTTCGATTACTTCTACCCACCAGAGAGATGCCAGCAATTGTGTTACACTACCCACAAGAGTACTCTAATCTCAGGTGAGCCGATTACCCAATTAACCATATATAGAAGACGTATTTATCCCATGGGTTCGATCTATAGAGCCGCCTATAGACCCATCTATGGCTTTTTCATCTCTAGGGAACCCAACTACTAAGGGGTAAGGAATAGAGGAACCTTAAATTCGAATGTTGAATCGGGAAACAGAGGGATCACATAGATCGTAGACATTAAAGCGGATGTAATATGTGTCGGATACATCAAAACCAAATTAATATGAGCTTTTTCATTAGTCAAAAAATAATAAAAGATTAGGAAAACTATATGCATGGAGGCATCGTCGGAGTCCAGCCAGCAGGACCTAGTCAACAAAGCAAACCAAAGCAACAGGCACGCTTATTGACGATTTTTTTCCAATTTTCAAACTTGGTAACTATGAAGTAACCTCAGGGTTGTAACTGTCGAGTCTTGCAGGTAGAGAGGCCACTGTCTAACGTCTCTCTCTCCGGAAAGATCAGCACCCTCAGTAGCAGAAGCGAGAAACTGGGATGGCCGATCATATCTCCGACCAAAACACACATCAAAACTTCATTGGCTGCTTAGGAGAGTTGTTGGGTTGTTACCACCGACGGGTCAATCTCGTTGTGGCGAGCATGCTCTGTCCATCTCTCTGTCGTCGATGTCGGCATCACTGTAGATTGCGACATTGAAAAATACTCGGCCCTGCTCTAGGAGCAGGTGGTATTCAGCGTAAATTTCATGATTTGGTTTCAGATGGACTCTCGAGTGACTTAATTAGTTATGTTTTTGTTTTTCGGGTTAGATTTCATGGTCGGTAGATATTTAACATTGAATTTCATTATTTTATATAATACTTCGTAACATTACAATTATTAAAAACAAGGAAGGCTGCGAAGCAGCTAGTCCCTGCACATAGTTCTATCTAGCCCATTTAGCTTCCGAGACTTGTTATATGCAATTCACCTTTTGAGGGTCATACGCCTGAGTCATACAAGATGCACATAAGTAACTGACATAGCCATACAGCCAGACACAGGCACATAGTTCTATCTAGCCCATTTAGCTTCCGAGACTTGTTATATGCAATTCACCTTTTGAGGGTCATACGCCTGAGTCATACAAGATGCACATAAGTAACTGACATAGCCATACAACCAGACACAGACACATAGTTCTATCTAGCCCATTTAGCTTCCGAGACTTGTTATATGCAATTCACCTTTTGAGGGTCATACGCCTGAGTACAGCCAGACACAGCCAGTCATAGCCTTACAGAGCCAGTGCAGCCATACATAAGCACCAGACATAGCTGCCAAACATAGAGGGCTGTCCAATAATATAAAATGCACCAGTTATTTCAAAACAATGTAAATCACACAACTGCAATAGAAATAGTCACATGAGCAAGTTTCAGTAATACATAAATCGCGGGGCCCAAAATCACACAACTGCAATAGAAATAGTTACATGAGCACTATATACTAAAGATCTGAACATTATTGAATAACTAACTTGCAGAGAATCATCATCAATTCAAGATACACCAGTTTATGTTGCTAGCCCAAAATCACACAACTGCAATAGAAAATTCAAGACACGAGTAACATGAAAACCGCCGTGAAGCTTACATTTGACCTTGAAAATACGCATTTCTTATGACAGACTGTAACATGTGAAGAATACAAGACAAGCACGAATGCTAACAATTAGGACATTAGTCCGGCATCTGAGCAGAGACGATAGAAGCATAAAAAATGCGAGTTGCACCACCATGGCTGACCCAAATGCATATTTGAAGCATCCGTCGTACACCTGTAACAGAGAAGGAAGCGGGGAAATAAGACAATGCGTAAAATAATGCAAAAGAGATGTTATTGTTTTTTTGGTTTCTTTTTTCTTTGTCTTTCGACTTTTACGATGTCAATAATCAGAAGAGCCATGAGAACAAGTGCTAAGAGAAACAATGCTGCGAGTTGAGTAAGTTGGCTTATGCTAATGGATTCCATGTTATGTGAAGCGGGAAGATGTATGTGAATATCCAGGTGCAGAAGAGGCCAATTTATAAAAAAGTTCAACGTGTTTGTAAGCTGGTTTTAAGTGTGAATGGAGCTAAAATACTTGAAGCTCGGATGGAGGAGGGTAGTGTTTAATGGTCGGCATAAAACGAAAAGCTTACGTTAAGTGAGCAATTGGTGCAATTAAGTGATCGATATGACACGGGGAGCAAATGGCATATGAAATGATGTATGTGGCGGCAGAAGTAAATGCGAAATTAGGTGATGTATTTGACATCGGGCCGCTATTCTAATAAACAATTGGCTAGACAGGAGATCTATGTCAATATCTAGGTGCAGGAATAAGTACATATACGGATTGATTTGGAATGGAGCTGAAATACTTGAAGATCAGATTGGAGCAGGCCAGTATTTAATGATGGGCATAAAACGAAAACGTTACGTTAAGTGAGCGATCTGACATGGGGAGCAAATGGCATATGGGATGATGCATGTGGCGGCAGTAGTAAATGCGAAATTAGGTGGCATAGAAAGTCTGTCAGGAAGACTCATATATTTGCATAAAATACAGAGTAGTGATCTGTTATCCAGTGATCATAGAATACTTGAGTCGACATTGATTTGCCCTGCCCTTCTCAGAAGCAGCTTTAGGAGCTTGCCTTCGTCTTTGTGTGACATTGCCATGTATAGCTTCGATCTCAGCACCTTTGTGTTCATTACAAAGGAAGGGTGGTCTATAGCTTATGCAATATATATGTAGTATTTGACGTATAGGTGAACACTGAATGTGGGACCATAATAGAAAATGATTAACAGGTGAGGCTAGGTTTATGTTACCCTATTACCATTGACCTGTTGCTAGTAGTGATTTACGTATGAGAGTTGTGATCGAATACAGGAAACCCAGGAATATGCAACAACAGCAATGGTCTAAGCAATGGGAATAGCACTAATCTAATGCTTATCTGACTAATCAAGTATGGATATCACATTACTTACCACTCTTTATCCCGAATCAATAGAGATCACAGGTAAGACGTATGGGTATAGAATATTTGCATGATATCACAATCTCTAAGCTCATATTGATGAGTAACAAGCCAATGTGTTTCAACACACAGATCTAACCAGCTAGCAACAAAAAACACTTAGGTCTAATTTCATATCCGGATTAAAGAAATGTTCTTGATTAAAGAAATCTTGTCTTCACAACTTTTTAAACGTTGGCCTTTAATGCATACCTGACAAATTGTACAGAAGCTCGTGTGCATCGTACGTTAAGCAGAGGATAGGGTTGAATCCATGTAAAACTTTAGCAATGTAATTTTTTCCTGAAGTAGCTCAGCTTGTCACCTAGAATAATTCGAGAGAAAAAGAAAACAGTTAACTCTCAGTTCATTCTAGCTTCAATACAATGTAACCTAATTTACTAAATTATTTTCCCTGGCGTGGGGTATTTCCTATTATAACTAACAGAATCCAGGTCTCTAATAAACCCAAAAGAAAACAAGAAAAGAAATGGAATTCTAACTTACTGTGTCGAGGTCCCATGAACTCCACATAGAAATTATTGCTTGAATCCTCTACATTCTTCATTTTAAAGCCTTTCATCATACTGCCCATTGACCAACACTTTCCAGTTAGCCAACGCACAACGAACTTCGTATGATTTCATGTAAAAAATGTTATGAAACAGAGAACTCTGTTCAGATTCTCGGATGCATGATGAATTGTTTGTGTTGCCTCCCATACATATATACAGTAGAGTATAAACCATAGACTAAAAGGATAGACTGACTGAAGAAAAAGACAACAGACTGCACAAGAATGAATTTGAAATCCACAGTCAATGCACACTTAAGCAGGAATAGAGGAATGGAGGCTAGCCAGAGAAGAAAGACGAAAACTGACATATTATAGAGGTGCAGTCCCTGGACAATATCTGTGTACCTTACAAGAAATGTATGAGAAGCCGGGAAAATCACATTCCTCATTAATACTACGGCATGAGAAAATGTTTTCATCTCCTCAATGGTAGAATCTGGAATGCTGATAGCAGTTTCGTCCACAACATAAACAGCTTAAATTTTGTAAGTTGCTTGAACTCTGTTAGCACAGCGCTTTCATCAGATTGTATGATGATTCTATTGGTCATGTTGTTGTAACCACTCTTAGTTAGAGCTGAAATAATGGGCTCCATGATACTAAGATTCCTTTTCAATGATATAGCTCGTGCATTCTGTGAAAAAAAGCAAGGAACAAGATACACTTTATAGTATCATGACTTAACATTTATTTCATGAACTAGTTTATATTTAAGTCTTCAGATTTCTAATCAGATTGAAGAACTGTACCTCTATGTTGATGATAACATGAACATTTCCTTGACTCTCTGCAAACTCTAAAAAGGCAGACAGATTTCTTAGAAGATTATAACCCTCTATATTAAACGGGCTGTAAATGTTTGCTGCACAGTACAAGAAATTCATATCACTGTATTACATCAGTTGCCCTCTGAAATACTAAACCTGTTATATTTTAGCAGAGCTAAAGTTCTCCTAATTTGCTAAATTATTTTCCCTGGCGTGGGGTATTTCCTATTATAACTACATGAACTCCTTCAACACACAGATCTAACCAGCTAGCAACAAAAAACACTTAGGTCTAATTTCATATCCGGATTAAAGAAATGTTCTTGATTAAAGAAATCTTGTCTTCACAACTTTTTAAACGTTGACCTTTAATGCATACCTGACAAATTCGTGTGCATCGTATGTTAAGCAGAGGATGGGGTTGAATCCATGTGGAGAGACAGTTGCAACTTCAACTCATGTTTATTGGCAAGCAATATTTCAATAGTTCCAAGTCTATTGAGCCATAAATAAATTGGAGCAATACTTCCAAGTCTATTGAACCTATATTAAAGAAATTAAAGCAATATATGGGCACTGTTGAATCGAAACAGTATCCAACCATAAACATATAACATATGTTATCCTGCGTATTAATAGATGAATAACCTGGTAAATAAGCCTGGTCATGTTTATTCACTCAGCTAAACGGCATTGAAGGGAGGTGGTATATTGGAAAGCAATTTAAATTCAAATCTTGCAATGGGTGTATCACCTGCAGCAATATTGAATGTTGGATAGTTGTAATCATAGATACATAGATATGAGTAATTAAGGTTGTTAATTAGTTATGGTAAGATAGAGGACCATACTTTAACAGGTCGCGTGAATTCATCAGAAATCTTTGTTGGCTGAGTTTTCACTGATTCCACAATGTCCAGTGAACCAACAATCTGGTTTAGTATCAAAAAGTGCCAGGTGATTCGCTAGTATCACCTAAATTAATAGGAATGTATGTTTAAGCCAATATGGTGGTATTTGATAAAAAGCAGTCAGCATAGTCATTCAGATCAAACAGTAGTAAAAAAAATGTTTCAAGTGGATATTAAGTCAATTCAACTGATACAAGAGTCCAAAATATTAGTAGCCTGCTTCATTTTCATTGAGTTGCCAATAGTTACAACAACATTTCCCAGTTGCAAGATCAGATCAATCTCTATTTTTACCTAGAACAAAATGAACTATAGAGAGATGACTGATCGCTGATCAATGCATTGACATCTAATGAGTCCAAAGAGTAAGGAGATACGCCTCCTAGATAGGAGGTCCACTTGAGAGTTCTATTCCTTGAAGATGTGACAGAAAGAAATCGAATTGAATCATTCTTTATAGCTTGGATTTGCAAGAGTCAGTGGGATAGTTAGGGGACAGTTTCACTGCAAAGAAAAACAAGAGAGTTTTGTGTAAGATTCAAATTCACATGTTATTAAAATAATTGAAAATTTGCAGTTCCTTAGTGAAATTATTCACTCAATTGTAAATTAAGAGGAAAGTGTAGTAATACAAAGAGAATTAATTGGTTTAGAGAATCGAAGTGTTGAGAACAACCTTATGCATACATGGACAATAGAAACACAAAAAAGAATAAGTGTTGCTTGCTTACCTGTTGAGAAGCATCGCTTGGCTCATGTTCTAGATCCTGTAATTTTTTTCTCCTTTTCCAAAAAAACCTTGTCTTCCTCAACAAAAAGAGGCTTTACTCTTCCCCAATCCATTTTTCAGAGGCATAAACACGCCCACCAACACTCAGTTGCATAAAAGACTTTTGTTCTCTAATATTCTTTGCCGAGGAGAAGAAACCAGCATGGCATCCACCAAGTAGGAACAAAGAATGTGGAAGATGAACTGGACAGTGGAACAGAACATACACAAAATCTAGACGCATATACAGAGAAACCCACTCAACATACCTAGACCGATGTAGAGAGATCTGAACGTATTTCTATTTGCAGAACACAATATTTTGCATTCTCACCAGTATATGAAAATGGCATGACAAACTCCTGCCGTTAAACAATAAGGAGCTTTCTTTCTTTTCATTCCAGCAGAAAATAAATGCCCAAAGGAAGAATAACTACAGGTATAACAGTAGCATGAAGATGGTAATCCGAACCATCAAAACATTCATCAGAGTTGTTTACTTCCAGCCCAACAGAAACTAAAATGCCCAGAAGAAGAGTTCTTATGTTCAAATAATAATAAAGACAGATATAACAATACCATGAAGATGGTATTCCAAGCTTCCACCAGATACGAACTCGTAGACCAAAGAAAGTCACATCCTACAGAGGATAAAATGTGTCAATCTTTACGGACAATGACATCCGAACTATCCAACAGAAAGCTGTTGTGTACATGGAAATCTCGTAAACTGTATGTAACGTCGGCAACGTCTTCGAGATATTTTTCATACGTCAGCCCTGTTAAGGATGGAAAAAGTTCGAGCAGTAAACTGTCCTTTAGGATGCACTTGTATTGAACATTTGCCTCTTTTTGGATAATGCAATTTAATTGCAAACTGCGTCAATATGTTGTTAGTTGTTTGCATGTGGAACAATTAAGTTGGTCCATGATAACTGTTCCAAATGTATCGGCGGGCAGAGAGCAATTGTTACAGATTATAGCAAAGGGTTATGCATGTATGTTTGCTATAGTCAGCATCCCTTTAACCTGGTCCATGTTTCAGTACAAGCCTAGCGTTAGATATTGTAATAAAAATGCTAAGAGGATGTTAAATGAACGCGCGTAATTTAGGAGAACAGGAAATAAAGATTTATAATATATATTTTGTGGAGTATGAAAGAACCATTGTTGTTGAGGCAGGTAGTTTTCTCAGGTCTGCAAGTACCCTGTGTGAAGTGACAGTTGTAATGAATGTGGATCTGCAAGTGCGTAAGGACCCACGTTCTTTGCCTCGGGCAACATTTCGAAACAACATCATCGGTGCTTCTTATTTCGAAAGTTGTTGTTGGATGGATTTGAAAATTGGTTGAAATGTATTAAAAAGATGCACCTGCGTTGCAAAATGTACTAGTGTTAAATGTAATTGCTTTTAAGTAAATGGTTACTTAAAATGTATAGATGATTTAAATGTTAGAAAGAATAAATGGTTGAATTTGTATATATCATGGCTTTGTCTTTTTGAGCTGGGCCGTCCTTGATAGTTAGGACATACTGACTAGCTATTTGTTTCGCCGCTGTTACAAGGCCGGCTACTGTGCCGATTGCAAACGCAGCTGTTGTGCTGGTGAGCTGGTTAATAGTCGTCGTGGGAACAAATCTGTATTCCGTACAGATAGGTGAAATTGTTTCCAAGATGCTCTTCCCATGCAAAACAAGTATGCATGGACAGTCTCCATGGTCGTAAACTGTCTTCGGAGAGACCTTGAAATCTGTAATACAGATTCCCTGACCCACTACAAGTTTCACTTCAGTAGTAGCAATCAGGGTGTGTGGCACATTTAGCGTAATTGTCATATTCCCTCTACTGTCCACTAGGTCAGCACGTAACAATTCAATTCCGTGGACTTCGTCGACCAGTGTTTTGTATATTACTAGAATCTGGCCATGAAAAGTTGTTCCCATTTTCAGCCCTTTCAAGTCCTGTATTGTAATTGTTCTGCATAGTTGATGCTTGGATGCTATCTCAGATGTACTTTCCTGTTTCTGCCTATAGAACAATATTAAAGAATCTGAATTAACATTATGTTTGTACTAGAAAACTTGATGTACTTTCCTGTTTCTGCCTGTAGAACAATATTGAAGAATCTGAATTAACATTATGTTTGTACTACAAAACTTGTAAGAATAGATTTGAAGGTTTTTTAGTTACTTTTTAGCAGTTTCTGAGACGTCACAAGTCTCTGAGAGGGAGCATGTCTCTGGAGCAGGTACTTCTTCGTGCTGTCTTTTCATATTAATTATTTGTTTATCAGTCTCTGATCTGAAAGGCAGCAAGGCTCTGGAGGAGTTACTTCTTCGTGCTGTGTTTTCTTATTAGTTTTCTGTACAACACGAGTACAAGCTAGTAGGTCTACAAGCAAAACTTGTTCCATGTAATAATAAATATGTACTCTATTAGGTCTACAAGCAAAATGTGTTCTATGTAATAATAAATCTGTGCATAACGTTATTCTATGTGTCGTTACATACCTAGATCAGTTAACGCAGAGTGTTGCAAGGGAGCTACAAGAAATAGACTTTTAGTATGGCCATTAGAGATTGATATTGCTCGGATAACACAACATTTGTTTGAACTGAGTGTTGCAAGCGAGCTACAAGAAATAGACTTTTAGTATGGCCATTGGAGATTGATATTGCTCGGATAACACAACATTTGTTTGAACAGGGAAATATGAAGTTTGTCATTAGAGTTGTAGTAGCACATAGAATATGCTGTGATCAGACCAATAAGCCCATGTTACATTTATTTCACACTGTTTCATAGGCAAAGTTGTCCAGATATGGTCTATTACTGTGTTTCAGTGCGGAGATAGTTTGCTTGTTATTTCATGTAAGTTTTCCATTTCCATAAATTGTACAAAGAGTTTGCTACGGGCTGTTTCTTGTTGTATGTCAATGTTGAAATCACCAACAACTAAAAAAACACAGTCAGTATATGTAGTTTGCGATTTTGCTTCCTGAATTATTTGCATTATGGTGGATACTTGTTCAAATGGTGCTGCATAAATGTTCATTAAACAAATTGGTCGTTGGAAGTACATGTCAATTAGGGTAAGCTTTGTTTTGTTCTTGCAAAATGTCTTTGTTGCTCTAATAGGTATTTTTTTGTTTATGCAAGTAAGAACTCCATGTGTAGAATGTGCAGCCGCAAAATTGAATGATAAGAATTCTTTGACTACTGGTGGAGTGTACAAATGAGTTTCTTGAAAACATAGAATCATGTTGTCCATTAAGTCATTGTGATGAATCACGTCACTAAGATGTGCATGTAGACTACGTGTGTTCAGGCTTGCAATCGATAAAACATCCTTGTTAACAGATTTCTTCTTTGCGAATTCTAGTTTCCATGCACCAATTGTTTCTAGCCGTGCCATCTCATTGATTATTTTGTTTTTGACATGGAAGTTTTGTTGTGTCAATTTGTTAATTAAGTATAGTGAGTCAATAGTTTGAACACGTGATAATGCAGTGTAGACTAGACCATGTCTTGTGACACCAGTTGGGTCAAATGCAAGTTGATCCAATGTCAACCCTTGTGTTCGGTGTATTGTCCGTGCACAGGCTAATTGGATTGGAAATTGTTTTCGAATTGTAATTTGTAATTTGTTACGAGACATTGGTAGCAATTTTGCAATTCGAAAGATTGGTGTCCAATTTGGCAATATATTTATGTCGTATAGTTGTTTGAAGTTGCTTCTTTGTTGTTTCCCAATTTCTGGGTCTGAAAATTCTATCCAGACAATGTCAGGCCTGTTGTCATTAGATGAATAGGATTTGAAAATCCCTTCAGCACCATTAACTAATCCATCATTTGTATTGTAATTTCCTGCATATAGTTCAACTAACATGTTCTGTTTAACTCTAATTGTTGATGGCAGTGTGATTGTTTTATCAAAAGCAAAATAACTCGACCCAGGAAGCTCGTAGTTGTCAATTGCAACGAGGATTATTTGTTCCCCCTTTGTTAGGGAAAGCATTTTCACATTCTGAATATGGACATCTTTGTTGCGATAGAAAATGTGTGGGAAAACTGGGCTTGAAGGTGGGGTCCTATAGCAGTTATTCTTTACATAAGCAATATCTTCATCTGTTTGCATGTTTAATCTCATCCTATTTAGTACATTAATGAACAATGGGTCTTTTTGGCGCATGGCTGTGTGCAGTTGATAACATTTTATTTTCTCTGGCCAGAAGTCATATGGAATTGTGTTTTTGTTGATTTTTGGGTTTTCAAAGATCAGGGAGTCTCTGACTGGGTTTGCCTGGTAAAGATCGTTGGAGAATATCGTGTCAACATTACCAAAGTATGAAGTTGGTGTGTGTAAGATTTGTCGCAGGTGCTTATCAATTTGATATAGTGTTGTTGCACCAACGAGCGATGCCTCATCTATGAGGAGTACACACAATTGTTGGAAATGCTTTGATAATGTGTCCAATTTTTCATTTTTTAGTGAGGGGCAATCTGCTTTGTTAAAGGGCAAATAGAATGCAGAATGCAATGTCAAACCACCAGCATTGAAGGCAGCTTTGCCCGTGTATGCAGAGATTATTCCTATTAGTTGTGATGGGTTATAAGGCAATGCCACATTGTGTATGCATACTAAGGATTGGAAGATTGCCTTGGCTGTGTGTGTCTTGCCTGTTCCTGCACCTCCTGTTAATAACAGGTAGATTAGCTCATCTAGTCTGTACAATTTCCTTGTTATAACATCAGTAACTATGCTTGCTTGTTTTGTGTTTAATTGTCGCATTAATTCATAGTACTCTACGTCTTCAAGTATACGTGGTTGTTTCACGATTTCATATGGCCTTGTAGATGGTAGAGCAAACTTCTTGCTATCTTGCAAATGTCCCAAGTCATTTTGGAAGTCGTAGTTTTCATATTTGTCATCTATCGATTTGTTAAATGTTATAGTTTCTGTTTCATTTGATTTCAAACTATCTATGTCAAATATTTCTCCAGTTTCTGTTTCTACTGTGTGCATTGCGTCATCTATGTCACCCCATGTAGTTGTTGTGGAAAATTTGAACTTCTATTCATTTTGCTTGACTATTTCTTCGACCGCAACATATGCAGCTTGCCAACTTGTGTGATGTTGCTTAATTGCAGTTTCACTTCCTCGATAAGGATAGTATAACATTAATTGCTCTCTACAGTGATTTTCAATGTCCTTGTATTTGTTATATCTAACAGATCAAATGACACATGGTCTACTTGATTTTTTGCGTTCTTGTCCTTTCTTTGTATAGCTAGATGCAAATTCTGCTAAGCATACATGTTCAATAGCGGTAGGTCGGAGAGCATAGTAGTCAGTAATTAATGGGCACATTATGTCTTCTGAGTCATCTGCTTCCTTCTGCAGGTCTTTTTGTCTTTTAAGAACAAATGCACGATCATCGACAGGAGATGTGTTAATAAATACACATTTCCGTGAACTAGAGTTTAGTGGGAGCGATAACACAATATGCACTGCTTGTTGTGCAGACATTTGTTGCAAGTTGACCAAAGCTTTCCCTAAAGAACTAATGGTATCTAGGATATCAGATTTTGTTTTCACATGATTGTCGCGTATGTTTTTAAATGTTCTTGTGAGTGTTTTATCTTCTTTTGTCATATAAGAACTGCAATACATTGCAGCTGCATATGAATCAAGTACAAATTGGGAATCAGTGTTTGCAATCCAAATTCCTGGAATATGTTTTGCGAAGTTGTTTGTCCAGGTGTCAACTGGGTTCCTTTGCAATAAGAGTGTTGTTCGATTTAGTGTACATTGGATAGCATGTATGTATTCATTGTGTACTAGTCCAAGGTTGGCTAAGAAGCTATCAAATGTATCATTCTCACTGTATCTTGTGTTGTTTATTGCTTCGAAGATTAGCTATGCATGTGCTTTTGTTTTATCACTATCGAATTCAAGAGGCTCAAGTATTTTTGTTACTTTCATTGGTGGTATTGGGAAATTAAATCTGCAATTAGAATTTGCACGCTTCCTACAACTTTTTGTGTGACAATGATGTTGTAGAACTCTAAGTTCACTTGCAAGTAACAGTGAATTAGTTGACAAGTAATTGTCAACGAATTCTTCGACTTCAATGTTTGTATTTTGACCGTAGATTGGTGCAGATTTTATCCATAGTAAGCCATGTTCATGTTCACTGCCCCGGTTTTGGAATTCAGTTACATAGAAGTGGTCAGTGAGCTCTCCATAATACTTGTGATCATGAGATATCAATTTGTGTAATGCATCCCTCCTAGATCTATAGTAACGTACACAAGTAACAGGGTCGTTTCTTATTAATGAGCTAGCTTCATTTTCATCAAGTTCACCTGTATTTGGTCTTCTAGTGTTTTGTTTTATGTGTTTCAATGCATGCATTAAATGATCCCAAAGATGCTCCGCACTGCTCAAGGAAACAAAGAAAGTGGGCGGCCCTAGTTGTCATATCATTGCATAGAGTTTGTTCCGTATTTGTTGGTGGTAGTCAGGTGAGGTACGAATTGTTTTTAGGTCCATGTACCCAATGTCAGAATTTAAAATACAATCTAGGTTTGGTTTTGACTTAACGTCTTTTGCAACTAGTTTTCTACCTTTCAACTGCCCTTTTCTAATTCTAATCCACATTGTATTCAACACCTGATTTATGATAATGCGAATTGCTTTATAGAACAAGTTTGTAGTATGATAAGAAAAATCGTGGCTTTTATGCAGCACTTCCCAGTGGCAAATCTTTTGATATGTAAAGTTTTTGGAGATGTCAGCTGGGCGTTTGTTGCCATAGAAAAGCGATGGGAAACTCATTTCTTCTGAGTACTTATCTTTGAAGATTCCTAATGGCATGTATCCGGCAGCAGGTGCAATGTTAATTTGTTTATTTACAAGGTCATGGACGGTGTGTGCATCAATGAATCCATGGACCAATGTTTTTGTCGTTGGTTCATCGTTGTCTTGGTTATCGTGTTCGCTATCTTCAGCGTCACTTGAACTTTCATATGCCTCTTGGTTTTGTAGGAATGCCTCTTTCCAATTGTCATTTATGGTAGCGTTCTCGAGCTTGTAAAGCATCCTTTTGCATAATTGTTTTAATGCTTTCATCACTTTGTGAACTCGAACTCGACCAAATGCATAAGCACTTTTGAATCTTAAACTCTTTTTGAGAACAACGGCAACCGTGTCAGTGTCTTTTATAGTTCGAGGCAATGCAGATTGGATTCTGGAAATGTTAGTGGGGATATTGATGACTCCTCCAGTTAAGCCCAGTTGCGACTTCTTATGTCAATGGCCCATTTCTTTTATTTTCAAGAAGGGCAATCTTAATGCGACTAGTCTTTCTTCTAGTTCAGTGAGTTCTCTCAGTGTTCTAGTGCCATTGTTTCTTCTTATCTGTTCAGGAACTACATATTTAGCAATTGTTTCATGTTCAATTGCTTTTTTGCAATGTTTACAAATGTAGCAATTTTCAACACGAGATTTAACATTCTCGAAACTAGTTGATAGTTTCCTAATCTTATTTTGTTTTTCTTGACATTCTTGTTTCACAAAGCAGATGTCTCTTTTGAAAAAAGTTGTTTCACATGATGAACAATTGAAAATAGGTGTGTCACTTACTTGTCTTTGATATATTTGATCAAACTCTGATAATTATAGTAATTTGTTCATCGACCTTGATTGAATCGGCAGGTCGGATTTTCCTGATTTCTTTGATTGTGCTGAACGATCCTTTGATGTTGTTGCAAATCGATTGTAGTCAATGTTTTCTATGACTATTTCTTGTTTCATTGTTGCTGTGTTGAATGCAAGTCTTATTTTCTGCGTTTTTGATTTTGTCCGGATAATGCCTTTAAGCAAATGCAAAGATAAGCTTTTTGTCTCTTTGCCTAATGAACAAGGGATTACAATTCCTGTTTGTGCGTTGTTTCTAATATGTTTTTTCAAGTTTCTAAGTGATCGAAATCTCAGTGTCTCAAATTTTACTTGGTTCGTTGATTGCGCTGATAGATCCGTTGATCTTCTTGCAGATGGGCTGTAGTCCATGTTTTCTATGACTATTTCTTGTTTCATTATTGTTGTGTTGAAGGCAAGTCTTATCTTCTGTGTTTTCAATTTTTTCCGGATGATGCCTTTAAGCAAACGCAAAGATAGACTTTTTGATTGTTTGTCTAATCGACAAGAAGTTACAATTTCTGTTTGTCTGTTGCTTCTAATATGTTCTTTCAAGTTTCTAAGTGATCGGAACCTCCGTGTGTCACTAACATCTTTTGTGTGCGGTGTGTCACAAATATCTTCTGTGTTGTTTAGAATTACTTGTTGTTCCATTGTACTTCTGTTATATTGAATGCCTATGTTTTTCCTTTTCGGATTGTTCTGAGCAATGTCCTTAAGCACATGCTTGTTTAAGTGACAAGGTGGTTTTAATTTAGCATCAATTGATTGACATTTTGTCTCAGGTTGTGGTTCAATATTGTTCTTTGAGGTATCGGCTCGTTGTTGGAAGGTACAACCAATTGTAGGCTGCCTATGAACCAAAGGCTCGAAGTGCCCATTCAAAGGATCATCGTCATTGAATAGTATGTCACGAGTATTTGTTGTAATACCTGAATTGAAGTGCAAATACAGTCTCATCTTTGTTTTGGACCAAACCCTAATTGGAATTTTCAACCAGTTTGACAGCCAATGGATGCAGAAAATATCTCCCCATAGACCTCTAGATGCTGGGGGTATATTGTTTGAGGCAGATTTAGCCATTTTGTCTAAATAGATTTCACGGTTGCTAATGCTATGCATTTCTTTAAGTGAGGCTTCATGTAGTTCCTGTTCATAAGACCAAATTGCCTCACTATCTTGTTTTTTGAGACAGTTTCTAAAATATTCTATTGTTCCTTTCCTTAGCTCGACTGATGTGTATCGGAAATCTAGCAAAAGTTCTAAACTATCGAATAAACAGTCTCCAATTAGATATGAGAAATTGTCCACACGAAATAAGTGATGCTTTTGCAATACCAATTGCAACTTGTGTTTATCAGACATAGGTGTGTCACAAACATCTTCTGTGTTATCTAGAACTACTTGTTGTTCCATTGTACTTCTGTTATATGGAATGCCTATGTTTTGCCTTTTCCGATTTTTCTGAGCAATGTCCTTAAGCACATGCTCGTTTAAGTCACAAGGTGGGTGTAATTTAGCTTTGATTGATTGACATTTTGTCTCAGGTTGTGGTTCGATATTGTTCTTTGAGGTATCGTCTTGTTGTTGGCAGCTACAACCAATTGTAGGCTGCCTATGAACCAAAGGCTCGAAGTGCCCATTCAAAGGGTCCTCGTCATGGAACAGTATGTCGCGAGTATTTGTTGTAATACCTGAATTGAAGTGCAAACACACTCGCATCTTTGTTTTGGACCAAACCCTAATTGGAATTTTCAACCAGTTTGACAGCCAATGGATGCAGAAAATATCTCCCCATAGACCTCTAGATGCTAGGGGTATATTGTTTGAGGCAGATCTAGCCATTTTGTCTAAATAGACTTCACGGTTGCTAATGTTATGCATTTCTTTAAGTGAGGCTTCATGCAGTTCATGTTCATAAGACAAAATTGCCTCACTATCTTGTTTTTTGAGACAGTCTCTAAAATATTCTATTGTTCCTTTCCTTAGCTCCATTGATGTGTATCGGAAATCTAGCAAAAGTTCTAAACTATCGAATAAACTATCTCCAATTAGATATGAGAAATTGTCCACACGAAATAAGTGATGCTTTTGCAATACTAATTGCAACTTGTGTTTATCAGACATAGAAGACATGATGATGACTAAGTGTTCGATGCAATATTATGTTTACTGATGCAATGCACTTGCAACCAGAGAATCATAATAACAAGTTGAACAATGAAAATGATTATAGAACACGAAGTGATTGTGTGCACCTTTGGGACTGCAAATGTCTGATAAGCTGCAGAGACTGCTTATGTCAGGTAGCATCCACTGCAGAGGTTTGATACTGAAGTTCAAAATATGACTGCCAAGATAAAGAAGAACGACTGCAAATGTCTGCTAAGCTGCGGAGACTGCTTATGTCAGGTAGCATCCACTACACAGGTTTGATACTGAAGTTCAAAATATGACTGCCAACATAAAGAAGAACGTAAATCCATTGATGCAATGCAATTACAAATAATTATACTCCTTTTTAACTACTCAAGAAAGATGAAGGGCGTGCATAATATAAACCAATTTTTGATGAAGATGGAAGACATGGTGACGACTAAGTGTTGGATGCAATATTATGTCTACTAATGCAATGCACTTACAACCAGAGAATCATAATAACAAGTTGAACAATGAAAATGATTATAGAACACGAAGTGATTGTGTGCACCTTTGGGACTGCAAATGTCTGCTAAGCTGCGGAGACTGCTTATGTCAGGTAGCATCCACTGCACAGGTTTGATATTGAAGTTCAAAATATGACTGCCAAGATAAAGAAGAACGATTGCAAATGTCTGCTAAGCTGCGGAGACTGCTTATGTCAGGTAGCATCCACTGCACAGGTTTGATACTGAAGTTCAAAATATGACTGCCAAGATAAAGAAGAATGTAAATCCATTGATGCAATGCAATTACAAATAATTATACTCCTTTTTAACTACTCAAGAAAGATGAAGGGCGTGCATAATATAAACCAATTTTTGATGAAGATGGAATTGATTTGATGGGGTTGATTTAAAAGCCAGCCAGCATTGATTATTACATCTTCCCAACTGATTTAAAAGTCTCCGAGCGTTGATGATTGCATAATCCTAGTGCCTTAAGGGAAAATTTAAAATGGTGTTACGATTAGTTTCCATCTGTATACATTAAAAAAGGTACACATAAACATGTAACCCATACAAAATATCTATATCTATACCACCCATCTCATTTGGAAGTCAAAACCTACAAAGCATTTTATGCTTCAAATATTATGTAACTTCTAAGTTTCGAAAGACGATTTGTCATGGAAAACTGAAGGAGGTTGGCCTCTATTTAAATTTTAGTCCCCGTGAATTCAAAACTCTTGAGAGCAGGTGCTATATGATTGTGATAAGCAACCGAAGACTGGAAAAAAATAAAAGATGAATGGAAACAGAGGTAGTGTGATTATTGTCCCTGCAGTTAGACATAATTTTTCTCCTCTTCAGAAACACAGTTCATTGTGAGGAAGCGAAAGCGAAGTATTCAGAGTGGAGGGCTGCGTGCATCAAGGTCCCGTGTGGGGGGGGTGTTTGTGGCAGTTTTCCTCGCTATTTTTCTAGCCTCGGAGGTTCGAGTCAGCCTCAGAATCGTATTATCATGAGTAGTAGTCGTGTCTACCACTAGATTCTAAGCAGTGGTATTTTTGCCTATCACTTAGGAACTGCTGCTAACAGAGGTGAGATTATTGCGTATAAGCAAACCTACGGATGAAAGTTGAAGCTGCGGTCGTTAAGTTTAATACATTCCAAGTAAATGATTCACTACCTTTCAAAGAGTATAATCCAATCCATCACAGAGTTATAGGGATCAGTTTCTTATGAAAAATGTTTATAATCAGAATGACAACAGATCCTCAGTTCAATTGTTTTTTGGTTGTGATTAGAATAACGAGCCAAAGAAAGCGAAGTTTTTTTTTGCTCAGCTTGACCAATATTACGGCCCCCTACAAATGTGTATATATATGGTAGTCGTTAAGCATCAAAGGGCAAGAATTTGTGGCATCTTTTTTTCAAGAATATCGTTGGAATTTGTCCAAGGCCGAGAATATCTATAGAAGAAGGTTGAGCTGCTAAGATTTTTGGAGGTAATCATTTCATTTTTCTATTGTACTTTACGTTGAAATAAATCAAGTTTCTTAAGCCTATTCTGAGGTCATTCTTGAGCCTAAAGTTCGTTTAATTCTTTTCCTTATTCTGCATATGGTTTTTAGTCAGGATTTTTTCTTCAAACTCAAAAGCTAGCACTTGGCAAGAGTTGCAGTCAAGAGGCAAACAAGATGAACCCTCAAAGTCCACGGTCACTGCAACAGAGGCTCAATATGAATCATCTTGCAGCACTTGATGTGAGAATTAGTCAGAAAACACATAAAATCTCAACATATCATTATTTTTATCACAGTGATCCCTAAGGTAGCCCTGTTTCCTAAGGTAACCTTGTGTACTACTAAGCTGCTGTAGTGCTCAATTTACCTTTTCTGTGCAACGTGATGGTGGAAGATCTCCACTTCTCCTCCCTATGTGTGGATGCTTTCCTTCATTTTCTTTGGATTTTGGAGTGTGATGTATCTGTGTGACGGTCCTTTAGTAACTAAAGTTTCAGGAGAAATTCATGATTCTTGTCAGAGTCAGATTTCCTCAATGTACCCAATGTATACTATGATCTACTGAAGATTACTTCAGAAATGAAGGAACCTTCCAATACAAGGAAAAATTATGAACGAGCTTCCCTAAATGATGCAGTATGAAGCTGCCCATAAAATATGGCTTTAGATCGTTATAAATATTGCATAATCAGTTTCTTATAAAAAATGTTTATAATCAGAATGAGAACAGATCCTCAGTTCAATTGTTTTTTGGTTGTGATTAGAATAACGAGCCAAAGAAAGCGAAGTCACGCAGAGCAATCAGTCTCTGTCTTCTCTCACAAAATCATTTGAGTAATGGAGACTAAGTGCTAGATCCTACCTCTTCTGCCCTGGATCCCTCTATTAATTATGTTTATGTCGTTATAAGAATAACAAGCCAAAGAAATCTCAGGCTTGGAGAGAAATCTCAGGCTCTGTCCTCACAAATTAATGATGAGTAATGTTGAGTAAATTCCATGAACCTGAATGTATACATTGTTGCAGGATCAAAATTTTTGCAATCAATTTAAGCTTCTTATAAATATTGCATAATCAGTTTCTTATAAAAAATGTTTATAATCAGAATGAGAACAGATCCTCAGTTCAATTGGTTTTTGGTTGTGATTAGAATAACGAGCCAAAGAAAGCGAAGTCACGCAGAGCAATGAGTCTCTGTCTTCTCTCACAAAATCATTTGAGTAATGGAGACTAAGTGCTAGATCCTACCTCTTCTGCCCTGGATCGCTCTATTAATTATGTTTATGTCGTTATAAGAATAGCAAGCCAAAGAAATCTCAGGCTTGGAGACAAATGTCAGGTTCTGTCCTCACAAATTAATGATGAGTAATGTTGACTAAATGCTATCGCGGCTGTAAAAGAGATGAATTTGTTTGAGATTGAAATGCAGTATGAGAGCATGAAGCATAAGCATGGTACTGAGAAGTATTTAGGGAAAATATATCAAAGTCATCTCTGAAATTGTGAACCAAGTTTCCCTAGGTCCATCTATCCAATTAGCCTTGAAAAAATATTTCATAGAAGACAACAAACTACTAAGCTACTCTAGTGGTTAATTTACCTTTTCTGTGCAATGTGATGGTGGAAGATCTCCACTTCTCCTCCCTCTGTGTGGATGCTTTCCTTCATTTTCTTTGGATATTGGAGTGTGATGTATCTGTGTGACGGTCCTTTAGTAACTAAAGTTTCAGGAGGAATTCATGATTCTTGTCAGAGTCAGATTTCCTCAATGTATCCAATGTATCCTATGATCTACTGAAGATTACTTCAGAAACGAAGGAACCTTCCAATACAAGGAAAAATTATGAACGAGCTTCCCTAAATGAAGCAGTATGAAGCTGCCCATAAAATATGGCTTTAGATCGTTATAAATATTGCATAATCAGTTTCTTATAAAAAATGTTTATAATCAGAATGACAACAGATCCTCAGTTCAATTGTTTTTTCGTTGTGATTAGAATAACGAGACAAAGAAAGCGAAGTTTTTTTTTGCTCAGGTTGACCAATATTACGGCCCCCTACAAATGTGTATATATATGGTAGTCGTTAAGCATCAAAGGGCAAGAATTTGTGGCATCTTTTTTTCAAGAATATCGTTGGAATTTGTCTAAGGCCGAGAATATCTATAGAAGAAGGTTGAGCTGCTAAGATTTTTGGAGCTAATCATTTCATTTTTCTATTGTACTTTACGTTGAAATAAATCAAGTTTCTTAACCCTATTCTGAGGCCATTCTTGAGCCTAAACTGCGTTTAATTCTTTTCCTTATTCTGCATATGGTTTTTAGTCAGGATTTTTTCTTCAAACTCAAAAGCTAGCACTTGGCAAGAGTTGCAGTCAAGAGGCAAACAAGATGAACCCTCAAAGTCCACGGTCACTTATCTGTGTGACGGTCCTTTAGTAACTAAAGTTTCAAGAGGAATTCATGATTCTTGTCAGAGTCAGATTTCCTCAATGTACCCAATGTATCCTATGATCTACTGAAGATTACTTCAGAAACGAAGGAACCTTCCAATACAAGGAAAAATTATGAACGAGCTTCCCTAAATGAAGCAGTATGAAGCTGCCCATAAAATATGGCTTTAGATCGTTATAAATATTGCATAATCAGTTTCTTATAAAAAATGTTTATAATCAGAATGACAACAGATCCTCAGTTCAATTGTTTTTTGGTTGTGATTAGAATAACGAGCCAAAGAAAGCGAAGTTTTTTTTTGCTCAGCTTGACCAATATTACGGCCCCCTACAAATGTGTATATATATGGTAGTCGTTAAGCATCAAAGGGCAAGAATTTGTGGCATCTTTTTTTCAAGAATATCGTTGGAATTTGTCTAAGGCCGAGAATATCTATAGAAGAAGGTTGAGCTGCTAAGATTTTTGGAGCTAATCATTTCATTTTTCTATTGTACTTTACGTTGAAATAAATCAAGTTTCTTAACCCTATTCTGAGGCCATTCTTGAGCCTAAACTGCGTTTAATTCTTTTCCTTATTCTGCATATGGTTTTTAGTCAGGATTTTTTCTTCAAACTCAAAAGCTAGCACTTGGCAAGAGTTGCAGTCAAGAGGCAAACAAGATGAACCCTCAAAGTCCACGGTCACTTATCTGTGTGACGGTCCTTTAGTAACTAAAGTTTCAAGAGGAATTCATGATTCTTGTCAGAGTCAGATTTCCTCAATGTACCCAATGTATCCTATGATCTACTGAAGATTACTTCAGAAACGAAGGAACCTTCCAATACAAGGAAAAATTATGAACGAGCTTCCCTAAATGAAGCAGTATGAAGCTGCCCATAAAATATGGCTTTAGATCGTTATAAATATTGCATAATCAGTTTCTTATAAAAAATGTTTATAATCAGAATGACAACAGATCCTCAGTTCAATTGTTTTTTGGTTGTGATTAGAATAACGAGCCAAAGAAAGCGAAGTTTTTTTTTGCTCAGCTTGACCAATATTACGGCCCCCTACAAATGTGTATATATATGGTAGTCGTTAAGCATCAAAGGGCAAGAATTTGTGGCATCTTTTTTTCAAGAATATCGTTGGAATTTGTCTAAGGCCGAGAATATCTATAGAAGAAGGTTGAGCTGCTAAGATTTTTGGAGCTAATCATTTCATTTTTCTATTGTACTTTACGTTGAAATAAATCAAGTTTCTTAACCCTATTCTGAGGCCATTCTTGAGCCTAAACTGCGTTTAATTCTTTTCCTTATTCTGCATATGGTTTTTAGTCAGGATTTTTTCTTCAAACTCAAAAGCTAGCACTTGGCAAGAGTTGCAGTCAAGAGGCAAACAAGATGAACCCTCAAAGTCCACGGTCACTTATCTGTGTGACGGTCCTTTAGTAACTAAAGTTTCAAGAGGAATTCATGATTCTTGTCAGAGTCAGATTTCCTCAATGTACCCAATGTATCCTATGATCTACTGAAGATTACTTCAGAAACGAAGGAACCTTCCAATACAAGGAAAAATTATGAACGAGCTTCCCTAAATGAAGCAGTATGAAGCTGCCCATAAAATATGGATTTAGATCGTTATAAATATTGCATAATCAGTTTCTTATAAAGAATGTTTATAATCAGAATGAGAACAGATCCTCAGTTTAATTGTTTTTTGGTTGTGATTAGAATAACGAGCCAAAGAAAGCGAAGTCACGCAGAGCAATCAGTCTCTGTCTTCTCTCACAAAATCATTTGAGTAATGAAGACTAAGTGCTAGATCCTACCTCTTCTGCCCTGGATGCCTCTATTAATTATGTTTATGTCGTTATAAGAATAACAAGCCAAAGAAATCTCAGGCTTGGAGAGAAATCTCAGGCTCTATCCTCACAAATTAATGATGAGTAATGTTGACTAAATTCCATGAACCTGAATGTATACATTGTTGCAGGATCAAAATTTTTGCAATCAATTTAAGCTTCTTATAAATATTGCATAATCAGTTTCTTATAAAAAATGTTTATAATCAGAATGAGAACAGATCCTCAGTTCAATTGTTTTTTGGTTGTGATTAGAATAACGAGCCAAAGAAAGCGAAGTCACGCAGAGCAATCAGTCTCTGTCTTCTCTCACAAAATCATTTGAGTAATGGAGACTAAGTGCTAGATCCTACCTCTTCTGCCTTGGATCCCTCTATTAATTATGTTTATGTCGTTATAAGAATAACAAGCCAAAGAGCATGAAGCATAGGCATGGTACTGAGAAGTATTTAGGGAAAATATATCAAAGTCATCTCTGAAATTGTGAACCAAGTTTCCCTAGGTCCATCTATCCAATTAGCCTTGAAAAAATATTTCATAGAAGACAACAAAAATATTTTTTAATAGAAGCCTAAACCTCGTTGTACAGGAGACTCCAAGAATAGCAAAAGTTATTTTTTTTGCTCCGCTTGACCAATATTACGGCCCCATTATTCTGCATATGCTTTTGCACAATGACTATGGGGTATATTTGAGTTACAATGTGCACTAGTCAATTTTGTACTTACAGAAGGCCTCATACATATAGAAGGCCATTGTCAGCAAAAAAAAATCTATTCGAGTGAAATCTCCTGTAAATCTGCTGTAATTCAGAGCTTATGGAGAAATGCTAAAAAAAATGGGAATTTGCTAAACTTGATTAACAAAATTGAAAACAGCAGAAAGAAGATATCCGAAACGGAAAGGAGGAGGTATACAGAAATGCAGCAACATGAAATGAAGATATGTGAACTTGTTCGTAAGGTCCAAGACATAGAAGCTGAGCTGAAACTCATACCTGAAATAGATCAATGTAGTGGACCGCAAGCAAAATAAGAAGCGGAAGCAAGGTAACAACGAAACCATTTCTAACCTTATTATATAAGAACAAGAGTAACTAACACGTAGCAGCCGCTGCATGCATAATGTGGAATGGAATGAAATGTGTCCACAATACACATACAAATGGCCTGGATTACCTTAACCCCCATCAAATCAGCTTAGGTGATGGCCCAACAAATGGCCTGGATTACCTTAACCCCATCAAATCAGCTTAGGTGATGGCCCAACAGATGTTGAAGATAACTTTAGTACACATAGGAGGGGTTAGGACACGTAAATCTAGAGGAACTGATTATAACGCTCTAGCATTAATATAAAAATTAAAAATTAGAATACTAAGCTTCATTAACTTGCCATATAACCTATTGGACTTAGGATCTTACCAGCCATTCCGCGCATCTGTCTCTACCTGCTGGCTCGCTAGAGCTGCTCAGGAACCCCCTCGGCATCCTTGTTCTCAGGCTCTGTCAGACATAGCGAGTTGCTCAGGAACCCCCTCAGCATCCTGGTTCTCAGGCTAAATTAGAATACTAAGCTTAGGATATTACCAGCCATTCTGTGCATCTGTCTCTACCTGCTGGCTCGCTACAGCCGCTCAGGAACCCCCTCAGCATCCTTGTTCTCAGGCTCTGTCAATATGTCTGAGATGCTCAAAAAATGCAGCCGAGATCTGGAGTGCCTGCCCGACTACACTGATGTCCGGGAGTGGAAACGCTTCCAGGTTGAAGAAATGCACCAGTTTCATCATCCTCTGCTATTAGATAAAACCCTAGCAGCAGAATTCCCCTGAGCCCCTTCCTCTTTCCTTACAATTCCATCGGATCCCTTGCGCGTTGCCACGGCTACTTGAATGTCGTTAACAAGGAGGAAGGCGGTGGTCTTTTGCTCCGCATGGAGTGGCGGGTGAGCCAAGATAGCAACCTGCGGAGCCCATGAGGTTACCACGAGACCACGATCCTTGGTTCGCTGTTCGAAACCCGGGGGCAGCAGCGTGCGGTGCTCTGGACCTGAAGCATTCGGAGGATTTCGCAGAAACCATAGGAAACGCTGCCCGCTGCCGTCCAGTCCGAGTGCGAGCTCCCCGATCTGCTCCCCCGACAGAAAACCGAGGCAGGGCCAGGTACTACCACAAGGAGAATATCTGGAGAAAGCTTCCAAGTCCAGCCACAGAGCAGCCTTGCCGTTCATTCCGCAGCGCATCTGTGATAGCAAACAGAGCATTGGTTTTCATTCAAACTCCAGCGCAGCGAGAGGACCAGGTTCAGGTTGTTACCGGGCACTAACCCTTTACTCTTTTACGCCTTTGCTGAAACCGGCAGACTTGAACTGTAATATTTGATGGACGGCGCAGAGCAGAGCATTCACTACCAGCATCATATTGAGATCGAGCAGTTCCACCGCCTTACCCCGAACCACCTTATAATAATGGCTGTTGAACCACCGCATGCACCAGCTGCCAATGCACAACCTTGTAACAACGAACATGAAACCTTAGGAAAGCTTCGCATACCCCGGCAGATAATAGCAATCAAAGTAATGTTAACATTAAAACCAGACTGGTGACAGTTAGCGAAAATGCATCGGGCTTATTTCTTTTAAGCTATGGTCGGGCCTCTTCCGCCTCGGGAAGAGGCCAAATAAGATGGCAAAAGTTAAGTTCCAAATAAAACTTTGGTTATCCGGCACAGCGCGTTTGAGAGCGTTTGAAAACTTTGTAATAATCACAGTATAACACAGGACTAAAACTTGAAACTAATGCTAACTCGGACCCGATCGATTACTATAGTCCCTGCCGAATGCCAGATGGCAGGGACTAATAATATAATAATTTTGTTAAAGTATATGTAATTAAATTCAAAGATAAGTTTCAACGAGATTAGATTTAAAAAAAATATAATATAGTAAATGTTTGAACTAATTAATTTTCTCACATAACATCACTGAACATACCGTACTGCAGCTGGCCATGGGCGTCAGTATCATACGACTGCCTTGTGCTGATGTTTCGCCGAATCTATGGCTTAAAAATTATTTGCACAATCAATCATGCCATGATTTTCCAGAAAAACGTTGACGGCCAGTCCACCCTGTGGGCGGTGCAAAGGGTATGGTGAGACATTTGATGCCATGCTTTGGATTATATGGCTCCCTTCTACTATTTAATGGAATCCCTTGTAAATTGGTTCTGCGTCTGAGCATTTGAACATCAGGTTTGAGCTGAGGCATATAATCTCTGTGTATGTCCATGTGATTGAGTGAGAGAGGTGTGAGAAATGGCTGGGAATGGGTTGCTGAAATCGGTGTTTTTGGTTGGGCTTGTGGTGGCAGTGATGACTGCGTGGGGTGTGGTCACAACTGAGGGTGTCCTCACTCCATGATGTGCAGGATACCTAAATGGAAATGCAGCCACCCCTGCTGACGCCTGTTGTCCTGCCATTAAGGGGCTAGACGCTCAAGTTAAGGCTACCCCTGATAAGCAGGCTATTTGTAACTGCCTGAAGAATCAAGAAAACTCATTTGGTGTCAAACTGGGAAAGGGCCAATCTCCCTGGGCTCTGCAAGGTCACTGACTTTAACGTCCCTCTCAGTCCTAATGTCGACTGTTCTAAGTATGCCTCCCAATCATCTGTCCCTTTCATTATTCTTTGATTCTGATATGACCTCTGTGGAAGTTTCATTTTGTGTGTTTGTGTTTTGACAAATATTGCACTGGAATATCGTTCTGGTCTAATGGTTTTATGTTGTTTGTATGGGGCAGAATTCACTGACGAGGTATGCTGATGATCGAACTTACTTAGTTAATCTACTATAATTAGATTAATTAGTACATCAGCTTAACTTGCGACATAAAATGTTGTACCCGGGGTTTGCCCGTTTGAGAGTTACGTATTTACTCCTGCGAATGCCTTGTAAGCATTTTTTAATATTTTTAAATAAATAAATGGTGATGCCAGCCACCTTTAGTTTTTGTCTATCTTTACGTCCCAAATTTCTTGGTTGTTCAACAACCCTCCATTTCACTACATGCAGATAAGATGATGATTTTCAATTTCGTGCAGTTATTTATTTTTATCTATTCTTATAATTGTAAAATTCCAATTAACAGCCCAAAGATCATCAATACCGAATATTTCACAAACAGAACTTAATATGATCTATTGTTTAAGATGACATACCTTGATTAACAGCGGAAGATGTAATGGCTGCCATCTTCTTTCTTCTAACTCCTGACGGTTACTCTTCTTCTCAGAATTCGGTTTCTCTTTCTAGCCCTGTTTCTTTATGCACTTCTTGATGGAGAAGAATGCGACTCTTGGGAGGGAGAGAGAGGACCCAATCCTTTATATATCATTTAACTCTAATCTGGTACGTCCATCATATACCAATTCAACGCTTAAGATTAATCACAGATCTAATCCTTTAATTATAGAATGATCTATCGGGTCACATTAAGATTAGAAACTGCATAACGTTAAAAGTAGAAACAACATTTGCAGTTTAAGATTAGAAACAGCCATTTGCTGTTTCTAATAGCAGATTTCTAACATTCTCCCACTTGACCCGACTATTCATAATATTAAGTGTTGAACATCATACTATGATAAATTGCTGAGAGTTATGGCGGTTGTGCACTATTAATTCAATGCATTCCCTTCCATATACTACAATACTAGCAATCCATCAATTCATACTCATAATTTATATAAAACAACATAATGGTCCACATAATGTCTTATATCATAATGATTAAACATAATATCTTTATAAGACTCTTTCTTGTTTAAAATTACATAAAATACGTACTACTACATTAAAACAAGAGACACATAATTGTATATCAGAAACACATAAAAGAGCTCAGAATGTCACACATCAATTATTATTAATACAACCAAGACCCATTCTTTGAACATGTTCCTTAAATTGTCTTGGTTGTAACCCTTTCGTCAAAGGGTCTGCAATCATAAGTTCTGTCCTGATGTGCATGATTGACACTCTTTGTTTCTGAACCTCATCTTTAACAACAAGATACTTCAGTTCTATATGTTTGGCACCTTTAGAGTACTTGTCGTTCTTTGAGAAAAATACTGCTGCAGAGTTATCACAATAAATTTTCAGCGGCTTGCTAATGGTGTCGACAACCGCAAGTCCTGAAATAAAGTTCCGCAACCATAATGCATGAATTGTGGCTTCAAAACATGCCACAAATTCTGCCTCCATAGTGGATGAAGCAACGATAGTCTGTTTCGCACTTTTCCATGATATGGCACCTTGAGCAAACATAAACAGGTAACCAAAAGTCAATTTTCTAGTATCGATACATCCAGCAAAATCTGAATCGCTATATCCAATCACCTCCGCTTCATTGGATCTTCTATACATGAGCATGTAATCTTTCGTGCCTTGTAAGTACCTCAAAACTTTCTTTGCAGCTTGCCAATGTTCTCTTCCTGGATTACTTTGATACCTCCCTAACATACCGACCGCAAAGCTGATATCCGGTCTAGTACAGGTTTGAGCATACATTAGGCTACCAACAACAGATGCATATGGAATTGATTCCATTTCCTTTCGTTCAACATCATTCTTAGGACATTGCATGAGATTGAATTTATCACCTTTCTGTACAGGAACTGTTCCAGGTGAACACTTACTCATTCCAAATCTCTCTAGAATCCTTTCGACATATCCTTTCTGAGACAATCCCAATATTCCTTGTGATCGATCACGGAATATTTCTATTCCAATCACATAGGATGCCTCTCCCATATCTTTCATTTCAAAGTTCGTTGAGAGAAATTCCTTAGTCTCATGCAATATACTTAAATTATTTGCAGCAAGCAAGATGTCATCAACATAAAGGACCAGATAAATAAACTTGCTCCCACTGATCTTTTGGTATATACAGTGATCAACCGTATTTTCCTTAAAGCCAAAAGATGTAATAATGGTATTGAACTTAATATACCATTGCCGGGATGCTTGTTTAAGCCCATCTATTGACTTCTTAAGTTTACACACAAATTGTTCTTTACCTTCTACAGAAAAACCCTCAGGTTGATCCATATAAACATCCTCATCAAGATCTCCATTCAGAAAGGCTGTTTTCACATCCATTTGATGCAACTCCAAATCATAATGAGCTACTAATGCCATTATTATTCTTAGTGAGTCCTTTTTCGAAACAGGAGAAAATGTCTCCTTGTAATCAACACCATCTTTCTGAGTGTAACCCTTAGCAACAAGTCTAGCTTTATACCGTTCGATATTACCACTAGAGTCGTGTTTGGTTTTAAAAACCCATTTGCATCCGACTCTTTTACAGCCATGTGGTAACTCAACGAGATCCCAAACTTCATTATGTTGCATGGATTTCAGTTCTTCTTTCATGGCATTAATCCATTCCTTTGACTCTTTACTTTCTACAACATGTGAAAACGAAACTGGATCCTTATTGATTCCAATATCATAATCTGATTCTTGCATATAAACCACATAATCATTAGAAATAGCTGACCTACGATTTCTTTGAGGTCTTCTTAATGCTACTTGTTGTGGTTCATGCATATCAGCATTATGTAAGTCATTTCCTTCAGGAAGTACTTCTTCATTTATATGTTGTTCATTATCATCATGTTGTTCTACAACAGCTGGAACAACATTTGGAGTAATAGTAGATGGAGGAACTATTCTAGGCAATGTAACATTTACCCTTGTTTCCTTTATTTCTACTATTTCTCTTCTTGTACTCCCACTGACTTCACCATTCTCAATGAATCTTGCATTACCAGTTTCTACAATTCTTGGACTATGATTAGGACAATAAAACACATACCCTTTAGATTTCTCAGGGTAACCTAAAAAATACCCACTGATCGTTCGAGAATCTAATTTCTTTTCATGTGGAATATAAATTCTCGCTTCCGCTGGACAACCCCAAACATGCAGGTGTCTTAAGCTAGGTTTCCTGTTAGTCCATAACTCAAAAGGAGTCTTTTGAACAGCTTTACTAGGAACCCTATTCAACAAATAATTAGCGGTTTTGAGAGCATACGACCACAAATTCTTAGGTAGTGTAGAATCTGACATCATACTCATAATCATATCTATTAACGTCCTATTGCGCCTTTCTGCTACACCATTTTGCTGTGGTGTACATGGCATTGTGTATTGCGCACATATGCCATGACTTTCGAGGAATTTTGCAAACGGACCTGGACACTGGCCTGACTCATTATATTTACCATAATATTCACCACCTCTATCAGACCTTATGATTTTCACCTTTTTATCTAATTGCCTCTCAACTTCCTTTACAAACGTCTCAAGGACATTCACAGATTGAGATTTTTCATGAAGCAAATAGACATAACCATAACGGGAAAAATCGTCAATAAAAGTGATGAAATACTTTTCTCCATTAAAGGTTGAAGTGTCCATAGGTCCGCAAATATCAGTGTGTATTATTTCAAGAAGCTGGCTGCTTCTAGTGGCTCTTTTCTTATTATGTTTGGTTTGTTTACCTTTAATACAATCCACACATAATTCTAGATCACTAAAGTCCAAATTTGACAAAATTTCATTACTTACTAATCTCATCATTCTTTCTTTGGATATATGACCTAGTCGTTTATGCCACAAGAAAGCAGAATTTCCATTCAACATGCTACGTTTACATCCAACATTATTTACTACATTCAACAAGGAATTCGCATAAGTGTCATTCAGTTTCAATTTATAGAATCCATCAATTAGAATACCAGAACCAACATTATCAGTATTCTTATATAAATCAAAACAACCAGATCCAATCATACATCTAAAACCAGAAATATCCAATTTACTTACGGAAATAAGGTTTCTAGATAATGAAGGTACATAAAGGGTATTGTATAAGTCTAATACATATCCACTTTCTAGAATTAGACGATAAGTCCCAATGCCTTCAATTGAAGATTTCATTCCGTTTCCCATAAAGAGAAAACGATCTTCATTTGGATTTATGGTTCGGATCGTAAGAAATCCCTGCATATTATTGGAAACATGAGTTGTAGCAGTATCAAGCCACCATGTATTAATAGGAACTTCAACTAAATTTGATTCAAAACATACGAAAGATAGATAATCACCTTTCTTTTTGAACCAAGCTTTCCTTTTCGGACAGTCACTTTGATAATGTCCTTTCTTTTTACAGAAATGACATTGAACATCCTTTAGTTCCTTCTTTTCCTTATCCTGCCCATTCTTAGCAGGTACCTTTTTCTTCTTGAAATGACTTGATTTTCCTTTCTTTTCTTTACCAGCTTTATTACTCACAAAACTTACTGAGTGATTCACTTGATTTTTCAAACGTCCTTCTTCCTGAACAAGTCTACTGGCCAATTCATTAACATTCCACTTATCCTTTATAGTGTTATAGTTAATCTGAAAAGGTCCATATTCAGAAGGTAGCGAGTTCAAGATGAACTGGACAAGAAAAGAATCCTCTACTGTAAGTCCCAGGGAGTTTAACCTTGCTGCAAGATTAGTCATCTCTATAATGTGCTCTTGCATAGTTCGCGACCCATCAAACTTCATGGTCGTGAGTTCTGCCATAAGAGTACCAGCGAGTGACTTGTCAGCTGAACGAAAACGCTCTTCCACAGACTGCATATATTCCTTAGCACTTTCTGTTTGTGCAATTGTTGACTTGATGTTGTTAGCAACAGTCATCTTAATAAACATAAGGCTCAATCTGTTACTGCGTTCCCATGCTTTATGGTGTGATTTTTCAGCCTCAGTACTATCTTTTGTAAGAGCAGCAGGTTTATCCTCAAGGAGTGCCAAGTCAAGATCCTGAACACCTAAATGGAAATTGACTTGTTCTCTCCATTCAGAAAAATTAACACCAGTGAACAATGTAACAGATGAAGCATGTGTATTCATGGGAACTCCTGCAAATTAAAAATGAAATAACTATAAGCTCATAACTAACACGATTCAGATGTAGACATAATAGTATAATATAGCACTCCTTTGGGTAGATACTATCCTATACTTAACATAATTAAATACCAAAACATAAGTAGGTAACAAATATGTTCAATTAAATAGAACTGACATCTTTGGATGATCAATATTTATTTAATCAAAATATCTATTAAACCTCATCATGTCAACTAGATATAGAACAAGACTTTCCTTTGGGTAAGTTCTCAGGTTCTATCATTAGTGACGCCAGTTTTAATTGGTATTATTATAACTGGTAATTTCTATCAATAATCATTATGTCACTTATGCACTAAATGATTATTCTGATTTCGACCACTTTGGTGATTAACAAAATCATAAATCTCATGTGCATAAATGATTTATAACACATACTTTATGCAAAACAATCAGTCACAGAACAATTACTTTTATGCCCAAATTTCAAACGTCAATCGAAACTGTAACTTTCCTACAGGAGTTCTACTCAACTCTGTACTAAAAATGATTGCTTTGTTAGTCTTCTTACAGTGCACAAATTCGACTATCTACCAGGATTCAATAACTTATATTCACCGCATTTTAATACATTCATTCCAACATACACAGCGAACACACAATGATATGGTGAATAAATAAATTGTGAGATTCATATATGCAGGAATTCTATATCACAGGGATCCCAAATTTTATTAAGCCTTATGGATCCATCATTATATGGCATCTTTAGGTGACCTAGACGGGCCTGTTCATCATTCAATGGTTGCCCTTTTGTGAAGCATGCGTAGGAAAGAAGAACAACGAAAGGATGCAAACAGGGGTCAATAGGCACATAGTCAAAGGACTCAGGAATATTGGCAACACTTGCTTCTTCAACTCCGTTATGCAGAATTTGCTTGCGGTGGATTTGTTTCGTGATCATTTCATGAAACCCCCACAATTTCCCGAAGGCTTGATCACATGAGTAAAGCACAGAACAGATCAATTGCAATCATAGGAAATATTCAGTTATTGATTGGTGGCTCCGATACCATATGTAAAATTCCAATTAACAGCCCAAAGATCATTAATACCGAATATTTCACAAATAGAACTTAATATGATCTATTGTTTAAACTCCGTTATGCAGAATTTGCTTGCGGTGGATTTGTTTCGTGATCATTTCATGAAACCCCCACAATTTCCCGAAGGCTTGATCACATGAGTAAAGCACAGAACAAATCAATTGCAATCATAGGAAATATTCAGTTATTGATTGGTGGCTCTGATACCATATGTAAAATTCCAATTAACAGCCCAAAGATCATCAATACCGAATATTTCACAAACAGAACTTAATATGATCTATTGTTTAAGATGACATACCTTGACTAACAGCGGAAGATGTAATGGCTGCCATCTTCTTTCTTCTAACTCCTGACGGTTACTCTTCTTCTCAAAATTCGGTTTCTCTTTCTAGCCCTGTTTCTTTATGCGCTTCTTGATGGAGAAGAATGCGACTCTTGGGAGGGAGAGAGAGGACCCAATCCTTTATATATCATTTAACTCTAATCTGGTACGTCCATCATATACCAATTCAACGCTTAAGATTAATCACAGATCTATCCTTTAATTATAGAATGATCTATCGGGTCACATTAAGATTAGAAACTGCATAACGTTAAAAGTAGAAACAACATTTGCAGTTTAAGATTAGAAACAGCCATTTGCTGTTTCTAATAGCAGATTTCTAACAATAATTCCATACTTAACTTTGTACTGATGCAATCTTAAATACTAGCACAATCACATTTATCAATGTGATTGATAGACGTAGATAGGATAGGTTTATATGAAACATATATACAACCACATTTTCTAATGTGGTCCATATACGTGGATAGGCTTATATCAACCACATTAATAATTATAATCGGTATTTAAGATTATTAATAACTATATAAATATTAACAATTATAATAATAATATAAACTCCTAATATATATTAATTAATAATAAGAATAGCTCATAATAATATATTATCATTATATTTTTTTTTTGTAAGCTGGGGTGGGACTCTCCGATTTACATGTCCATTATGTACCCCTCTACGGGGGAAGGGTAGCCCAAGATTTGAACCCAAGACTTCCGGTTCGGTGAGACTTCATTTCCACGGCCCTTGCCGCTTGAGCTACCCTATGTGGACATATATTATCATTATATTATTAAAATAATATAATAATATAAAATTATAAAAAAAATAATAACAATTATATTGTATAATAATAATAATAATATAATCGATATTATTTTCATATATTATTATAATGATAACAATGAAGAACAATTATTTATTATTTATGATAATTAATAACTATACAAATAAAAGCAACCATATTCTTATATATTTATGCTTATTATATCAATATTACTATAATAACATAAAATATTATTATTATTATTAGGCTTTAATATTTTTAATATTTATATTAGGGTCTGTATACATTGGGTTAATTATTATCGGTTTTTAAGACTATTGATGATGATGATGATGGTGGTTAACGTCTTTGGTCTATCAGACCTAAAGAAACAAATTATTTAGTTTGATTTAAGAATTTTTTCCTATGCTTAAAAAGCTTGGAGAGAAGCCTCCCGAGCTCACTATAATTTTGACATCGTAAAAGGCTAGGAAGGTTAGTACTATGACAAAGATTATGAAACTGAGATCAAATGTGGTTGTACACGGGGCACTCTAAGAGGAAGTGGTTTTCATCCTTGATGTTCCTATTCTCACAGAGATGGCAGATCCTTTCCATCCATGGTGTTTTAGGAACTGCCCAATGACCTGTTTTAGGAGTTCATGAGAGTTCCTTATAATCTTTGCTATATTAATTTTCTTCTTTGAGCTAGTTAAAACAAAGAGATACTTTTGATCTTCTAGGGTGGGGTTGATGATTTTCTTATAATAAGTTAATTTTTTTTTAGCTGCTAAATCTTTCTCACACCACATTTTTTCTTTGAACTTAGAAGTAACAATATTTTTAATGTTTTTAATGTTTGGCAATGCATCATTCTCGTTGATCTCCCAATGGTTTAACCAGGCCCTCGTGTCTTTATACCACCCCGGCTTGAGCCTTAGGTGGTTTTGGCGGGAATTTAAAGCTAGCTTAGGAAGTCTATGATCTCCTACGTTATTGAGTTTGTGCTTGTACAATAGAAGCCTAGTCATATCTAGGCTCTCGATAGGGGAAAGATCTACTTATAGAAGGAGAATAGGATAGGGTGTATTGCTTTTAATTTTCAGGTTATATGTTATAAAACGCTTCTGGATTTGCTCAATCTTTCTCCAGGATTCTCTAGAGATGCTGCAACCCCAGACCTCACATCCATATAAGATTACAAGAGTGACTAAAATTCAAATAGGAACTTCTTTTTATCCCACATTACGAGGTTTGTTGTTTTACAATTATTTTCAAGACCAAAATAAGCTTTCCACCCCCATTAATCCTTTTCTCAATGCTATAGTTCCAGTTGAGCTTGTGATGAATATCAATTCCTAGGTGCTTGTAAGAATACACTTCCTCCAAGTTATTATTGTCATACATAAAATTAGCGTAAGTGTCCTTCCTGGATTTGATAATCATAACTTTTGTTTTATCAGTGCTAACAGTCATACCCATGGTAGAGCATAAATCCTTAAGAAGCCTAAGTTGCTTATTATGATCAGATGGGCACCTTGCGAGAAGAACAATATCGTCAGCATAGAGAAGAAGGATGATGACTATCCCAGCTAAGATCGTGCCAGCACATCCTGCTTCCTCTAAATAACCTTCAAGCTTGTTGATGTAAATTCCAAATAGGGTAAGAGAGAGGGGGAAACCTTGTTTAACTCCGATATACATTTACTATCTTTCAAGCACCCCTCATTGCTTTTTAGCTTGGCAATTACATTCTCGTATAACCTTATAGCGGCAGCTCTCAAATCGAAAGGAATCTTTAGCTCTTCTAATCTATTCCAAAGGTTGTTTCTAGGAACCGTATCGAAAGCCTTTCTGAAGTCCATAAAGCAACAAAAGAGATTGGATTTATCATTACGACATTCTTCCACCTTGATCCTAAGCATAACGAGGTGGTTTGTTATTAAGTGATGCCTTCTAATATTTAATAACTATATAAATATTATTGATTTTTATCTATTAGTATAATTCCATACATAACTTTGTATGGATGCAATCTTAAATATTATGAACGAAGCATTTACAACTTTTATTTTAAAATGGTAAACTACTAGTTAATTAAATATGGATGAATTAATTGTGGTTAATTAGGTATGGATGCACTATTAAATGTTAAAGCACTTCAATATATAGTATTATGAACGAAGCATTTGCAACTTTTGATTTAAAATGGTGAACGATTGGTTAATTTGGTACTGATGCATTAATTGTGGTTAATTAAGTATGGATGCATTATTAATGGTTAATAAAGCACTTCAATATATAGTATTAATGAGCTTGAAAAGTTAATATGAAAAGGATGCGTGATTATTTTTCTATTTAGTATATAGTTAACAATTTTACTATTTAAAAAATTTAAAACCTATTTTAATAGTATAATAAATAAAATATTTAGATGTTTATTTAAAAATATAATTTTATACTAATTTTATATAGAACACGTTATGTATGATAGTTTAGTTGGTCAAAAAGGTTATAAATTATAATGAATGGTTAAATTTAATATGATTAAAAAAGTTATAAAATCATAATGAATGGTTAAGCTTAATATGGTTTAAAAGTGATAAAATCATAATAAATAGTTAAATTTAATATGATTAAATACACAAGCTACTACTGTTCTTTGATAGAAGGTAATTAAAATTAAAAGAAGCATTATTTTCTCTAGAATCTATAAAAGAAAATTGAACCATTTATCTTAAAATCAAAAGGAGATTTAAATTATCTAGACAACAAATTCATAAAACAATTTTTAATTGTAAGTAAAGTATTGACAATATTTTAACAAAAGATATTCATACTATTTCATATATCTTAGTTTTAAATATTTTACTAATTAGTTATTAATATGGTACAAATAATTAAAGGTAATATAAATATATATTATGTCAATAATTAATGTGTGTGTGTGTGTGTGTGATGATGGTGGTGGTTAACGTCCACTGAGACCAAATTGGTCTGTCGGACCTATAATTTTCTTAGTTTTTAATTGTCTGGCTCCTCGTATTTCCTGGTGAGATTAGTGTTGTAGCTTTCTTTTTTTTCTCTACTATCTTCCAACTTCCTTTATCTTGCATCTCCTTCATCTCTTCTGGTTCTTGGGACATTGGTGTCCTTTTGAAGATAGTCAGAGAAGAAGTTTGGTCTAGGAGATTTTCTTTGTTGTTAAATGAAGATTTATTTTGTGCGGTATTTGAATCCTCATAACTGTTGATGCTTGAGGGGTTGTTGAGTTGGGCAAGGCTTTCCCCCTGCTTGTTTTGAGAGTTGTTTCTTTCTTGCCCGATTTCTTGTGATTCAAAGTTTTCTCAAGAGTATTCTTCTTTGATGATAGTGTAGTGTTCTTTTTGTGCTGCTTCCCACCATGTAGATCTGTGGTGATTTTTTCTAGCATTTTTTTGGGAGGCTTTTAGGAAATTTTTCGCTAGATGACCTATCTCAAAGCAGGAAAGACATCTGAAGAGGACACTCTCATAATCGAGTTTCTGGTTCCACACATAGTCTTTACTTGTTAGGTTGTTTCCAGCTAGGAATCTGGCGCTGAAGTCCATTTCCACACAGATGCGTGCATAGGTGGTTTTGGCATATTCCTCTGTTTCCGGGCACTTGCAGTAAAATTTCCCAATTGCATTTCCAATGGATTTTAGTGAGGATAAATTCGAGAGATGCAAGGGTAGGTTTGGCAATCTCACCCAAACTGGTGCTAAGGTTATGACTGTTGTTGAGGGATCGAATGATGGGTTCCATGGCTTCATGAATAGGCCTAAGTTTTCCCAAAACCAAGGGCCAGAATCTAGAATGCATTGTCTACTTTCAGAGTTTTCAAAATCTACTATAAAGAAACCCCTAGCACAGGGGTAGATATTAATTGCATCAGAAATGACAAGCTTCCATACCTCCGAGATCCAACTGTGGAGAGTTGTCAGCCGCGGCCAAAAACCATTGAACCGGCAGATTAGGGCACTTTCAGAAAACTTCAGAGCCTCATCGAGTGAGGCCTGGACCACCTGGATAGTGGGAGTTGGGGCTTCACTAACGATATGGGTAGGAGCTTGCCCCCCAGAAGTGGACAGAGCTGAGCCAACAACTATTTTTGCGAACATGGGAACCATCTGGAGAAGAAGATACAAGATCGTAAAAGATCAGAAGATCTAAAGATCCGAAGTCTGCAGAAGCTAGAAGATCCGACAGAAAGATCAGATGATCTGAAGACTGCAGAAGATCAGAGGATCTGAAGACCGCAGAAGCTAGACCATTAATAAACAACTCAAGCCCTATCGGAAGATCTGAAGATCCGAAGACCGCAGAAGGTAGACCATCCGGCAGAAGATCCGATGATCAGAAGACTGCAAAAGATCTGATACGAAGACCGTAGAAGCTATCCCGTAGAAGATTCGAACCAGAGAAGACCACGGAAGCTATCCTGCAAAAGATTCGATCCGAAGAAGACCACAATAGCTATCCTGTAGAAGACCTCAGAAGATCCGATCCCACAAAAGACCACAGAATATCCAACCAATGCCTGCCCTGAGATGACATGACGATTTTTACACATGTTGATCTGAAGACCGTAGAAGACTAGAAGATCCGAACCTAATTCAAGATCGGATCAGAAGATAAGATCAGAATATTTTTATCAAAAGATCAAATCAAAAGATAAGATTAGAAGATCTGATCCGAAGACCACAGTAGCTATCCCACAGAAGATTAAAAAGTCCTCATAATATTAGGAGTTTAAAATAGAAAAAAATAATTAAAGCCATTTTAAAGTTTTTTTCGCTCAAATTTTTTTCCCTAATTTTTGTATTTCACTTTATTGCCTTTTGATTTTTACTTTCAGTTTTTTTTCATTTTCCTTTCTAATTTATTTATTTTCAATTCAGTTGTGCTATAATATTTCAATTTTTTTCACCAATAAAATGATACAAAAATTAATACCACACAAATTTTAAAAATTTATTCGCATAATATTTTAAATAAGCAAATAAGTAAATATTTATAGTGAAAGCATAACTAATATAAAGTCAACAATAAATCAATTGTTACACTCGTTGACTTTGGCATGGAGTAATAAAAAAAAGTAAAAAAATTAAAATTTAAATTAAAAAATAAGAAGAAAAACTCGGTGCTTGGTCCATTATGAGGGAGGTGTGGAATTGTCTCCATCTTTAATAAGGACCAAGTAGTATTTTAAAAAGTATTAATAACAAAAAATATTTCCATACTCACTTTGGATAAAATAGATAGAAAATAAAACAAGTAGATTCATCTTGACTTCTTATTTATCATGTATATACATATAGCATGTATATAGATATATATGCTCATGTTTATAGATATATATGTTAGTTGTAGATTCCATGTTGAGTATGAAAGGAATTACACATTTCTATCATTTTTAAAAGTGTTGAGCATGAAAATAATTTCACTCTCTTGAAATATTTTACTTGGCATAGATATTCAAATATTTTAGTCATGGTCTACATAGAAATTGCTACAAATAGTTTTTGAAATTCAATGTTAAACATTGATAAAATTACACATCTCCCTCATATCATGAATAAGAAAGCACTATGAACTACAAACCTTCTTAGTGCAGGATACATTCAGATTTACACGAGTGCTTGCGTTGTCAAGGTCAAGAAAAGGCACTAAACTGATATATATGACCTCCTTGTTTGGGGAACAAGGGATCCACCTTCATGGGACACTTTGAGTCTAAATTTCTCCTTTTATTTTATATATTTTAACAAAAATGGTTGTCTTTATTAGCAAATTATTGAACCTGCATTGGTCAGAAAACCAATACATTAGATATGCAAAAAGGATAACTACTCGATGCAGGAGCATTTAGCTCAACATCATTATTGTATTCTAGTAGACATAGGGGGTCTTTTGTTTCAAGGAAGTTGGTTTCCTAAGTATTGAATTAATGTAATTATTTAATGTCTTGAGTGATTTTAATGAGAATATGAATTAATCAAATATTGTGAGGCATAATTGTAAATGTTCGTGAATGTAGGAGAACATGAGAGATTTAGGATATTTGAGTGATGAGAGGATTGAGAATTGATTGTAAGCCTTAGATAGGAGTCAGTTCATGATTTTGTGGATTAAAGAGAATCCTTAGGAATGAGGAAGAGATTTAGGAATTTTGTTGAGGAGTTTATGGATCTAAACCAAAAATTGGTTTTAGAATCCCTTTGTATAAATGTAAGCCTAAAAGGCATGATCAAAGGTTAGGGAGGTTAGACAGAGAGAGAGAGAGAGAGAGAGAGAGAGAGAGAGAGAGAGAGAGAGAGAGAGAGAGTTAGATATTTAGTTGTGTTTGTAAGCCTACAGGCAGATGATGATTAGAGGCCATTAATTAGAAGATCAGGCCGAGGAGAGACAAAGAGTCTCATTATGTAATTGTTTGCTAATATATATATGTACAAAGATTCAATTTCCATTTGTATGAGTGTGTTGTTAAGTATCAATGGCAAGTGATGAGTGAGTTAGTATATTCTGCATAACAGAGTTGCAGGCGGAGTTCGGCAAACACACAGAGAGAAGCATGATGAAGAGGATCTTTATGGATCATTGAATCCATTAGAAGGATCAAAGTCAAGCTTAGGAGGGAGTGCACAGTGAAACAACCGAAGGAACAGTACCTAAAGAAAACCCAAGAACCACGATAAACATTGAAGAAATAGTGAAAAACCAAAGTAAAGAGGTGGACGAAAGATTGAAGTATCATTGAATAGCAACCGATGGATCTAACAGATCAACGGACAGGTTCCAATCACAGAGGAGACGGAGGAATATCACATCGGTAGATTTATACATAAAAGTGGTATATCGGGTGGATAAAAAGTGGTAAATGGTATTTAGAGGAGTTCACCCGATCCCACTTATTGGTTGACACATAGAACTCAACCGTAGAGAGAAAATGCTTTTTTGGGCAGTTATTCTCCGTGCTACTTGTCCACCCGAAATCATCATGGACTGTTGGATCCACGAAGTGTAGATCAACGACAGAGGATCTGTCCAGCAAGTTTGTTGATCGGTTGAATCAACAACTGTCGAATCGGGATCCAAATTGACAGTCAAGATTTGATTGATGATTGTATTTCGGCAAAGCCAAATAACAACAAGCAGTGGAATGGCAATGTGTCGATAGCGATATTGTGATATCACTGATAAGCCCATGAAGGTAATCGAAGATCAGAGATCATAGGACAAGTAGCGCAGCCGAAGGTTTGAGATGGAGATGGACCCGATGGTATTTATAGGGTGGGTTATATAATATTTGAGATCCGGTTTAAGGGCTTGGAGCTGGTTTTCCCATGTATTTCTTGTATTGCAATAAAGTGTTGTGTCTCAGATTTTAAAGGCCTAAGAGCATATTTAAACATTTCCGATAGTCGCATATCGGATGTGGAAGGGGAGATATGTAGTGAGGCATGGAAGATTGCAATGAGCAATTGCAATAAAGGGAGCCTCAGGAAATGTGCAAAGTTGATATTAAGGCGGAAAATGTGAGTTCACATATGTTTTATGTGTATTCTTTTATAAATGGATTAAAGCGCTGATAGAGGGTCTATATGGTAAGTCCAATATAACCAAAGAGTAAAGAGATGGGTTTGGTTATATGTGCAAGCATAAGGATCAATAAAGGTTTTGGATTGATTAAGTTCTGATAGTTGAAAGGATTTGAAGGGATAGACTATGGTCAGCTTAATAGAGGTTTCCACGTGAGTTTTAATCAAGGGGGCCTTAACCCATTGTTATTTATAATGAACCTTTGACCGGAAGGCCATGTAAATTCCTAGGGGGAAAATGGTTTATGCATAGGAATATGCATATTGTGGGTAAAGTAGGGGTAACCCTACATCATTTAGTATCAGAGAAGAACAAAGAAATTATGTGTGAAATTTTCTTTGGAAGAATTTAGAACAGAAATATTTGGAAAGATGTGTATGTAGGCAAGCGAGATTAGATTCTAATCTAACAGTAAAGCAACCAGAGAAAAGCTGGTAGATTGGTAAGAGGAACAATAGTCTTGATATTCCTGCTTTTTGATAGAACGTTCAGATTTTGACAAAAGTAGAGTAAATGATTTAGGGCCAATGAATCTGTATAATTGGAATTGTGAAATGTTCGAAATTGAAATTGGAGAAGAATAGTTAAGTTCTTAGAGGTAGGTGAGTAAGAATTAAGATGGAGATTCACTCAGATGTGAAGAGTGGGTGGAGAAACCATGCAGGTATTGTTTTATTTAACTTTGATTTGAGTTTTGCTGGATAAAGAAATAGATTGAAGATTGATAGTTGTAGCTAATAAAGTATCTCAACAAAAGAAGATCAAGCCTTAATAAGCAATAATGAAGGAAACTGGTAAGGATTTCTAAGTGGAAGAAAACTCAGCAAAGGAGAAATTGTTGTCAATAGTTAAGCTTTGCCAAGATAAAGCTGGAAGATTGAAAGAAAGAACCAGATTCTAAATCTGATTGACAGTAGCTGAATGTTGAAATTTTGCACAGTGGAAGCATGAAGATCTGCTGAAATAGATTTGCGGAAATGGTGAGATCCTGAAGGTAGGTGAAGGTATGAAAATTTGTCTAATGGTTAGAAGATATTGAATGAATGAAATTTTAGAGCAGGACTACAGTAGTTAAACTGTACGAGGAACTTTGTAAGTTCTTGAAGTAACAGAGTTTGAAGATACAGCTGAAGGCTAGTGGAAAGAACAGTCCATTCAAAAGTGCAGGTGAATGGGAGGACAAGATCAGACAGAGATCTTAAAGGTGAGGTGATATGTTCTTATTTTAATTTGAATTGAAGATTGGAGAGTTGTGGTATTTATATTGATGCACAAGTAGAAACAGAGGAAGGTGAGAAGATTGCAGCAACCTAGAGTGAGGAGTGCTCAATTGGTTCCAAAGGAAAGAACCAGATAAATGCCAGTAGACTGAGCTGAGAGGAGATAAGGTTAGTGAGGCATATGTAGCAAGAAGGAGACTCGTTACTGTAGGGGTATTGTTGCAGCTCACAAAGGTAATTCCGCAAAGGATGTGGGTAGAATTGCTAAGAGATAAAGGAAGCTGGTAAGGGTTTCTAAGTGAAATCATAAATGTGACAGAACCTTGAGGAATTCCAACAGAGATTGGATAAAGAGGACAGTTGTGTTCTTGGAAAGTACAGATGAATTGAAGCCTAGAAGGAGCAAAGAGAATTTCTCAAAGGAGGTTCCAGAGATAGAGAACCAATTTCTTACCAAAAGACTGAGTATAGAGGAGAGCTTGGTGAGGTAATTGGTCGCAGGATAGACTTGCTGTTGTAGAGGCTTTAGTGCGGCTCATAGTGAGTGAGTGAGGAACTCATAGAGATAAAGAGGATGATGACTAGTGACAGTCATAACAGAGGTTCTGAAAGAAACCACAGCCAAGGACATAACAAAAGAGAGGCGAAGAAAAATGGCATACGAAGACAGTTAAGTAAAGAAGAAAATGAGAGGGAGAAGGCTGAGGTAGTAGTTCAGCTTGAAGTATTAATGGAAATGTTGTAGAGAAATGAGATGGGCCAGAAATATGGTTATGTCATGAGAAAGAAAGTGAATTTGCAGAGTCTACAAGAGAAGAGGGAACAATAGGTGAATATGTAGTTAATAAAGGAGCTAAGGGAACTTGAACAGATTATAGATGCCAAATTCAATATAGAGAAGCTCGAAAGAGTTGAGCTACAACAAATGGGAGATGTTGAAGTTTTGATGTGTGAACAAGAACGTGGACCATTACTTTTTCAAAGTGATGAAGAGACAGAGGAGTTGAATCATATGAATGATTCAAAGAAGCGAGAAGACTTAATGACTAAAGAATCAAATGAGACCGAAAGGTCTTGTATTTTTAAAATTAATGATTTGTGTATGATTGCAGGTTTGGAAGAAGATAGGCAGTCTTTTAAAGTTTTCAAAAACATGAAAGAATACCTTCGAGAAGATGAAATTTTTGAAGTAGAATATGAAAAGGAGATAGGAAAAGAATCAGTTCACTACAGTGGACAAGTGCTGAAAACATCATTGAAATAGATGATGAGAAGGAGAGACTAGCTGAAAGTCTCAAGAGTTCTTTGAGTTTGAATCATCATACGAATATGTTGATAGAAGAAGAGAGATCATAGTAGCATACTGAAGTGTTGCCAAAGGAAGAAGAGGTATAGAGGCCTTATATTCTTTATTATGATGATTGTCTTATAATTGAAGATTTTTTTGCAGAAACTTGAACATATTTGGCACAGGTGGACAACCAAATTAAAGAAGAAGAGGAAGAACATCTATTGAAGGATGTTAATAAAGATTTAGTAGAAGAAGAAGGACCATGTGATGATGGGTCAATAGCAAATGAAGAATTGGGAGATTGTGTAAAATTTCCAAAGTTTACTCCAAGTAAAGTCATTAAGTTATATAGGGAATTAGACTTTCAAAGGAGGAAGTTAGAAGAATAGAGGAATAATGTTCACGATAAATTGTTGAAGAAGGATGACAAAGAAGTTGTTATAAATAATAATCAAGAAGAAGTTGACAGGTGTAGGAAACAGAAGCAGGAAATTGTTCTGAAAGACAATATAGCAACAGTAGAAAAGGTGCAAACTAACAGTAAAGAAGAGGGTAAGGATGAAAATGAGGCGATCAGGATAAGTGAAGAACATGAAAAAAGGAGAGTTCATAAAACAAGAGATGAAAGCAATCAACAAACTGAGGATATACTGGACCAAGAAATTGAAATGATAAGAGGGTTAATGATGAAAGTGTCTCAGAAGAAGACAACAACAAGAAAAGGGAGGAGTAACAACAAGAGGAAGACAGAAGCAGACTATGAAAAGAGGGCAAGTGGAGAATTGCATCATATGGTATGTAGACCTAAAGAACAACAGCAGAAAACAACAGTAATAGAACAATGGACAAGTAAAGACAGGTTACAAAATGAAGTCTGGGATGCAGGAAGAATCAATTATCCAAACTTATGACCAGGAGATCATAGATTTTCTTACTTGGGGAGTCTGATGCAGGAGCATTCATCTCATCATTATTGTATTCTAGTAGACATAGGGGGTCTTGTGTTTGAAGGAAGTTAGTTTCCTAAGTATTGAATTAATGTAATTATTTAATGTTTTGAGTGATTTTAATGAGAATAGGAATTAATTGAATATTGTGAGGCATAATTGTAAATGTTCTCAAATGTAGGAGAACATGAGAGATTTAGGATAGTTGAGTGATGACAGGATTGAGAATTGATTGTATATCTTAGATTAGGAGTCAGTTCATGAATTTGTGGATTAAAGAGAATGCTTAGGAATGAGGAAGAGATTTAAGAATTTTGTTTAGGAGTTTATGGATCTAAACTAGAAATTGGTTTTAGAATCCCTTTGTATAAATGTAAGCCTAAAAGGCATGATCAGAGGTTAGGGAGGTTAGACAAAGAGAGAGAGAGAGTTAGATATTTAGTTGTGTTTGTAAGCCTATGGGCAGATGATGATCAGAGGCCATTAATTAGAAGATCAAGCCGAGGAGAGACAAAGAGTCTCATTATGTAATTGTTTGTTGATATATATATGTACAGAGATTCAATTTCCATTTGTATAAGTGTGTTGTTAAGTATCAATGGCGAGTGATGAGTGAGTTAGTGTATTCTGCATAACAGAGTTGCAGGCAGAGTTCGGCAAACACACAGAGAGAAGCATGATGAAGAGGATCTTGATGGATCATTGAATCCATTAGAAGGATCAAAGTCAAGCTCAGGAGGTTGTGCGCAGTGAAATAGCCGAACGACGAGAACCCGAAGAAAACCCAAGAACCACAGTAAACATTGAAGAAACGGTGAAAAACCAATGTAAAGAGGCAGACGAAAGAATGAAGTATCATTGAACAGCAACCGTTGGATCTAACAGATCAACAGACAGGATCCAATTGTAGAGGAGACCGAGGAATATCGCATTGGCGGATTCATACACAAAAGTGGTATATGAGGTGGAGCAAAGGTGGTAAGTTGTATTTAGAGGAGTTCACCTGATCCCACTTATTGGTTAACATGTAGCACTCAGGTGGAGAGAGAAAACCACTCTTTCGGGTAGCTATTCTTCGTGCTACTTGCTCACCCGAAATCATCGTGGACCATTGGATCCATGAAGTGTAGGTCAACGGCGGAGGATTTGTCAAGCAAGTTTGTTGATGTGTTGAATCAACAACCGTCGGATCAGGATCCAGATCAACGGTCAAGATTTGATCATCGATCACATTTTGGCAAAGTCAAATAACAATGAGTAGTGGAATGGCGATGTGCTGATAGTGATATTGCGATATCGTCGATAAGATGTTGAAGCCGATTGGATATTGGAGATCGGAGGACAAGTAGCGCAGTTGAAGGTTTGAGATGGAGATGGACCCGATGATATTTATCGGGTGGGTTATATAATAATTGACATTCGGCTTAATGGCTGGGAGCGGGTTTCCTCCTGTATTTCTTGTATTGTGATAAAGTGTTGTGTCCTGGATTTCAAAAGCCTAAAATCATATTTAAACACTTCCGATAGTCACATATCGGATGTGGAAGGGGTGATATGTAGTGAGGGGTGGAGGACTGCGATGAGCGATTGTGATAAAGGGAGCCTAGGGAAATGTGCTAAGGTGAGAAAGGTGAGTTCACATATGTTTTATGTGTATTCTTTTATAAATCGATTAAAGCACCGATAGAGGGTCTATATGGTAAGTCCAATATAACGAAAGAGTAAAGAGAGGGGTTTGGTTAATGTGTAGGCATAAGCATTAATAAAGGTTTTGGATTGATTAAGTTTTGATAGTTGAAAGGATTGGAAGGGATAGACTATGGTCGGCTTAATAGAGGTTTCCACATGAGTTTTAATCAAGTGGGCCTTAAACCATTGTTATTTATAATGAACCTTTGACTAGAAGGTCATGTAAATTACTGGGGGAAAATGGTTTATGCATAGGAATATGCATACTATGGGTAAAGCAAGGGTAACGCTGTGTCACTACCTCAATTAATATACATGTCCCCAAACTTTCTTCACAAAACATGGAAGTGAGAAGACAAATTCCCTAGTGGACTTTACGCCATTTCCCTGATTACACGAATAAAATATAACAAATTGACTACAAATTTTAACACAAAAGTAAAACATGATTTATACATGAGATAATATAGGGTTTCTTGATATCCCCATGAAAATTTTTATTGTACTTCTTTCTCTCTACATTTTCTATTTTTTTTTTACTCTTTTTAATAGAGGGGAAGGTTACAAATATTTCTTTAAAACATTAATAAATGAAGAGAGTAAAAAATATGAAAAATATTGTCTTTAATTTCCACCCATCTTCACTTTTCTCTTTGGATTATTTTAATTGTATTTCTAAGTTGTTTGTCTTTTGAGAGGTCAATATCCCCATTGAAATCCCATCCATGTCATTTGGAGCAATGACCTAACTTGTCTTTTTGTCTTTGCTCTTTGGATTATTTTAATTGTATTTCTGAGTTGTTTGTCTTTGGAGATGTCAATATCCCCATTGAAATCCCATCCACGTCATTTGGAGAAATGAGCTAACTTGTCTCTTTGTCTTTTTCTATGGAAAAACCTTGACAGTAGCTTCCAAGAAATTGAATGCCTTTTCTCTTTCCCAATCCTCTTATTCTAGATCTACAATGGTTTCAAAACTATTCTTGTGTTTGAATCTTGATTTTGTAGGCTTAGTTCCCTTGGTTTGTTGCTTCTTTTTCCTTCTATTCACTATTTTAAAAAAATCTTGGTCATTGTTGTTTTGGGATGGGGAAATTTTCTTTAGAGGTGGTTGATATTGTTATTTATTTTTATGACTATCTGTGAAATTTCCATATTTATGGCAAACATTATATATGAATTGAATGTGTCCAAAGTCAAAGGCTTGAACATGGCTCCACCTTCCCATATTAAGTTGAATTGCTTATGAATGTCCCCTTTTTAAATCCATTTCCACATAAATTCCCGCACAAGTATACATTCTCAATTTTATTTTGACTTAATAGATTAAATGAACTAGCTTGTATGCACTAGCTTTGAGGATGTCTTTACTCCAGTGAATCATGGGAAAGTGTAGAAGCCTGAGCTAGATAGGGGTTGATAAATTTCCTATATTTTGATAAAATTAATGGTCCAAAGGGAAAGAAATATTCCCATCAAACCCATGAAATATTGTTTAAAAATTAAGATCTTATCTTTAACTTCACTCTCAAGATTGAATAGGAAAAAACCGTTTCCATAGTAAATCATGTCAATACAAAGCTCCCAATTCCCTATGAGCCATGCCAAGCTACTTTTGGTATCTTAAAGCATGAACTGAGAATAAATGTAGAGATAAATTGAATTAAGAAACCATGGAAGCACATAGAGACCACAAAGTTTATATGGAAGAACCTAGACAATGTGTCAACAAAACATCACAAGGAAATGCATGATATTTTATTACTTAAGAAGAATAGTACAATTATGGGTATCACCTATTTGAGACATACAAATGGATAATATAGAGTACCTTCACTAGTATGAATTTCTACTTTCCTATTTTCCTACACTATTTTTTAAAACTACATTGTTTTCAGAAATTGAAATTCTAAGATTTTAAATTTCAAAATAATTTACAATTTATCATTACTAGTAGCCTTTTCTCACACATATGATCCATTCACTAATCTCATAAACATGTAGATTCATTTTCCTCCACTTATACCACCACTACTACACTTTTCTATGTACTCCCCTACGACTTGTAAAAGTTTCTAGTCTTTATAGCCTTCATAACCACCAAAGTGCCACTCGATAGCTTAACAACTCAACCTTGACCTATCCATTTGTAACCTTTAGAATCCAAAACCAGCAAAGAAATTAAATTTCTATTTAGTTCAAACACATGTGTAACCTCTATCAATGTCCTTATAATTCCATCAAATGTTTTAATCATATTTCTTCCAACCCCAATTGTCTTACAAAAAACAATGTTTCCCATAATAACAATAACACCATCAACAACTTGATAAGAAGAAAACCAACTTATATATGGACACACTTTATATGAAGCAACATATCTAACAACCATTCATTATAGTATCAAGTGTGACAACACAAACATATCATATTTCATTAGTGGTTAGATTTCCCATTTTAACTGCCCAATGACCTGTTTTAGGAGTTCATGAGAGTTCCTTATAATCTTTGCTATATTAATTTTCTTCTTTGAGCTAGTTAAAACAAAGAGATACTTTTGATCTTCTAGGGTGGGGTTGATGATTTTCTTATAATAACTTAATTTTTTTTTAGCTGCTAAATCTTTCTCACACCACATTTTTTCTTTGAACTTAGAAGTAACAATATTTTTAATGTTTTTAATGTTTTGCAATGCATCATTCTCGTTGATCTCCTAGAAATTTAATATTTTCATAATTCAAATTAAAATATTTATTTTGTTTTCTAAGTTGTGTGAGCCCTAAGATGATTTCACGCTTAACCTTTAGCTTGAGAAACTATGACCCAGTGGCATCTAAGCCATCAAAATTACTGAGGGATCACACTCACCCTGGGCCAGACCCATGAGGGCTTCACTCATTGAACCTCTGACATATCACGTGATTTTGTGGCATACTAAACACCCTTAATTTGACTACATATTGGAAAATACCTCTAAAGTCACATTCTTTAACCCCCTACTAATACAAACCCAATACACCTTCCCATTTTACAAAACCCATACTTTCACTAGATATTGTAAGTATAATTTTTTTTATTAAAATTTTTTATAGCCCTTTATATTTTTTCATTAACTTTGAGTTCAATTTTTTATACTTGCTAATATAAAATCCATTTAGCCACTATTATATGCTCAATATATTATGTCATCTTTTCCTCAATATATATACCCCAATATGAATGCACCTGATATGGTATTGCTTCCCCGTTGAAGACCCTCAGGCCGCACCAACCCTTCACATGACTGGATTTTTTCCCACGGAGTTTCGAACTAGTGACCTTCACATCACAGAGTGCCTTAATAGTACACCCCATCACCATCTATTCTATGCCCCATGGAAAAATTCAAATATTATAAATTTAGAAGTACTTTTTTATTTACCAATACATCTCACACGTTTTTTCTCAAATGAACCATCCATTGATGCCATACATGGTTAGATTCATTTTCATCCTCAAATATATGGAAAATTTTAAGGATGGAAATTTATCTTACTGTAGAAACTTTGTCAAATCGTACTAGTTTCTAATATGTAAAATATAAACTTCTTGGTGATATTTTAGAATAATTATTATATTTATAATGATTTTATATTAGTCTCTATAACATTTTAATAACTTTTGATGTAAAATAATTTATTGTATAGAAAATTGGGTGAATCATTTTTACAAAATTGTAAATTGGTGATTTTGTTTTTTGTGAAAAGCACGGAACATTAGCCCAATTGTGAAATTTAGCCCCTAAAATTTTCCTACTCAAATACCAGCACTTCTTCATTGATTTGAGTACTCCCTTCAAACTTGTCAATAACTCTAGTCTTTGCATCCTTCATAAAAACCAAAGTGTCATAGGACACATTTAGAGTTTTTCCTTCACATCACTATTTGTAACCTACAAAATCCAAAAATTCAAAAGAAATTAAATTATTCCTTAGTTCACACACATGTTTAACCTATGTCAATGTACTGCTACTACCATCAAACATTTTAACCTTATGTACTTCCAACCTCAATACTCATACAAGAAACATTACTTACCATAAGAAATATACCACCTTCAACAAATTGATGAAAATAAAACCAACTTATATGTGGGCAAATAGGATGTGAAGCACCATAATCTAATGACCATTCTTCATAGCATTGTGAGAAATTACATATAGATAAGACTTCATCAACCATACATGGAATTTATTCAACAAAAATTTATTTCTTTTTGTATTCTTCCTTGGATTTTTATCTCTTGCTCTTTATAGAAGACTATTGTTGATGTGATTGGAAACACCATTTTGTTGTGCAATGTATATAGTGGTTTTATGATTTTCGATCTTAGGTTCTTTGCAACATTTTTAAAATTCCAAATATGTAAGTTTTACTCAATATTTGACCTTACCCTCACCTGCTTGCCTCCATTATCCATTTTTAAAAAATTCGATTGTACTTCTTTTTCTATTTTCTACAATAACTCTAAATTTTTTAGATATATTAAACATGCCATATTTTCTTTCTAATGTCCAGAACCATACCTTTCTATAGATATCATCCATAAATATTAGAAAATATGATGATCCTCTAAAATAAATTGTAGAGGATAACCCCCAAACATATGAACGGATATAATATAGAAGATATTTACTAGTATGACTTCCTATTTTAAATTTTTGTTTACAATGTTTTCCGAAGATACAATATTTGCAAAAAAACACACTCAAACATTTCAAATTTGGAAGTAAATTGTGATTTATCGGTACATGTACCTCTATCCCACTCATATAACATAGTTGTTTATGCCATAAATGAATAGATTCATTCACTTCATGGGATATCATTGTTTCTTCATTGATTACAATGCTCCCTTCGATCTTGTAAAGGTTTATATTCCTCGCAGCCTTCATAATCACCAAAGTGCCCTTCAATACTTTTAGAGCTCTATCTTGATATGTCTGTTTGTAACCCTCAAAATCCAAAACTCCGAAAGGTTCAACAATGAATACATAAATTTAACTACCTTATATTCATTATTGATTTTTACATCCATAATAATTAATAGCATATACTAGTTATTAAACAAATTTAAATCATTAACGATTATGGTACCTTCTTTCATACATATATTGTATAGTTTCCTCTTCAAGTATTCAATTTCTCAAGTATTTTGTCATATAAAGGATCTCCATTATGATCTAGAAGCATGTTGGTGTTTTATCTAATAATATTAAATATGAAACCATCTACTATATATAAAAAAATGGTGTTGAGATCTCTTGCAACTATATATTTCCATTTCTCATCATTACATAGTTTTCTTAAGGAATCCTTATTGCACTAAAAAATTCTTGCATCTTGATCTCAAGGTCATAGTTTTCTTAAGGAATCCTTATTGCACTAAAAAATTCTTGCATCTTGATCTCAAGGAATTGAAAGTTATTTTTACTATTACACTTCTCTATCTAAAACCTAGTGTTAGTCATCTTAACTATTTATTCTCTACACATATGCTCCCTAAATATCCAAGTAATATTAAACTAGAAAGTGTACAAAATCAACCCTTCTTCTTGATTATTTGACGACCCCTTGAATTAGGGTCGACAACTACCTTCATAGTCTTAAATAGATTCCAACAAAAGTAGAAAAAAGTATTGACTTTATCAAGAAATGGGCTTCATTAATTAAAAAATATGTCCATAACTTCAACAACACTAGACTTCACTAGCAGAATAGGGCATGTGTTGTCAACAAAAAAATTCATGGAATCAAACAAAAGGGGATTTAAAAATAATAATTGATTGAGCAAAGACTTAATTTCTCTAGCAAAATAAAATTGTTTGACCAAATCAACACATGTAGCCAAAATAAATAGAAAAAGCTCCATGGTAGGTCTTACCTCTACATTACCTCCCCCTTTGCATGGACTTAACTATGCACAGTGGAAAAAACCATTCAAACCTAAGATTTGCGTTGATGCCACATGACTTTGATCTTCTAGATGCATGTTCAATACAATGATTCAAAAAAATTGCACAAATTTCAATTCAACCCTAAATAATTCAAACACCTTCTCTACACGTGGTACTAATATTCTACTATACAAGATGCAAATCTCACTTCATGAGTCACTTTTCTTCCTCTCCATGCAAATTAACAATCACTGGGACAAAATATGGTAATGTATTGCTTAAGAATAATATTACAATTAGGATTACATCCAAAATCAAGATTATGAGATACATAGATATATCTACCTTAACATTTTTACATTCATGAACTACTACCCATTATACAATCTACTGAATATTTACTTGACATAAATTTTAGTTTTTACAATTTTATTTAATTGTTTTCATGAATTCTATGACATAGTTTGAGGACTAGGAAAAAGGCCTATAAATTTTTACATTAAGGCCCATTCATGGAACATGATAATTTTTTTTAGATTTTGAGTCTAAATTTTTCAGCTTAAGAATACCTTTCTCTCTTTTGATGAATTCACAATTCATTTGGAAATTCTCACTTCTAGGAATGGCATTTCTGAGAAACAAAGAAAATTCTTCTTCCTTAAAATGATGGGATGCTTCCATTATTTATAGAATTAAATTGAAAACAATTAGAATAGAACCTTCTCAACCTCCAGATATAACTTCTAAATAGTAAACCAAATTTATTTTATGGTCTGAATAAGCGACATTGACTTCTAGTTGTTCAAGTATGGTTGAGCATGGCTAGGGAAGCTATAGCCATATATACAGCACATATTGTTTTATACGATATGATTAGATCCCTTTCCTCTTTTCATATTTCTACTAGAATTTCTTTCTTGTTTGAAATATATGGTTCACATTTAAAGAAATAAAATTCATTAATATTTCCTTAAATACCATGGAGTGCTAATAAGAAATTGCTATATTTATCTGTAAATGAAATTGATATAAACTTATTTGATTTATAACTGATATTGAAATATATTTTTAAATGTAAGATGTAACTCCATCTTAAGCATGGTAATAATTACCCGTCTCTCACATACTAGGTTGTATAAAACACATTTTCATGTGATTATTGCATCAAGAGTAGAGGTTATATACGGGAGATTATGAGGGAGTTGTCGCTATAATGATAAATTAATTTTTCTATTAAAAAAATAGATAAACCTCCATCTATCAAACATGGAAAGAGAGATCGAATTTATTAAAATGAAATTCTTTGAAGCATTTAATATGAAGGAATTAAGATATGAAATGGAATTAAATGGTAAATAAATTTAGATATTAAAAGCTTTGATCCCTGTGAGTGCCTGATAGATCCAACTTTAAGATGGATGTAGACTAGTTTTATTTATTTAAGTTGGTCAAATTTTAATTATAGTAGACATTCAAATATTTTGTTGGTTATTAATATTCTTTTTTAATGAAATGTGTCAACTCCATGTTTACCATAGAAGGAATTTCCCATATCTCTCATAGTGGTCTATAAAAACTAGTACCTTTTATAAGAAAAAAATAGTATCATGCCAAAATACACTTGCTACAACCTAGTATGAGATAGATGTGCCATTCCTTCCATGCTCAACATGGAATTGACACGTGGCATTTTTTTTTGTAAGTTAAAGTTTCATATTTTTTTCATCAAAATTACGAAGTCGAAGAGTATGTTTATGTCTTTGGCTTATCAATGGGGAAGATAGACCAGGGATAGAAGAAATGTTTGGTAGTCATGAACCGAAAAAAATATGAGTGTTAAAGAAACAACCACAAAGTATTAGAGCCATCCGTAAAGAGGGAAATCCAGTTGAGAGCATAATGAAAATAACAAACACAGTCCTAAATATGAGTAATATAATAGAAAATAAATTAAATAGTATCATCAAGAAGAAAAAGGGATACTTAATTCTATAGGGTGGGTTGTGTCCTTGCAATGAGGAGCTCCAACAAGCCTTCGAGGAAATCCAAGTTCCAGACACACTAGGTAGCCTTCAATGTCCATGAGAATAAGATTTAAGTCATCAAATTTAACAATAATTGATCCCAAATTTCCCTACAATCCACCAACACCTTCTTGATAATAGTCTTAAGCTGCCAATAAAAATGCATTGTATACAGATAGAGGTTTTGTGAACCTTTGGTGTTCCCATTGCCAAGGACCTAGGTGTCCAAGGTACTAAAAAATTTATCATTCAAGAATCCATGAGGCTGAAACTAAGGTTTCTCCTTGAGAGCATTAGGCTTTGAATGAGTTTATGTCCATGAAACAATCAAGCTAATGCTCCTTCCTAAAAATTGGCATGTGAATCGCCAGGATTTACCTAGCCATTCCCACTTCTACAATAGACTTAACACTATCTATTTGTGGCTACATATGGGAGGAGGCTATGCACACAAACAGACATCCCTAAATCATTAGGTTCAACTAAGTGCAACCAACAAAACACGTTAAAACCTTCTAAGTCCATAAGGAGTCCAAAATGGGTGGAGAAAGGGAGGAGAAAATAAGAAGTTCTAAGGAGGGATGGAGAAGTGGATGGAAGATATTGCTAGAAAATAACGTGAGGAGAGAGGAAATTCAAAGGAACTACATAAATAGAAGTGGAAATAACAATAGGGAAAGTAGTGGAGCTAGCGATAAATACAGGCACCAAAGAATCGCTAAAGTCCTCATTATACTAATTTTGGTGTGAATTTTAACATGTTCAAAGTTATGGTACACTACGATGCATGCTGGTGATATATCCAAGGAATAAATATTAATAATGGGTAGATATATGGATTATATATCTTCTCTTCCACCACTCATTATTCCTCACATGGTGTCCCCATCAAGGAGACAAGTAGCATTTAAAAAATATAATGACAAAAATATTATTTCAATGTCACCCATAAATAGATATTCCAATGTTTGACTTAAGAAAAATAATTTTATGTCAACTAATTTTCCATAAATTGATGCCTCTATGGTCTTACTTAATGCAAACCTAAAATAAAATTTCTTTTTGATGGGAACTAAGGGCAATATCCAGAAGAATTGGCGATATAACTGAGCACCAAAGTCAAAAGGCACTAAGGTTTATCAGTTATTGGACCATCAAGTGATCACTGGACCAAAAACTATTGAAAATAAAACAATATCCTTATCCCAAAGACAACACTATACTTGATGGAGATGAGGTCTAATTTCCAATGTCATTAATTCGCAAACTAGCACCAACAAGATGTTGACGGCAAGCACTTCAACAGACTCGGAAGTAAAGAGTTGAGTAGTAGAGAAATCAATGGTGGGTTCTTGGCTATAGATAATAAAATTTGATGGAATTAGTGTTCATCTATTGACCTGATAATTAATAGGACCGCATGTCGCTCGTCATGATGTTCTCACAACTCATATTGCTTCCTGATTGGGTGGTGGTGATAGAGATGGTAAAAAACAAAAAAAATTAAATCCCATACATCTACAAGTAATAACACACACATGTGGAACCTGATATTGAATACTAAATTTTTAATGGAAGTGAAGATAATCATTTTACAACCATGCACATTCCATTTAAATAGGTCTCTCCAAATATCACTTCCTCGCTCTAAAAATTGATTATTATATAGGATAATTGTATTAATAGAGTTCTCTGTCAAATCTAACAACCCAAATCTACCTCCTACATTATTTAACAAAATACCATTATAACTAAATCATCCATTTTACATAGAAACCACATGATATTCGACTAAATATGTAATGATTTTGATTCCTTCTAGAATGTATCTAATTTATTACAATTCAAATAACTTAGGGAACCGAGCTTCCCTTAACAATAAATTAGGGTACCGACTGCCTTAGTAAAAGGGTTTTGACATAAAGAGGTTAAAGGTGAGTTTGAGTTGTGGACGCTCTTGCATCAGACTTCTAGGGAAGAAAATAATTTTTAGTCAGCTCCTAAATATTTGTTCCATATTTAATGATATCTTCTTTGGTCATCCATGTATTATCCTTGACTAGTTACTCGTTCCATTTGACTAGATACTGAATATAGTCCCTACCTCTAGTTTTATTGAGTATTTTCTGAACAAAGATTGTTTCAATTCCCTTCTGAGTTTCTTTTGGAAGCTTCTTCTTCTACTTGTTGGTCTAAACATCATCATGAACGGATGCATCTATAGAAACATTATCTATTTCCTTGAAGTTTTATAGGTCTACTTCATTGAAAATTGGTGATATTCCAATGTCCTGTGGAAGTTTTAACTCATAGGCATTGAAAGAAAATTTCCTCAAAATTGTACATGGACATATTTTCTTGAGCTTAAGTTTGTTTTATGTTCCAACAAGAAACCTTTAGTTTGCTCCAATGGGAAACCTTTCCACCCTCAAATATGCCAGTACTAAGTAACCAACATCAAAATCTAGTTGACTCATTTTCATTGATGCTCTCTATTTATATGTCTTGTTGTTTTCATGCAATTGTTTCATGAATCTTTCTTGTACCTCTTGCATACTTACTGCAAATATATTCACCTGCTACACTTTTGATCTCTTGCTTTCCCAAATTCCTTAGTTCATACACTTCCCTGCGGTGCATTCCATACAATATTTGGTATGAGATCATCCTTGTACTCCAATTAGGTAAGTCATTGTAGGAAAAATCATCTTGATCAAGTATTCGATCCAACTGCTTGTGATGTTCATTCACTAAAATTCCCAAAATATTACAAATACTTCTATTCACCACCTCTATCTATCCATTTGTTTGGGGGCGACAATCTTAACTAAAATTTAAACTAGTTCCTATTTTTCTCCATAAAAATCTCGAAAAGTGGCTGATGAATCTCTTATCCCTATCTGATACAGGGGATTCCATACAATCTTCCAATTTCTTTAAAGAATAAAATTTCCACACTAGTTGCATCAATAGTTCTTACAAGCAATAAAATATGTCATTTTGGAAAACCTATCCACAACAACAAAAATAGAATCACTATCTCTATGTGTCTGAGTTAAACAAAAAGCAAATTCAATGCTGACAAAACCCTAAGACTTGCTAGAAATTTGCAATGATTGGTACAATCCTGTATTATGAATCCTCCCCTTTTCCTGCTGACATACTCTATATATTTCAATAATTATTTTCACATTAGCTTTCATTCCTAGCCAATAATAAAAATAACTTAATATTGCAAAAGTTTTATCAGCTCCAAAGTGTCTTGCCAATCGTCCACTATGCTTATTTTTTATTAAGTTATTCCTCATGGAACATATAGGAATGAAAACCTTACCATCCTTGAACATCAAATCCTCTTGGATCATGTAACTTGACCATGGAGTTGAATTTATCCTCATTAGGATTTCACATGCTCCATAGGCTTTTGTGAAATATACAATATTTTTTTACATTTATTCGAGTTCATCAAATCCTGAAACATGGAATTGAAATTATTGTAGAATTAAATTGATCCTACTTAAATAATTTTTTATGTTATTTGATCACCCACAAGTAAGTTTTATTACAAAAGTGAAATTTTGCAAAAATTCCACCCATTTGGCATGTCTCTAGTTCAACTTTAACTAGTTGCATATAAATTGTAGAGCATGATTATCAATAAGGAAAATAAATTGCTTGGGCATGAGATAGTGTGGCCACTTCTTCAAGGATTACACAATAGTGTAAAAATCCTTACCTTATGAAGAGTAATTCTTCATTCTTCATTTACTTTTGCACTGAAATAAGTGATTAGTCATTGTTCCTGGATCGACATAGCTCCAATAACAATTCTATTGGCATGCGTTTCAACTTGAAATGAATTTCCAAAGTAAGGTGGTGTTAAAAAAGGCTACTCTGTAATCATTCTCTTCAACAATTTAAATTTTAGTCTATTGCAACATTCCACTTGAATGGATGATTATTCTACTTGATATTTTCAACTACGAGTGCACAAAAATTACATAACCTTTTTTATAAATTTTCTTTAGAATGTAGAAAGATTGTGAAAGTTCTTTATCTTAAACATGTTTCTCTAAATGAGCCAGTTAATTATTGCCTTCAATTTATCTTGGAGAATATTCAATCCATCTTGTGAAATTACAAATCCCAAGTACAATAACTTCATCATGAAACCACACTTCTTTAAAATTTTCAACAATTTATCTTTTTGCAAAGTGCTCAACGCTAGCTTGAGATGTCTTAGATTCTCTGATGAGGAACATCCAACACCCTTAGTCAAAGGGAGGAATCCAAAATGGAGCGAAGAGGAAGATATGGACCAGGGGAGAAAAAACAGGGAAAATCTGTTTTAAAACAAATTTGAAGGATGAAATGGATAAGTCTCAAAGACTTTATAAAATGTAATCTACCATGTGTTATATGCATGCATGGGTATGAGAGGTTTTGGGCTTTTGGCTAGACAATTGATCGGATCCTTCCATGATTTGATCCAACAATGCTTCCATATATATTTGTGTCATGAACCTATGTGTTCATAGGAGAGGAGAGACAGAGTGAGATAAATACAATGTAGTCGAGAGGAGACTCTGCTCTAAGGCTGAAAGTCCTTAGCTGTAATTGTGCTATGTTAATATAATAAATATGTGTTTTTTGGATGTCCGCGTGTCTGTTTAATATGTCTCCTTTCAATTCTGTTATGTGTATATATTGTGAGGGTTTAAATCCCAATTTTATGTGTGTTTATCGACCATCAGGTGTGATGGAGACCCATTGATTTAACCAGGTTAATTGTGTTGTGGAAGTTATGCATACTTTGGCAGACTGTGGCAGAACTGCGTTTAACACAAAAATCCATCGAAGGCAAAGAATATTAGTTGAAAGGATACGGACGAGAATGCACAGGAGCCATTGATCATATGGATCAACGGTCCAGATCAAGTCACTTGGGGTAGAAAAATTTATATTTCATCGACGAAAGTCCCTTGGCGATATCAAAACTAGCCTTTGTAACATAGTGATAGCAAAATGTGATTGTGCAAATAAATCTCAATTGTCAGATCCTGAATGAGAACAATGGTCGCGATCTAGTCGTTAAATGACAATTGGAGAAATAAAGGTTGGTAGTCAATGGGAATGTCGATGGCTGATGATCGATGGGGTGATGTCGCTGATAGATCAATCGGCAATCGAGAAGTTAGAGCCTAGAGAAGGAAAAGCTTGGTGGTGCCGAATGGCGCGAAGGATGGTGCCGCCAATTTTACAGTGGCAGGGTTATGATATTTGAAATCTGGCATATATATCTAGAGTGGGGTTTTCCTTTGTAAATCCCATGTTCCTATGTTGTCCGATAGTGTTGTGGTCCGTGGGGTTAAAGGTTGAAGCCTAAGAAATGCTTCTGATAAGGCTTAGTGGGCCATAACCCATAGGCCTCAAGATTCTTTTTGTAAAGGAAAGGAATTTTGGTCTAACCCCCAAGATCTATTTCCATCATTTGCTATCAGAGCAGGGAGAGTTTCCTCTGAGAAGGAAGAAGGTGTGCAAGAGAAGGGAAAGGATTCCAGAGAGAAAGAAAGAAGGAGTAGGAGGTACAGTTGATAGAGTTGGAGAGTTATGGTCTTACTGTCACACAAAGAATGACAGCAGAAGGTGAGGAAGATTTCAGCAATAGCCTAAGAACAAGGAGTGCTCAAGGGAAGCTAAGAACAATTTCCAACCGCAGTTGGTTAGAAATTGTTGAGGCAGCTCCACGGTTGCGATTGTGGGTAGAGTTGTCTTTGAGATAACGATCTCAACAAAAGAAGTGTTGGGTAGAATTGTTAGTCAACGAGAGGTCTGAGGAGAGAACCATAGAGCTTGTGAAAAGACCAAGTCTAGAGGAGAGCTTGGTGAGGTAAGGGGTAGCAGGGAGGACTTGCTGTTGCAGAGGCTTGGTTGTAGCTCACAAAATACCATGAAGGCAGTTCCACTGAAAAAGTGAAGTATCAGTGGGTAGAATTTCTAAGGATAAGGAGAAGCATATGACCAGGAGGTCATAAACTTTTGTGCCTTAGGAGTTCGATGCAGGAGCATCGAGCACCCTTAGTCAAAGGGAGGAATCCAAAGTGGAGTGAAGAGGAAGATGTGGACCAGGGGAGAAAAAACAGGGAAAATTTTGTTTTAAAACAGATTTAAAGGATGAAATGGATAAGTCTCGAAGATTTTATAAAATGTAATCTGCCATGTGTTATATGCATGCATGTGTATGAGAGCTTTCGGGCTTTTCGCTAGAGGATTGATTAGATCCTTCTGTTATTCGATCTAATAATGCTTCCAAATATATATATAGATATATATATATATATATATATATATATATATATATATATATATATATATATATATATATATATATATGCATGTGTGTGTGTCATGAACCTGCGTGTTCATAGGAGAGGGGAGATAGAGTGAGATAAATACAATGTAGTTGAGAGGAGACTTTGCTCTGAGGCTGAAATGCCTTAGCTATAATCGTGCTATGGTAATATAATAAATATGTGTTTTGTGGATGTCCGCATTTCTGTGTAATATGCCTCCTTTCAGTTCTGTTATGTGTATGTGTGCTGAGGGTTTAAATCCCAATTTTATGTGTGTTGATTAACCATCAGGGGTGATGGTGACCCATTGATTTTACCAGGTTAATCGTGTTGTGGAAGTTATGCATGCTTTGGGAGACTATGGCGGAACTGCGTTTAATGCAAAAATCCATCGAAGGCAAAGAAGACAAGTTGAAAGGATACATACGAGAATGCACAAGAGTCGTTGATCATATGGATCAACGGTCCAGAACAATTCACTTGGGGCAGAAACCTTTATATTGCATCGACAAAAGTCCCTTGGTGATATCAGAACCGACCTTTTTAATAGAGTAGTATTGAAATGCGATCACACGAATAAATCTCAATCGTCGGATCCTGAGTCAGATCAACGGTCATGATGTAGTCACTAAATCGCAATCGGAGGAGTCAGGGCTGGAAGTTAATGGGAATGCCGATGGCCGATGAGAGATGGGGTGATGTCACCGATAAACCAATCGGTGATCAGGAAGTCAGAGTTCAGAGAAGGCAAACCTCAGCACTGCGGAATGGTGTGAAGGAGCGGTCCCGTCGATTTTATAGCTGCGGGCTTATGATATTTGAAATCCGGCAGATATGTCTGGAGTGGGGTTTTCCTTTGTAAATCCTTTGTTCCCGTGTTTTCTGATAGTGTTGTGGTCCATGGGGTTAAAGGGAGAATCCTAAGAAACGCTTCCGATAAGGCTTAGTGGGCCATAACCCACAGGCTTCAAGATTCTTTTTGTAAAGGAAAGGGATTTTGGTCTAACCCCCAAGATCTATTTCCATCATTCTCTTCCCTTGTTTGGCTATACATTAAAATGTCATCTAGATAGACTATTAAAAAAAATTTTGAAACTCATTTAATACTACATTCATCAATCTCATAAAGGTACTTGGCACGTTTGTAAGGCTGAAAGGCATCACAAGCAACTCATACAACCCATAATTTTTCTCATAGGAGGTTTCCACTAATTTCCTTATCTAATTGGGATTGGGTTGTACCCACTCTTTAAATCAATTTTAGAGAAATATCTAGCACCACTCAAATAATGTATTAAGTCATCAATACATGGAAGTTGAAATCTATACCTCGTTATGATCTTTTTTATGCATCTAGAATTAGTGCACATACTTTATCTACCGGGTGAAAATGTGAAGTTGGGTTGCACTTTTTAGTTCAAATTTAATATCATAATCAAACTATGATATCTTCCCATGCATATTCTCGAGTCTATTTCAATAAATATATCATTTAAATTATAACCCTAATATGCCTTATATTATTACATCTTTGTAAAAATAATATCTATAGCAGAACACAAATTCATAATTTTAATATAATAATCTTACTATATCCAATATTAAATAGTTCAGATCGGCATATTTCATCGAAGTGTTACATAAAATAACAATTAGTCTATGCATGCAAAACATAACTGAGTAGAGGCATGCAACATTTACCCTATTCAATAGTTGCGCATACTACCCAAATTCCATAATCAACAAATAAAATATAAATATAAACAAAAGTTTATCAAACCATAGTAACAACTTGGGGAATATGCATGAACAAAGCATGTTCCTCCCATCAATGAACTGTATTCGACAGTTCCCATCGAGGTAAGACATTCTTGCCTCTAGGAATCCCCCCTTTTGATTGATAGGTTTCTTTTTTATAACATTCTTCCCCTACAATTTTTTCTAGCAATGTCGTGCTTTTAAGGTCTACCAGTGTTTTGGCTAGACCTTTTCGTTTTACTTTTTTTTTTCGATTTTTTTTTTCTTTAAAGCATGCCTTTCTCTCCCGCAGTGATTTATTCCACCTCACTTAGTATTTATCTCCAAATAAGTGATTAACATAATCTTTCTCTCCCATTATGTTAATTTTATTTCTTTTAAGTATTTTTTCCTAGGGATTTTTAGTAGACTTTTAGGGAAGGTCCATCATATGGACTTGACCACCAACAACTTTTTATAAGATAGGAAGAAGTCTTCTAAACTCTAGTGCTCATTCCTAAATATTTCCAAGACTTTTTTTTATTAATTCAAATAATAATAAAATAATTTATATCATCACATAAGTCTCTCCATGGCTTCCACTGCCATTAATTCCAACAATAGTTCAATGTATAAAAATAGTAAATGTTTAAAAAGTAGTGCCATAGGGGAATTAAATCTTCTGCCCCTTTTGATAGAAATCGTCCTCGGTGTTTCCTTAATTCTATATTTTATTTTTTTGTAATATGGATAGGAAATGTCTCCTGCATTTCTTCTTTCATTTATATAACAATCTGTTTTGTATTTAAGTGCTTCCACTTCACTTTATTTTGAGGGAAGTCTCAATTCTAGAGAAAATGTACTCTCATATTTATTTCATGTTCATTCCCTAACATGTTTTCATAAATGCTAAACATGTTCTTTCTATTTTCATTCATGCATTCCACCAAAGTGTCATCCACCTACAGCCAAAAAAAGCTATACACATGCACCACAATAGGTTCCATTTTTTTTATTCCACCCTTAACCGCCTGGTGTGCCAAGTAATATGGATCCCATGCAGTGTTTTTTTCCACAAAATTTAGAGACATGAAATTGCCAATTTGCTTTAGAGGCATTTATGCTACATCAACGAAAGTTAAAAATTCAGTTACTTACTTTGGTACTCATTACCATTTTTCATGCATGCTATATCATTATCAATCCTTCCCCCAAAGGGGCTTAGTCAAGTATGTCATGACTGTTTTTCCCCTTCTTTCATTCATGTTCATAGAAACAAGCACTAAACCGCAATAGTATAGAATTCGTACTACCAACATCGATAATTCATGTGTCATAGTTAAAACAATTCTATGTAGCTTCACAGATTTGCGACATGGATTTTTCACTTCGTGCATTATTTTCCTTTAACTCATATAATGTTTTTTTTCTAACCACTCGTTAGGCAACTTAATTTTATTTTTTATCATTTAACCACAATTTACGGTGGTATTATATTTTTTCTCGTGGGTTTAGATAATACTTAGCAGGTCTTTCCTTTAAGTGACTCTCCCATTCTCCTAAGGTATACTCTTGTCACCAATTCTCTTGGTTACTATTTCTTTACCTTTCATCTCATATAGGTCCAAGGACCATTTGGTCCTTCTAGTTTACCAATCAAGAATTTATTTTCCTTTTCGCAGGACCATTGTAATCTCCACCTAAGGATTTTCATATATATATATATATATATATAGATATATAACCTCGTCTTTTTGCTTCTATTCGTCGCACTCTGTGCTCCAATTTTTAAGGGTATTCAAATATTTGAACTTAAAATTTCTAGTCCATGGGGGAATCAATTCGCAAGATTTCTCAGTTGAGGAGGTAAAAAATTCATCTATCTCCTTGGTACATATTATTAACCTATAAATAGTATTAGTCTTATTGAGCAAGCATATTCATACCATCCATGGTGGTTTAATTCTTGGCTATAAGTGTATAACTTTTAGTTTCATTAAGATTTGGTTATGTTGTTAGAATTTATTTTTTTGATACAAAGGTTTCCATTGTGCCCATTTAAATTTTAAATATTCTCAAGAAGACTCCTCTTTGAGTGTCTATACTATTTTTGTACACTGTCGTTGCTGGATACTGGTTCTCAATCCGTCTTTTAAGCGATTTTATATTGGTAATTATAATGTATTTTCTTTTTATGTATACACTACATGCTCCTCATCCCCAGGGTTAAAACGTTTCCTATCTCAGTCTCCACACACACACCTATATATATTTGTATATATTTACTTATGGATATGTTCTTTCATGAATATCCTAATTCCTACTAGAAGATTCTTCCTATTGTATACAAGATTTATTTTTAACAACTTGTTCGTATGGAGCATTTTATTATAAGGATGTTGCACAACTTACTCTGACTTATTAGCTTATAAGACTTACAAGTATTTCCACATAAGATGGTATATGTTTCCCTTCCATTTCATCTCATTCTATAACAAAATATTAGTACATACCATGATTACATGCAGTTATGCAGTTCTTCCTCCTTGAATATGCTTGAATATCAATTACTTCATGTATTCTATAACAACTAATTGTTCAATATTTGTTGTATTCATACTCTCCATCTTCCTATCGGTGCTCTATAATTTAATTTTAATTTCCTTATTTTATTCAGTGAGTACTTGTTCTGCATAATTATTGCCCCTGATACAACATTCTTAGTTGACAATTCGATGTTAGAAAAATATATTAGTCGATGTTATCTCAATTTATTTTATTGTAGTGAATAATAAGTGAGTACTCACTTGTTTTGTCTTTCAATCAGAAAAACAAACATCTAGTACATATAAATAAAAAAATATGCGAAATTAATTGAAGCACAAAGGATGAAATGCTCTTTTTCCTAACATCATATCAGTTGTCAACATCCTACGTGTTAAAGTTTGTTTAATAGAAGTAGCAGAGTTATTTTGTGATTTTTAATTTGATGATATTCTACATTCCATTATGATATGGAACCCCCAAAGACTTGGTGGAGTTTTATTATGTGGCTCTACTTCCAAATTTCTTGTTGCTTCAAGTTTTTTTTTCTCCCAGTTACCTGTTAATTTGTACTATTTTATGCTTAATATTATAGGAATGTGCTACTCTAATATTACCCTACTAAATCTATTACATTTTAGAAGAAGATAATTAGAGAATCAATTTGGATGGGTCAAATGATTTTGTTGAAATGCCAAAATCCAGGGATGATAAAAATGGATATGGGCTTGTAAGTACTTCGTTAGGGTTATCTTGACTTTGAACTAACTAATTATTGATTCTATCAATAGGAAGATGTTGAGGTGGCTGGAAGCATCATTATTTGTTAGGGCGTAGATTATAATGCATATGTAAACTGGGTAGCATATTTTGTCATAGAAAATTATGGAACCAAACTCATATTTTTTTTTTCAATAAGGTAATTGAATTTTATAAAATCTCCAGATTTATTATTCTAGAAAGAGTCCTACCAAAAAGAATAAGGCAAGTGGATTACTTATGAAGGCATTGATAGGAGAGGGCATAGTGCAAGCTTATTATCAATTGTTGCTGCAGTGGGCATAGTGCAAAATTATTATCATAGTGACATGGAGACAATTTGTGCTGTCATTATTGTTGCAGTGGGTCATGGAGTAATAGTGGGTTTCCATTGTTGTTGCAGTGGGAACAATGCAAGCATATTATCATAAGGTCATGGAGACAATGTGTGTTGTCATTTTTGTTGAAGTATGTCATGGAGTTGATATGGATTACATCCTCTCGAGCCACCAAGAACAAATCTAATGCCTCTTGGAAGAGGAGGAAAAGAGGCAAGGTTGTTGACATTTGCATGGTTGTATAGGTGGTAGTTACAAGGCCATGGAAAATGTTTTCAAATGAAGGACATGGATTCTCATGAAAATATTTAATGTAAATAAAATAATGTTAGAATTATTTTCAGTTAAGAAATGTAGATATATGGGATGCTTATATCAAAACACTCTAAGGCTTGTTACCTCGGGAAAAGGCCAAATAAGGTGGTAATTTTAAAACATTGCATAAAAAATGAAATGCCAAGAAAAAGAAAATAATAAACACCAAGAAAACTTTGATTAAAAGCAAAAATGGGTTATTTTTATTCATTGGTCTTCATGCCCAAGTAATAGAAATTAGAAAACCAATTACTCTACTCCCTAGAGCCCCAAAGGTGCAAGGATTAACAATATCTTAACTTATACAAGGATGTAAGTAAAATTGTTAAGAGATTCAAAATGAGTGTCTCCCGTATGCGACCTCCTATACATATAAAGCATGGTTTTGATATTTCACTGAAAATTTTTGTTATACAAATGTTTAATTTCATTTGATAATAAATATTTCAAAAAAGAGATAATAATCAACAATAACTAAGTCAATTGTTTGACTTTCACCTTTCACATTCTTTCATTATATTATGAAATATTTCCCAACTAAATATAACCTTATAGAAAAATAACTCTCAAAAATTTGATGATACTATTGGGAGAAGTAAAAAAAAAAACGTTTTAGATTAATTAACTTAAAGATTAATTTAATGAAAATTGAGACCATATCTCCTCGATGGGGTGCCATTCATGAGATCTATTGCACACCTTGGTAGTACGTCGCCCCTATGATCTCATGACTAAACTTTGTTTATGATGGGGTGGAAGATTTCCTTCATGCATGCCTGTGTGGTATGGGATGCCTGCACGGGGTGGAATTTACTTTGACATGGGTGAGTCTTTCGTTTGATTAATATCATGGCTTAGGTTGGTGAATAGGATTTTGTAATTTATTTTGGGGGATTTGTGTTTGATGTGGGGTATTGCTTGGGTCTATCCGGTATTATGGGTAGTATTATGGGTTGGATTAGGGCACACAGATAATAGGAGTGCCTTGGCATCATATATTGATTGTGGTATACGAATGTGCCTTTGTTTTGGAAGGAGGAGATTCTGGTCTATTCATTACATGGTTAGCTTTGCTTAGACCTTCCATTTGGCTGGTATACCAAGAAACACTTTCCAGGATTGTAATTTAAGGGAATTTTTTCTCTCTTATGCCCTTAGGTCCCCTTCTCCTTCACCTATGTATTATTCATGTTAGATGTAAGGTATTTGGCTTCTTATTTTTTTATTTCACCTCTTGGTTGTGTCTCATTTGGTCATTCTAGTTAATTCTTGTGGGGGGGTGGTCAGGTGCTTTTACTGTTGGTGTTTTCTTCCTCTTGGCGGTACTTTTGCATAGTGGGTGGCTCTGTTTTAGGTGTGTCAACACTTCATTCATCATTGGTAGACGATTCTAGGGCCTTTGGTCTTTTTCTGGTTGGGTGTTTTAGTGTCTTGGCTCTCTAGGTCTCTGTCGTTCAAGGTTGCGAGTGTGTCTGTTGTTATTTGTGTCTGGTGGTTCCTGTCCTCTTGTTTTGGGTGTGTGATTGGTTCCCTACTCGGGTTTGTGGGTGTTTATTTCCTTTGCAGTTTCATTGGTGGTTATGTGTGTGGGTTAAAGTGGTAGTTGGTGCTACTTTTTCCTCTAGGTCATTCTTGGTTGTGTGAATGCCTTGTCCTCATTGAGGTTGTAATTGTCCCACAAGGACAAAGTTGGCTTCTTCTTGACCATTTTCTTGAGGATGTCTCTATTCTAAGGAAAAGGGTCATGCTCCTTGCTCAACTTCTAGTGGTAAGAGACAACACTAAGATTGTCCTTCTATGATATCAGTTCACAAATGTAGTGCTAGTTCTCAGCCTTAAGCCAGTAAGGATGAAAAATTGATGCTGGTGGTTTTTAAATTGGATCGGTATAATCAACATGATGTGGAGGGACATTTGAATCTCCTTACTACTATCAATCACCTTGAGAGAAATGAACGACAATTGATCATATGGTCGGCTTATGGCATGGACATCGTCAGATTTTAGAAAAAGTGGAAAGGTTAGAAGATCATATGGCCGATATAGAGGACCATGTCCATTTCAACTTTTGTACTCCCCCATCTTCTGGGTTGGGTCTTCACACCCCAACACGAGTAAACTATGTTGAATAGCTATGCCCAAGGTAGTCTTTCTAGTTTTCCATGTCTGTTGGCACTTATGGCCTGTAAATATTTGGTTATCTAATGTATATATTTTTTTGTCTAATAAAAAAATCTATATTTGCAAAAAAAAAAAATACATCTATATTCATACATAACTAATTTTTATCAATAATTTTAAACATAATTATCAAATTCATTATTATTAAAAATAATTATCAAAATTCAACAATTCCATGATAATTTTAAAAAAAATGGTTCGATGCATAGTATAAGTAAATAACTAATTGTGTGGATGACCAAAAATTCATGGCTCACAATTTATCTACACGAATTCGTTAATTTTCTTTTATAAAATGGTAATTGCAATGCCCCGAAAACACAAAATAGATGGCAGTGGGATCGCACGTGGTAAATGGCAACTAATTCCCGTTTTCCTCAAAAGGGTTAGAACGCTGACAAGATAGGGAAAGATAAAATTTTGAGCTAGAACTGTTAAGTGATTAAATTCTATAGGGATTAATTGAGTATTTAATATATATGTTTATATCACGAGCAATTCTATAAATAATATGTGAATATTTAATTTTTAAATACAAATTAATTACAAGGGGATTTTATACAAGTTTTGAAACTGCATGGGATTTTATGTTTAACTTTTGAGTATTGAAAATGAGAGATATTTGGGAGAATATATAAGTGTAGTTTTATTTGGTAAAATGTAGTTTAACAGTTAGGACAATTATATTTACTAATGTGATTCATGTACAATCACATTAGTAGATGTGGTTGATATAAGCTAATCAATTTTTATCAACCATATTAATAATTATTAGATATATAGTATAAAAATGACTATTAAATATTTCCTATTTATAATTATATAAATAATAACAACTACATATATATTATAATATATATTAATATAACATTATATTATTAGATAATATTATATTAATATACTAATAGTTATATTTCAAACCATAACATAATTAAAATAATATAATAATAGCATAATTAAAATAATATAATAATAACGTAGGTTTAATATTAATAATATTTATTTATCTCTCACCATTATACTACCGATTAATATATATTTATTAATATAGATATATATCTATATATATTAAGAGTGCATTTAATAATATTAATCCTATTTTAATAATAAAAATAATAATATTATTATCATGTATTAATGATATTAAATATCTATGGTATATTAAACTAAAATATATTATAATTATTATAATATTAATTCTTTTCGTTTATAATGTTGATATTTATATTAATATTAATATATAAACCCAAGAGAACAATACACCCAAGGTATTATTAATAAAATAAACCAAAAGGATTAATAAATCGAAGGGATTAATATTATAAGCCCAATGGATCAATCGACTAAAGGGATTAATAAATGAGAGGGATTATTAATATTGTATACCTAAGGGGTTAATATTTTAAAGCAAACGCATTGATATTATAGGGATTATCAATATTCTAAACCGAACGGATTAATCACCCAAGAGCTTAATATTATAATCCCAAGTAACTAATATTAAGAACTCTTGGGATTAGTAAACTAAATCAATTAATATTATAAACCCAAGGCTTTAATAGTATAAACACAAGGGATTAATAAATCCAAGAGAAGAATATTATAAACCCAAAGGATTAATAAATACAAAGGATTGTTAATATTATAAACTAAAATGATAAATAAACCCAAGGGATTATATCATTAAACACTAGGATTAATATTATAAACCCTCACATTAATAAAACAAATCTAAGATTAATATTATAAACCCTAATATTAATAAATCAAACCTAAGATTGATATTATAAACCCTAAGATTGTAAACCCTAATATATTATTATTCATATTAGGGTTTAATATTATAAACCTAAAGGATTAATATTATTAACCCAAGACATTAATATTATAAACCCAAAGAATTACTATTATAAACTGTTGGGATTAATATTAAACATTAGGATTAATATTAAGACCTAAGAATAGTATTATAAACTGTGAGATTAATATATTAAACTTAAGATTAATATTACAAAACATAAAATTGTAAACCCTAATACATTATTATTCATATTAGAGAAGAATATTATAACCAAAATGGATTAATAAACCCCAGAGATTATTCATATTATAAACCTAATGGATTAATAAACCCAAGGGTCTAATAATATGATAAATCCAAGAGATTAAAAGCATCAGGAATAATCTTTTAAATCTTAGGATTATAAACTTTAAGATTATCAACCCTAAACCCAATATTATAAACCAAAATATTAAACCCTAAATTATGAAATGTCATAATGCGATATTGAATAGATTGCAATGTAATATATCATTGTGAGAATGACAATCACACTACTTGTGACATTGTGACAATGCTTGTAACACTTTATGTTTGATATAATTCTATGCCATTCGAATGTTATAATATTAAACCCTAATATTAAACCACATATTATAAACCCTAACTTTATAAAACCTAACATTATAAACCTTCAAATTAAGAAACCCAATATAAAACCCTAATATTAAACTCAATATTAAAACTACAACATTTTGAACCCTCATACTAAACGCAATATTATAAATCTAATATTAAAAAAACTCGATATTAAACCCTAGTATTAGGAACCATATATTAAACACAATATTAGAAACCCGATATTAGAAACCATAATATTATAAAGCATGGTATTAAACCTCGATTTTTTTTTGTCACATTATGATCTTGAATAAATTCCAATGCTACATAACATTGCGACAATCATTGATAAAACATATTATAAACTCAAGGTATTAATAAGCCCAACAGTCTAATAATATTATAAACCCAAAAGATTAAAAGACTAGGATTTTAATCTTTTAAATCTTAAGATTATAAAACTTGAGATTATAAACCCTAAAACCAATGTTATAAACTAGAATATTAAACCTGAATTTATTCAATGCCATAATGTGACATTGAATAAATTGTTATTTCATAATGTAACATTGAATCAATTGCAATGTAATATACCATTGTGAGAATCATTGTCACACTAGTTGTCACATTGTGATAATGCTTGTAAGGCTCGATGTTAAATGGATTTTTATACAATTCCAACGTTATAATATTAAACTCTAATATTAAACCAAATATTGTAAATACTAACATTATAAAACCTAGCGTTATAAACGTTGAGATTAGAAAATTCAATATAAAATTTTGATATTAAACTCAATATTAAAAGTACAACGTTTTAAAATTTAATGCTAAACACAATATTATAAATTCAGGGGACCACTGATAGAATTGCGAGGATTCTTAGAAAACATAATCTCCCCTCGTCCTTTAGACCCCTTAACACCATTTAGAAGTCGCTTATATATGTGAAGGATCCTATCAACCCTAAGGACATGAAAGGGGTATATATTATTCCTTCTTCTTGTGGGACCCCCTATATTGGTGAGGCAGGTCGCTCCATTAATCAAAGGATTAATGAGCAAACAATTGACCTTAAGCATATGAGAACTAAGTCTTTGGCTTTAGCAGAGCATGTGGAGAAAACCAATCATCACGTCTACATTGAGGAGGCTAGTGTTATTACTAAAGTTTCACATTTCCATAACCAGAAATTTAGGGAAGCCCTTGAGATTGAAAAAAGGCCGATCAATCTCAATAGAGAGGATGGCTCGAAGATCAGTAGTTGTTGGGTCCCAGCCCTCTCTTCCTAGTGATTTTCTTCCCTTTTTCCCCTCCCTAGGTGTAGCTTGTTCTTGTCTTCTTTTAATGTTCCCCTATTTGCCGTATCCTATGGCCTTTATTTGTTAAGGCTTGGTTGTTAGTATTTTTGTGATATTTTAGTAGCGCTTAATTTATGCTATTAAATTTATTCTAATAATTATAATTAATAATAAAAATAATCTTGAAATTAATCTATGATAAGATGCTAATTTTAACCCTTAAATAAGCTACTAACTAATTTTAAATATTAAAAGAATTATTTATTTATTTATGACCCTTAGGTCACTGTAATACTTTCATTTGTATAACTTCTATAAATAACTATTAAATTATTGTTATTGTTATTGTTTTTTAACATAGTTCTTCTAAATCGTATTTTAATAAGAATTTAACTAACTATATTACGTTAATATTTATATATTTATATATGTAATAACTTTCATAATTAAATATTGATTTATATTAGTTTATTTTATAATTAATTTAGTTTATTATATATTTATAACTATAAGTTTATTAAATGGTCCTTTTACTTTTACTTTAATTATTTTATTTATTTAAATTTAGGTTTTTGCCCCTAATCTAGTCCTTCTAACGGCTTACGGCTCAAATTTAAGTGTTAGAAAATATAGCTGATCTTGTCAAGAATTATAGCCGTTGGATGTTCTAATCTAACTATTTAAGATGCTAAGCTAGATCTGATTCTTCAATTTGTCTTTACCATGAACCACATTGGTTGATTCGAAACAAATGAAATTGCTTATGATTTACCCAAAAAATCTCTCATAAAAAACTTCAATATTAAACTTTTATTATGAAACCAATATTAAATAAGATATTTGAAAGGAATCATGGATGATTCTATAGATAAGTTGTGGATATTTAATTTCTAAATAAGAATTAATTACCAGGGAATTTTATACGGGCTTTGAAACTTCAAGGGATTTTATATTTTACTTTTGAGCTTTGGAAAGGAGAGATTTTCAAGAGAACATATAAATGTGATTTTATTGGGTAACATGTAGTTTTAAAATTATTTATATTAATTAAAATTATTAGAAATTATTTAAATTTTCAAATCAAGATATTAATGTTGTAATAAATTAATGCTATAATAAAATATATATATATATATATATATATTATATCAATTTTTTTGAAACTGAGATCTCTTTTCACGAAACATTTTTATCTCAACGACACATTTGAATTAGGACCAGGTAATTATGATTTCAACCAACGCAAAAATGCACCTGAAAGATCCTCCGTGTTGCACCATTGCCACAGAACGTAGAGGAACGAAATTGAAAAAAACTAACAATTAAAAATATTTTTTTTATTAATATTAAAAATAATAATAATATTAAATTAATGCATAATAATTTGACCTAGGTCTTAATGTCAAAAGTAGCGGTTGTTTGATTTAGCTGTTGGAGTGTCTACTCAGACTATTTAACATGCTAAGCTGGATCTGTTTCTTCAACTTGTGCTGACGATGAACCACACTTGTTGGTTCGAAACGCGTCTACAAAGATCTTTCTATATGTGATTTACGCCGAAGCTCTTCCTATAACGGTAGTATTCTGGATAGCAAAGCATTATAATTTTAACTACAAATAGTCAAATTCAGGCTAAATAAACTGGAAAAAAGAAGTTGGGAAACAATAAAAAGCTGGACCAGGTAATTATGATTTCAAGCAACGCAAAAATGCACCTGAAAGATCCTCCGTGTTGCACCATTGCCACAGAACGTAGAGGAACGAAATTGAAAACGGTGGTATTCTTGATAGCAAAAGCATTATAATTTTAACTACAACTAGTCAAATTCAGGCTAAATAAACTGGAAAATAGAAGTTGTGAAAAAATAAAAAGCTGGCCGGCATCATTTATTTATTTAAGTGCATTGCAGAAACACTGAAAGTGGGCATTCGCAGGAGTAACTGCTAAACGCTCAAAAGGGCCTGTCGTGGCTCCAACATTATAACAAGTTCATAGACTAACTAATATACCTGTACTCCATTAATACTAGAGCACTAACTAAACCAGCCCAGATTCAAGCGCCAGCAGACCTCCTTTCAATGAACTCTGCCATGCACAAACATCATAAAATCAATAATCCAAATTAAGAGATTGCAGTATTTGACAAAATGAAGGTTGCGCAGTTAGAGGTCGCATTACAATGAAAGAATCAAAGAATAGTGAAAGGAAGAGGTGATTGGCAGACATAGTTGGTACAGTCAACGTCAAGGCTGACAGGCACGTTGATGTCGTTGATCTTGCACAGAGTGGGCAGTTTAGCAGCCTTACCTAAATTAACTCGAAGTGTCTTTGTCTGAGAGTCTAACCCCTTAAGGTAAGGACAACAAGCCGGAGCAGGGGTGATCGCGTTCCCCATCAGATATTCAGCGCATTGAGTGAAGGCACTCACGAACCACAGCTCTCACAAACACAGCTCTCACAACACCATTCCCAGCCATGTCTCACACCTATCTCACTCACAGGGACAAACAGAGATGACATCCTCCACTCAAAGCCGGCGTTCAAATGCTGCGATGCAGAACAAAGTTATGAGGATTCCCAATAAATAGTAGAAGCGACCCACATACGCCAACGTATGGCATCAAATGTCTCACCACACCCCATGCACCGCCAACAGGGTGAACTGGTGTGTGTCTGGCCCTCAACTTTTCTGGAAGGTCCTCTGTCATAAATAATGTAGTAGGAAAACCGCAATGGGCGATTGATGATAGTTGACGTTTCTTACGAATTTGAAACTTTCGATAAAAAAAAATATGTTACTACGTCAAACATAGTGATTTAGAATTATTGTTTTATTGTGGTTAAAATATCTTCTATTTCTTATATCTTCTATCGTCTAAATGAACTTCTCACTTCCCAGACTTACCATTTTCATTATAATAGTGTCGCATTTTAATGGTGGAAAGGCTTCAAAGTGTTATATTAGTACGCTAAACATAGTGATTTAATGGTGAAAAAGTGATGCATTTAGACTTTTTATTTTATTTAATGTATAATGAGAAGTAATATGTTTATAAATTTTAAAATAAAAGAAATATATTATACTAATGCAATTAAGAAATATATTATAGGTAAACATTAAAACATGTATTTTATTATATGTTTTGATTTTATAGTATGAAAATTTTAAAAATAATAAATATTAATAAAATTGTATTTTTTTTTTAAATTATTATTATTACTATTAATTATAAAATGATTATATGAGTTAAATTTATATATATTTAAGAAAGTAGGTGACAAAATTTGTAATTATGGAGACAAGTAATATTATTATGAAGATTTTTAACATGTAAATATATTTTGTTATAATATTATAGCTTATCAATATCACATATCCAAAAAACAACAATCTATTTCACATCATACTTATTTATATGATATTTTTTTCTATTATTAATCTATTTAATTAAAAGAGAAAAAAGTATAACTATTTTTGACATAAATCTTTACCATCTATCTAGTAATTATTGGTAATTAAATTAAAAAAAATTATATTAATTCCAAAATAGACATGACTATCACATAATTATAAAATTTAAAATAATAAACTAAATTTATTAAAACAATAAACTATATATTAAAATATCAAATTTTAAAATACATTTAGAAAATTGTTATGATACATTATAACTTATTATTCTTATATTTCAATGTTCCCAAATAAAATTATATTATATATATAAATAATGGTTCTCAAAATGTTTTAATATTTATTGAACTTCCATCCTTTTTCATTCACATTGGAATCAAAATACCTTTTGAAATATTCATTTTCATCTTTAAAAAACATAGTTCTTTAATGATGTTGATTTAATTTAATGTGTCCTTTCCTTTATTTTAATTGAGAGTCATAAATCACTCACAACCATCTAGCATTATTAAGATAATATATATTCATACGTTTGTTTTGTATTAATTTATAGTTCTTCCTTTTCATGAGGATTTAAAAATAAATGATTTAAAAGATCACAAAAATTGTATTGTAATTGATATTATTTTATCCAAATATTCTATATGGATTTCATACTTTCTAAAAATAAAAATAAGTTAAAATTACTTATATTTAGAAAAATATTTTGAGGTTTTATCAATTAATTGTCTAACATGTTGTTTGTATTGAGAATTGTTGTAAAACTTTTTAAAACAAAATTAAATTCTAGATAAAGGTTGGTAGTTGATCTAGAAGCTAAAAGCTAAACTATTGGATCTAGTAGTTAAAGTAGAAGTTTTATAAGTCACTCTAGATCCAAACATAATGAGTGAGTGTTGGTTTCCCAACAATCTTCTTTTATTCCTTTCAAATGAAATGAGGCCTCCTTTGTTTATGTGAGATTCCTAGTGTGAATCAATTGAATTGTTGACTCTTAACATCAATTTTATTCTTTTAGATTGGTGAATTTTTCGATCAATAACAATTGTTTTCAATTGTATGTCTATCGAAATATGATTTGAAATATGATTAACGTTACAATCTTATCATTGAATCCCTTGCATGTTTCATGATTATTTTCTTTAAATATGTTGAGGATATTATTGTGTTTCCTAATGCTAACCCTCAATTATATACTAGTTGGTGATTATTTTATGCTTTCCTAAGAGTTTGAATGGACTTTTGACTATATATGTTTTATGTTTATGCAAGCACCATTATTCATAATAGAAAAACTTACATTAGGTATTGAACCTTTGTAGTTAGTGGCTTGCGACAATCCGAATGTGTATGGAGTTTAAACTATATGGGTTTGAATTTCTTATCATTTACTCTTAATCCTTTTAAATCAGGGAAATGTTAGTCATATCTCATTATGAAATATTCATAAGCAAAAAGGCTTGAATTGAATGTTGGACTGGTTATTGTAATTATGTGGCAATATTGGTTTCTACGGAACAATGTGCGTCTAACACCTGGACTATCATTATGAGTGAAACAATCCTGAGGGATTATTTTCCTCATCATTTTTTAATGTCCTCCATTACTTCCACTCTATATAGTCAGTACCTGATCCTTATCATCATTTCAAACTTGACATTACCCTAAACCTGACTCGAAATGTAAATGTTATCAATCCTAATTCGAGCTTTGTCTCGACCATGTTTTGCAGAGGTATTTCGTATTTTTCGTGTATGAGATTTTTCTCTATGATACCACAATCATGCTCTTTTCCTTTCTTCTATGCAAAAATATCCCATACAATGTGATACCCATCATTTTAATATGTGGTAAAATATGAACACCCTGGCAATGAGACTTTCAAGGCTTATGAGGAATATTTTTCCTTGTGTAAAGAGGTAGGGTTGGGGATTTTATCCAACCATTTCGAGGACATAATGTTGAGGTTTCCAAAGCCTTTTCACATTAATGTAATTGTAGGAATATCGAAGTTGGTGATATTGAAATTCCTCTTAATGAAGCTTTCTGTTGTGCCTCAAATAACCTAAATTCCTACATTTTTAACTCATCTCACACAATAATTCCACAACTTGCTGCCAATTCATATCTTACACATTGTGGTTGATTATCATTAGTTTTCTTAAATTTTCAATGATTAGAGATGACTTTGCTATGATTATCTAATGATGGTTTTCCCAAGTTCATTTACCACAGAGATCTATTGCCAAAATTCTTCATAATTCAATTAAACAAGTTGCTGCAAGTTAAGCACCCTCATAACGGTAACCCAAAAACCGTTTGTCATAATTCGTCACCATGAAGAACTTATGATCAACGGAATCATATGTAAATAATCAAGTACAAAATTTTCAAGGTAAGTACATAAATTTTGGGTTTGACGGCTTCACATTGGCCATCATTTTGGATATTTCAGGTTGAAGACTTATTCATTTATTTTTCAAGCTATATGGAGCTACAATCAGATATTCTAGATCTCAATCAAGCTATGCATGGATCATTAGATTTACCAAGACAAATTTGAAATAACCAAATTACAGAAAAATCAATTGAAATGTATTTTTGTAATTTTTTTTGGCATATGGCTAAGATTAGATCCTTGAGTTTTGGATCTCAAACTGTAAAAGCATAGTATATATTTCAGTCACTTAGTACTAGAGAGGGATTTACAGGTTACACATAGAGGATTTATGTAGGAGAGGAAGCACAATTGTTGTATATTTAACTCTTTTTTTGGATGAATTAATAAAAGGTGATGAAATTGTTGTAGCCTTGGTGTCCATTTTATGAATTGAGTTTAGACCTGCAACACATGCACAGGAAAGGCCACCTGAACTCATCATGTTTGCAGGGTTAATATAAATTATGTAAGTGTGTTTATTTCATTTTTTTTTTTTATTTCTTACAAATGGTTTGAAGTAGATTTAATTGCTTTGTCAATTTATTTCTACAATTTATTTCTGCATTCTAGATTATGTAATTTCTTTCTGATATATGGTGTGATCTAGGGAATAGTTTTATGTAGGAAGTGTCTTTTGCTTCATTCAATATATTTACATTTCATTTCCAAGTTGTTTGTCAAATAGCTTTTAGAATTCCAAAACTTCATTTCGTATTTTAGATTTTTCCTTTTTTGGTAGATCTGAGTAGAGGGCAACAACTTGAGTAAAAAGTAGCGAGTGCATTGTTGTTGGTATCACATTTCAGGCTATGGAGTACGTGCGTAGTCGCATTCTGTACTCAGGCTGCATTCTGTACTCATGCCGCATTTTGTACTCATGCCGCATTTTGTACTCAGGATTCCTGTAACAACATTCTATATTCAAGATTCCTGTAGCTACGTTTTGTACTCATAAGTGCTATGTTTTAGTTGATTGGTAGAATTTAGTTTGGAAGCATTAGTTGTATGACTTCAATTAAGTTTTTCATGATTTCTTAAGTTGAATAGAGTAATTATCATAGTTAATCATTTCTTGATTTTGCAGTTTATGGAATTAAAGACAGTTTGTTAATAAATTGCGTTGTGTGAGCAATTAGCTTTGGGCTTTTACATGTTGATTTGTTTTGAATCAAATCAAACTCAATTAGATAGATCACTTATTATTTCTCAGTAAGTTTTAATTAGTTCATCATTTGATTATAGTTATTCCTTTGTCTGAGCATGTTTTAATCAATAGATTAGTTTCAAACTAGGAATAGAAATTCCATACTTAATTTAGGAATAGATTTCAGATTTCATGATGTTAGTTTAGGTTAGACACTCTGATCTTGCATTACATGAAACTTTGCCTCAAATATTATGAGTCTCGCATTGATAATTTAATGTTGGAATTATAACCCATATAATTTCCGCAACATTTTTGACGTCATTATCAGGGCGGTGCTAAAGTGATTAGAGCATAGTTTCTTTCACAAGTTTTTGGTGTGACCTTTGTTGCACGGAAGCGAGAGGGCAGAGAGTGTCCGGTAAGACGTGAGTGAAGAGCCACACATCCACTATGGTGGGGTTTCTCTAAAGTTTGGTTGTCTAAGTAAGCAATTTTGGTGAGTATTATTGTAATTACTTCTAATTCATTTAGATTAGAAATTCAAGCTCTTTAAAGATAAAAAAAATTTGGGGTGTTGTAAGACCCCCAGGTACTAATCCATGTTGCGAGACAGAGATCATCAACCAACAAGAGAAATTCAAATAATCATTGAGGACTTGAAGAATGTCCCTCGAAGTAATTTCTCAAATCGTGGCAGTAGCTGGGATATCTGCCCCTCACGAAGAGTTCATCCTGGCCACATTCAGGAAATTATCTATCTCTCCATAATAAGAAAAGGATTTGGAAGTCTCCCTTGATTCCTCTTGCCTATCTACCAAGGAGATTGAGAAATCATGTACCAAATCCGATGGGGAGCATCCAGCTGAACTTGAGATCGAAGATCATTCACCATCCCTAGTAGCAAGCCCTGTATGCATTCCCAAGACTAATTATCCAAGTTTTCCTAGCATGACCGAGGAGGACTTTGAGAGTGGTCCAAGTGAATAAATGGTCCAATATCATGAGGATTACATTCAGAATTGGTTCCAAATCACAATCCAGTCAAAAACCACTCTCATATCAAAATACTCTTTGTATCACATCTTTCAAAATTGTTGATTTTTCATGGTCATGTACCTTCTAAATTTTATATGTTAAATCTGGACATGAATATATCTTTGTACCTAATGTTCACATCGATTCATTGGAAGTTCTCCTTCACTTGAAGGATGACGTCTTTTCTCTAGTTGAGTAGGAAATTTAGTATTGTAATAAATAAATAAATGAAAATGGTAAAGAGAAAAATAACACCTTTTGTGAAAACCATCTTGTCTAGTGTAACTAGATAAGGACTTTGCTTGAAAACCAAGTAACTAGCACGAAAAGTTCCCAATAAAGTTTGTAAATTTATATGAGTTCTTTAAATCATGTATCTTTCAAGTCATTATGTTTATACTCGAGTTGGTTGATATGGGATCCCTTAACACCCACCTTCTAACTAGATTTTTCCCATCAACATCAGCATATTATTGGGGGACAAGGTTAGGTTTAGATAAGGTACCTCGGAGCCTTCATGCCTTAATGGCAGGTGTCCTTGCCATCTAATAAGGAAATACACAAATGTTTCTTGGTGGATGAATTATGCAATCCATTTGACTTCGACAAATCCATTCATGGCTAGTAGAATGTACCTAGTGCCTTGATTCCCATTGACATCAAAGGTTCGATATCTCATATTGATTAAAGACCTCCTCAATGGTCGGTAATCGAATGATTCTTTCTTATGTTACATTGACACCATTTATTCACATATGCAAGATTGCACATGGGTGTGTAGCGGTTGAAGATTATATGGTTTTATGATCTCAACACATATTTGTAGAAGTTTGGATCTTTGTATCAAAATTTCCATTTTTATTTGCAGTAGTATATATGTTTCAGTAAAGGTTTCCATATAACATCCCGACCATTCATTTCTACCAATAGTCACATTTCCTTGGTTGTTTTGGAACATAGAACTCCTCATGCATAGGGGAGAAGGGGACCTTCAGTTTATCCTTTAGCCCTTTAGTTCATCCTTCAGTCCTTCAGTTCATCCTTCATCCTTCTTTAGCAGACCAGATCAGTAGTCAAATCAGCTCCAACCATTCCATCCTCCACTTCATCCTACAACACAGAGGGGATACCTGGAGTGAAATCATTTTACTCGAAAAATATAGAGTGAAGATAGCAAGAAGAGCTGCAGACCTGCATTTTCTTAAGAACTGTCATGACAATATTACTATTTAATCTCTCAATTAAGCTCTTCTTCTATCAAGCATTCAAGTGGTCCTGATGATGGATCCCGGTTGGGATTTTAAACATTGGCAGAAAATGGTTCTTACTGTGGATTATCCGGTAACTGAGTCAAAAGAAATAAACCACAGAGGTCTTCAATCTAGAATCATTTCCCTATATGGAGGGGACACCTAGAGTGAAATCATTTTACTCGAAAAATCTAGAGTGAAGATAGCAAGAAGAGCTGCAGACCTGCATTTCTTAAGAACTGTCGTGACAATATTACTATTTAATCTCTCAATTAAGCTCTTCTTCTATCAAGAATTCAAGTAGTCCTGATGATGGATCCTAATTTGGATTTGAAACGTTGGCAGAAAATGGTTCTTACTATGGATTCTCCAGTAACTGAGTCAAAAGAAATAAACCATAGAGGTCTTAAATCCATAATCATTTCCCTATATGGAGGGGATACCTAGAGTGAAATAATTTTACTCGAAAACTCTAGAGTGAAGATAGAAAGAAGAGTTTCAGACCTACATTTTCTTAAGAACTGTCGTGACAATATTACTATTTAATCTCTCAATTAAGCTCTTCTTCTATCAAGCATTCAAGTAGTCCTGATGATGGATCTCGGTTGGGATTTGAAACGTTGGTAGAAAATGGTTCTTACTGTGGATTCTCCGGTAACTAAGTCAAAAGAAATAAACCAAAAAGGTATTAAATCCAGAATCATTTCCATATACGGAGGGGATACCTGGAGTGAAATCATTTTACTCGAAAAGTCTAGAGTGAAGATAGAAAGAAGAGCTATAGACCTGCATTTTCTTAAGAACTGTCGTGACAATATTAATATTTAATCTCTCAATTAAGCTCTTCTTCTATCAAGCATTCAAGTAGGCCTGATGATGGATCCTGGTTTGGATTTGAAACGTTGGCAGAAAATGGTTCTTACTGTGGATTCTCTAGAAACTGAGTCAAAAGAAATAAACCACAGAGGTTTTAAATCCAAGAACACCAATCAAATCAACAATAAAGTAAAACTTGAGGTAAATTTTGGCTTAGGATTCTCTAATTCATTAGAAGGTTTAAGAAACTTAATGATTAACCACTTCTCATTCCATGCATTTCATCTTTCATAAATAATAATCCTTTTGTTTTCCTTCCATTCACCACTCATAATAAAAATATTTATAATTTGATTACAAGAGCATGTTAAGAGAAAATCCTTAGGGTATTTTAATAAATGAATTCTCTATAGTGTCTTCTTCTAGCATTTTATTCAGAGGAAGAATTCATTACTTCCATGAAATGATAAAGTAAAAACCACCTATAAGCATTGGCCTCGTGATGACAGAGTATGCAAGCACCCATTCACATGCTTACCATCTCCATCACCACCTCATTTCATTCATCATCTCTTACTCATCCATCCATTTCTTTTCCTCGATTTGTATTTCTCTATAAATTAGTATGATAAATTAATGTGAAGAGTGTTGCTCCACAAGCACCAGCACTTCAAAATATTCAAGTAGTGTCGCTCCACAAGAACCAACACCTCTAAATATTTAAGCAACATTGTTCCACAAATAACCAATATCTACAAAACAATGTCAAGAATTTGTAAATGAGCAAGGGATTTTTTTCCATGAGGACATACAAATCAATAGGCATGGGGGATGTTGGGCCTCAAATATGCACATTTTTCCACCATAAAATATCACTATTCATAGCCTAAATTCCTATATTTTTAACTCCTCTCACACCATAATTCAACAACTTGCCGCAAATTCATATCTTACACTTTGTGGTCAATTATCATTAGTTTTCTTAACTTTTCAATGATTAGAGATGAATTTGGTATAATTTTTTAATGATGGTTTTTCCAAGTTCGTCTACAGCTGGGATCCATTGTTAAAATTCTTCATAATTCAATTAAACTAGTTGATATAGGTTAAGTACATAATTATTGTGGATTAAAATAAAATTTTGTGATCAAATGAATAAGAATATTGTGCTTTGGATACATGGTGTTTGTCCAAAGTACCCTCATTCAGGTAACCTAGAAACCATTTGTCAAAATTCGTCACCATGAAGACGTTATGGTCAGTGGAATCTAAGTACAAAATGAAGTAGAAAATTTTTAGGTTAAGTGCATAAATTATGGGTTTGACGGTTTCAGATCAGCCACGGTTTTGGATATTTCAAGTTGAAGAATTATTCATTTCTTTTTCAAGCTATATGGAGCTACAACTAGATATTCTAGATCTCCATCAAGCAGTGCATGGATCATGAGATTTCCCAAGACAAATTTAACCTAACCAAATTCCAGAAAAATCAATTAAAATGTATTTTTGTATTTTTTGGCATATGGCTAAGATTATATCCTTGAGTTTGGGAACTCAAACTATAAAATCATAGCATATATTTCGTTCACTTAGTATTAGAGAGGGAGTTACAGGTTACACATAGAGGAGTTATGTAGGAGAGGAATCACAATTGTTGTACATTGTACTCTGTTTTTGGATGAATTACTAAAAGGTGATGACATTGTTGTAGCCTTGGTGACCATTTTATGAAGTGAGTTTAGACCTGAAAAACATGGATAGGAAAGGCTGTCTGAACCCATCGTGTTTGCAGGGTTAATATATATTATATAAGTGTGTTTATTTCCTTTTATATTTTTATTTCTTGCAAATGGTTTGAAGTAGATTTAATTGTTTTGTCAATTTATTTCTACATTCTAGATTATGTAATTGCTTTTTTATTAATGATGTGATCCCGAAAATAGTTTTATGTAGGAAGTGTGTTTTTCTTCAGTCAATAGATTTACATTTCATTTCCAAGTTGTTTGCTAAATAGCTTTTAGATTCCAACACTTTATTTTGTATTCTAGATTTATTTTTGTTTTGTAGATCTGAGTAGAGGGCAACAATTTGAGTAGAGGACAACGAGTGTATTGTTTTTGGTTTTTCTTTGTAGGTTTTGGAGTATGCGCATAGTCACATTCTATACTCAGGCCACATTCTATACTCAAGATTCATGTAGTTGCATTTTGTACTCATAATTGCTTTGTTTTAGTTGATTGGTAGAATTTAGCTTGGAAGCATGAGTTGTGTGATTTCAATTAAGCCTTCCATGATTTCTTAAGTAGAACAGAGTAATTATCATAGCTTATCGTTTGTTAATTTTGTAGTTTATGGAACTAAGGACAATTTTCAAATAAATTGCGTTGTGTGAGCAATTAGCTTTATGATTTTACATGTTGAGTTATTCCTTTGTTTGAGCATGCTTTTATCAATAGATTAGTTTCAAACTAGGAATAAAATTCCATACTTAATTTAGTAATAGATTTCAAATTTCATGATGTTAGTTTAGGTTAGATGCTTTGATCCTACGTTACCTGCACTTGTACCTCGAGGCTTAGGAGTATCGGATTGATAATTCAATGTTGGAATTATAACACATATCATTTCACTAACACCTTCATAGACCACGATGCTCACTTGTCTACCGAGGGAGAGAAATTGTCGAAAAACTGCCATGTCAAAGACATTCCATGGGACAAGTTTTTCATCCCCAAGAAAGCATCATAGAATATAAAATGTTTTTTTATTAACTTACATAAAAGTAAATGGCAATACCTTGTTCTTATTATTCAGTGCTATATTACTTATTAAGGTCATTATGGCTTGGTTTTATATTACCACATTCAATTTCTTATAATTTTCTCAGTTATCAACTAAACCTACCCTATTATTTGTTCAAAAGCCTCAATAATGTCAAAATTCTATCAAAGAATGTTTAAAAAACTAGAAAGGAGTTTATTTTACGATGACCTAATTTAAATTCTGGTTTAATTTCGGTTATCTCAATTAGGTGATTCATGGGAGGAATTCCTTCATAGAAATAATTTTTTGAAGTCTACAACTGAAAATGGCAAGAAAATTCCTGTGAATATTGATGAAGTTCTGTAGGATATTCATGGAATTGTAACTGAAGCTATAGTCTCATCGTAGTTCCACACCTAAAAACCCTAGTAGACTATTTGATTTAACAATGCCTAATTAATTCACAAACCCAGACTGCACATGTATTACCCGTAATGTAGCTAAAAGGCTTAAAATCATTCTTATGGAACAAAATCTTGACCCTACTCAGCCTAACGATTCCAGGCCTAAGCCAAACATTTCATAGCACAATGTCTAGGATAACCCTACAGATGAAATAATGAAGAAAAGGTAACTACATAGTATTAGGTTAAAAGTAAACAATTAGCGTGCCAAAAATCTTACACTAAAAGGAACATATCTAAAATTATTTCAGCTATGGCTACTCCTGTCCAAATAGACATTCCCAAAGATCCCATACTTAAAAGAGAAAACCCAGGGCCTAACTGTGAGGAAGATTTTGGGGATAACTCTATTTGGTGATGCAACATTTAGATCTAGTGATAATTCTTAAAGTAGATAAGATTCCCATAAACATATAGAAATCTAAATCTTACGAGGAAAATATATTGTTGTAGTTCCCTATCTTAAACATAAAATATACGAATTACAACATGAAAAAAAAGGTTAGGTAGAAAAGTAAATATATGACTTAGCAACACGATAAATAGGTCACTGAGTTGAAATAAAAATTACAGCTGATAGATAAGAAAATAATAACTAAGTCTTCAGGGGTTAATGTTATCATCATTTCTGATTTACAAAATCTATCTAATCCCACACGAATTATGTTTAGTTTTTTTTTCATATCTTTCTCAAAGTATGAATATTTGTTAATTAGTTTTGTTAATTTTATTAATTGTAGCTACATAATCTAAGATTTTGTAGCCACTGTTTTAGAAATGCATTTTATTTATTTATATCCATGTGATATTATATTTAGTATATTCTATTATTGTTGCCTGATGACACGACTTTTTGTTCATTTCAATTGTTAAGGCTTGTTTTTTTAAGTATATGTCGATGATACCTATAAGTTCAAAACCTATTAGATAAAGATTATTTCCAAGATTTTGGTAACTTTCATATTTATTTTCATATATGATAATGTTGTAGGTTGGATACTTCTATATAAATATAGTATCTAACATTGATAAATGGGGATGGAATAGACAAAATTGCCAAGTGGTGATGTTGAATTATTTTTAAACGAAATATTGTAACTTTGTGATATTTAATGTTTTTTATACAAATGGTTGTTTGCTTTTCCAGAATTCCATGAGTTTGAATTTAATGTTTTTTCTTACTTGCAATTTAGGAAGTTGACGTTTGAACTATTAATTCATCTTTCCACCCTTTACTAGTTTTGTTTGGCTGAATTACAAATCAAATTATTTCTTATAATTGTGCATTAAAATTTATGTAATATCATTCAAAAATTGAAATTATCACACATGTTATTAATGCAAATTAAATTAGTATTTTGAATTTTTTACCTTTTAATCTTGTGTTTTCATCTTAATTTTTATTAACAAACATCTATAATTTATAATGAATGAACGATTATTTTGTAAAAGAGAAAGTAAAATTAGTTATTTGATTAATTTTATCTTTTTGAACAAAATATATAAGATTTTTATTATAAATTCATTAAAGTAATTTGAGATTTACTTCAAATTGTTTAGAAGAGTCAATGACTTAGTTATAGCCTTTCTTTTCATTTTCCAATCTATTTTCACATTAAAAGTTGATATTATTTTATTACTTAAAATTTAAATTATTTTTCAACTTTTTTTTTAACTTACGTCTTTGTAACCATTAGAGTTTCTTCTGGTGATTATATGGGTTGTATATTTGTGTATAACTGTAAACCTTTAACTAGTTGTAAATATTAATGTAGGCATACTTAGAAGAGCTTCAATGCTTTCTTTCTTGTAAGGGAAGGACATTTCTAGCTAACGAATCCATTAAAACAGTTAGGAACAACCAACCTAGAGAAATAAATTATAAACCAGCCTAGATTCAATCATCACTACGCCTTCTTTCATTGAATGCTACCACACACAAACAACATCAAATCAATAATCCAAAATTTGTGGAAATGAACATTACATAGTTATAGATCGCATTAGAATCAAATAATGATGAAACAAAATGACATACATATTTAGAACATACAACATCAAGGTTCATAGGAACATGTTATTGATCTTTCACAGAGCTAGTAGATTAACATGATTACCTAATTTGACAATGTCCTTGCGTGATCCTTTAGGAAGTTACAAACAACCTATCTATTGGGGGTGGCCCGAACTTGGGATTCCAACCCCTTAATGGAAGGAAAACAACTTAGAGTAAGGGTGATTGCATTCCCCATCAGATATCCAACACATGGAGTTAAATACCCATAATAATTATTAATGTGGTTGATATAAGCTTATCTACTTATATCAATTTTATTGGAAAATGTAGTTGTATATATACTTGATATAAACCTATCCACGTATATCAACCATATTGATAAATATGATTGTGTTAGTATAATAAATTTGTGAAAATATAAGTAATTAAATTCAAAGATAACTTTTAACGAGATTAGAATTAAAATAAATATATTACCGTAAATGTTTGAACTAATTAATTTTCTCACTTAACATCACTGTACATACCGTACTACAGCTGGCCATGGGCTTCAGTATCGTCCAACTGCCCTGTGCTGATGTTTCACCAAATCTTTGGCAACACAAATTATTTAAACAATCAATCATGCCATGATTTTCCAGAAAAACGTTGACGGCCAGTCCACCGTGTGGGCGGTGCACAGGGTATGGTGAGACATTTGATGCCATGCCTTGGACTATATGGCCCCCATCTACTGTTTAACGAAAACCCTTATAAATTGGTTCTGCGTCTGAGCATTTGAATATCAGGTTTGAGCTGAGGCATATAATCTCTGTGTATGTCCGTGTGAGTGAGTGAGAGAGGTGCGAGAAATGGCTGGGAATGGGTTGCTGAAATCAGTGTTCTTGGTTGGGCTTGTGGTGGCAGTGATGACTGCGTGGGGTGTTGTCACAACTGAGGGTGCCATATCGTGCAACCAGGTAGTGAGTGCCCTCACTCCATGTGCAGGATACCTAATTGGAAATGCAGCCACCCCTGCTGCCGCCTGTTGTCCTGCCATCAAGGGGCTAGACGCTCAAGTTAAAGCTACCTCTGATAGGCAGGCTGTTTGTAACTGCCTGAAGAATCAAGCAAACTCATTTGGTGTCAAACTGGGGAAGGCTGCCAATCTCCCTGGGCTCTGCAAGGTCACTGACCTTAACGTCCCTATCAGTTCTAATGTCGACTGTTCTAAGTATGCCTGCCTATCATCTGTCCCTTTCATTATTCTTTGATTCTGATATGACCTCTGTGCAAGTTTCATTTTGTGTGTCTGTGTTTTGACAAATATTGCACTGGAATATCGTTCTTGATTTTGACTAATGGTTTTATGTTGTTTGTATATGGCAGAATTCACTGACGAGGTCTGCTGATGATCGAACCTGGGCTGGTGGCTTAGGTAGTTAATGTAGTACAAGTATATTAATCAGTACATGAACTTAACTTGCTACATAAAATGTTGTACCCAGGGTTTTCCCGTTTGAGTGTTACGTATTTACTCCTGGGAATGCCTTTAGGTGTTTTTCAATAATTTTAAATAAATAAATGGTGATGCCAGCCACCGTTAGCTTTTGTCTATCTTTACGTCCCCAATTTCTTGTTTGTTCAAGAACCCTCAATACGAGTACTTGCAGACAAGATCATGATTTTCAATTTCGTGCAGCACTTAGGATCTTTCTGCTGCATTTTTTTTCCCTGGAAAGTTATTGATTTTTATCTATTGGTATAATCCTGTACAAAGTTAATGATGTGTGGATGCAATATTATGAACGAAGCATTTACAGCTTTTATTTTAGAACGGTGAACTGCTGGTTAATTAGGTATGGATGCACTATTAATTGAAAGCACTTCAATATATAGTATTAATGAGTTTGAAAAGTTCTTTTTACACTATAATATGAAAACAATGTGCGATTATTTTTCTATATATAGTTAATCATTTTAATATTTAAAATATTTAAAAAATATTTTAATATTATAATAAATAAATATTTTGATGTTTATTTAAAAATATAATTTTATATATAACATATTTTGTATGGCAGTTTAGTTGGTTAAAAAACTATAAAATCATAATAAATTTAATATGATTTCAAAAGTTATAAAATCATAATAAATGGTTAAATTTAATATGGTTAAAAAAATGATAAAACATAATGAATAGTTAAATTTAATGTGATTAAGTACATAAGCAACTACTATTTTTTTTTATAAAAGGTAATTAAAATAGAAAAAAAGGTAATTAAAATAGAAAAAACTGTATTTGCTCTAGAATCTATAAAACAAAATAGAATCATCTATCCTTAAAACAAAAAAAGATTTAAATCATCTAAACAACAAATTTATATAGCAATTATTAATTATAAGTACAGTATTGACATTATTTTAACAAAAGATATTCATGTTCAGTATGTACACCGAAAAAGAAAAAACTTTAACCCAAAAATCATTGGATAGTAATTTAGCTTTGATCATGCTCTTTTCTATGTTTATGATGGTTAGGTTCTTTCTTTTAGCCACTACGTTGTGTTGTGAAGTACATTTGGTGATGAACCACTTTCTAATTCATTTCTATGTATATAAATTCATTTCAAACTCTTTTGGGTGATATTATCCTCTTCTAGCCACTACATTTTGTTGTGAACTACATTTGGTGATGAACTACATTCTAATTCATTTCTATGTATAAAAATTAATTTCAAACTCTTTTGGGTGATATTATCCTCTTCTATCTAATCTAAGCATTTTGACATATTTTCCACTTTGATTTTGCACTATAACCCTAAATTCTTTGAATTTTCTAAATGTTTTAGATTTGATTTTGAGGAAATATACTCGAAATTTCTTACTAAAATAATCAATAAATTTAAAATAAAAAAAACATCCACCAATGGATTGAGTTTGCGTGGGTCGATGCAGATATATGAAGATCCACATGCTCTTTGAATTTGTATGAGGCTACTAGAAATTTATCCATTTGATGCATCATTGACAAGGTTTGGTTTGTTCATTTAATATAGGAAGTCCTTTAAACATTAACTATTTTTTTGTTTTTTTTTTTTTTTTTTTTTTTTTTCAGAAAATGAGATCTTAAAAGGTAGGTGACCATATTTATGATTCTAGAACCAAGTATCAGATATGCTTGAGAAATTTTGTGCATATGATTGCGACAAATCTACACATTTAGGTTTAATGAGAATATTATATTCTTGGTTATTTGAACTTTTGAGATGAGCTTTCAATTGGGTGTTTGATCTAAGATTATGCATGTAGAGTCCTTGAACCTCACATAATAATCATTATTCCTTAATTGTTTTAAACTTATTATATTATGTCAAAAAATAGATTTAATTGTTTTAAACTTGTTAGATTATGTCAAAAAATAGATACATCAAATACATCAAGAATTTTTTTTCTCATTCTTTTATGGTTAATATAGACATAAAAACTTAACCTAAAATCATTTTTCCTTAATTGTTTTATACTTATTAGATTTTGTCAAAGAATAAGTACATCCAATATATCAAGAATATTATTTTTCCTCCTTATTTTTGGTTAATATAGACACAAAAACTTTACCTGAGTTCTTGAATTGATAATAATCTCTTAAACTAAGTTCGTATTTAATAAATTTTTCAATACTAGAAAATAATGCTTTGTTATTGTCATATGATTGCTACCACCTTTGTATAGAATCAAAGAATGTAACAACATAAGGTATTACTTGGAATTATTTATATGTTTATTTCTATGCTAAAAAGAATTAAGAGAAGTTTTCTAAGAACACTAGAGTTTTACTAAGGTAAAAAGTAAGAAAGTTGGTAGTGTGACACACATTTTAAAATTTAAAAATATATGTATTTTATGGAAGAGAAGTTTTTTTTTTAATCTTCAACTCTATTAGTGTTACAAATGTCCTGAGTGTTTCATCCCAAAGGGTTTTGAGAAGTGACCAATGCCCAATTTCATTATGATGTTCATGAGAATTTGTTTGCTCTTTTCTCTTTTATACTAGTCAAGATAGAGCGATACATTTCATTTTCAATATTTGGGTTAAGATTTATGGGGAGGGGAAAATATCACTAAATTAGCAAAAAAATGGGGTTTTCCAAATAAACAACCCAACATAAATGACTAAAATGAGATATATGAATAAAATGATAATTTAAAGAAAGACATAGATATAGTTAGAGAAAAAGAGAACATAAGATATAGGATGGAAATATATTAAATAGAGAAAGGATAGACAACAAAAGAATGAAAGAAATAAGTTTTCTCTCCCCTTAAACTAGTCCATTTTTTATATATGTTTCTTGGCACTCTCACATCATTATTCAAATTGTTTCTTTCATCCATGAGGATGGGTAGGATATATACCAAAAATGTTTCATCTTACTCACACAATTAATCTCTAGAAGTGTATCTATAATTGTTAAATTTTCCTAGTTCTTCAACACAATTTTGTAAAATTTGGCAATTATGGGAGAGAGTTGCATTGAATGGGGAGAGATTTGATAGCTTGTGAGATTATTTTTTTTTAGTAGTTCATTTTATAATAGAATATGAAAAAGATGTGTAATTATTTCCCTATTTAACTTGTTTTTTTTAAATAAAAATAAAATATTCACTAAATATAAAAACAATACCAGCTAAACAAAATAACTATATATATTTGATCAAAAGCATTATAAAACCCAATGTGAAAGAGATGTATGTAATCTCTTCAATGTTTAATATAGAGTTAACATATGGTATTTAAAAGGAAATTGGTAATATCAAAAAAACGTATTTCACTCTCAATCATAATAAAATATTTGGATGTCCATATTAGATAACATACTTTATATCAATTTTATATATAAAGAGATCACTTTAATTTTTACATGTAATATTTTAATTTTAAAAAAATGGTCAATGTAAATGTTAAATAAAATAGTTGAATATAAATGTTAACTAATATATTTGAATACCAACTTCATATATAACTATGTATTTCTTTCCATATTATATATATATATAGTTTTTCAAAATGAAAAAGATATGTAATTTTTTTATATTTAACATGGAATGTGTATGCTTTATATTTATATATACGATTTATAAGTATTGAGATAGATTAATTATTTTGACTTCACTTAAAAAAATGTTTATATCCAAAAAAAAATGATTTATCTCACTACTTAATAGAGAGATAGTTATAAATCTACCATGTTAATGACCATAAATGCTTTCACCAAACCAAGAGTTAAGCAGAAAATAACCCAATGTTAAGCATATTTTCCAAATTTTACGAAAAAAGTAAAAATAAAATAAAATAAAATAAAATAAAATTGCCACCACCTAATTATAGACAAATTTCGATTACTTTTACCAACGAGAGAGATGCCAGCAATTGTGTTACACTACCTACAAGAGTACTCTAATCTCAGGTGAGCCGATTACCCAATTAACCATATATAGAAGATGTATTTATCCCATGGGTTCGATCTATAGAGCCGCCTAGAGACCCATCTATGGCTTTTTCATCTCTAGGGGAACCCAACTACTAAGGGGTAAGGAATAGAGGAACCTTAAATTCGAATGTTGAATTGGGAAACAGAGGGATCACATAGATCGTAGACATTAAAGCGGATGTAATATGAGTCGGATACATCAAAACCAGGTTAATATGAGCTTTTTCATTAGTCAAAAAATAATAAAAGATTAGGAAAACTATATGCATGGAAGCTTCATCGGAGTCCAGCAGAAGGACCTAGTCAACAAAGCAAACCAAAGCAACAGGCACCCTTATTGACGATTTTTTTCCAAATTTCAAACTTGGTAACAATGAAGTAACCTCAGGGTTGTAACTGTCGAGTCTTGCAGGTAGAGAGGCCACTGTCCAACGTCTCTCTCTCCGGAAAGATCATCACCCTCAGTAGCAGAAGCGAGAAACTCCGATCATATCTCCGACCAAAACACACATGACAACTTCATTGGCTGCTCTGTCCATCTCTCTGTCGTGGATGTCGGCATCACTGTAGATTGCGACATTGAAAAATACTCGGCCCTGCTCTAGGAGCAGGTGGTATTCAGCGTAAATTTCATGATTTGGTTTCAGATGGACTCTCGAGTGACTTAATTAGTTATGTTTTTGTTTTTTGGGTTAGATTTCATGGTCGGTAGATATTTAACATTGAATTTCATTATTTTATATAATACTTCGTAACATTACAATTATTAAAAATAATATAATAAGTTTGTGAAAGTATAAGTAATTAAATTCAAAGATAAGTTTCAACGAGATTAGATTTAAAAAAAAATATAATATAGTAAATGTTTGAACTAATTAATTTTCTCACCTAACATCACTGAACATACCGTAGTGCAGCTGGCCATGGGCGTCAGTATCATCTAACTGCCTTGTGCCGATGTTTCGCCGAATCTATGGCTTACAAATTATTTGCACAATCAATCATGCCATGATTTTCCAGAAAAACGTTGACGGCCAGTCCACCCTGTGGGCGGTGCAAAGGGTATGGTGAGACATTTGATGCCATGCCTTGGATTATATGGCTCCCTTCTACAATTTAATGGAATCCCTTATAAATTGGTTCTGCGTCTGAGCATTTAAACATCAGGTTTGAGCTGAGGCATATAATCTCTGTGTATGTCCATGTGATTGAGTGAGAGAGGTGTGAGAAATGGCTGGGAATGGGTTGCTGAAATCGGTGTTTTTGGTTGGGCTTGTGGTGGCAGTGATGACTGCGTGGGGTGTGGTCACAACTGAGGGTGCCCTCACTCCATGATGTGCAGGATACCTAATTGGAAATGCAGCCACCCCTGCTGACGCCTGTTGTCCTGCCATTAAGGGGCTAGAAGCTCAAGTTAAGGCTACCCCTGATAGGCAGGCTGTTTGTAACTGCCTGAAGAAGCAAGCAAACTCATTTGGTGTCAAACTGGGAAAGGCTGCCAATCTCCCTGGGCTCTGCAAGGTCACTGACTTTAACGTCCCTATCAGTCCTAATGTCGACTGTTCTAAGTATGCCTCCCAATCATCTGTCCCTTTCATTATTCTTTGATTCTGATATGACCTCTGTGGAAGTTTCATTTTGTGTGTCTTTGTTTTGACAAATATTGCACTGGAATATCGTTCTTGATTGTGACTAATGGTTTTATGTTGTTTGTATATGGTGACTCAGCGATTTTTAATATTTTAAAAAAAATAAATGGTGATGCCAGCCATCTTTAGTTTTTGTCTATCGTTACGTCCTCAATTTCTTGTTTGTTCAACAACCCTCAATTTCAGTACTTGCAGACAAGATGATGATTTTCAATTTCGTGCAGCACGTAGGATCTTTCTGGTGCATTATTTTTTCCCGGAAAGTTATTGATTTTTATCTATTGGTATAATTCCATACATAACTTTATATGGATGCAATATTAAATATTATGAACGAAGCATTTACAGCTTTTAATTTAAAACGATGAACAGCTGGTTAATTAGGTATGGATGCACTATTAACCGTTAATAAAGCACTTCAATATATAGTATTATGAACGAAGCATCTACAGCTTTTAATTTAAAATGGTGAACTGGTGGTTAATTCGGTATGGATGCACTAATTGTGGTTAATTAAGTATAGATGCACTATTAATTGTTAATAAAGAATTTTAATATATAGTATTAATGAGATCGAAAAGTTAATTTTACACTATGAAAGAGATGTGCGATTATTTTTCTATTTAATATATAATTAATAATTTTACAATTTAAAAAATAAAAAAATTATTTTAATATTATAATAAATAAAATATTTTGATATTTATTTAAAAGTATAATTTTATATAGAACACTTGTGTATGATAGTTTAGTTGGTCAAAAAAGTTATAAAATCATAATGAATCATTAAATTTAATATGGATTAAAAAAGTTATAAAATCATAATGAATTATCAAAATTTAATATGGTTGAAAGTATTAAAATTATAATGAATAGTTAAATTTAATATGATTAAATACACATAGAAAGTAATTAAAATTTATAAAAATATTATCTTCTCTAAAATCTATAAAAAAAGAAAACTGAACCATCTATCTTAAAAGAAAAAAAAGATTTAAATAATCTAAACAACAAATTCATATAACAATTAATAAAGTATTGATATTATTTTAACAAAAGATATTCATACTATTTCATATATCTTAGTTTTAAGTACTGTAGAAATTAGTTATTAATATTGTACAAATAATTAAAGGTAATATAAATATATATTATGTCAATTATATATATATATATATATATATATATATAATGCTATTAAAAAATCCTTATAATAGGAAAAATAATTAAAGGCATTTTAAACTTTTTTTTCACTCAAGTTTTTTTTCCGTGATTTTTGTATTTCAATTTATTGCCTTTTGATTTTTAAATTCAATTTTTTTTCCTTTTCCTTTGTAATTTATTTATTTTCAATTCAATTGTGATATAATATTTCAATTTTTTTTCACCAATAAAATGATATAAAAATTAATACCACAAAAATTTTAAAAAATTATTTGCATAATATTTTAAATAAGCAAATAAGTAAATATTTATAGTCAAATCATAACTAATATAAAGCCAACAATAAATCAATTGTTACACTCCTTGCCTTTGGCATGGAGTAAGAAAAAAAATTTAAAAAAAAAAAGTAAAAAAAGGGAAGAAGAAGAAAAAATGGGTGCTTTGTCCATTAAGAGGGAGGTGTGGAATTGTTTCCATGTTTAATAAGTACCAAGTAGTATTTTAAAAAGTATTAATAACAAAAAATATTTCCATACTCACTTTGAATAAAATAGATAGAAAATAAAACAAGTAGATTCATCATGACTTGTTATTTATTATGTATATACATATAGCATGTATATAGATATGTATGTTCATGTTTATAGATATATATGCTAGTTGTAGAGTCCATGTTGAGTGTGAAAGGAATTACACATTTCTACCATTTTAAATAGCTTTGAGCATGAAAAAAAATGCACTCTCTTCATATATTTTACTTGGCATAGATATTCAAATATTATACTCATGGTCTACATAGAAATTGCTACAAATAGTTTTTGAAATTCAAAGTTAAACATTGAAAAAATTACACATCTCCCTCATATCATGAAGAAGAAAGCACTATGAACTACGAACCTTCTTAGTGCATGATACATTTGGATTTACATAGGTGTGTGTGTGTGTGTTGTCAAGGCCAAGAAAAGGCACTAAACTGGTATATAAGAACCCCCTTCTTAGTGCATGATACATTTGGATTTACATAGGTGTGTGTGTATGTTGTCAAGGCCAAGAAAAGGCACTAAACTGATATATAAGAACCCCTTGTTTGTGGGACAAGGGATCCACCTTCATTGCACACTTTGAGTCTAAATTTTTCTTCTTATTTTATATTTTTTAACAAAAATGGTTTTGTTTATATTAGCAAATTATTGCACCTGCATTGGTCAGAAAACCAATACATTAGAAATGAAAAAAGGACAACAACTTCAATTAATATACATGTCCCCAAACTTTATTTACAAAACATGGAAGTGAGAAGACAAATGCCCTAGTGGAATTTTATGCCATTTCCCTGATTACAGGAATAAAATATAACAAATTGACTACAAAGTTTAACAGAAAAGTAAAATATGATTTATACATGAGAGAATCTAGGGTTTCTTGATATCCCCATGAATTTTTTTTTTGTACTTCTTTCTCTCTACATTTTTTATTTTTTTTTTACTCTTTTTAATACAGGCGGCAGTTGCAAATATTTATTTAAAACATTAATAAATGAAGAGAGTAAAAAATATAGAGAACATTGTCTTTAACTTCCACCCATCTTTACATTTCTCTTTGGATTATTTTAATCTCTAAGTTGTTTGTCTTTGGAGATGTCAATATCTCCATTGAAATCACATCCATGTCATTTGGAGCAATGACCTAACTTGTCTTTTTGTCTTTGCTCTTTGGATTATTTTAATTGTATTTTTGAGTTGTTTGTCTTTGGAGAGGTTAATATCCCCATTGAAATCCCATCCATGTCATTTGGAGAAATGAGCTAACTTGTCTCTTTTCCTTTTGCTATGGAAAAACCTTGAGAGTAGCTTCCAAGTCATTGATTGCCCAATCCTCTACTTCTAAATCTATAATGGTTTCAACACTATTCTTGTGTTTCAATATTGACTTTGTACACTTAGTTACCTTCGTTTGTTGCTTCTTGTTCCTTCTATTCACTATTTTAAAAACATCTTGATCATTGTTTTTTTGGGATGGGGAAATTTTCTTTAGAGGTGGTTGATATTGTTATTTATTTTGACAACTATTTGTGAAATTTCCATATTTATGGCAAACATTATATGTGAATTGAATATGTCCACAATCAAAGGCCTGAACATGACTCCACCTTCCGATATTAAGTTGAATCACTTATGAATGTCCCTTTTTTAAATCCATTTCCACATAAATTCCAGCATAATTATACATTCTCATTTTTATTTTGACTTAATAGATTAAATGAATGAGCTTGTATGCACTAGCTTTGAGGATGTCTTTACTCAAGTGAATCATGGGAAAGCATAGAAGCCTGAACTAGATAGGGGTTGACAAATTTTCTATATTTTGATAAAAATTAATGGTCCAAAGGGAGAGAAATATTCCCATCAAACCCATGAAATATTGTTCAAAGATTAAGATCTTATCTTTAACTTCACTCTCGAGATTTAATAGGAAAAAACCATTTCCATACTAAATCATGTCAATACGAACCTCCCAATTCCCTATGAGCCATGCCAAGCTAGTTTTGGTATCCTAAAGCATGAACTGATAATAAATGTAGAGAAAAAATGAATTAAGACACCATGGAAGCACATAGAGAACACAAAGTTTATATGCAAAAACCTAGACAATGTTTCAAGAAAACCTCACAAGGAAATGCATGATAGTTTATTACTTAAGAATAATAGTGCAATTATGGGTATCACTTATTTGAGACATATAAATGGATAATATAGAGTACCTTCACTAGTATGACTTTCTACTTTCCTATTTTCCTACACTATTTTTTTAAAATACATTGTTTGCAAAAATTGAAATTCTAAGATTTTAAATTTCAAAATAATTTACAATTTATCATTACTAGTAGCCCTTTCTCACTCATATGATCCATTCACTAATTCCATAAACAAGTAGATTCATTTTCCTCCACATATACCACCACTACTACATTTTTTTGAGTACTCCCTTACGACTTGTAAAAGTTTCTAGTCTTTGTAGCCTTCATAACGACCAAAGTGCCATTGGATACCTTAACAACTCAACCTTGACCAATCCATTTGTAACATTTGGAATCCAAAACCAACAAAGAAATTAAATTTCTTTTTAGTTCAAACACATGTCTAACCTCCATCGATGTCCTTATAATTCCATCAAATGTTTTAATCATATTTCTTCCAACCCCAATTGTCTTACAAAAAACAATGTTTCCCATAATAACAATAACACCATCAACAACTTGATAAGAAGAAAACCAAATTATATATGGACACTGTTGTATGAAGCACCATATCTAAGAACCATTCATTATAGTATCAAGTGTGACAACACACACATATCATATTTCATTAGTCATACCTGGAACTTGATTCAACCAAGTTTTATTCCTTTTTAGAGTCTTCCTTGGATTCCTATATCTTTATATTTCCAGAGGAGTCATGTTTATGTGTTTTTCCATGTCATTTTGTTGGGGAGTATATATAGTGGTTTTATGCCTTTTGATCCTTGGTTATATATATAGAGAGAGAGATAGAGAGAGAGAGATCCTTCAAAATAAATTGTAGGGGATGGGCATGAAACATTTGAATCCAAATATCCTAGACTGACTTTACTGGTATGATTTCCCATTTTAAACTATTGTCTACACTATTTTCCAGAAATTTAATATTTTCATAACTCAAATTAAATTTATTTTTTTTCTAAGTTGTGTGAGCCCTAAGATGATTGCACACTTAACCTTTAGCTTGAAAAACTATGACCCAGTGTCATCCAAGCCATCAAAATTACAGAGGGATCGCACTCAACCTAGGCCACACCCATGAGGGCTTCACTCAATGAAGCTATGACATATCACATGACTTTGTGGCATACTAAACACCCTTAATTTCACTACATATTGGAAAATACCTCTAAAGTCACATTATTTAACCCCCTACTAATATGAACCCAATACATCTTCCTAATTTACAAAACCCATACTTTCACTAGATATTGTAGGTATCCTTCTTTTTATTAACATTTTTTATAGCCCTTTATATTTTTTCATTAACTTTGTGTTCGATTATTTATACTTGCTGATATAAAAACCCTTTACCCACTATTATATGCTCAATATATTATGCCATTTTTTCCTCAATATATATTCCCCAATATGAATGCACCTGGTATGGTATTGCTTCCCCAGTGAAGAGCCTGAGGCCACACCAACCTTTAACATGACTGGATTTTTTCCCACAGAGTTTCGAACCAGTGACCTCCACATCACAAAGTGCCTTAATAGTGCACCCCATCACCATCTATTATATTCCCCATGGGAAAGTTCAAACACTATAAATTTAGATGTACTTTTTTATTACCAATACATCTAGCACTTTTTTTCTCATATGAACCATCCATTGATGCCATACATGGGTAGATTCATTTTCATCCTTAAATATATGGAAAATTTTAAGGATAGAAATTTATCTTATTGTAGAAACTTTGTTAAATCATACTAGTCCCTAATATGTAAAATATAAAATTCTTGGTGATATTTTGGAATAAATATTTTATTTATAGTGATTTTATATTAGTCTCTATAACACTTTAATAACTTTTTAGGTAAAATAATTTATTGTATAGAAAATTGGGTGAATCATTTTTACAAAATTATAAATTGATGATTTTGTTTTTTGTAAAAAGCACGGAACATTAGCCCAATTGTGAAATTTAGCCCCTAAAATTTTCCTACTCAAATACCAGCACTTCTTCATTGATTTGAGTACTCCCTTCCAACTTGTCAATAATTCTAGTCTTCGTGTGCTTCATAACAACCAAAGTGTCATAGGACACATTTAGAGTTTCTCCTTGACATCACTATTTGTAACCAACAAAATCCAAAAATTCAAAAGAAATTAAATTATTCTTTAGTTCACACACATGTTTAACCTATGTCAATGTACTGCTACTACCATCAAACATTTTAACCTTAGATACTTCCAACCTCAATAGTCCTACAAGAAACATTACTTACAATAAGAAATATACCACCTTCAACAACTTGATGAAAATAAAACCAACTTATATGTGGACAAACATGATGTGAAGCACCATAATCTAATGACCATTCTTCACAGTATTGTGATAAATGACATATAGATAAGACTTCATTAACCATACATGGAATTTATTCAACAAAATTTTATTTCTTTTTGTAGTCTTCCTTGGATTTTTGTCTCTTGCTCTTTATAGAAGACTCTTGTTGATGTGATTGGAAACACCATTTTATTGTGCAATGTATATAGTGGTTTTATGATTTTCAATCTTAGGTTCTTTGCAACATTTTTCAAATTCTAAATATATAAGTTTTACTCAATATTTTACATTATCCCCACCTACTTGCCTCCATTATCCATTTTTAAACATTCGATTATACTGCTATTTCTATTTTGTCCGCAAAAAAATTTCATGGAATCAAAGTTCAAAGCAGATTTAAAAATAATAATTGATTCAGTAAAGACTTAATTTCTCTAGCAACATAAAATTGTCTGACCAAATCAACACATGTAGCCAAAATAAATAGAAAGAGCTCCATGCTAGGTCTTACCTCTACGTTACCTCCCCCTTTTGCATGGACTTGACTCCTCATAGTGGAAAAAACCATTCAAACCTAAGATTTGCGTGGATGCCACATGAATTTGATCTTTTAGATGCATGTTCAATAGAATGATTCAACAAAATTGTACAAATTTCAATTCAACCCTAAGTAGTTCAAGCACCTTCTCTACATGTAATACTAATTTTCTACTCAACAAGATGCAAATCTCACTTCATGAGTCACATTTCTTCCTCTCCATGCAAATTAACAATCATTGGGACAAAATATTGTAATGTATTACTTAAGAATAATATTACAATTAGGATTAGATCCAAAATCAAGCTTATGAGATACATAGATATATCTAGCTTCACATTTTTACATTCATGAACTACTATCCATTATACAAACTACCGAATATTTACTTGACATAAATTTTAGTTTTTACAATTTTCTTTAATTGGTTTCATGAATTCTATGACATAGTTTGAGGACTAGGAGAAGGGAAAATAAAATTTTCCATTAAGGCCCATTCATGGAACATAATAATTTTTTTTTAGATTTTGAGTCTAAATTTTTCAGCTTAAGAATACCTTTCTCTCTTTTAATGAATTCACAATTCATTTAGCAATTCTCACTTCTAGGAATAATATTTCTAAGAAACGAAGAAAATGCTTCTTCCTTAAAATGTTAGGATGCTTCGATTATTTATAGAATTAAATTGGAAAAAAATAGAATAGAACCTTCTCAACCTCCAGATATGACTTCCAAATAGTAAACCAAATCTATGTTATGGTCTGAATAAGCGACATTGACTTCTAGTTGTTCAAGTATGGTTGGGAGTGACTAGGGAAACTATAGCCATAGATAAAGAACGTCTCGTTTTATATGATATGATTATACCCCTTCCCCCTTTTCATATTTCTAATAGAATTTATTTCTTGTTTGAAATATATGACTCACATTTAAAGAAAAAAATTCATTAATATTTCTTTAAATACCATGGAATGCTAATAACAAATTGATATATTTATCTCTAGATAAAATTGATATAAAATTATTTGATTTATAACTGATATTGAAATATTTTTTTAAATGTGAGATGTAACTCCATCTTAAGCATGGTAATAATTACCCATCTCTCACATTCTAGGTTGTAGAAAACACCTTTCCACATGATTATTGTATCAAGAGTAGAGGTTATCTAGAGAGGAGTATGAGGGTGTTGTCGCTATATAATGATAAATTAATTTTCTATTAAAAGATAGATAAACCTCCATCTATCAAACATGGAAAGAGAGATCAAATTTCTTAAAATGAAATTCTTTGAAGCATTTAATATGAAGGAATTAATATATGAAATGGAATTATATGATAAATAAATTTAGACATTAAAAACTTTGATCCCTATGAGTGCCTGATAGATCCAACTTTAAGATGGATGTGGACTAGTTTTATTTATTTAAGGTGGTCAAATTTTAATTATAGTAGGCATTCAAATATTTTGTTGGTTATTAATATGTTTTTTAAATGAAATGTGTCAACTCCATGTTTACCATAGAAGGAATTGCCCATATCTCTCATAGTGGTCTATAAAAACTACTTTTAGAAGAAAAAAATAATATCATGCCAAAATACACTTGCTACAACCTAGTATGAGAGACATGTGTCATTCCTTCCATGCTCAACATGGAATTGACACGTAGCATTTTTTTTTTGTAAGTTAAAGTTTCATGTTTTTTTCATCAAAATTACGAAGTCCAAGAGTATCTTTATGTCTTTGGCTTACCGACAGGGAAGATAGACTAGCGATAGAAGAAATGTTTGGTAGTCATGAACCAAAAAAATATGAGTGTAAAACAAACAACCACAAAGTATTAGAGCCATTCGTAAAGAGGGAAATCTAGTTGAGAGCATAACGAAAATAACAAACACAGTCCTAAATATGAGTAATAGAATAGAAAATAAATTAAATAGTATCATCAAGAAGAAAAAGGGATATTTAATTCTATAGGGTAGGTTGTGTCCTTGCAATGAGGAGCTCCAACAAGCGTTAGAGGAAATCCAAGTTCTAGACACACTAGGTAGCCTTCAATGTCCATGAGAATAAGCTTTAAATCATCCAATTTAACAATAATTGATCCCAAATTTCCCTACAATCCACCAACACCTTCTTGATAATAGTCTTAAGCTACTAGTAAAAATGTATTGTATACAGATTGAGGTTTTGTGAACCTTTGGTGTTCCCATTGCCAAGGACCTAGGTGTCCAAGGTACTGAAAAATTCATCATTCAAGAATCCATGAGGCTCAAACTAAGCCTCCTCCTTGAGGGCATTAAGCTTTGAATGAGTTTATGTCCATGAAACAATAAACTTGACTATTCTTCCCAAAAATTGGCATGTGAATTGCCAACATTTACCCAGCCTTTACCACCTCTACAATATAATTAACACTATATATTTGTGGCTACATATGGGAGGAGGCTATGCACACAAGAATGCATCCCTAAATCATTAGGTTCAACTAAGTGCAACTAGGAATAGACGTTAAAACCTTCTAAGTCAATAAGGAGTCCAAAATGAGTGGAGAAAGGGAGGAGAAAGTAAGAATTTCTAAGGAGGGATGGAGAAGGGGATGGAAGATATTGCTAGAAAGTAACATGAGGAGAGGGGAAATTCAAAGAAACTACATAAATAGAAGTGGAAATAACAATAGGAAAAGTAGTGGAGCTGGCGGCAAATACAGGCACTAAAGCGTCGCTAAAATCCGCTTTACATGAATTCTGGTGTGAATTTTAACATGTTCAAAGTTATGGTACACTACCATGCATGCTAGTGAGTGATATATCGAAGGAATAAATATTAATCATGGGCGGATAGATGGATTGTATATATTCTCTTCCACCACTCATTATTCCTCACATGGCATTCCCATCAAGGAGACAGGTAGCATTTAAAAAACTTTAACGACAAAAATATTATTTCAATGTTACCCATAAATAAATATTTCAGTGTCCGGCTTAAGAAAAATAAATTTATGTCAACTAATTTTCCAAAGATTGATGCCTCTATGGTCTTACTTAATTCAACCCTAAAATAAAATTTCTTTGTGATGGGAACTAAGTGCAATATGCACAAGAATTGGTGGTAAAACTAAGCACCAAAGTCAAAATGAACCAAGGTTTATCGGTTATCGGACCATAAAGTGATCAGTTGACCAAAAAATATTGAAAATACAACAATATTCTTATCCCAAAGACAAGAATACACTTGGTGGAGAAAAGGTCTAATTTGCAATGTCATTAATTGGCAAACTAGTGCCAACAAGATGTTGACGGAAAGAACTTTAGCAGACTCAGAAGTAAAGAGTTAAGTAGTAGAGAACTCAATGGTGGGTTCTTGGCTATAGATAATAAAAGTTGATGGAATTAGTTTTCATCTATTGACCTGATAATTAATGGGACCGCATGTGGTCTGTCATGATGTTCTCACAACTCATATTGCTTCCTGGTTGGGTGGTGGTGATAAACATGGTAAAAAACAAAAAAAGTAAATCTCATATATCTACAAGTAATAACACACACATGTGGAACCTAATATTGAATACTAAATTTTGAATGAAAGTGAAGATAATCATTTCACGTCATGCACATTCCCTTTAAATAGATCTCTCCGAATATCACTTCCTCTCTCTAAAAATTGATTATTATATAATAGAATTGTATTAATAGAGTTTTTGTCAAATCCAACAACCCAAATCTACCTCCTACATTATCTAACAAAATACCGATATAACTGAATCATCCCTTTTACATAGAAACTACATGAAATTTGACTAAATATGTAACAATTTTGATTCCTTCTAGACTGTATCTAATTTAATTATTACAATTCAAATAACTTAGGGAACCCAACTTCCCTTAACGATAAATTAGGGAACCAACTCCCTTAGTAAATGGGTTTTGACATAAATAGGTCAAAGGTGAGTTTGACTTGTGGATGCTCGTGCATCAGACTTCTAGGGAAGAAAATAAATCTTCATTAGCTCCTCAAAATTTGTGCCATATTTAATGATATCTTCTTTGGTCATCCATGTATTATCTTTGACTAGTTACTAGTTCCATTTGACTAGATACTAAAGATACTCCTTACCTCTAATTTTATTGACTATTTTCTGACCCAAGATTGTTTCAATTCCCTTCTGAGTTTCTTTGGGAAGTTTCTTCTTCTACTTGTTGGTATAAACTTCATCACGAACAGGTGGATCTATAGACACATTATCTAGTTCCTTAAAGTTTTATAGGTCTACTTCACTGAAAATTGGTGATATTTCAATGTCCCGGGGAAGTTTTAACCCGTGGGCATTGAAACAAAATTTCCTCAAAATTTTACATGGACCAATTTTCTTGAAATTAAGTTTGTTTTCTGTTCCAACAAGAAACCTTTAGTTTGTTCCAATAGGAAACCTTTCCTTCCTCAAATATGCCATTACTAAGTAACCAACATCAAAATCTAGTTGACTCCTTTTCATTTATGCTCTCTGTTTATACTTCTCGTTTTTTTCATGCAATTGTTTCTTAATTCTTTCCTATAACTCTTGCATACTTACTGCAAAATTTTCACTTGCTATACTTTTGATCTCTTTCTTTCCCAGATTCCTTAGTTCATACACTCCCCTAGGGCACATTCCATACAATATTTGGAATGGGATCATCCTTGTACTCCAATTAGGTGAGTCATTGTAGGAAAAATCATCTTGATCAAGTATTTGATCCAACTGCTAGTGATGTTCGTTCACTGAAATTTCCAAAATGTTCCAAATACTTTTATTCACCACCTCTATCTGTCCATTTGTTTGTGGGCGATAAGCTTAACTAAAATTTAAACTAGTTCCTAGTTTTCTCCATAAAATTCTCGAAAAGTAGCTGATGAATCTCATATCCCTATCTGATACAATGCATTTGGGGATTCCATACAATATTACAATTTCCTTAAAGAATAAAATTCCCACACTAGTTGCATCAATAGTTCTTATACAAGCAATAAGATATGTCATTTTTGGAAACCTATCCACAACAACAAAAATAGAATCATTAACTCTATGTGTCTAAGTTAAACAAACAACAAATTCAATGTTGACAAAATCCCAAGACTTGCTAGAAATTTGCAATGATTGGTATAATCCTGCATTCTGAATCCTCCCCTTTTCCTGCTGACATGCCCTATATTTTTCAATAATTCTTTTCACATTATCTTTCATTCCTGACCAATAATAAAAATAACCTAATATTGCAAAAGTTTTATCAACTCCAAAGTGTCTTGCCAGTCCTCCACTGTGCTTATTTTTTATTAGGTTATTCCTCAAGGAACATATAGGAATGAAACTCTTACCATCCTTGAACATCAAACCTTCTTGGATCGTGTAACTTGACCATGGAGTTGAATTCATCCTCACTAGAATTTTAGATGCTCCATAGGCTTTTGTGCAATCCACAATAGTTTTTTACATTTATTTGAGTTCATGAAATCCTGAAACATGGAATTGAAATTATTGTAGAATTAAATTGAGCCTACTTAAATAATTTTCTACGTTATTTCATTACCCACTAGTAAGTTTTATTACAAAAGTGAAATTTTGCAAAAAATCCACCAATTTGGGATGTCTCTAGTTCAACTTTAACTAGTTGCTTATAAATTGCAGAGCATTATCAATAAGGAAAATAAATTCCTTGGGCATGAGATAGTGTGGCCACTTTTTCAAGGATTGCACAATAGTGTAAAAATCCTTATCTTATGAAGAGTAATTCTTCATTTTTCATATAATTTTTCACTGAAATAAGTGATTGGTCATTGTTCCTGGATCAACATAGCTCCAACAACAATTCTGTTGGCATGAGTTTTAACTTGAAATGAATTTCCAAAGTAAGGTGGTGTTAAAAAAGGCTACTCTGTAATCATTTTCTTCAAAAATTTAAATTTTTAGTCTAATGAAACATTCCACTTGAATGGATGATTATTCTCCTTGATAGTTTCAATTACGAGTGCGAAAAAATTACATACATTTTTTATAATTTTTCTATAGAAACTAGAAAGGCTGTGAAAGATTCTTATATCAAACATGTTTCTCTAAATGAGCCAATTAATTATCGCCTTCACTTTATCTTGGTAAGTATTCAATCCATCTTGTGAAATTACAAATCCCAAGTACAATAACTTGTTCTTCATGAAACTGCACTTCTTTAAAATTTTCAACAATTTCTATTTTTGCAAAGTGCTCAAAGCCAGCTTGAGATGTCTCATATTATTTTCCCTTGTTTGGCTATACATTAAAATGTCATCTAGATGCACTATTACAAACTTTGTGAAACTCATTTAATACTTCATTCATCAATCTCATAAAGGTACTTGGTGCATTTGTAAGTCTGAAAGGCATCACAAGCCACCCATAAAACCCGTGATTTTTATTATAGGAGGTTTCCACTAATTTCCTTATCTAATTGGGATTGGGTTGTAACCACTCTTTAAATCAATTTTAGAGAAATATCTAGCACCACTCAAATAATGTATGAAGTCATCAATACATGGAAGTGGAAATCTATATCTGATTATGATATTTTTTATGGATCTAGAATTAGTGCACATCCTTTATCCACCAGGTGAAAATGTGAAGTTGGGTTACACTTTTTAGTTCACATTTAATATCATAATCAAACTATGATATCTTCCCATCCATATTCTTGAGTCTATTTCAATAACTATATCATATAACTTATAACCATAATATGCCTTATATTATTACATCTTTGTAAAAATAATATCTATAGCAGAACACAAATTCATAATTTTTAATCTAATAATCTTACCATATCCAATATTAAATAGTTCAGATGGGCATATTTCATCGAAGTTGTTACTTAAAATAACAATTAGTCTATGCATGCAGAACCATGACACACATAACTAAGTAGAGGCATGCAACATCTACCCAATTCAACAATTGCGCATCACTACCCAAATTCCATAATCAACAAACAAAATATAAATATAAACAAAATTTTATCAAACCATAGTAACAACTTGGGGAATATTCATGAACAAAGCATGTTCCACCCATCCATGAAATATATTCAATAGTTCCCACTGAAGTAAGACATTCTTGCCTCTAGGAATCCCCCCTTCTGATTGATAGGTTATTTCTTTTTATAACATTCTTCCCAATAAAATTTTTTAGCAACGTTCTTCTTTTAAGGTTTACCAGCGTTTTGGCTAGACCTTTTGGTTTTAGTTTTTTTTTTTTTCGATTTTTTTCTTTAAAGCATGCTTTCTCTCCCGTAATGATTTATTCCACCTCACTTAGTATTTATCTCCAAAAAGGTGATTAACATAATATTTCTCTCCCATTATGTTAATTTTATTTCTTTTAAGTATTTTTTCCTAGGGATTTTTAGTAGACTTTTAGGGAAGGTCCATCATATGGACTTGACCACCAACAACTTTTTCTAAGATAGCAAGAAGTTTTCTAAACTCTAGTGCTCATTCCTGAATATTTCCAAGCAATTTTTTTATTAATTCAAATAATAATAAAATAATTTATATCATCACATAAGTCTCTCCATGGCTACCATTTCCATTAATTCCAACAATAGTTCAATGTATAAAAATAGTAAATGTTTAAAAAACCGTGCCATAGGGGAATTACATCTTCCCCCCCTTTTAATAGAAATCATCCTCAATGTTTCCTTAATTCTATCTTTTCTTTTTTTTGTAATATTTATAGGAAATGTCTCATGCATTTCTTCATTCATTTATATAACAATCTCTTTTGTATTTAAGTGTTTTCACTTCATTTATATAACAATAGGTTCCATTTTTTTTATTGCACCCTTAACCACTGGGTGTGCCAAGTAGTATGGATCCAATGCAGTTTTTTTTCCACAAAATTTAGAGACATGAAATTGCCAATTTCCTTTAAAGGCATTTATGCTACATCAATGAAAGTTAAAAATTCAGTTACATACTTTGGTACTCATTACCAGTTTTCATGAATGTTATATCTTTACAATCCTTCCCCCAAAGGGGCTTAGTCAAGTATGTGCTAGGTGTTTTCCCCTTCTTTCATTCATGTTCATAGAAACAAGCACTAATGCGCAATAGTATAGAATTCACAATACCAACATCGATAGTTCATGTGTCATAGTTAAAAAAATTATACGTAGCTTCAAAGATCTACAACATGCCTTTTTTCAGTTCGTGCACTATTTTCCTATAACTCATATAAATGCCTTTTTCCTAACCATTTGTTAGGCAACCCATTTTTATTTTTTTTCATTTAACCACAATTTATAGTGGTATTATATTTTTTCTCCTGGGTTTAGATAATACTTAGCAAGTCCTTCCTTTAAGTGACTCTCCCATTATCCTAAGGTATACTCTGGTCACCAATTCTTTTGGTTACTATTTCTTTACCTTTCATCTCATATAGGTCCAAGGACCATTTCGTCCTTCTAGTTTACCAATCAAGAATTTATTTTCCTTTTTGCAAAACCATCGTAATCTCCATCTAGGGATTTTCATATATATCTATATATATATATATATATATATATATATATATATATATATATATATATATATATATATATATATCCTCCTTTTTTTGCTTCTATTGGTCACACTCTGTGCTCCAATTATTAAGGGTATTCAAATATTTGAACTTAAAATTTCTAGTCCACGGGGGAATCAATTCGCAAGATTTCTCAATTGAGGAGATCACAAATTCATCTATCTCCTTGGTACATATTATTAGCTCATCTATAAATATTATTAGTCTTATTGAGCAAGCATATTGAGACCATCCATGGTGGTTTAATTCTTGGCTATAAGTGTATAACTTTTAGTTTCATTAAGATTCAGTTATGTTGTTAGAATTTATTTTCTTGATACAATGGTTTTAGTTGTGCCTATTTAAATTTTAAATATTCTCAAGAAGACTCCTCTTTGAGTACCTATAGTATTTTTCTACACTATATTTGCTGGATATTGGTTCTCAATCGGTCTTTTAAGCCATTTTCTGTTGGTAATTATATACCTTAAAATGTATTTTCTTTTTATGTATACACTACATGCTCCTCATCCCTAGGGTTAAAACCTTTCCTATCTCAGTACCCACACACACACCTATATATATTTCTATATATTTACTCATGGATATGTTCTTTCCTGAATATCCTAATTCCTACTACAAGATTCTTCCTATTGTATACAAGATTTATTTTGAACAATTTGTTTGTATGGAGCATTTTACTATAAGGATGTTGTACCACTTACTCTAACTTATTAGCCTATAAGACTTAAAAGTATTTCCACATGATATGGTATATGTTTCCCTTCCATTTTATCTCATTCTATAACAAAATATTAGTACAGACCATGATTACATGCAGCTATGCACCTTACTTTTCATACAATTTTAAATACATGGTTAGTTCTTCACATTCTCTTCTTTTTTTTTTAATTCCTTCATCGTTAAGTGCTCAATTCTATCCATACACAATTAAACAAAATCTTAAAACTTAATGGTTTTATTGAAAAAGAACTATGTTCCTCCTTGGATATGCTTGAATATCAATAACTTCATGTATTCTATAACAACTAATTGTTCAATATTTGTTGTGTTCTTACTCTCGATGTTCTTATTAGTGCTCTATAATTTAATTTTCATTTCCTTATTTTATTTAGTGAGTACTTGTTCTTTATAATTATTGCCCCTGATGCAACATTCTTAGTTGACAATTCGATGTTAGAAAAATATATGGATCAATGTTTTTTGTTTAGGGCCATTTATATCTCCCATGATTTTTCGGTGTAATATTTACTTCCGACTATTCCTGTGTTTCTTACCGTATCTCTCTACCTCCACTAAATTGTGGTTAATATCATTTATTTTTATAAGTTTGGATTTGACATATAAGAGATCATTTTTCTCTAATGAGTTCCTTATATACGATTACTTACCATAGCCCACAATCTATTTTATATAACCAACTAGTTGGAAGATCAATTATTACTCTCTCTCTCTCTCTCTCTCTATATATATATATATATATTAATCTAAAAGATATTCAATTTGTAACAACTGAGTTTATAACTTTTTGATATTGTCTTATTTATACATTTATAACCAAGAATGGAATCATTTCTTTTGTTATTATACTTTATTCACCTCAACTGCAAGCTTAAAGTAGCCAAAAAGAAATTACCTCTCTTCTATATAAAGTTGGTGTTGAAGTAACATTATTGAGTCTGTAATACTTGACAGTAACAACAAAACATCTATGCAAAATATTTGGACAATCGCATTGCACTCATTACATCTCTCATCTATTGGATAATGGTATTTCAATCTTTTTATAATGGTATTTCATTCTTTTTATTTCTTAGCATGTACATATATACCATAACTTGTTTTTCTATTTTCTTCATAGTTATCACTACAACATGCCTCTTCCACTAATCTCATTCCATTTTCTTAATCTATTTAATTGAGTAGTGTTTTTGTTTATGTTTCTTGTTGTAGCAGCTATAACCACCCTCCAAAATTTTTCCTTAGCTTTGTTTTGGAACTTACCTACCAACCTTTCACAGCACCTTGCCTTGCTCTATCATGTAGACAAGATTCAATGCTGTTCTTGCACAAAGCCAGCCTGTCGATCGAAGGTTGATGCATTCCCCTCATAGGTTGATCACCCGAACTTCATCCAGCTTGAAGCTGAGCAGCTCTCCCAAGAAATTGCACAATTCTGGAGGACAACCAATCTTCCCTCCAGAAATTGTGCAATTATGTCTGACAGCCTGCTCGGTTCCAAAATTTCACAATCCTACCACAGATGCTTCACCCAGAAAATTGCACAATCCTTCCTAGCAGGCCTGCTCAACCTAGGAATTGTGTAATCTTGGGCAACAATCAGTTGCTCTGCCTAGAAATTGCGCAAATATCTTGGGAAGCCAACCCAACTCCCATCTAGAAATGAGCATTTCCTCCCAGTAGTTGAGCAACCTCATGAATGAGCAGTTGGGTTGACCAGTTCCACCCGGGACCAAGGAAATTTAACTTGCATGCATGAATTGATTTTTCCTAGAATAGAAAGAGCCAACATGCAAAAATCATCCCATCATTCAGAGAGCTATTTTTAGCAACTGGAGGTTACATGCAATATCGTTTTAGAACCTTTCCTCCAAGTGTCGCTTTCTTCCTAGATTTGTGGCCTGCACATCATGAGCTCAAACTTATTTATTCGATGCATCAGAGCTCATTCTTTCACATCGATCTTGGAGCTCTGACATCCCACAGTACATCCAAGAATCTTTGACAAATCCGCCTTAGCTATTTACGATTAAGTGGTCTCAACTTGTCTTCTTCAACATTTATGTCACTTTTTGTGTTTTCGCTTGTGTGAGTGTTGTTTGCTTGATTTCTTTGAATGCTTGCTGTATTTTACATGCATACTATCTTCTACTAACACCATTTGAGTTTTTGTTGCTATCTCACTATTGTCACATGCATGAAACTATTTTGTGTGAACGGTCGCTGATTCGCCGACTCACTTCACCCACATGCATGTTGATCTTTTTACTGAATCCTTCATTCAATGTTTGCATGCACGATCAATCAATCTGATTTCACTTAGTGTCGCCATGCATTCACCCTTACATTTTCTTTCAGTTTCCCGTCGGCAAGTCTGGCTAGCCTTGGCCCGACCCTACCTCAACGAGATAGCATTGTGCAAACCGGGGAAAGAAGGCTCCGCCTTCCTCTCTAGAAATGTGAATTTATGCCTAGGTACTATTCTCCAGTATTGGTTTATGCATTTCTGAGGGAGAGTGACTGCTAGACCAGAAAATTGCGCAATGCAGTCCCTCAGCCTACAGTCATTGCCAGCATGAATTGTGCATTGTGCAATCCCAACAGTAAACAGTCATCCTAGATTGCACATTGCACAAATCTAGCAACCAGTCTTGCCTCCTAGACAACTTAAACTAGCTTTTGCGTAGTCTTGGCAGCCAGTCACCCACCTTCCCATAAGAAATTGTGCAATCTTTGACTGTCATTCCCTAGGTATGTCTTATATCATTCCCCAAATTTTCTTTTGTTTTGACTGACAGATTTCTTGCCATGCATGTTGCTTTGTCTCCAGATCTTTCAGGTGTTCATCTTCCTTCTAATAGTACAGGACGAATGGCATCTAAGAGAGTAGGATCAAAGGAAACTGATGGAAGTGCAATTGGAGCATCAGTTGAGTAGTTGTCTGCATGTCTACCGATCTATGAAGATATCAAGTCGTTTCTAGACAAGGACATCAAGTTGAAATCAAAAGAGGTCAATGAAGCATTTTTAGGAGCTTTTGGGGAAGAACTCGAAAACCATTAGGTGTATGTGAACATGTTATGAAACTAGCTCACAAAAAGATAGAAAAGATAGATCAACGCCTTAGAATTCAGCCTCTTCGAGGGGGCAACCTCCTTTACATTACACAAATGAACAATTCTTGGATGATTCAAATGACAAAACCTCCTTTCTATATATAGGAGTCTATGGGGTCACAATATAACCCAGTCGACCTAAAAATAATAATATAAAGGCACAAAAATAACAATAGTGGGATTTTATGGGGCACAATAATAACAATATGGGGAAAATAGGGGCACAACAATAACAATAAGGGATACAATGAAAATAATAATGGGGGAATCACTAGTATTATAAGGACCTAGCATTCCCCTCTCCTTCAAACAAGTGTTGTCCTCAATTCTTGAGTAGTTATCGATGCTTCTGTATAAAATTCTCATCCTCCCATGTGGAATCTTCAACGGGTAAGTTCTTCCACTTGATGAGATACTCTAAAATTGATCGATTTCGTAGCTGTCAAGTTCTTGTTTCTTTGACTGCTTTAGGTTCCAATATTATTTTTCCTTCCTCATCAAGTTCTGGCAATATTGTTTGAACTGGAAGCTTATCACCTATAACCTTCTTTAAGCATGAAACATGGAAAACTGGGTGCACTCGGGAAGTTGCAGGAAGCTCCAATTTGTATGCCATAGTACCTACCTTTTGCAACACCTTGTACGGACCATAATACTTTGGTGATAATTTGTTATCCTTCTTAGCTTTTTTGAGGAACATTTGTTTATATGGTTGTAGCCGTGGGAATACCCAATCACCTACATCAAAACTTCTTTCATTGCAATGTTGATCTGCCCGCCGTTTCATTATATTCTGCGCCAAGATGAGATTATCCTTTAAGAGTTGGAGAACTTGTTGCTAATGCTCGATGTGATCTTCCACTACTTGAACCTCAGAATTTTCTCTTAAATGTGATGTGATTGATGGTGGATGATGTCCATAAAGTGCCATAAATGTGTTCATTTTTGTTGTAGTATGGAAGGAAGTGTTATACCACCATTCAGCCAGAGGCAACCATTTGACCCATTGTGTATGTTTATCAAATACAAAGAAATGAAGATATCCTTCCAAACATTTGTTTACTATCTCAATTTTCCCATCAGATTGAGGATGATAAGGTGAGCTATGAGCTAACTGAGTACCAAGACAAGAAAATAATTATGTCCAAACATTTCCAGTGAAAATGGGATCTCTGTTGCTTACAAAAATCTTTAGGTTTCCATGTAGTTTTTGAATTGTTTCAATAAATGTAGTAGAAATTGTACTCACTTTAAATGGATGGGATAATGCACAAAAGTATGCATAATTGGTAAGTCTATCAGCTGCCACCATGATAACACTCTTTCCTTCAGAATTGGGTAAACCTGTGATAAAATCCATTGAAACCTCCTCCCAATGTTGGCTTGGAATGGATAAAGGTTGTAATAGTTCTAGGGTCTTAATTGTTTCAACTTTATTTTGTTGGCAAACAAAACATTCCGCCACAAACTTTTGAATATCCAATTTAAGGCCATCCCAAAAAAAATCCTTCTTAACCCTGTGATAGTTTTTAGAAATCCTGAGTGCCGTCCTAAGGGAGAGGTGTGCAATTCCCTAAGAATCTTTTGTTTGAGTTGGGAATTATTACATAGGTATAACCAATCCTTGTACCATAATGTATCATTTTTCTAGCTAAATGTATCAGATGTACTGGGATCTTGTTGTATCTTTTGAATGAGTTCCCACACTTTCTCATAATTCTTCCATTCATCCCTTGCTTCATTTAGCCAATCTGGTTGGATAATAGAAATGGCACAAAGAAATGCTTCCACATCCTCATCCTTCCTTGAGAGTGCATCTGCCACCACATTTTGCTTCCCTTTTTTGTAGATGATTTCAAATTCATAACCCAACATCTTTGTGACCCATTTTTGTTGTTCTTTTGAAGATAATCTTTGTTCTAAAAATTATTTAAGACTATCATGATCTGTTTTTACCTTGAAGTGTCTTCCCATTAGGTATGGTCGCCATTTCTTAAGTGCATGTAGTATTGCCAACATTTCCTTCTCATAAATCACTTTTTGTAAATACTCTCCTTTGATTGGACGACTTTTGAAAGCAATGGGTCTTTGTTCTTGCATTATAACAACACCAATTCCATTTTGTGAGGCATCACATTCCACAATAAAGCTTTTTGTGAAGTCCGATGTAGTTAAGACTGGTGCTTGGCACATTGCCTCTTTAAGATGTTCAAAGGTCTTCATTGCTTGTGGAGTCCATGAAAATTCATCTTTCTTCAATAACGTTGTTAGAGGTGATGCTATTCTCCCATAATTCTTAACAAAATTGCAATAATACCTTGTCAACCTTAGAAATCCTCATAGGTGCTTCATGGATGTGGGGATTTTCCATTCCTTAATGGTTTTAATTTTGCTAGGATCTACCTTAACACCTTCATGAGATACAATATGACCCAGATATTCCACCTCTTGTACTCTAAAGAAACATTTGGAGATTTTTGCATATAATTGTTTCTCCTCCAATAGTTTGAGCACCATGTCAATATGTTGGACATGATCTTTCCAAGACTTGTTGTAGATTAGTATATCATCAAAAAATACTAACACAAATTTTCTAAGGAAGGGTTTGAAAATGGAATTCATCAAACCTTGAATTGTAGAAGGTGCATTAGTAAGGCCAAAAGACATGACCAAAAATTCATAATGACCCTCATGAGTTCTAAATGTTGTTTTTGGAATGTCTTCAGTCTTCATTCTGATTTGATGATATCCTGAATGAAGATCCAATTTGGTGAAGTAAATTGATCCATGCAATTCATCCAATAAGTCATCAATGACAGGAATGGGAAATTTATCTTTAATAGTGAGCTTGTTGAGCCTCCCTATAATTTGGACACATGCACCATGATCCATCCTTCTTATGAACCAATAATACTAGAGTAGAGAAAGAACTTTGACTAGGTTGAATTATGCCAGCCTCTAGCATTTCTGCAACCATATGATCAATTTCACTCTTTTGGACATAGGGATATCTATAAGGCCTGATGTTTGGAAGAACACTTCTTGGAATCAAATTAATAGCATGATCATGATCACGAATAGGTGGGAGCCATTGGGGGGTCTCAAATACCTTGGAATGATTGTCCAAGACTTTTTGGAGATCTAGAGAAATGGATGATTTGGATGTAGGAACCTCTAGTGAACATAATTGTGCAATTATGCCTCATTGTTCTTTCTTTAGAAGCTTTGTTATTCCATTAGAGATGATTATCTTTCCCGATTTCCCTGTGATACCCCTTAATTCAACTTCCTTTCCTTCTGAAGAGAATTTCATGAAAAGTTCTTGAAAATTAAAATCTATTGTACCCAAGGATTGCAACCATTGGACTCCTATTACAACATCGGCACCACCCATTGGAATGGAAAGCATTGGGCTATTCAATACATATTCTCTCATGGATAGCTTGATATTGTGGCACTTTCCTAAGTAGTTTATGGTTCCCCCACTTGCAACCATCACTTGACACTCTGGTGTTGGATATAGGAAGCAATTCAATTCCTTGCCTATCTTACAATGAACAAAATTATGGGTACTTACCAAATCAATCAACACTATTACCTTTTTCTTCTTGATATGCCCTTCTATCTTGATAGTTTGAGGAGTGATAGTTCTAGCCAATGCATTAAAAGATATGGTCGGATTCATTTCTTCTTTTTCTAGGGTTTGTTCCTGGTGTATATCATCTTCTTTTGATGTTTGTTGTTCCTTTTCTTCCTCCTCTTCACGATCTATGTAAAAAAATTTCTTCTCGGCACACTTATGACCTTTAGTGTATTTGGTATCACAACTGTAACAAAACCCTTTTTCTCTTTTTTCTTCCAATTGTTGGGGTGTCAACCTTGTAGGTTGTGGATGGCTAGGGGTAGCAACACTTCCATCTTTATGATTGTGAGTGGTAGGCTTCCTTGTTTCCATAATTTTGTTTTCCCTTTTTCTTGCCAACCTGAATGCCTTCTCTAATGAATCTGGTCCCCAAAGGTGAACCTCATGGTTGATGTTATCTTTTAAAGTCCATATGAACACATCAATCCTATGCTCCTCTAGAATATCTTTTACCCTTATATTCAATTATTGGAAGTCCTCAATATGCTCCATCATTGAACCATTTTGTTTGAGATTTATCAATTGGCTAAAAAAAGTGTTGCTCTTTGTATCCTCATAATTCGCTCTCATTTCATCCACAAAAATAGCCCAAGTGGTGATTTGTTTATGAGAGCAAAGCCATCAATACCCTACAAATTTATTTGGTTCCAAATATAAAGTTGCAATACGTACCTTTTGTGTGTTTTGCACATTATGGAGATCGAAAAATTTCACCATCTGTAGTATCCATGTTCCGAGATCCTTGCCATCAAACTTCCTCATATCGATCTTTGGAACATGGTGGTTCTTCAATCCAACGTTAGAGTCTATGAAATCCTGATTAACATTTATTTTGTTCTCATCATGAGTTTCCTTTACTACCCTTTCACCATTAGTAAGCATTTCTTGTAGAAAATTTGTCAAATCTGTCTTCAAATCTTCCATGCCTTTCTTTAAATCATCCATCTTAGCTTCCACGCCTTCCATCTTAGCTTCCACACCATCCATATTAGCTTCCACATCATTCATCTTAGCTTCTACGCCTTTCTTTAAACCATCAATCTTAGCTTCCATGCCTTTGTTTAAACCATCCATCTTAGCTTCTATGTCTTTCTTTAAACCATCCATCGTAGCTTCTGTTACTTTTTGTGCAAGTGAAATTTGTTGCATTTGCTCTCGTAATTTTGATATATCATGTTGCATTTCTTCCTCTTCTTCATGAGTCATGCTAGAGCTTTCAGGTTTCTTACTAGGTGTTTCCATTTTCTTTCATCGGGGAATCAATTACCGATAATAATGCCTCACTATGCCCTTTGAATTCCTTCAAACTAATTTTTCAAACCAAGCTTATGCAAAATAAAATAAAAAAACTACAGACCTTTTTTCCTACTTTGTAGGAGCTCGATATTGAATCTAATGTCTCTATGTAATTTTGGATCTCCAAGGTCTAAAATTTCTTCCTATGGTAGCCCTCTGAGTAGTCTTTCTAACTAATCAAGTCTGATCAAGATTGGATTCTCCAATGAAGGGTTATATGAAATCTCCCACGATGACCTGAGAATAGACTGGTTTAGTAGAGCAAATTTGTATGATGTGCCGTGGGTCACTGTTTCAACCTTAGGTTCTAAAAATGATTCCCAAACAACTAAAGTCCATCCACTTTTTTCAACTTCTTACGAAAATTCAATCTGATGCTCAGAGCAAAAGTTATGACGAGTTTCCCAAGCTGACATGTTTGGAATGTAATTCGGGGGTCTGTAAAACCCTAACTTCCTCAGATTATATCTCCCAACATATAGCGAGAGAGGATCTCAAATTTAGAGCCGAGGTTTAGACCGATTTCATCTCAAATGGGTTATTGTTTTAGCTTTTGAAAATTTGTAGTGAAAGATTTATAGTGAACATTCCATGATGGGTTATTTTAGATGAAATTCTAGAGCTTGCAAAAACCTAACTTCCTCAGATCATATCTCTGAAAATATAGCGCAAAAATATCGAAACTTCGGACACGAGATTTAGACCGATTTCTTCTCAAATAGGTTTTTTTGTAGCTTCTGAAACTTCGTAGCGAAAAAGTTATAGAAAAAATGCCACGATGACCTGTTTGGAGCAGCGAAACCCCAGAATCCACAACTCTGATACCAAATGTTATGAAACTAGCTCACAAAAAGATAGAAAAGATAGATGAACACCTTAGAACTCAGCCTCTTCGAGGAGGCAACCTCCTTTACATTACACAAATTAACAATTCTTGGATGATTCAAATGACAAAACCTCGTTTCTATATATAGGAGTCTAAGGGGTCACAATATAACCAAGCCAACCTAACAATACTAATATAAAGGCACAAAAATAACAATAGTGGGATTTTATGGGGCAGAATAATGACAATATGGGGAAAATATGGGCACAACAATAACAATAAGGGATACAACAACAATAGTAATGGGCGAATCACTAGTATTATAGGGACCTAACAGAACATTCAAAAGTCTAGCTTGTACCAGATTGCATGCAGATACCCCGTGTTCCCATGCGCAGACATGATACACTAGATCATCTCTCACACTGATCCCGAGACGTTGACTCTAAGAAGTGTTAGCGGGACGAAGCTTTCAACCTTCTATGCATAGGATTATGATGATATGTATCAGATGTCAAATCTCGTGACTATCATGTAGAATCCTTCTAGCTTTCCCAGTAGTAGTGCCAACTACAGATACTTTTTAAAGAATTGGGTAAAGGAGCCAGCTAGATTCAGAATGACACCCAACTAGATCTATAATACAAAGATGATGCGGAAGGCATATCAATACTTGGTCATATTTGCATGTTGACTATGTGGCTAAGAAAGTGCGAAAACCTTCCCACAAAGATGGGTGATCACGCTGGAACAACTGGCCAAAGAGGGTAAACCATCTAATTGGTCTGGCATGTTGGCTCATCAGTTGAAGGAATAAGTAACAAAGGCTCGACAGTCACCTGGAGGTATGCAAGCATAGATCTACATGTCCACCTACATCTTAGATGCAGTGTGTGCCCGACAGGAATTCCTGGGCTTGGATTGGGCATGGTCACCAGTGAAGATTGCTATGAACACATATTGTAAGTTGTTGTCCGAATGCAGCTTCAGAGGAGTAATCACATGACTATCCGATCATTTTGTCACCCCAATTTACAATATGATATTTGAACAGGATCCACCCTACATATCGAAGGAAGCAATGGAGGCACTGATAGACATTGCTGATTGGTATGCCTCATCGTCCGGCACCTTCATACGAATGTTCATTGTGGAGGAGCCTTTGCATGTTCTACCAAATTTTTCCTTAGACATACTCATCATGTAAGAAGTATCATATCACATCTCGGTAGGATTGACAACTAGACTGCACTGGAAGAAGAAGGCCCCTTGGCCCACTCTTCCGTTGAAAATTGGGTTATATGAGATCTGGAGTTTCAAGAAAGTGGATGTCAAAGAAGAACTAATGAAGAAGTATCCATTCAACCTCCGAAGCTACAATCCATATGACCCACATTGTATTGTGAAATATCACTGCACGAGAGTACTGTTCAATTGGATCCACAGGGCATTTCATTAGGCTAAGGAGGACCCATGGAGATATTGCTACACTTTCTCCAGACCCATTGAATAGTTCAGCTTCACTGTGGAGTGGTTAGTGAAGCAATGTGAACCAGCGTCCTAGGGAGCACCAACACCAACAGTAGTAGCAGCAGAGGAAAGCATACCAGTGCGCGACAAAGGAAACAGGAAGATTGTCGATCACATGTAGGAAGAGAAAAGTTGAAAGTTCTGAGTAGATCCATTGGTAAAGAAAGAATCTATGGTTCAAGGATTGTGTGGAGTACATAGTGAGAGCCCATCACAAAAAGTTGAATATTTCTTTGGTTAATGCAAGGGAGGCAAAAGACTAGTGAATTCAAGTAAAAGTTTAGTATTTCTCATGTTCAATGCAAATGATGATATTGTTTATGAAAATGTTGTTGCATGTAATGCAAGTTTCAATTCTAATTTGGTTGGTTCATTTCATTAGAGTGATGGAGTATTTCAGGTTATTAAAGAATCATCCTTCAAGGAGAAATAAACTTCACATGAAATATGTTTACAGCAAGAGGTTTCTCTTTGTGATGTTAACATGCAAGGGTTGACAAAATTTCAATGTGTAGAGACACCAATGCAATGCAAAAGTTTGTTGAACAATGGGCTCATTCAATCATCCCTTACACCATGTTGTGCACCAATGGTTATGGTTCTGTTGAAGCCCCAAAAATCAGGTCGACAACAAGGGGGATACCCACCCGGTCCGGACCTTGGTTGGCAGCTCCTTATCCGTTTGGTATAGCGGGTCTGACTGGGGATAATGGGACCAGTTTCCCAATCTAAGGGGGTGTGTGTGTGTAGAGTTGGATGATGCTGATCTAAGAGTACTTAAAGCTAATTTAATTCAAACTTCTAAACTAACTCTATGCTATTGTAATCTAATGAGAAACAACACATCTAATCTACGCTAACCCGGGGTGTATTTCTTCTATTATGCGATCTAAAGAGATTTCAAACAATAACTGGTAATAAAGATCATTCATCTATCATAAGAATAGAAATCAATTAAGATAAACCACTTTGCATAAAAGGTTAGGCAAAACAGTTGTGAACATCATATCGCATAATAAGTTATTCATATATCAAACATAAATAAATGACTCCACCGTACAAAAGTGCCAAATGGTAACTCACACATTCATGCAATAACATATAAACAACTGAAAATTGTATATCACTTTAAGAATATAAGCAGAAATGGCCAAGAGATAAAAGTACCATTTATGACTAATCCTACCCATAAGCTTCAAGCAAAAACAATCTATCTCTACTTGTTCTAACATCTACTAAAAGTACAAAAGTGCAACATCAGTAGCAGACATCAAATAAAAACATTAATAAATCTCGATCCATCCATTCATCAAAACCTCCTCTGAGGGTCCAGAAGTGCACGTTCCGAGGACAAGTTTTTGACAAATTTCTGGACCCTTCTCTAAATGCATGAGAAGGGTTAAAATACTACTTCCTAATTCTAATAATAGTGTTTTTACAAAATTTAGGATGCGGTTTTCAAATGACCGTCCTTTTTCTAATCTAATTTAAAAGAAAAAACAACATTCTAAAATAAGGCTACTTCTGAACTTGGTCTTTAAAGTTGCAAGTGTTCATCATGGGCTTGAGGAGAGTCGGCTGGCTGACTTCTGCGCTGAGCTGGGCTGCGAAAACAAAATCTATGACAGCTGGCACTACTTTTTCGGCCGCGTTTATGATGCATTTCACAGTCATCCATTGACTATGCGGCTTGACCAAGTATTCCCAGTAACACTCCCAATTTAACCTGTTTAATGCTTGGATTGCTTTTCCCTTTTCCTGTGCCTTCTGCTTCCATTCTGCTTCTAGTTGTAGCTTATTTGGTAGGTACCCCAGGGCAGTCTCTTCGATTAAATTGGCCCTGTGTAAATTCTCATTTACACAGTCGATAAGAATGTTTGCTTGCGTGGCCGCTGTCTCCGCTGCTTGTTCCACAGGAAACTGAGGCCATATGGCCTTCTTTTTGTCTTTTAGGTCTTTGGTCAGGCCGCCTTTTGAACAGGTTTGATATGCAATTTCCCGAGCCAAAAGTTTATCAGGGATATACAGAGGCAGGACATGAGGAGGTACAGTGCTTCCAAACATTCTAATATAGGTGAACCATTCTTCCCCGAACCATCTTGCGATGGGGATGATATCTATCTGTGCCTCGGGAGAGCACCTCGGGGGGTCTTCATCATACATCATTCTATACAAGGGTAAGATAAGCCTGTGACAAATCTGGTAAAAGTGTGGGACGAACTGGGAATCCCATAACACCTTATGATAAACATGGATAGGTAATGGGTCCTGGGTGGTCCATTTCCAACCCATAGTGGGAAATTTAGACACATAACAAATAGAATCCATAACATATGTAGACAGATAAAAAGGAGGATAGATCCTTTGAGACAAGGATCTTTTAGACCGGTAATTGATAATAGCCATGTATATATTATCAGAAAAGATCTTGGCCCAATCCATAATATCAGCATTTGTGGCAGCATCTATTAATGGTAGCCATTCAGACAAAAACTTATTGATATCCGACATCCCAAGTAATCTACAAAGCATGGCCGCAGCAAAACAATACGGAGAGGTGAGGGAACGAGTGTTGTACATACTGTTTTTGTCTTTTTTGAGTGGCTCCTCTTTTCTGGACCAATCTTTGGTGGTCTCTGCTAGGTTTGGGTTCTCTGCCACAAATTTCTTAATGATGTGCATTGTAAGTCCCCTGCGGTTCAGGAAGATGATACATAAGTTTTAAATCTTGCGCAGCAAATGATCCGATGAGCCCGTGTCCTTGAACCTCTAATTGTCTGTTGTTCATCTCTGCATTGTCAAGTATCCACTTAATCATATCTGTATATGGTAGAATTTTGGGCCTTGCTACTATCCGGTGAAGAAATGAACATGCTAGCTCCTCTAAGGACGCCTCGGAAGAGCGTTGTGATCCCGCGACAGCAGCAACCTTCATTATTCTGGGATTCTCTTCTTCAAGCAGTCTATACATGCTTTCCCATGTCAATATCCCTACGTCTCTGTTACATGCTGTGTCTGTATACAAAGGCGCCATCTCCTTCGTCTTCTCCTTCACCTCAGAGCCTTGAGCTTTATTTTTCTTTCCCATTTCTTCCTGCTTTTGGCTTTAAATCGTCTTTAGCTCTTCGTTCCTGCAGCTCACGAGTGAAATGGAAATGACTGATCAAGAAAGGTGATGGGAGAGTTTTAAATGCAACAGATATATCAAATATGCCACCTTACATGAAGTAATTCTTTACAAAAGCACGTGTCTTTATTTCATTTAATAGCTGACAACTAATTCATTTACTATCATTAAAAGCGCATGATCTTGAGTCAGATCATGGTAAGTGGCTTTTCTTTGAATGGCGTGCCCGAAGGATTCACGATGAAGTGATTTATGATTTGCTTACGTAACATTACAAATCGTGCCATCGCAAATCGCACCATCGCAGATCGCGCGAATATAATATCGCAGCGATCGCAACATCGCAGGTCGCAGAAGTTTAATGTTTGCCGAATCTTGTCAGCTCATTTCTGCGATATGCGATCTTGCGATCGGTGTTATCGCAGATCGGTAAATCTTGAAGTTTTTTCCTTATGGGTATTACTTTATTGCGATGCGATATTATGCTTAACACGAGAGTCTTGCGCATACCGATTTTATAGAGAAATGGAGGCATTTCCTATCTTTTTGCAACGTGGCTTTAAAGACATTTCCCTTATCATAGACTTAGGTTAAAAAATATTCAAAAGACCTTTCTAAGCTTAGGATGGTAACCTTATTTTGAAGAAAGGAAACTCTTGCTTTTTTCCTAAAAATTAATTAAGGGTCCCCATTCATTTAGTATTTTGGACAACACTTAAATGAACAAGGGGGGGGTGTTGCTAGCCACAATAGGTTCCAAAGAGGAATGGTAAGTATTTCAAGAAAGAGGACAAAAGGAGTTGTTTTCACCAAAGCAAAGTTGTAACAAGAAGTCAGCGCAAGAATACACATAACACCAAACAACAATGGTTTGTATGGATTTTAATGTTGTATGTTCTTTGTAGCACTTCTACTACATACATGTATTTGAATAATGGCAAAAAAGAGTCCTTTCTTGAAGAAATTGTCCACTTGGGTGATATAAACATGTTGAGAAAGTTTTCTTATTCACATGTCATCTATGAAGGAAAATTGTTTTATGTTTTGAAGATATCAAAGTACAAGTTGGGTTTCACTTCTTTGATGCATTTGGCCATGATATTGTTAAAGTGAAACCCAACTTGTACTTTGATATCTTCAAAACATAAAACAATGTTCCTTCATAGATGACATGTGAATAAGAAAACTTTCTCAACATGTTTATGTTACCCAAGCGGAAAATTTCTTCAAGAAAGGACTCTCTTTTGCCATAATTCAATTACATGTATGTAGTATAAGTGCTACAAAGAACATACAAAATTAAAATCCATACAAACCATTCTTGTTTGGTGTTATGTATATTCTTGCACTGACTTCTTGTCACAACTTTGCTTTGGCGAAAAATACTCCTTTTGTCCTCTTTCTTGAAATACTTACCATTCCTCTTTGGCACCATAACCATCGGTGCACAACATGGCGTAAGGGATGATTGAATGAGCCCATTGTTCAACAAAATTTTGCATTGAATTGGTATCTCTACACTTTGCAATTTTGTCAACCCTTGCATGCTAACATCACAAAGAGAAACCTCTTGCTGCAAGGATATTTCATGTGAAGTTTATTTCTCCTTGAAGGACAATTCTTTCACAACCTAAAATACTTCATCACTTTGATGAACTGAACCAACCAAATCAAAATTAAAACTTGCATTACATGCAACAAAATTTTCATAAACAATATCATCATTTGGCTTGAACATGAGAAATACTAAACTTTTACTTGAATTCACTAGTCTTTTTTCCTCCCTTGCATTAACCAAAGAAATGTTCAGCTTTTTGCGATGGGCTCTCACTATGTACTCCACACCATCCTTGAGCCAACACCAGCACCAGCTGTAGTAGCAGCAGAGGCAAGCATACCAGTGCACGACAATGGCAAGAGGCAGATTTTCAATCGCATGAAGGACTAGCAAAGCTACAATTTCCGAGCAGATCCATTGGTAGAGAAATCAGCTATTGCTATATAGGTGAAGAGGCAATAGTGCAACAAGCGAATCACGTAAACATAGAGGGAGAAGAGAAGAATGGAGGAAACAAAGAAGGAGTTACTTGAGCTGAAGGAGAAACTTCAAAAGGAACAAGAGATGCGCAAACAGGAGAGGGAAGTGCAGCAACAACATGTACAACAGGGGGCGCAACATGTGAAGACAGATGAAACAGTGCCCCTAGAGGTAGTGGATTCATCATAACAGTTGGCATCAGGCAGACAGGGTGAACCATCCTAGGAGTAGGGTTTCACTCGAGAGATAGAGTAATCACTTCAACAGTTGGATATGGATATGGAGCAACAGGAATCAAAACATGACATTGACCTTATGCCTCACCACCAAGAGGTTGACTTGCCTACTTCACCACATCCAGATGATGAGCAAGTCTTAACTGACCGAGGAGGAACTGAGATCCTCAGAGATCAGCAAAAAGGATAGATGCACATAATCTCATTCGACGAGTCTCAACATAGATTTATGTAGTCTCACAGAGTGTTGAATCCGGATGATCATACATCTCCTGCACAAGTTGAGTAATGAGTGAACGTGTCTGACGGGCGTAAACATCCTACAGCCTTGGCCGATGCAACTATAGTGTAAGCTGGAGCCACTAGCTCAAGTGTTCGCTTTTTGATAGCTGCAAATGAGCAAATGGCTAAGGAACTTCAGACAGCCAAGCAAGGAGCAGAGGTTGTGATAGTGTTCGCCCGATTTGAACTAAAGAAGGAAATACTAGATGAAGTATTGCCCCTTGACACATTTATGTGAGTGTTGTACTCCAAGTTTGGTACTGTGCATGAGGGAGTCATCCATCTCAATGGATGGGAGCAACGATGTGCTAGAAGAGCACGTACCTTGATGAAATTTCATGCTGCCATTGATTTTATGCAAACATGGACGATGAGATACAAGGGATCCCCGTTTCACTTGCCTAAGATGATGAAGGCCAGTGCGGTCGAGCTGAAGGCACGTATCCGGAGTCAGATTAGGAACTATGAAGAGCTCCCGTAGCTCATCACTAGTATACACGCTTCCCATGCACATTTGTTCAAGAATATGGATGTTGTGGTGTGTGCACATGTGATCCTATCTATTGGGACTCTCACCCAAGTGAAGACAAAGGCACAGGTCTGACTTGAGCTTGACTCATACTTCGACGAGTTGATGCGCATCACCAATAACCTAGACTTGCCCATTAGTGTAGACATCATGCACAAGTATGTTTTTGGTCTGGCAGTATTGAGGACAATGATGCGCATGCTTACATACGAGTTGGATAGAGGAGCCTGAGTAGTGTACTCGGATGCTACGGAGGCAAGAGTTAGGTTCAAGAAAGATGTCACCTTGGAGCACATAGAGACCATCATGGGCTACCAATCTTGGCATCAGTATGTTACTGTTGATCAACGCAAGGATGTTGAGGAGTTGGACTTCCATGGCTGTCTAAGTCATAGTGATGTCTAGCATGGCTTGCTCAAGCCATTTCTCTCACATGTTGACATGTGCATTGTAATGTAATGTCATGTCAACTCTAAGTCAAGTGTTGATAGTTGGATGTAACAGTGATAGAGTAGATGAAGAGTCATGAGGGTAGATGAACTGTCACAAAGGGGAATGTCAAGGGTCACCCCACCCTTTGCTGTAAATAGTCCCCCATAACTCATTGTAAGGGCTTTTGTTCATCCAAGCTTCTGGTAAGACTATCATGGAGAGAGCTTGGACATTATTTTAACGAGCCTTGGCTTATCCACTGTGCAGAGCTAGTACATATCTTTGGAGGAGTAGGTGGCTCTAGCTATAATGTTCCACTATCGAAACTAGTGGTTGGACATGGATGTATTTTATGACTAGAACTTGCACTTCTTAATATAACAAGAGCCAACACATTTGATGCATATGTTGTATTATATTCTATGCTATCTAGTTTACTCTAAATGATATATGTATCTGTTTGCTTACATGTGCATGTATAGCTATCTGTGTATGTGTGTATGAATCTTTTTGAAATGTGTTGTTGGTTTAAACATCACTTTGGATTTCTTGCTAACTATCCTTTCATGTTGTGATGTATTTTTGCTTGTGTGTTCCCTTCTTAACTGCATGCTATCATAGGTTCCCAAGGGGCACACTCATCTGAACACTCGTGCGTTAGAACCTCTCATGCACTTTCCTTGGCTCGCTCCAACTGTCACACTCTTGCTACCAACAACGTTATCTTACTTGCCTCTGTGCGAAATTCCGGTCAAGGCAATACCATAGGACCCACTGTTGGGACTCCTACACCAAACGGTCTGAGGTCTAATTGAGACTTCTTACCGGGGAGATTCCCTCACATGTTGGTAGGGCCACCACTGTAAACATTTCTGGCACTAGAAGGAGGGCCAGATGACAAGTTGTGTCCTCTCATCCTGTTTTGAACCTTGGCATATCTATCATGGATTTGTGCACTCTTTTCCCTCCGCAATGTTTTTCAAATCATGAAGATGTCACCATCATGAGGGAGTTTTTTGATCACTTTTCCACTTACACGTATGATGGTGAAGGTGAAGTTGCCTGACATGAGTCCTTACATTAATTTCTTTCCTTGCTGCATGAGGAAGATGGATGTTCTAACAAACATCCCGACTTACTTCTTGCATACACACTTCACGAATCTCCACATTGGTGGTTGTGCAGCCTACTGGCTGACAGTGTGCACTCACTTGAGCACTTCTGTGATCTCATTGAAGACACTTTCCATCATTTTGATCCAGACCATCTTTACCAAAAAATGTTACAACAATGGAAAGCTCCACATGAATGAGCTATGGAGTTTTTGCAGCACTTCCGTGACTTGTAGTTTCAAGCTCCAAAGAGCCAAATGAAGTTTTTCTATCTTTGGGACTGATTCGAGTATTGCGTTAAGAAATCTTCTCATCCCAAGAAGAAGTTTGAAATCAAGACTCACTCAACATTCTTCAATGATTGAGCTACGCAATCTGAGATGGAGATGGTCACTTTCACATGTGACTATCCATCATCCCCTCATCAAACAGCTCCACCACTATAGAGTGATCTGAGCATCATTCTCACACACCTGTTCAACTATCACATCCTCCCAACATCACCTCACTTAATTTTAATGTATATTTGGTTGTGATTCCATTGAGTTTCCATATACATTTTGTTCCACAACCTATGTCTTCACAGTCAATTGTTCCTCCGGATGATATTGTCTTGTTTTTTTTCAATTTCGGACTCTACACTTGTTGTGAAAGAGGAACGCCACTGACAATGCTGGTGTTGCAAAACCAGCATGTGCTATCATTCATGAAGAGTATGAGTGGGAGCTTGAGCATCAATGCTCAACAAAGGATGACACCCTTCCATCCGAGCCTCCTCTGTTCTTTCCTAACATCTTTGGTGAACCTGCCATCCATGATTTCGCATGTGTATATTCATCCACAGATTCACCCATCGTTGATCATTCGCACGACACGCTGGATGTCAGTCCATCATCCAACAATGTAGAGGATAAGCTATTCATTGAAAATGCACTTGATCTTTCATTTTCCTTTTATAGAAACACAAAGGATGATTTTGTTCACTTTTCATCTACCCCTTTGTTTGATTCATCTGATCATCAGGATGCCAATGAAATCATTGATTTTTCTAATCATGGCTGTCGTGATCCATTTATCCATATATTCGATCACGATCATGATCCTATCGCTGTTGATTTTTCAAAGCCACTGGTATGTGATGATCTATCTAATGATGAAGTTGAAACACTCCAGACTGTCAAGGCACTTCAGCTCGAGCTAGTGGTTATGTCAGGCCCTTGCTATCCGGAGATTGGTCTCACTTCTGATTAGGAAATTGTTCAATCACCCGAGGCTCCTCATCACCCATCTGTATGCATTGAAGACCAATCTCACACAAAGATCATGCTTCCTCCACTTGAACTGCACGATCCTATTGCTCATGCATTGGAGGAATCTTACATTGCAAGCACATGTGGATGACGCAAGTTCTCTTTGTTTCTCTCGTTTGGTTGCATGTCACAGTCAAGAGTGTGCATATGCTTCAACTCTGTACATAGTGTTGTACAACACTGTGGTAAGTCCACAGACTACTCTTCATACACTTGCACTCACTTATGTCTCGTGGGCATCATTGGAGCACGAAGTGTGGTAGTCTTCATTGTTATATCATTCTTGCTTTCTGTTTCGCATAATTGGGTTGCTCGTAGACCAAGCCTTCACAAAAATGGGTCAACCAATACGCCGGTGGTTGCATTGGAAATATCGCTTTAGGTGATCAGGTCCATGCACTATTAGTTTAGGAGTAGGAGTAATGTTTTCTTTCAGTTGGTTTGCTTGCATGCCCATTTTATTATTTGCTTTGTTTGTTTGTTTTCTCTTGCTTGTTTTCTTACTAGATTTGCTTTCATTTTTTCTTCTACTCTTTCTTTTCTTTGTTGTTTATTTGTTTCCTTGTTTTGTTCATAGGATAGTTTCGCATGAAACCATATATGACTCTTGAAACAAGCTAGGTAAAGTACAAGAGGCCTTATGCAACTATCACTACTTGGTTATCTATCATCTTGACTCTATATGAGGAACTTGTTACCTTTATTCCATGATATGTCTAAGGAAAATAAATATTGTTTGAAGTGAACCTTGGTGAAAACACAATGCTTGCGCGCTAACTAGTGTCACCTACTATAGTCAGTTGTTTTTGGGTTAACCCTTGTCACCTCAGTCAAGTAGAGTAAGGTGAGGGGGAAAACCTTAATAGACACGTCATAGGTATAATAAACTACTTCTCTAGTGGAACAACCTCTTCTACCCTCAATAATTTGGGATCCCTCTTTCGTCTTTGCTATGAATAAGTGTTATGCACAGTTATGAAAAAATGAAAAAATTAAAAAATGAAAAGTGAAAAAAATAAAAATGAAAAATGAATAAGGTGAAAGAAGAGAAAGGCTTCATGCACAAAGAGGTGATGCAAGTAACTCCGTCGGGGTACTAACCAGGCTTGCTGGCAGCAGAGACATGCTTGTGTTCCTATGTGACTCCATCAGGGTATTGTTCAGGTCTGCTGGCAGTGGAGCAAACCAGAGATGAAACTAAGACGCTGACGACTATACTGCTTGTGCACCAACATACCCCTCAACCCCAATCGAAACAACTATGTTGCCTTGGCTTGGAATTTGTGTCAATCGATAAAGAGCTTGGAAGATGCTACATCTTACAATCAAGCTAGTGTGAAACCAAGATGAACTGAGAACTAAACAATACTTTTGCAAGTGTTAGACTTGCTTTTCATGAACAAGGTCCATTCAGAGAGCTTGAGTTCTACCAGTGTATTGCCAAGTGTTGTAGCAGCTACAACCACCCTCCAAAATTTTTCCTTAGCTTCATTTTGGAGCTTCCCTACCAAGCTTTCACAACACCTTGTCTAGCTTGTCAAGTACACAAGCTTTAGTGTTTTCCTTGCATTCCCCTCACAGGCTGATCACCGGGACTTTGTCCAACTGTAGGCTGAGAAGCTCCCCATGAAATTGCATAATTATGGAGGGCAACTAGCCTTCCCCCTAGAATTTGCGTAATTCTGTTTAGTAGCCTGTTGGGCTCCAGAATTGCGCAATCCTGCGAGACAGGCTTCACCCATAAAACTGCATAATTCTTCCCAGCAAGCTTGCTCAGCCCAGGGATTGCACAATCTTAGGCAGTAGTCAGCTGCTCTACCCAAAAATTGTGCAAATCTCCTGGGTAGCTAGCCCAACTCCCATCTAGAAATGCACATTTCCTCCCAGCAATTGAGAAACCTCATGCATGAGTAGTTGGGTTGACCAATTCCACTTGGGACCAAGGAAACTTGACTTGCATGCATGACTTGCTTTTTCCCGTAATAGAAAAAGGAAACATGCAAAAATAATCCGAAGATTCAGGGAGATATTTTTAGTTGTTGAAGGTTACATGAAAAATTGTTTTAGAACCTTTCCTCCAACTGTTGCTTTTTTCTTAGATTTGTGGCATGCATGTCATGAGCTCAAACTTACTTATTTGATGCATCAGAGCTCATTCTTTCACAATGATCTTGGAGCTTTCATATCCCATAGCACATCCTAGACTCCTCGAAACATCCATAACAGCTATTCATGGGTAAGTGGTCTCAACTTGTTTGTTTCAGCATTTTTGTCTCTTTTTGTGTTTTCGCTTGTGTGAATGTTTTTTTCTTGATTTATTTGAACTCTTGTTGTCACTTACATGCATACTAGCTTGTACTAGCACCATTTCAGTTTTCATTGCTATCTCACTACTGTCGAATGCATGAAATTTTTTTGTACGAACAATTGCCGATTCGGTGACTCGCTTCACCCACATGCATGTTGATATTTTTACTGTATATTTTATTCAATGTTTTCATGCACGATCAATCACTTCTACTTTCACTTAGTTTCACCATGCATTCACATTCATATTTTCTTTCAGTTACCCATCAAGGAGTCTGGCCAACCTTGGCCCAGACTCTGCCTCACTGAGACAACATTGTGAAATCCGGGGAAAGAAGGCTCTATATTACTCTCTAGAAATCCGCATTTCTCCTTAGGCACTGTCCTACAGGATTTCTTTGTGCATTTCTAAGGGACAGTGACTACTGGCCCAAAAGATTGTGCAATGTAGTCCTTGAGCCTATAGTCATTTCTAGTTGGAATTGTGCATTGCGTAATCCCAACAATCAACAGTCAACGCGGATTGTGCATTGCACAAATCTAGCAGCCAGTCATGCCTCCTAGACAATCCATACTACCTTTTGCATAGTTATGATAGCCAGTCACCCATCCTCCCATAACAAATTGCACAATCTTTGATTGTCATTCCCCAGGTATGTATTATGTCATTCCCTGAATTTGCTTTGGTTTTTGCTGACAGATTTATTACCATGCATGTCGCTTTGTCTCCAGATCTTTTAGGTTTTCATCTGCCTCTTAGGAGTATAGGACCAATGGCCTCCAAGGGAGCAGGATCAAAGGACACTTATGGAAATGCAACTGGAGCAACAGTTGAGCAGGTGTACACATGTCTACTCATCTATGATGATACCAAGATGTTTCTAGACAAGGACATGAAGCTGAAATGGAAAGAGGTCAAAGAATAATTTGTAGGCACTTTTGGGGAAGACCTCAAAGATAGTCAGGTGTATGGGAAAATTCACAAGTCTGGCTTGTACCAGATTGCGTGCAGATACCCCACGTTCCCATGCATGGACATGATACACTAGATCATCTCGCACACTGATCCCAAGACGATGACTCTGAATAGTGTCAGTTGGATGAAGCTTGCCACCTTTTGGGCACAGGATTATGATGAGTTGTATCAGATGTTGAAGCTCGTGGCTATCATGGAGACTCCTTTTAGCTTACCCAGTAGCAGTGCCAACTCGAGAGACATTCTGAAGAAATGGGTAAAGGATCCAGCTAGATTTAGAATGACACCCAACCAGATCTATAAGATGAAGATGTTGCAGAAGCTGTATCAATACTTAGTCATATTTTTATGTCGAATATGTGGCCAGGAAAGCACGGAAACCTTCCCACGCAGTTGGGTGATGGCGCTAGAACAACTGGCCAAAGAGGGTAAACCATGTAACTGGTGATGCATGTTGGCTCATCAGCTAAAGGAACAGGTTACGAAGCCTTGATAGTCACCTGGAGGTATGCAAGAAGAGATTTTCATGTCAGCCTACATCTTATATGCCATCTGTGCTCGACAGGAATTCCCGAGCTTGTAGTGGGCATGGTCACTGGAGGAGACTGTTGTGAGTACATATTGTAAGTTGTTATCCGAATTCAGTTTTAGAGGAGTAATCACACGACTGTCTGATCATTTTGTTAGCCAAGTTTACAAGATGATATTAGAACAGAATCCACCCTGCATGTCAAAGGAAACAATGGAGGCATTGATAGGCATTGTTGATTGGTATGCCTCACCGTCCGATACCTTCATATGAATGTTCAGCATGGAGAAGCCTCCGCATGTTCTACCGAAGTTTACCTTGGACATACTTGTCATGCAGGAAGTAGAATATCAAATCTCGGTAGGATTAACAGCTAGACTACACTAGAAGAAGAGGGCCCCTTGACCTGCTCTTCCATTCTGAGTTGGGTTATATGAGATCTGGAGTTTCAAGCAAGCGGATGTCGAAGCAGAACTAATGAAGAAGTATCTGTTCAACCTCCGAAGCTACAATCTGTATGACGCACATTTTATTGTGGAAGATCACTTCATTGGAGTATAGTTCACTTGGATCCATAGGGCATTTCATTGGGCTGAGGAGGACCCATGGAGATATTGCTACAGTTTCTCCAGACCCAATGAATAGGACGGCTTTGCTGTGGAGTGGTTAGCAAAGCAACATGAAGGAGCGTCCTAGAGAGCACCAATAGCAGTAGAGGCAAGCATACCAGTGCGTGACAAAGGCATCAGGAAGATTGTCGATCTCATGGAGGAAGAGAAAAGCTACAAGTTCTAAACAGATCCATTGGCGGAGAAAGAATCTATGGCTATAGAGGTGAAGAGGCAACAATAGGACAAGTGAATCATGTAAAGGCAGAGGGAGAAGAAAATAATGTTGGAAATAGAGAAGGAGTAGCGTGAGATGAAGGAGCAACTCTAGAAGGAAAAAGAGCTATGTAAACATGAGAGGGAAGTGCAACAACAATAGGTACAACAGGGGGCACAACATGTGCAAACAAAAGAAATAATGCCATGACAGGTAGTCAATTCATTAAAGTAGCTGGCATCAGGGAGACAGGGTGAACCATTATAGGAGCAGGACTTCACTTGAGAGATAGAGCAAGCACTTCAATAGTTGGATATGGATATGGAGAAATGGGAATCGGAACAGGACATCGACCTTATGCCTCACCACCAAGAGGTTGAACTACTTGCTTCACCACATCCGAATGATGAGCAAGTCTCAAGCGACTGAGGAGGCACTGAGATCCTCGGACATCAGCCGGAAGGAGAGATGCAGAACATCTCATTCGACGAGTCTCAACATAGAGTTGTGCATTCTTGCAGAGTGTCGACTTTAGATGATCATACATCTCTTGTGCAAGTTAAGGAACGTGTGATCATGTCTGATGTGCAAAAACATCCTGCAGCCTTGGACAATGCAACCCGAGTGTATGCCGAAGCCACTAGCTCAAGTGTTCACTTTCTGATAGCTGAAAATGAGTGAATGGCTAAGGAACTTCAGATGGCCAAGCAAGGAGGAGAGTTAGTGACAGCGTCCACCCGAGCTAAAGTATTGTCCCTTGACACAGTTATGCGAGTGTTGTACCCCAAGTTTGGCACCATGCATAAGCCACTCGTCCATCTCAATGGATGGCAACAGTGATTTTCTAGAAGAGAAAATATCTTGACATAATTGCATGCTACCATTGATTACATGCAAACATGGACCATGAGATATAAGGGAGCCCCGCTTCACTTGCCTAAGATGATGAAGGCTAGTGCAGTCGAGCTGAAGGCACATAGCTGGAGTCAGATATGGAACTATGAAGAGCTCTTGTAGCTCATCACTAGTATACAGGCTTCCCATGCACGTTTGTTCAAGAATATGGATGTTGTGGTGGGAACACATGTGATCCCATCTATTGGGACTCTCACCCAAGCAAAGGCAGAGGCACACGTCTGACTTGAGCTTGACTTGTACTTTGACGAGTTGATGTGCATCGCCACCAGCCCAGACTTGCTCATCAGTGCAGACATCATGCAAAAGTATGTTGCTGGTCCAGCTACATTGAGGACAATGATGCACATGCTTACAAACGAGTTGGACAGAGGAGCTTGAGCAGTGTACCTAGATGCTACGGAAGCAAGAGTTAGGTTCCACAAAGATGTCACCTTCGAGCACATAGAAACCATCGCGGGCTATTGTTCTTGGCATCAGTATGTTACTGTTAATTAGTGCAAGGATTTTGAGGAGTTGGACTTCCATGGTTGTATAAGTCATATTGATGTCTAGCATGGCTTGCTCAATCCATTTCTCTCACATGGGTACATGTGCATTGTAATGTAACGTCATGTCAAGTGTAAGTCAAGTGTCCATAGTTGGATGTAATAGTGATAGAGTAGATGAAGAGTCATGAGGGTAGATGAACTGTCAGAAAGGACAATGTGAAGGGTCGCCCCACCCTTTTTTATAAATAGTCCCTCATAACTCATTGTAAGGGATTTTGGTCAGCCAATCATCCGATAAGACTATCTTGGAGAGAGCTTGGATAGTATTGTAACGATCCTTGACATCTCTATTACGCAGAGCTAGTACATCTTTTTGGAGGAGCAGGCGACCGTGGCTATAACATTCTGCTATCAGAACTAGTGGTTGGACATGGATGTAATTTATGACTGGAACTTACACTTACTAATATAACAAGATCCAACATATTTCATGCATATGTTGTATTGTATATGCTATTTGGTTTACTCTAAATGATATATCTATCTATTTTCTTACGCATACATGTATAGCTATCTGTGAATGTATGCATGAATCTTTCTTAAATGTGTTGTTGGTTTAACCATCACTTTGGATTGCCTGCTAACTTGCCTTCCATGTTGTGATGTATCTTTGCTCATGTGTTCCCTTCTTAACTGTGTGCTATCAAAATTTCTAAAGGGGCACACTCATCTCAACCCCCGTGTGTTAGAACCTCTCATGCACCTTTCTTGGCTCACTGCAGCTATCACACCCTTGCTACCAACAGAGTTATCTTAGTTTCCTCTATGTGAAATCGTGGTCAAGGCATTACCATACAACCCATTTCTAGGATTCCTACACCAAATGGTCTTTGGTCTAATTGGGACTTCTTACCAAGGATATCCTCTGACATGTTGGCAGGTCCAGCACCATCAACACATCTTTTGTTAATTTACTTTCCTTACAACATTTTACCTTACTAAGGGTTTTTATGAATATAAACATGAAATATTAGTATAAAATTTTTGTTAGAGAGTTAGACCTTAATATAGCTCTCACATCCTAGTTGTAGCACTAGCAAATACCAAACTATTGATATCTCACTTCCTCAACCTTTTCATAAATTGGTTTACTATTAATTAATTCTAGTTTTCTACTCTTTTACTCCTTCCAACAATTATGTTGTTGAAGGTGACACTTCATTTTCTATTCACACCTAATTCTAATCTAGATGATGCTCATTCCTATCTTCCAGTTGTGGGTTGGGCCATAGGCCCCAATGTTGAACCCAGAACTCAAATACCATCTGTAACATACCTCATTTTTTTTAAAATATTGCTGTAATTAAAAATTAGGTTGTTGAATTAAGGCTTCTGTATCCATATCAAGTTTATGAGAGATTTTTCGGCGTAAATCACATGATATTTCATTTGTCGACGCGTTTCAAACCAACCAGTGTGGTTCATCGTCAGGATAGGTTGAAGAATCAAATCTAGTTTCGATGTTAAATAGTGAGAGCAGAACATCCAACGGCTATGTTAAATAGTTATAGCCATTGGATGTTTTTCTCTGGCTATGTAACACGCAAACTAGATCTGATTCTTCAACTTGTCTTGATGATGAACCACACTAGTTGGTTCGAAACGCGTCGACAAATGAAATATCATGTGATTTACGCTGAAAAATCTCTCATAAACTTAAAAATTAGGTATTGACTCTTTGATTTTATGAGACTTCCATTTAATCTTTCTAATTAAAAATCTCACCATAGAATAATATTTTACTTTAATATTCTTCTCAAGTTTTCAAATTGATGAATGAACACTTTGGAATATATAGTCCTTGTATCTATGGCCTTCAACTTTGCACTTGAACTCCTCAAAAGGTGGTCTCTTATATTGATCAACAACTTGTTGACTTTCCAAACCTTCTCCATATTCTTGTTCTAAGTGAGTTAAGGCTCATTATCGACCCCCTTGCATTTTATTTCAACATATGAAATGTATGTTATTGACTTATATATCTTGACATATAAGATAGGGTAATACATTTTTATATATAGCATACCTTATCACTCAAATATCATTAAATATTGGAGTGGTCCATAATACTATTTGAATTTAAATGGTTTCCAACTTTAAACCATATTATATGTTGGAACACTCAATTCATTTTATTATTTTATAAGAGAACATGGTCCCGTGGTTCATGGTAACAATGATTATTATTCATCCTTGCTTGGTCTATTGATATGATATTTTTACAAATTCGACTATTATCCCCATTATTAGTCTGTGCTTTCGACTCGCCAGGGACTATAGCGATCACTCAGATGGTTGACCTATGGTTGAATGCTTATTAATTTAGGGTCACTATTTTTGAATCCAAAGTTTTAATAAATATTAATTAAATTTAAAATTTAAATACTAATTACTTGAAAGATTATTGGTTGATGGAATTTGAAGTCTTATTGCCAAGTGTTATTAACCAAAGTTTCAGACTAACATTTCTAATGAGTGAACTACTGCTAGAATTACTTCTAGCATTAGTCTTTTAATATTAAATGTGAGTTATCATATATCATATAATAAGCTTTATAAATGTGGGTTATCATATATCATATAATAAGCTTTGAATAAACTTTTGCTGCCCAACTCTATGGTGTGTTGGCACTCCTCTTTCTTTGCGACAACATAGTGCTCCTCTGTTTCACCACTTAGACCATATTTCATATTTATCTCAGTTTGTGAAGGAGGATGATAAATTTTCTCTGAGTCATAAGGACGACGCTCACTTAATAACAAGTAATGAGTTTAGAGGTAATGTGCTCTGAGTTAGTAGGATGACGCTCATTTAATAATGAGTAATGAGTTTAGAGGATGAGTAATGAGTTGAGCCGTGACCTATAGCTAGGTAATATTCAAGAAAGAGGGTATTATTAGGAAAGTTACAATGTAATGTCCAATAAAGTTATAGAACTCTACAAAAACTTGCAGACATTAGGTGTAAAATTGAATTTTTCACTATTCTTAGAACAATAATAACAAATATGAATACAATTTTTAGATATAACTATACTTTTGCGTTAATGACTTTAAGAATTTTGTGTTGTGCAAAAGATATTGTGAATAATGATTATGTGTTCATGCCAGAGACGACAAAAATATGTAAACCAAACCACTAGTGCAAAAATTGTAAATAATGATTATGTGCTCATGCCATTGTGAATAATGATTATGTGTTCATGCCATAGACTGCAAAAATATGTAAACCAGACCACTAGTGCATAAAATGACTACAAAAATATGTAAACTGGCTGACTATGGAATAAAATGATTATGAATTGATATAGAAAAATAAGAAATGATCAACAATATACATAATTTTGAGGGATTTGGATTTTACCTTTCTTTTTTGTTCTCTCGCTCCTCCCTTCTTTGTTTTGCGGCTCTCGCTATGCCCTTTGACTTATTATTATTCACGGTCTATGATACTTTCGTCAATCTAAATCTTATTACAAGAAGCACAAAGAATATCAATCTCGCATACCATAGAATCATATATGCAAATAAAAGCTATAATATCTAAACAATCAAAATAGGAAAAATGGCAACAACACATGCAATTCATTTTATTTAGTAAACCACTAATTAAAAAAAATCATGAAAAGTACATGTAACAAAATTCCTATGGAATGAATATAGGTATCGAATGAAGAGACCTACAACATAATTGAAGCTTCACTCGGCACAACCATACAATCCAGCGAAAAAGCTAGGTTCAGTTCGAGACAGGGTTACATGCAGTTGTCTAATTAGGTTTATCTCATCACAATGTTATTGTTTGCCTTAGTAAGTTGTATGTTTTTTTCCTTAGTATGGTTTATCCCATCGCAATGTTTATGTGCGCCTTCCTGTACGAAGGTTTGACAACCCCAACAAATACTTACCGTTGTGTAAAAATTATCTTCTTGTATGAAGGTTACAGCCCCAACAAATACTTACTTCTCTGTAAAATTTTAACGGCGCAACAAATCCTTACTGTTGTGTAAAAATTCTTGTTTAGCTATGTTGGAATGGTAATTCCAACTGCAGGTCGCAACACCGTGCAGGCGGGCGTGGACAATACGGCATCAACCCAAAACCGCCAGAACAAAACCACAAACCCGCTCAGGCATATCGCACCGCTTTTGCATAAAGGTGGTTTCCGTATTGTTGGGCTCTGATAAACTATGGAGGCGACGCGTGTCACCCGCATGACATAAGCCAACGTCAAATATCGCAAGTTATCGTTGGTGCATCTTACCTGGTCCGATATCAATCACCGCCGTCCGATCTCCTCGCGCGTCCTCTGTCGTCGATCTCTGAAGCTGCATACGGGCCTGCAGCGAATTTAATTTTGCGTGGAGTGTTTGTTTTTGTTGACCGCCAAGAATGGAAGAATTAATGGAGATGGTGGTTGTACGTAATTTTTGGTGGCCCTCTTTAAATGGTCATGGTCTTATAATTTCATATATATATTTTTATATATGCATGTACGTAGTTTAGGTGTGGGCCTTTAATATTAGTATGGGCCACGTTTTTTTTATGTATATTTTTTTATATATGCTATGTAAGCCAGTGTGTGGTGTATTGTGGCTGTGGGAGCGTATAGTGATGTGCGCGTTTTTGGTGATGAGTAATGTGCCTGCGCACAATCCTTTTATGTAATGGTGTTATGTGGTGGCTGCGCACAGTGTGCGATTTTTGTAAATGCACAGCAATGCATAAAAACCAGTTGCCAGTTTCTCATTGTAATGAAGAGCGTGTAGTGTGAAAGAAGAAAATGCATAGTAGTGCATGAAGAAAAGAAACGAAGTGGAGCGCATGTGGTTTGAGTAAGTTTTTTTTTTATAGGTTGGATTTGCATTGAAATGCAAATGAAAAGAGAGCTCAGGTATTTTTTGAGATTGTGAATGTAATGTAAAGATTACTGTATGTGTAAAATATTTTTACAGTAGTATGTGTAAAAATAGTTTTACACCAGCAAATGTAAAAATGGGTTTTACTGCAGTAAACCCAGCACAGTAATTTCTCAGGTGAAAACAGAGTTTTGATGGGTGAAAGTAATTTTGGTGAATCCCTCTTAGCAAAGAGGATGAATGTTGTTTTAGGCTTTATATTTTAATCAATAGAAATATTTTTATGGCTGTGTAATGGGCTGTTATGAGTATATTTGATTTAAAGCTTCCCTGTGCAAAGATCCTGGAACAAAGAAAACAGAGCATTGGCTCTGTGATGTTTAATTTGTTTGGTTTTGGTATTTCCCCATTGAAAAATACCCAACAGTGGTATCGGAGCTAGTCCAGGCTCTTTGAAGACTCAAAGAAGCTGAAGGAAGGTGTTGTTGCAGCAGTCAAACTTCTCCAGCAGTGTGAAATCTCAGCCAAAAGGATTAAGGTATTACTCAAGCTTTCCCTTGTGTTACTGTTATAGAAACAGTCAGTGATTGAAAAAACACAGTCAAGTATTTGAATACTAGTTAAGAATGGCAAGGTCAAAGAAGAAAGCATCCAAGCCTGCTAAAAATGTGTCTCCCTTCTCTACTAAACTAGAAGGAAATCTGTTTGAAAGCATTGTATTTGAGGTTCCAAAGTTTGATGGAAACTTTGATGTATGGGAAATAATGATGAGGGCTTTCCTAATGTCTGAGGGGATTGAAGTCTGGGAGTCAGTGATTGATGACAGCAAGATGGATAAAGAATCCATGGAGTATGATGCACAAGCAGCAAAACTAATCTTGGATGGACTCCCTGATTCTGTGAAGAGGAATCTTGGAAAATATACATCAGCAAAGGAGATATGGGACAGACTGCATGACCTTCATGCAAAGGGAGCACTGACCATGACAATGAGTCAAGAAGAACCCATCATAGAAGCTGAGAATGAAAAGCTTGACCTCATCAAGCTTCAAATAAAAGAAAGGGATGAAGAGCTTACCAAGCTTAAGAAGGAGCTTGATCAATGCAAGAGGAAACATCATGAAGTAGTCATATCCATGACAAATCAGCTGAATGAAGCAAAGAAGCAGGCAGATGCCTTAACAAGTCAATTTGAAGAAAGGCACATGAGAGTGAATAAGCTTGTAGAAGAGATTGGACAGTACAAGGTAGAGGTCTCCTCCCTTAAGTCCGAACTACAAGAAGCCAGGAAGCAGACACAAGGAGCTGAAAAGAAAATGAAGAGAAGTCAAGCAAAAGATGAAGAAATCTCCAAAATGAAGACAGACATCATCTCTCTTAAAGTAGCAGCAGCTGAAGCTACTTGTAGCAAGGAAGAAACTGAGGGACAACTAGCAAAGAAAAGTAATGAATGTGAAAAGTTAGAAGAAGAGATTGTCCTCCTCAGGAAGAAGGTTGAAGGGATGAACAAGATCATGAAGAGCTCTCAAGCTTTGGATGACATGCTCAGCTATCACAGATCTCCATCTGATAAATCAGGACTTGGGTATGTAGGTGAACACTCAAACAAGGATGAGGATGCTTTAAGCAAAGGAGATGTGAAGAAGCCAGAAAGAGATGGTGATGCTCCTAGTTCCAGCAAAGGCAAGGAGAAAAATGAAGGCAGCAATAGAAGAGATCCTGCTCCAAGTAGAAAACCAGCTCCAAGAAGAAATGTAGCTGATGGCAAGAAGGCAAGAGGCAATGGTGATCATCAAAGGATCTCAAGGCAGCAAGGCTTCAGAAGTGCATCAAGAAAACCTCCATCTCCCAGGTACCAAAGTTCATTTTATGGTTATTGTTATGCTTGCTCAAACTTTGGTCATATGGCAAAAGACTGTAGAGCATTTCATGGAGATAGATGTTGTGGTCCCCGACAATCTCCAAGAAATAACTTCACAAGAAGAAATCATGAATTCTTATTCATGAATGAAGTTGAATGCTTCAAGTGTCATAACATTGGGCATATGGCATGTGACTGTAACTTGACATGGGCTCTTACACAAGCTAGTCCCATGCAAAAGAAGAGAGTTACACAAGTATGGAGAAGGAAGGAAAGGCAACCTGAAAACCCCTTGAACTCCCCAGTGGATCTAAATTTATTTTGAGAAGAGTCTGCCAAAAGAAGACAAGCATACACTGAAGGGGAGCTTGAATTTTTTTTTTTTTTTTTGTTTGCTGAACTGTATTAACAGTCATTTGTTGATGGAGGATGTATTGCAGCGCAGCAGTTGCAAATGAAATCTTTGTTAATCCCTCTGAAAGGTAATATGCAGCAGTGATGAAATCAACAATGTTTTTGCTTTGTTTTTATGCAATATGCACAGAAATGCATAAAGAAGAAAAGATGGCAGCGCTGAAATGTAAAGAGCAGCAGCGAGATAAGAGAAAAATGCAAAGCAAGAAGACCCTCACAGCAGTGGGAAGACAAAATACAAAACAGCAGTTTGGAAAATTTTTTTGGAGCACATGGATTAGAATGAACAACAGTTTTGAATTTTTGCATGGCAATGGAAGGTAGTTTCCTTCTATGTAAAGTGAGAGAATATACTCATAGCAGAGTGAGTATAATACACAGCAGATGGAAATGTTTTGTATTGGGAATGAAAATGCAAAACAGTGAGAAGAAAATGAGAAGAAGGCAAAACGCAGCAGAAAGTAAATGCCCAGTGGCTGAGAATGCAATGAAATTCTTTCACACAGCAGTAAAAAAATGTAATGTTTTTTTGTATGCAATGCAACATGCAAAGAAATGCATAAATAAAAACAGGGACAGCATATTTTTAATGCACATGGGTAAATAAGAATGTGTGTGGCAGCAGCAAATCGAAAGGAATTGCACAGCAGTGCATTATGAAAATAAAAAAAATGAAACTGAAGATTGTGTGAAGCAAGGGTGTAAAAAGTAACAACCCGTGTTATTTTTTTTGTGTGGAGAATGAAGTGCCAAGAGTATGGGCACAACAGTATGATGAAACAAAAGGCAGCGACAGTGCAAATTGCAGAGGCAACGCAGCAGCAAATAAAAACCCAGGGATGACAGTCTATGGTTATGGGTATGGACAGCAGTGAATATGAAAAATGCAGCAGCAAGAAGTTTTGAACAGCAGCACATGCAAAAGAAATTTTCCTTACAGCAGTAAAGGTAAATGTAATGAATTTGTTGTTCATTGAATTGAAATGCAATATATGCAACAGCAGTGAGTGTAAGAAATGTTTACACACAGCAGTTTAAATTTGTAAGGTGGGACAGAGTAATTGTTCCAAGAAAGACAGAGTATTTTGTCTTTGAAAAGTGCAGAAGCAGTGCAGGTGTAGACACAGCAGTGTGAGGTAGACGCAACAAAGAAGATGGCACAACAGTGCAGCAGAGAACATACAACAGCATAAAAGAACAATGTAATGAGTTTGCACACACAGCAGTGCAATGATTGTTTGTTTTTGAAACTGCATGTAAAGCAGTGTTTGTTTGTAATCCCTCTATTAAAGAGGAAGGTGCTTTTCAGCACAGTGTCATGGTGAATCCCTCAGTCAAGAGGAAGATGCTTTTCAGCATAGTGTGGTAAATCCCTCTATCAAGAGGATGATGCTTTTCAGCATAGTCACAGGTGAATCCCTCTGTTATGAGGAAGGTGCTCTTAAGCACAGTTTCAGGTTAATCCCTCTATTAAGAGGAAGACAACTTTGTTTGTTTATGAACTGCATCAGAAGCAGTTGGTGAATCCCTCTATGTGAGGAAGTGCTTGGGTATAACTGAATGCCCAGCAGTTGAAATTAAAGGGGAGTGTTGGAATGGTAATTCCAACTGCAGGTCGCAACACCGTGCAGGCAGACGTGGACAATACGGCATCAACCCAAAACCGCCAGAACAAAACCACAAACCCGCTCAGGCATATCGCACCGCTTTTGCATAAAGGTGGTTTCCGTATTGTTGGGCTCCGATAAACTATGGAGGCGACGCGTGTCACCCGCATGACATAAGCCAACGTCAAATATCGCGAGTTATCGTTGGTGCATCTTACCTGGTCCGATATCAATCACCGTCGTCCGATCTCCTCGCGCGTCCTCTGCCGTCGATCTCTGAAGCTGCATACGGGCCTGCAGCGAATTAATTTTGCGTGGAGTGTTTGTTTTTTTTGTTGACCGCCGAGAATGGAAGAATTAATGGAGTTGGTGGTTGTATGTAATTTTTGGTGGCCCTCTTTAAATGGTCATGGTCTTATAATTTCATATATATATTTTTATATATGCATGTACTTAGTTTAGGTGTGGGCCTTTAATATTAGTATGGGCCACGTTTTTTTTATGTATATGTTTTTATATATGCTATGTAAGCCAGTGTGTGGTGTATTGTGGCTGTGGGAGCGTATAGTGATGTGCGCGTTTTTGGTGATGAGTAATGTGCCTGCGCACAATCCTTTTATGTAATGGTGTTATGTGGTGGCTGCGCACAGTGTGCGATTTTTGTAAATGCACAGCAGTGCATAAAAACCAGTTGCCAGTTTCTCATTGTAATGAAGAGCATGTAGTGTGAAAGAAGAAAATGCACAGTAGTGCATGAAAAAAAGAAACGAAATGGAGTGCATGTGGTTTGAATAAGTTTTTTTTATAGGTTGGATTTGCATTGAAATGCAAATGAAAAGAGCGCTCGGGTATTTTTTGAGATTGTGAATGTAATGTAAAGATTACTGTATGTGTAAAATATTTTTACAGCAGTATGTGTAAAAATAGTTTTACACCAGCAAATGTAAAAATGGGTTTTACTGCAGTAAACCCAGCACAGTAATTTCTCAGGTGAAAACAGAGTTTTGATGGGTGAAAGTAATTTTGGTGAATCCCTCTCAGCAAAGACAGCAAAGAGGATGAATGTTGTTTCAGGCTTTATATTTTAATCAATAGAAATATTTTTATGGTTGTGTAATGGGCTGTTATGAGTATATTTGATTTAAAGCTTCTCTGTGCAAAGATCCTCGAACAAAGAAAACAGAGCATTGGCTCTGTGATGTTTAATTTGTTTGGTTTTGGTATTTCCCCATTGAAAAATACCCAACAAGCTAAAGGTTCCTTCACCTTGGATTGCACACGTGGAGTTGGTCGACCGAATATCCTATTGATTTCCTTTTCTTTTGTGGGCATGCAAGTGTAGTCCACCCAGTGGGTTCTATTTACTTTTGTTGGCATACACGTGTAATACGTGGGTTCTATTTACTTTTGTGGGCATGCACTTGTAATACCTGTAATACTGAAGGGTTCTCACATTGGCATATTCCATGTCCTTAGCAATATTTAAAAGGAAATTAGTAGAATTGAAACACAATGTAAAATTTAAATATGTATATGTAAGCATGTATGATAACCATGTGTCTATTATCCATTCCATGTGGCCAACGAAGATTGTAAATTGTTATCCCCGCTTATCTCATACAACCAGACCTCAATCCTTTTCAAAAAAATATTAGGAACAATGTTCAATGACACCTACTCGTCTATATTTGCTGGGAAATCTACCATTTCAAAATGCTATTGAAAGGAGATTGAACGCAGAGACATTAAATTCCAGGTGGGTCAGAGATTTTTTTTATTCTTTTTTTCATCAAAAAAAAATTCTCAACGTTGTGCTTTCCTTCCCTTGTACTTGGACGACTAACTGATGGACTCTATGAAAGGAAGTTGATTTACTTAAATGGTAACTTCTTTCATTTACTTTATCGAGTGCACTTCGGTGGCAGCCAACGCCACATTAAACTCTAATCTTGTTATTTTTAGATTTATGGAGTTGATTAATATTTAATATAAATATGTATAACTTGAATATACATATTTCTCATTTTAATTTGAAACATTATTACTCTATCAAATGATAGCCGAGTGTTGTTGGTATTAGATGGAGAATGGATGGATCAATTGACTCCTTCGAAGCCTTATCTGCATCTATATGTCGTAAATTGTTTTGCATGGACTTACAGAATTTAAAAGAAATCGATGGATATTTGTTTAGTAGATAATGGTGAAACTTTTCTACACTTCTTGGAATGACCATAGGGAAAATCAAGCTTATCCCTTCTGTTTCATGGCCTTATGACTTCTACTACCTTCTAATGTGGCTTAATTATTCTTTCAACTAAGAATTTATTATATTCTATTGTTGGGATTGCAGGTATCTCTGTCATTATTGTATGTGCAAATAAATATGATGGCAGAAGCCCATTCCATGCGCTATGAGATGACATTAATATTGCCGTAGTTTTACTTGAATCATTTCACGCTGCAGCAGGAGTTTATTCACCAGCTAAGCGCCTTAGCTACCGGTGCCTTTTCCATCTATGCTACTTACTCGAATACCTGATTTGGCATCCTATATTTGTAAATAGATGTTTATGTAATAATAATAAAAAACATCTCTTAAGTCTAATTCCATCTGATCTATGCTTGTGCTAGTTGTGGCTGCACTTTTTTAAAATAAACTTTTTTATATAAGAATGGTTATTATTAAACGATTATGATTTTAGCATTTCAATCAATGTTTAGCATTTCAATGAATGTTTACTGGCAGGGACTACGACTGCTTGCAATTCTTGTTTTTATTTAAAAAACTATAACCCCAACCCTTTTTCTCATCAGGGATATGTAATATATTTATTTTACCATAGACGTGGCATTTTTTGAAGGCTGAATAAAACGGTATCAATACGAATTCACCTCATACTTATAGTATCTGTCATAGAAGACTTAACAATAAGTTACACTTGCGATATGGTTAAAGCAACAATATACCTCTTCACACGACTTTGATGTGACTTGAGACATTCGTATCATTAACGACTTCATTTAGAGTTCTATATATAATGGCAGAAAGTAATTAGGTTTATTCAATACACATAACCTTGATTGCATCCCCATTTCACTTTCTCGTTTAGTTCATGTGACCTGGGCACCGTGGTACAAGTCTCACTGTGTTGTTTCAGTTTTTTTTATGGAGATATTGGTCACAAGTCTACTTATGAACTTTGTTCTTCATCCTTCACGTGAGGGTAGGTATTTCCACCAACATTATGTCTATTTGGTTCTCTTAGCATTCAATTCTTCAAGTCTTTATTCCTGCATTTTGTTTGTTGTTCTTCATACCAATTTGCTATGGTCCTTACACATAGGTATTCCAATGAATCCTTATACGATTAGTGTATATGCTCTATCTCAATTAGAGACCCAAATTTTTGTGTATTAAGGCTATCCTTATGAGGGTAATTACAAAATTTCTCTGGAAAACTTTTTCTTGAATTTATTTATTTAATTTAATTTTATCTTATTCCAACTAAATCTATAACACCCCCAAAATGCATAAAACCACTGACTTGATATTTACTATTTGTTACCTTAAGTTTTATTACATTATGGTGTTAAATATTAAGTGATTGAGGTTGGAAGGCCAAGAAACATATGGGAGAATTCTCAAGAATAGTCAAAGAAGAAGTACAAGACTTGAGGCACGATAGAAGTCTAGAGGCCTAAGGTACTTGACTGTAGCTGGAAATATTAATCATGAATCAGCTAAAGTGCTCGGGGGAGAGTTTGGATGTCATTTCTAGACTCGTGGGTGGGAGGAGATACTTTGAAGTATTTGAAAATTGCAGGTTGAAGAGATAAGTGTTATAGGTAGTTTCTTTGTAGATTAATGCTAGACTGTGGAGCTCAAATTTAATGATAGAGTAGAACTTGTTATTTTGGACAAATATTAGAAGAATTTATTATATAGCTTAGTAACCCGAGGAAAGCAATATCCTAAAAATGCATGATTACGCGAAGTAGAAGTTACCCTTCTCATAAATGAGATCATAGACAATTTATTATAGCAAGTATGATATTATCAAATAACAATAGCAAATATGGAAGAATATTCTCATTCAATCATTAATAATCAATCAGCTGTTCTTAACTATGAAGGTTAAACTATTACAGTACATTTGTGAGACAATGGGTGTGAGATATTATTAGGAGGTCTGTAGAATAATATGTGCAAACCCTACAGACTATAGTAACTATTTAAATATAACGTTAATTCCTTATTCATATATAGGTACATGCTACTGCATCAATGAAACAATAGTAAACCAAATGTTTTTCAGTAGTATATCTATATTGAACAAATCTTGATCGAAATCATATAGAAAATGTCAATCGAAACAATGAATGATTGAATAAGAAAACGAAGGGAATTCTTGGCCGAGAAGGCAAGATAGAAAGAAAATAAATTTATTTCCTTTCAAAATGTATAACAGGTGAAATATATTAAGCAAGTTCTAAATATAATAAGTTAAACATTTAGCATTTCCATTCAAGTGTTCTCGACAGCCAGTGTGGGTCCACATAACCAGGACCTCAAAAGGAACCGCATAAATAATTCATGAACTTCATTTGGTAAGAAAATCCCTAAAACTCTCTGTCGTCTAAAGAACTAGAGTTCTCACAAAATTTTAAACGCTGCACATTGTTAAATAATTAAAAACCAAAAAGAATAAACTCAAGCCAGTTTCAGCTTAAAGCTTGGCAAGAGACTCGGTCTCTATTTCCGGCCTTGTGAACATTTCTTTCATAACTTAAATTCATGCCTAGAAGTATTCCAACCTGGAAGAATCAAAAGAGACGTCGTAAGCGCTTAATCCCTTGAGGGTAGCGGCCATAGTCAAATGAATAACTCAGAAACAATGTGTGAATACCTGACATAAACACCAGAAGAAAATAAGTCAGTAAACCTTCAAAAATTTATAGTATAAGCTAAAGGACAAAGCCATCCAAGGAGCATTTACTTGAGAGTTAAAGGTTCCTGCTTTGTGTAGTCCACCTGTATGTCTTCAATCTAACGACCATAAGGAAAGCGTAAATCGACAACAGCAACCTATAAACAAGAAGAAACGCTTGCAAAACTATGGAAAATGCAATGGGATTCACCTTCTCGAGATAAAATTGGGAACTAAGTATTCCTTGTAGCGTTTGAAGTCCCTCGAATCATCCCTGTGCAGCGGAGGAAAAGCATTAAACGTTGTACCAAACTAAAACCCCAATCTACTGCATTCATACTATGTGGATAAAGGAAACGGTAGACTACCAGCCCATTGGGGTTACCTGCCACCGTAGGGACAACCACCACTACCATCGCAACCCTCAGAAGAATCAAAAGATAGATTGAAACCCTCAACAATTCAAAACCGCACAGAGTGGAAGGAACCCTCGGAGCACCAACAACATTGAGAGAACTAGCTCTCGAGTGTGAAGAGTTAGTTATGGGATTAAACCCTAAGCTTCCTCCGCCATCAAATCAATGGGACTAGATCAATGGATGCAAAGATGAACAATTTGCACTAGCAGCTAAGACGAGTTGGTAAGCACGTGCAACCTCTTGGAACAGTTCTATGCTGCATGTCTCCGGGTACAAGAGATAGCAGATCAAAGTCAGGGCAAGGATAGAGAGATCACCACAAGTCCTATTTGCATTAAAACCTGTAACCAATGCCAGAGATGGGTGTAGGTCCTTTTTTTTCATATTTATTTCATAAGTTTAGTGTTGAGTTGTTACAAATGGTATCAGAGCTCAATTTTGTACACTGAGACTCTCTCGGAATAGTTATGTACTGGAAAAAAATGAATGTGTTATTTAAAAAATAAAATAAATAAATGTATGTGTGAACACAAAGATCGCATCAATAAGAGAAAAGGGCTAGAATGCAAGGGAACCCAGGACCACCTGATTGGCCCGAAACAATATATGTGAATGCTAATCCTGATATTTGGATATAGTTGGGTCAAGAATCCCATCAAGCTAATGCGGTGTTACTCAAAACTATTCAGCAGTTGTGTGCTGAAATGACAAATTTAAGAACAAACAATGAAAGACTACGCTTAGAACAGGAGAAAATTCTCAGAAGCTTGTCCAGTTGACAGAATCAATGACATCCAGATCCTGGTGCTGAGGACCCGGAGAAGACTCCAACAGCTTAGCATGGAGAGGAAAATGTTGAGTTAGTTGAAAAACATGGGGAAGACAAAGAAGGACGCTCAGACAATGTCTCCGACCAGCGCAAAACAAAAAGGCAAAAAACTGAATTGCAAGGCGAATCTAAAAAGATTAAGTCATCACTGTTTGAAGGGGAACTAGAAGAAGAAGCAGAAGCTTGGCTAATTGATATGGGAAAATAATTTTAGATTTATGAATATACATAGATAAACTGAAGGCACGATTGGTAGTTTATCAGTTAAGGGGTAAGGCCACCCTGTGGTGGGAAGAAATCAAAACAGTAAGGAAAATCGATGAAGAGCAGGTTACATGGCACGAATTCCAAAAGAATTTCAAAGACAAGTATTTAATTGAATGTTATTACAATGAAAAGGAAAAAGAGTTTCATGAATTAAGATTGGGAACCTTAACTATGGATGAATATGTGACACAATTCACCTCATTGTTGCATTATGTACCTTACATGTAAGAGGAAAAGGCCAAAATTCAGCACTTCATCAGTAGCTTACCCAACTTTATGAAGGAGAAACTAGAGTTTGACTACCCCAAGACAATGGACGATGTTGTACTAAAAGCTCACATCTGCTACCAACAAATGGAACAGAAGAATGAAGGACCAAAAGGGGGGTTGAATCAGAAAGGTAGAACCCTGATTCGAAACAGCATTAAAAATTTTCTAATAATAGAAATTTATAGCAAAAGCCTCTCAACAAATTTCTAGCCAAGAATCAGCTCAGAACTACATATTCTGAAAACAGACAGTCGGAAGGTGTTACTAAATTTGTTAATGACCAGCAATCAAAACTGTCGCTGCAATGTTGGGGATGCGGAGAACCACAATTTTATAAAAATTGTCTGCATAAGGCAAGGATAGAACAACTAACAAATATGCAAGAAGCATCCACAGTTGGGGAAGTGGCAAGGAGCATGACCAGAGTTAACGCTGCTCTGATGATCATCAAGCATAATTTCAGCCCACCATGATCGAAATTGAAGGTATGATTGCTAAGCAACCTATCTCTGTTTTATTTGAACCAAGTGCTAGCTTAAGTTATGTTAGTCCTAAGGTGGTAGAAAAGTGTCAACTACAGAGCAGTAAGTTTTCAAAACCATGGTTAGTTCAATTAGCCACTCCGACAAAAAGAAGGGTAATCGCAAAAGTAGAACGTTGTCCCATAATGATTTCAGGGCAACCTATTTATGTTGACCTTAATATACTTCCTTTTGGTTCTTATGACATTCTAATCGGAATGGACTAGTTGGAAAAGTGTTGGTCCCTTGTGGATTGCAAATAGAAAACTGTCAGTTTTATTGTTGAATCAGGCCAAAGGAAAGAACTCCAAGGAATTAAAACCAATACCAAGTTACGTCCTATTACTGCTAACTAGTTAGGAAAATGTATCAGAAAGGGTTGCCAAATATATGTTGTTCAGGTGGGGTTTACAAACACCAAAAATAAAATGTTCTCCTTGTAAAACATCCTTGTCATTCAAGAATTTGTTGATCTATTTCCAGAATCCATTCCAGGTTTACCACCAAAGTGGGACATTGAATTCACCATTAAGCTAATTCTAGTTGTAGCCCCTATATCCGTGGCCCCTTATCGCATGAGCATACCTGAGTTAACAGAACTCAAGATGCAACTTCAGGAGCTTCTAGACAAAAAGTATATCCGACCTAGTGTGTCCCCTTGGGGAGCTCCCGTATTATTTGTACAGAAAAAGGATGAGAACCTGAGATTATGCATTGATTATGATCAATTAAACAAACTCACCATTATGAATAAATATCATTTACCATGCATCGATGATTTATTTGATCAGGTGCAAGGCGCTAAAGTATTCTTGAAAATCGATTTAAGATCGGGCTACCATCAGATAATAATAAAAGAGGAAGAAATTTGCAAGATGACATTCCGATACTTGTTATGGTCATTACGAATTCGTGGTGCTACCATTTGGCCTCACAAATTCCCCAGCCACATTTATGAGTTTGATGCATGGTATTTTCCAGCCCTACCTTGAAAAATTTGTGGTGATTTTTATAGATGACATTTTAATATACTCTAAGAATCAGGAGGAGCATAAAGAGAATGTGAGAATAGTATTGCAAATGCTACGAGAAAATCAATTATATGCTAAGTTCAACAAGTGTGATTTTTTTCAAAGATCAAATTCAGTACTTGGGTCATGTTATATCAATAGATGGAATAGCGGTGGACCCGAAGAAGATCAAAACAATCATGGAATGGACAACTCCAAAGAATGTCACTGATATCAGATCATTCTTGGGATTGGCTTGATACTGCTGTAGATTTATTGAGGTATTTTCAAAAATCGCCTTTCCAATGACCTCCTTACAGAAAAAGGGGTGTGCTTTCCAATGGATAGCCGAGTGTCAGCAGAGTTTTGAAAGATTAAAGCACCTGCTTACCACTGCACCTGTGTTAAAGGTAAGAGATCCAGAAAAGTCATTCATAGTTTGCACGGATGCTATTAGTGAAGGCGTGGGTAGAGTGCTGACACAGGAAGGAAAGGTGATTGCTTATAAATCATGGAAGTTAAAAGAGTATGGATAATGATATTCCACTTATGACCTTGAACTGACAGTAGTAGTGCATGCACTTAAAATGTGGCGACACTATTTGTTGGGGAAGAAATTTCTGCTATTAACAGATCATAGCATCCTTACAAATTTCTTCAACCAGTCTAGCTTAAATTCTTGCCAGGCCAGATGGAATGCATTTTTAGGTGAACTTGATTTTGACATGAAACATCTTAAAGGAAAGGAAAATTGAGTAGCTGATGCTTTGAGCAGAAAAATACATTGTATTTATGAGGTCCAAATCAATCAAGTACACTCAAACATTCCTGAGATCATAAAGGAAGCATCTATTAAGGATCCAGAGTACACTTTCTTTGGCAGCAGACAAAGGAAGCTTTGTTGAAAAAGGAAAAATCAGATTTCAATATAAATTCTGACAACATCCTCACCTTCAAAGACATAATTTATGTCCCTAACCAAAACTCTGTTGAACAATTGATATTGGATGAATTTCATTGAAAACCATGTGCTGGCCACCCAAGTTATCATAAACTATCTTTAGGCATCAAAAAAGGGTATTTTTGGCTTGGGTTAAGAAATTATGTTACATAATACTTGTCCAAATGTTTGGAGTGTCAACTGGTGAAGGCAGAACACTAGCACCCCGCAGGTTTGTTGCAACCATTACCCATTCCAGAATGGAAATGGGAGACAATATCGATGGACTTCATCACCAGTTTACCTCGCACCAGGAAGCATCACGACTCAATTATGGTGGTAGTAGACAAGTTAAGTACAACTACTCACTTCATACCTGTGAAGTCCACTTATAAAACTATGGAAATCGTAGACATATTTATGAAGGAAGTTTTTCATCTATAGGAGATACCCAAGGTAGTAATTTCGGATAGGGATGTAAAATTTACATCCACATTCTGGAAAAATCTCTTTTTGGGATTGGGTACTCAAATTCAATTCAGTACTGCCTAACATCCTCAAACAGACAGAAAGACCGAACGGGTAAATCAAGTGTTGGAGGACATGCTACACATATTTGTGGTGCAACAACCACAAAAGTGGGAAGATTATCTCCACTTAGTAGAATTTGCATATAATAATGGACATCATGAATCACTAGGCATGAGTCCCTTTGAGGTGTTGTATGGAAGAAAGTGCAAGGTGCCCATAGACTAGAATAATCTAGTTAAAAATCTAGCATTGGGTCCTGACATGCTAGCAGAAATAGAGGAAACTGTTAAGAAGGTTCGACAAAATATAAGGGCAGCCCAGGATAGGCAAAAGGTGTATGCAGAGAAAAAGAGGCCATACAGAGAATTTCAACTGGGGATCACGTATATTTAAGAGTAAAGCCTCAGAAAAGTTCCTTACAGTGGTGAGGTTGTGCTAATTTAGCACCCCAATACTATGGACCCTTCCAAGTCTTGGAACGAATTCGGTCGGTGGCCTATAAGCTTGTGCTACCAAGCCACATTCGGGTCCAAAATGTGTTCCATGTGTCTTTACTAAAAAAATTATGTGTATAACCCTCACCACATCATTAACTAGGAAAATATCCAAGTAAACGGTTAGATGGGATACATGATTTGGATAGACTATTTAAAAAAAACAGGGTTGTAACTATGAATTGTTTCTTTTGTGCAGGTCAAACCAGAAGGAGAGTCCCTGGCAGAACCTCTTCGTATTCTCAACCATAGAGAAACCACTTTGCAGAAGTGAGTCATCATCCAGGTTAAAGTGCAATGGAAGCACTTTGGCCCAAAAGAGGCCACCTGGGAGGAAGAGGAATTTATGTGGAAAGCTTATTCGTCATTGTTTTCTGAAAGTAGAGAGAACACAAGAGATAGTGTTCCTCTTATGAGGGGGGGCGATGTAACACCCCCAAAATGCATAAAATTACTGAGGTTACTGAGTTGATATTTACTATTTGTTACTTTAAGTTTTATTACATTATGGTGTTAAATATTAAGTGATTAAGGCTCAAAGGCCAAGAAGCATATTTTTATGGTTACCTAAATTTTTGGTAATGATACTTTAACAAAAATAGAAACTATTATATTATTTAAAAGAAATAGTTATAGAAAACAGTTACCCATCTGCCCTATAGGGAGATTTAGATGAGGAAAAGGGAGTCGAGGGGAGTTATCATAGAGGTGGGTGAAACAAACCAGAGGGAGAATTCTGAAAAACATTCAAAGAAGAAGTATAGGACTTGAGGTATGAAAGGAATCCAGAGGCCCAAGGTACTTTTTTTTTTTTTCTAGGTTAAGACTAAACTAAGTACCCACGGGGAATTGAACCAGTGACCTATCGCAAGGAGTGCCTTAACAGCGCACCCATTCACCGTCAATCCAAAGCCCCGTGGGCAGAGGCCCAAGGTACTTGACTGTAGTTGGAAATATTAATTGTGAATGAACGAAAGTGCTCGGGGGAGGGTTTGGACATCATTGCAAAACTCGTGTCTAGGAGGAGATACTTTCTGGAAGTATTTGGAAATTACAGGTTGAACAGATAAGTGTTATAGGTAGTTTCTTTCTAGATTAATGCTAGATTGTGAAGCTCAAATTTAATGATAGAGTAGAACTTGTTATTTTGGACTAATATTAGAAGAATTTCTTAAATATCTTAATAACCCCAGGAAGGCAATATCCTAATAATGCATGATTACAGGAAGTAGAAGTTACCCTTCTCATAAATGAAATCATAGACAATTTATTATAGAGAGTATGAAATTATCAAATAGCATTAGCAAATATGGAAGAATATGCTCATTCAATCATTATCAACGAACTGTTCTTAAATATCAAGGTTAAACTATTACAATACAGTTGTGAGACAATCAGTGTGAGATATTATTAGGAGGTCTGTAGAATAATCTGTGCAAACCCTATAGACTATAGTAAAGATTTAAATATAACGTTAATTCCTTATTCATATACAGGTATGGGCTACGATAAATCGAACTACTGCATCAATGAAACAACAGTAGAATAATCTGTGCAAACCCTATAGACTATAGTAAAGATTTAAATATAACGTTAATTCCTTATTCATATACAGGTATGGGCTACGATAAATCGAACTACTGCATCAATGAAACAACAGTAAACCAAATGCTTTTTAGTAGTATATCTATATTGAAGAAATCTTGATCGAAATCATATAGAAAATGTTAATCGAAACAGTGAATGCTTGAATAAGAAAATGAAGGGCATTCTTGGCCCAGAAGGAAAGCTAGAAAGAAAATAA